>JBBEEQ010000006.1:625000-1250000 GCA_037950945.1 Hypolimnas misippus | reverse complement strand
TTGCAAGCACCAGCTAGTATATATTGTGCAATACGCAATAATAGATAATTTTTTTTTAGTATAGCCAAAGTAAAGTAACAAGACAAAAGCCTCCTCTCCTATTAAGGAGATAGTTTAGAGCTTAATCCACTATGATGCTTCACTGCGGGTGTGATACACATTTGTCAGAATTTCTCCCGTTACATACACGAGAAGAATTTAAACACAAATTTAGCACTTCTAAACATACCGGTGCTAACCGGAGTTTGACTCGGCGGTCATCGGTTGAGATAGATGTGTTCTAACCACTAGCTCATCTCGACTTTAATTTATTACACTTTTTATCAACATAGATAAGAAAACATGGATTTGTCCTTTAAACTAATTCAGTAACAATACATCATCACATTCATCATACACATTTACATCTTTAGACGCGATTTTCTCAAAATGATATCCGTGTGGCTTGACACAGTATTGCCTATCAGCGTCTATATGAGCATGTTCGGCAACGGCTCCAGGTGCTGCAGGAGTTGTGCGGGCAGCTGGAGAACAGCGAGGGGGGCTTGTTCGCGCTGCACCGCCTCGCGCGCGCTGCTCGAGCTCGCTCCGCTGACAGGGACAAGTGAGTGCCAGGGATTCGTGGGGACTTGGGAGGGAGCTTGGAAATGGACTGACCCATCGTACCTTTCCCCTCCAAAATACATTTCTTTACCTTCCCCTTCATCCCACATTCCCTTTAAACTGGCAACACATTCCTCCTCTGGTGCTGCAAATGTTCACACGGTTATCATAACATCAGGTGTCCTACTGTAAGTTTACTATCTGTTTAATACATACTTTATTGTGTACCACAAGAATAAAATAGGACACTATTTACATAAACTAATTATGTAGTACAACGGGCGGCATTATGGATATCTAGTCCTTCGTCCAGACAATCTAATAAGGAGGAAAAGTATGGGTCAGACTACGACGGATATCCTTTAAAGTAGAAAATTTCGCTACTTTCTCGTTTCCTGGAAACCAGTAGTATATCTCTGTTAAAACCTTTCTAGTAGAATTATCACCATTGTATATCATATTCATATTTTTCGTCAACTTTATTTAGCTGAGTTTAGGTGCCGTTAGAGAAGCACTATACTTATGCGTTGTACTGAAAGGAAAGGATGGTCATGGATTTTTGTGCTCGATTGATAAAAGCGCTAGTTCAAACCAGTTATGGTGTAGAATGAAATGGATGAAAAATCGCGGTCATCCTCACATTCAGGTGGATAAGGATAAAGATCTTCTACGAAATTTACGTCCAGATTTTGTTTTAACATTCTCATTAGCAGCGAATTCAAAAAAAAAACGTCTTCATCTACCTATCACTAATTTGTAAATTCTCATAAATTGCGTATGTGTTTTCACCTGTTTCACAATTTATCTATCTATAGGATATGTATAACTATAACTGAATTGAGTTGTATCAAAAGGAGACCTCATCTACTCTTGTTTCTTCTATAACGTCATCTAGCACATGGAGACTCCCGGAAACAGAAGAATCAGTAAAGGAAACTGCACAGAGATACAGACCGAAGCCTCCTGACTACGTGTCCGAAGATGAAGCGCCACAGCCGCCGCCCTTACCTCGACACGTTAAAGAGAAACTGGTAAATATATCATTGAACTCACACATATTACATTTTACGTAATGTTCTGTATCAACATATTCTATGAAAATAATATTTACGTACTTATTATAGTTCAAAAGATTTTTTAAATGCAAAAATCAAAATATTCTTTATTCGAGTAAACTTTCAAACGCACTTGAATCGTTAAAACAAAAAATATTAAAAAGAAAATCGTTTAACGGTTTTGAATGTAGATTTCACCAAAACTGCTCGATAGTTATCTTCTCTTTTAAAATTTCGTCATTACATACTTTAAAAGACTTCAGAAATTAATAATAATCAGACATTAAATTCATTTCCAATATTCTTGTAATAAAATATCGCCATGTTCTCTTTGTTGACATCAATAAACCGTTGGTAGGCAACTATTTACGTCATATGTACATCAGTCCCCTTAACTATATATATCGCACAGACAAACAGACGGACGGCCGCAGAATTATCAGATAATAATGATCTTTATACTTATAGCGCCCCCAAAAAAACATACCTAAAAATGAAATTCCCATCTTCCAAATTTAACTTTTATTAATTTATTTAATCTGTTTATTAGGCTACGTTTGCATCTTTGTCCCAATATTTAGATCAAACGTTTGTAGATAAATGATACATCGTTTGATTCGTCATGACACCGCAAATGTCAGAGAAAGCATAAAAATTAAAAAAAAAATCCGATTTTTGTCGCCATAATGTGTAAAAGAAAAAATGAAAATCGACGAACTATATCGTTGGACGGGTATTTAAAAATAATTTTGCATGGTTTTTGATTTTTTCAATGAATTACTTTTTAATTTAAACATAAGTCACAGTTAGTATGTAAAGTGTGAAAGTGCTTGTTTTAATGGCCTGCCATTACGCACCGCCAAGTGAGTCGAGATGAGGTGCGTAATGGTCGCACTCGTGTGATAAATCTTGCTCTAGAAAGAAATACTTATGAAAAATGTTAGAATAATGACAGTTTTATGTTCATCGGACTATTCTTTATGGTATAGGAAAATTTTATTAAAAATTTGTAATCCAAGACGCAATAAGCATAAGTTTTATGTAAATGTGTATTATAGCCAAAAAATGGAGTTCTGCACTCACAATATTAAAATTCTTTGATGGTTTCTTTTTAACATTGTAAATAGGAATTTTGAAAAGATTCCACTATAGACAACGCCATGGTCGCTTTGGACCGACTATAAATTAATATCGATATTGCGATTGTAAGACCTATAACTCCACAGGCAGAACACCTGGCAGAATGCAGGAAGGTGAGGGTTTAATCCCTGCTGTGTCGAAATGTTTGATTGGATGTTTAAAATTTAATGGTACCTAAATAGTTATGTTTTCTTCGCCACTTATCGTCCCAATAAACGTAAATCTAAAATTAACGTTTGACAATTTAAATTTTAAAGAAAACATACTTATTACACATGGAGATCGGAACACAATTAGAAACCATTATTATAATAAAAATTAATTTGACTTTTCTTGCGCTCGGGGTTACAAAAACTTCTCATAATACATAACATTTCTTTCAGCCAAAACGATACTCAGACCACGTGCCACAATCACGTCTACAGACACTACAACAAAACATGGACCAACTAGAGTTAATATCTTCTAAACTTTCTCTCCAAAGCTTAACCCAAAACCCCAATCAATGCACAGGCATCATAAACCCAATTTACGACATCAAGATGCCTAGAGACAAATTTATAGTCAAAAGAACTAAATCTCTAGGCAGAAGTTTCAGTTCTAGAAACTTAGGTCTAGAAATTACTAGGTATAATCTAAGTCTAGGTCATAGACATGGGAAAAAGACGAATGATGTGGTAACAGCTATTAATGGGACTACGGGTGAAACGGGTTTGGAAGTTAGGAATAATTTCTTTCAGAGAAATGGCGGGTCTAATGTCGTTGGTGATTCGTATAGGATTAGTAGAATCACTATTGACTGATTGACACTTAAAACTGGTTTACATTTTAAAACATATTTGGACGCTGATAAGCAATACTGTGTCAAGCCACACGGCTTTTGATTTTTGAGACAATGGCGTATAAAGATGTCAAACTTATTCTTAATAAATTTTTTCGAAGTATGCGAGTATATCCATCTTTTCTATTCTATTTCGGTAAAAGGTATAATGAATTAAAACCAGATTGGTGTAGTAAAATGATTTTTCTCATAATAAGTTTTTGAAATGTATGAGATATTCACTTCAATATTCGAAACATATTAAAAAACTTTTTTACGTACTTATTTAGTTTAGAAGATTTGAATTTTTTTAATAGTGTTAAATAAGAGACGTATTATCAGAATACATCAATATTTCCGAATATGACTTTTGTGGGTTGATACATTATTGCTTATCAGCATCCAATTTAAGATTGAGTAAGAATGGTTAAAAAGACGGAATATTTATAATTTTTTTTTTCAAGAAAGTAGTATGAAAACATAGTGAAATTGTTATTCATGATTTTTTTTATAAGAAATTTTCTTATTATTTTTTTTATTAATGGAATAAAGAATTTTGTTTGTATCAATTATTTCC
Source organism: Hypolimnas misippus (assembly GCA_037950945.1). Classification (NCBI taxonomy): domain Eukaryota; kingdom Metazoa; phylum Arthropoda; class Insecta; order Lepidoptera; family Nymphalidae; genus Hypolimnas; species Hypolimnas misippus. The sequence continues at coordinate 1,245,805 of JBBEEQ010000006.1, read as the reverse complement.
TAGTTAAGTATCACGGGTATTTTTTTGTAATTTTATTGCTTTTTTAAAATAAAATATACTAACAGGAGTATTCATTATTTAACCAACCTCTGTTATTTTTGTTTAGTAATAAAAAAAATCTATTTAGGTAATTTGAAATTTAAAAAAAGAACAAACAAATATTTTTATTGCTTGTCTATGTCACAATTATTCTTCTGTCATTGATTACATTTAAAGTAAAATAGATAAAGCGTGTGAATAATTCGCATCGTAAACACATATAACGTCCCGGTCGAGTCCACCCACATGCCGACTGTAATCTGTGGGATACAGTTAGGTTCTACATAATTTTCACTTCATTTTCGTAATTACAACGAAAAATGATATTCAAAATGGCGTAAATATCAACATTAATTATAATGCATATTGCATTGTTTGTAAAATACCACCTCTATCTTCTAAAATATATCTGAAGAGCCATGTCTTATAATTATTTACTTATAAAACGCGACGAAGATTTTTTATTAGATATGTAAACATATTTATAATATTTTTGAAAAATCTGAAGATTTTTATGAAATTTTAGAACAAGACGGTTGTGCCCCTTTTTGGAGGACAAATCCGTCTACTGACAGGTATTGTTAAAAAGTGTATTTTAACTTTATATTGAACAAAGCCAAATTTAACATTATATACACCTGAAATGAAATATTTAATAAATTTTTATTTCTGTAAATTCATTACATTTATAAGACTTTTATTAAATATGAAAAATCAAATATAAAGAAAAAAATACTTGTATTCCGGAATTAGGCCGCTGACTGTATTAATATTATGTGCTATAATAACATGCCGTAATTAATGGTAAGGGAAACCGAATAAATCTCGACATCAACTTGTCATGTTGCCATTGTGAGTAGCTAATTAGACGCCCACTCCAGTAACCAGAGACAACGAAACGTGGCACAGATATGATTTGATGGTATAACAATAGTGTTGTTTAGGTACAATGTTATATACCATAGATATTTTATAAGGCGAGAATTACATTTGTAAGTTTTATAGACTATTTTTCTATCCGCACATAAGTGCTAGATAAGAAATTATCAATTAAATGATTGAACTGAATTATTTTTTATAATACAAAATTATAATGAAAAAATAATTGTTCGAAAAATCATGAATTTCGTTCGGGGTATTGTTACCAAATAATGACGATGATGTTTGGTTGTCAAAGTTGGAAATGGGTACATTTTAAACGTCAAATAGTATGATCGTAATATAGATGCTGATAAGCAATAATGTGTCAATCCACAAAGAGTCAAATTCGGAGATATTGATGTATTTTGATAATCACATATTAAAAAAAATTTAAGTCATATAAACTAAATAAGTATGAAAAAAGTTTCCTAATTAATTGATTCAAATTTTAAGTGCGTTTCATATTTTGCAATTTATACAATAATCTCTAATATTTGAAAAACTTTTTACTAGATAATATATCAAATATATATCAGTCTGATTTTAATTAATTATACCTTTAAAAAAAATAATAAAAGAAAAGATGAATATATACTTCTTCCAACATATTTGTTGAGAAAATGTTTGACATGTTTAGACGCCATTTTTTCAAAATGTCGTGTGGCTTGACTCAGTATTGCTTATCATCGTCCAATTATAGTACGTTTTTCAGACTGATATTTTCTAGTTCAAGTTTTTAAGCTTTTTACTTTGAAAAATTACGTTCAAGCTGGACATGCACGTGAATCTCTGGGGTATCATGGTCCGGAACTATGACGTCGTATGTAAGTAATGCTGCAGATGGAGTTTATTATACTTTTATACGATACTAGCTGCCTCTTGCGGTTTTACTCGCGTTGACGGTTCACTGCTTCGCTTCGCTTCGCAGGCTATAATACATCACACTAGGACTCATAGGAGAGTCCTAGTGTGATGTATTATAGCCTTTAACTTTCCTTAATAAATAGGCTATCCAATATAATATGAATTTTTCCAATCCGATCAGTATTTTTTGACGCTCTGCATACAAACTTACTAATAAATTTTACCTCGTTATAATATTAGTATAGATTTACGGTTGTTGATTCGATTTTCATATTTTAATTAATACCATATAGCATGAAATAACGTTATATTTTGTACATGAAAATTAAAAATCGACTTCAATAAAATTAAGTATAGAATTTTTCCTTTTTTAATAGAATCATAGTTAAAATATAGCGTATTCATTAAAAAAATGGCAAAATCACTTAAAAATATATATATCAAATATATTCAGCATTGTGAATATTCTTCTATTTTAAATAGATTAAAAATAAATAATTTGAAAGCTTTTATTGAAGTAGAAAATATATTTGAAATAAATGTCTTTATCTTTATCTTTTATCGAGTGTTAATTAGAAACAGTTAATTAAAGGCATGATTACTGTGTATATCCCTGTTTCTTCTCGTGGAGCTCCTATATAAATAACAATCCTCGGAGACATCCTGTTACGCCCTAATTAATGATCGTTCGATACCAAATCCATGTATTTTTACCTCATCGTATGTACGAAGTAAAATAAATACTGTATGAAAGTAATAACGTAAATAGTTTTCATTTGATTAGTAACGATCGTGATCAGGTGATTTACATATAAAACCTTTTCATTTTCTCATCAGTCGTAAACATAGGAAACCAAAACATAACCATATGTTCATAGTTTTACTTTAGCAGTTCTTAGTTTTAATATTGCTAGCCCCAACAGCTACAGAATAAATAGTGCGTACTCTTGGGTCGTGGGTATGTGAGATGGGGATTCGCGCATCCGTTTTTCATACGGCCTCGAGGAGGACCGCAGCCGGGATGGCCTCGAACTGCCGTACGTACCAGCGAGGGCTGTGGGGAGGGCAAGAGTACACGTTGCCCTCCAAAACGCTCTGCCAGACACGGAGTGCCGCACGGAAGAAGTCATGGATGCGAATGTTCAAGTGATCCGACGGCTTCTCCATTTCTCATGCAGACCTCAACCCGATCTCTCCCCAAGAATTGGATTAAAAAAAAAAAGGTTTAATATTGCAGAACGATTATATAGTTATACACGTTCTTAAAGGCGCCTTAAGATAAATAAATATAACATATAATTCTATATCTCTCTTTTAATAAACGTAGCGATATTTATAGAAGTAGTTCGACAGAATTACGTTATTCGTAGTCTACTCCAGAAGTGTTTCTATTGCTCTCGCTGTAATTGCTTCGATACTTCTGGTTGGCACTACCTCATTCTGCAATGCAACGACTGTTGCTAATAAGACTACTAAGATATAATGTGAGAGGATATATTAAAATTAGCCATGTGGAAAAAACTTATCAATATTCGTTTAATCCAATAAATAATTTGGAAATCGAACAGAATACTAATATAATATTTTAGGCAAAAATCGTAAAAGACAAAAAAAAATCTTCAACGTGCCATCTCTCTCACTCATAGTCGAGAATTACTTGTAAGTTTTACTCAGAACTAACATAAAACTACTCTGTAACCTGGTATCAATTACCTAGGTAGCCTTACGTAAACTGTGACCTCCAATAAATATTTATTTTCTTCAGATATAAATGCATTAAAACAATTTATGTAAATCTTCTAAATTCCGCAGCAAAACTTACAAGTGTAATTCTCGCCTTAAATGCCGTTAGAAATATAAGAGTAATTCGTAAAATTATCACGTAGTAATATGTTAATATAGTTGAGAGTTCATGCTTTAGCCAATGTTGAAATTGGATCAGAAGTTCAGCGGAATTTAACTTTTCACAGCATCGTAATGTGAAAAGTTAACGTAATTGTAAAGGAGAGAATTTTCCTTTGTTCACTGCTTCGTAATTACAATTCATATAGTTATAATAAATGAATTAGTAAATATCTGTAACTTATTTACTGATGAATTCTTTTAATATACTATTTATTATATTGCCTAAATACATTTTTGTTGTACGCTTACATTAATTTATGAATTAAAAAGTAACAAATTAAAAAAAGATCTAGTACCGAGCCATATGTTTTTTGACAAATTTAATAGCTCTCCTAGTTTCAGATTTCTGTCTAATGATCCATCCGAATGAATTTTCTTTACTAATATTAAAAAGCGATAAGATATGTTTGTAAGTTTGTACATAATCTAATGTATCTATATCTCTCTAAAATTAACGCGAGCAAAATTTAATCTATACAAATAAATAAAATTAAAGTTTTGGTTTGTAATATTAAATTAACATTATTTAACTAAATGCATATGGAAAAAAAAGTATACACGGTACTTACATCCAATACACAATTTTGAAAATTTTGTCTGTCTGTCTGTCTGGTTGTTCCGGGTAACGCGAGTGAAACCACGGGGCACAGCTAGTATACAATTATCTATACGTAAACGTTGAACAGGAATCAACGTCACAAGCGGCCTGGCGACGATTGTGTTGTCGACCATTTGGCAATACCACGGCGAGGTTACTGCTTTGACAAATTTTCATGTTTGCTTGGACATGTTGCGGGTATATGGTTGAAGTAGTCATTTTGACACTTTGCTGATAATTTTTAGTCGAATATATTTTTTAAATGTATAATGATCTGTATATTACGGCCGAGATGATCTAGTGGTTAGAACACGTCGATCTTTATGAATAAAACCCTGTCTAGCATCGCTAAGTTTTTAAGTGCTTTTATGATTATTCACCTTGGCGGTATAGGTAAACGTAGCCAGGAAACCTGCAAGTACCGGGAGAAATTCTGATACATGAAAAGGCCTTTGCCCAGCTGTGTGACTCTAAAGGGCTGTTACTTTTCTTTACTTTTACTGTTTTTTATCAGTTGTAAATGGTAAATGTGTATTTCCGGGGATATTATTATGTTCTAAAAAAGAAATTTCTGTTTCTTCTGTCTATGCGTATGTCACTTAATTCCTAGACGGCTAGAGCGTTTTTATGAAATTTTGTGTGCGTGTGTGCGCGCGCGCGCGCGTGTGTGTGTGTGTGTGTGTGTGTGTGTGTGTGTGTGTTCACTAGTACTAATGTACAATATTAACAATACGTTTATATATTTAAATGCGGTAATTTATGGATTAGTACAACAATCCAGATTATAATATTATGCTACAATCCATCAATGTGAAGGAGCGACTATTAACACGAGTAAAACCGCGAGGCACCTAATTCACAATATGACTACAGCATGAGCCCTGGTTTCACATGGAATTGATGGTAATGTCGGCTCGTGTACAGAGCGGTGGAAATTAGTCACACTTAGTGAACGTTCGCAGGACGCGTCAAGCTATACTGTGGTCCAGGGCTTATAGGTCAGAGGGTTTTATTAATTAAAATAAAAATTAATAAAATTAATACATTAGGGGATGTCATGTTATTTAAACGCTATGCACTATGCTATGTTTATTGAACTTTTTTCAATTGTTGATTAAGGCTGATATGGGAAAGAGTAACTTAAATTTAGTTTCACGTATGGTTTTTTTGAGGACTTGTATAATTCTATCAGAATGTGTAAAAAATAAGCGAATGTATTTGTATTGATATTAAACAGTAATATTTTCGTTTAATTCACATTACAAGTAATTTATCTTTGTATAAATTGTTTACGTAGTTAATGTCAAGCGAATCGGGTATTTTATCGGAAAATATAACTAAAAAGCGACGGATATAAGAATACACTTAGTATCCACTATTAATCCAATTCTCAAACGATAAAGGAAATAAAAACCATCAAAGACGCTGAAGTATCAAAAAAAGACATTTTCCGTTCGGAACTTTTGTTTTTATCAGAAGGGTCGCTGCTAATCGTTTTTCCGCCTCTCGAAGCCTCTTGGTGGGAAAAGAAATAAAAACATCCATAGCGGGAATAGTTCTCTAGCTACAGTCTATCGTCGTGTTAGTTTTAGGGGCTACGAGACGTTTGCGATACGATATTCAAATTCTAACGATTAAATTGAAAGACGAATTGCGATTCAAAGGGGAAAGGCTGCTAGTATTCTTGTCACCATTTCGCGAGAACATGATTTATATAATAATTAATATGATTTGTAAATAGTTAAGTTTCTTTTGTTTGAAAATATTATATTGTTATTTTATTTTCAATTCAAACGAGATTTGGAAGAAACAATAGTGATTTTTTTAAAGAATTTCAAGAACAACTTATGAGAGTTTTACAAAAAATATTCGTTTGTTAAACAACAATCCAAATTACAACACAAATCATGCGTTGCCCGCGTTTTCAACCGAATTCGAAAAAGGAGAAGGGCGTCGATTTATAACGTATGATTTTTCAATGTCCTCATTTCTTATCCGATTTTGAATTTTTTTTTATTGAAAAGGTTATACTTTTAGATTAGCCCCTTAGCATTTTTATCAGATCGGTTTATTACTTGGTTTTTAAATCAATGTAACTTATATAAGTATGTCATTCATCGCAAATAAAATTGCGTATTTTGTGTCTGAAGTCGGTTTAGTTTTTTTTTCAAAATTGCAATTTTTTTTACCCTACATAAAATTAATACTGTATCAAGTACTGATTTCTATCAAGAAGAATCGACAAAAAACGACAGAATTGTATTGCAATCGGATGAATAATGTGGCTCCCATAATATATAAACGAAAGAAGAAATGAAAAATCATTTTGATATTTGATACTAGGTGTGCCCGCGTCTTCGATCGCGAGAACTCAACATCATGATTGGCATGTTTCTTGCAAATCAAATAATTACAAACATACACTTAAATTTTATTTATTCGTAAAGATGTAGTAAGTAGCGTATGAACGTAATCGTATGATTTAAAAATGCTCCGTTACAGTTCATCTTTAATATTACATAGGGATTCTCTGACGAATACAACATCGTAAATAGCTATGAAAACGTCCGTTCGTCAGTTAGCACGTAACAAACACGTCTTTTTATTTGGGCAAGATTTCATTAAGGTTTCATATTTAATATATTATTTATGAACAAGGAACATGTAAGTTATTAAATCATTTTATACCAAAGGTTCTACTTAGTGCTCATTAAAAATACATTCTGTACTATAAAAATATAGCTAAAATATAACTAAATATATATAATTCAAAGGATTGACTGACATAGTGATCTGTCAACGTACAGCTCAAACCACTGGGCGGATCGGGCTGAAATTTGGCATGCAGGTACACGTTATGACGTAGGCATCCGCTAAGAAAGGGTTTTGATTAATTCTACCCCCAAGAGGATAAAATAGTGGATGAAAGTTTGTATGAAACTTTGTCAATTTTAAACCAATCGGGCTACGACTTTGTATGCATAAAGCTACAATGACGTAGGCACAGACATCGCAGACAAAGTCGCGAGTACCAGCTAGTCATTCATATACGCTCTAACGAGTCAGGGTTGGAAATGAATCGTGCCACGAAGGCGGGCGGGGATGTTCTTATTTATCATGTTGTTATTCACTACACGTAAATAACAAGACTTTTAAATAAGACTTAAAAAACAACTAACTTCAAAAACAAAAAATAAACGGTACGAATTGAGAACCTTCTCCTTTTTGAAATCGATTGAAAAAACGAAAACATTCAAAAAAGCAATATTCGTTTACTTGGTTTTATTCCAGTTATTTTTATTTTTAAACCTAAATATTGAATTGATTTTGCTAAAAACTATGGGACCGATGGTGGAATATACCCCTTCAAACAAAAAACGAATAAACCAAAAAATAAATAAATAAAAAGTCCCAGACGATTTCAGAACAAGCATTCGTAAAGGTAATTTCTTACATAAGTTGTGTCCATCTTTTGTTTTGTGGTCAAATTGAGAATAGAATATAATATATAATTACGACTAAATATGAAGCAAACACATAATTGGACGTCGATTAGCAATAATGTGTCAATCCACAAAAGTTCGAATTCGGAGATATTGGTCAGATGCTTCACGTATTTGACATTATTCAAAAAGTTGTCATTTCAATTTATTATACCTTTTATCAAAAAAAGAAAGAAAAGATGGATATATACTTTAAACAAATTGATTAAGAATATTTTTGACATGTTTAGACGCCATTTTCTCGAAATGAAGTCCTTGTTTCTTGACTTGTATTGCTTATCAGCATCCAATTATCGTGGTAAAAGTTTTAGTCTCCAATTGATCGAATTTCGACCAATGGGAGACTAAAACTTTTATTAAAAATGTGAAATAAAAAGAAATGATTCGTTATGTAAACAAGCGCGTTTCTCTACCCCGGTTTAAAACGGGTCACCGTGTCTCTGTCGTCACTTGACACAGCCCGTGGACATTGACTCACTTCTGTGAATAACATAGCATGCACAGTCGAGCCTATATTTGTTTAATGTACATATGTAGTTTAAATAAAACTCTTAAGTAAAATTAAGAGATTTTATTCAAATGGTCTTGTACAAGATTTTTAATTAATTTTTATTTTATTTCCTAAAATTTTAAAGTAATATTTAACGCATAGTGTCTTCGTGTAAATGACGTAAATTAAATGAATATATGAAAGTTAGGTTTTTATTAAGAAAATGTGTATTTTTTTATATAAAAATATTGAAAATTTTTACGTACTTAAGTGGTAATGGTGGAAAGCATTCTCGCGGGTCGTCTAGGTTTGAAAAATGCTTTTTTTGTTTATGATTATATTATACTAGATAGTGTCCGCGATTTCGTCTATGCAGCATTATTTAACTATTTATTATTATTATTTTATCCATATTTCTACTCTTTATAGCGCTTTTTTCGGATTATAAAGCAGTCTATGTCCTTTTTCAGGCTTTTGACTATATATGTACCAAATTTCATTCACATCGGTTCAGTAGTTAGATACACATACTTTTAATATATATTTTAACATTTATAATATAAGTAAGGAATAAGTTGAAATTTGGTGGCCATTTTCATTAAATAGAGCTTGAAATAATCGTAATTTAATAAGAAAAACATATTCATATTTACATTGTTACGAGAGATAACATCCAGACGTCTTTTACGATAATAGTAATGCACTATATAGAATGACCTCTGTAAGTCAAGGTCTTTCAATTCTCGACTTGTTTTGTTGCCCGGCTTTATCCGGTTCGAGGCAATTTCGCGCAGCAGTTGGCAGCTGGTAAATTGGTGATTTATTAACACCCGTTGAACGATACTAGTGATTTTACTTTGTATTTTATTTCTTAATTTGAGTTTTCAGACTTTTTTCGATATCTTTGGGTGATGGTGTTATTATGTTAGAACATTTTGTTTATGTGGTGTGTTTTAATTTTAAATCTTAATTATTTATTTTATCTAAAGTGTAATAACGTAAATTTTTAACCGACTTCAAAAAAGAAGGAGGTTCCCAATTCGTGGCGTATGTTTTGTAATGTTTTTTATCTCAGTATACTTTCAGACTGGTCCTTATAGAATTTTTATCAAAATCAGTTTCGTAGTTTGGTGTTTAAATCAATAAAAATTGAAATTAGTATGTCATTAAAGGAAACAATGATATAGGTGCGATTTTTTTATCAAAATCAACGGGTTCGATTCCTGGCTAGAAAAATGAATTTTTCGAAAAACTAATGATGCAGTTTTAGTTTATATCGAAATCGGTTTCCAGACTCCTTTAAGCGTTTTTCGCTTTTTCTTATAGTTCCGGATTTGGCCTACCACGCCCAGTTAAAATCTCACCTTTTTAAGTCTTTATATATAAAAGCACTTGTCCTGACTGATTCATCAACGCAGAGCCTAAACCGCTGGGGCTACGAACTGGGGCTTGAAATTTTGGCAGTAGGTGGCTTTTAGGTAACAAGCATCCACTAAGAAAGGGTTTTTTGATTATTCATCCCTAAGAGGGTGAAAAGGGGTAAAAACGTTTGTATGTAAAATCTTATTCCGTGGTCGTATAAACTTAAAACTTAATACACATACTTCTGGGTGATAGTAATGAAATACAAAATCGAAAACGGGTTACTATTATTCCACATTGGGGTGCAAGGGCGTTGTAAATTTTGTATGGTGAAAATGTAATTTTTTGGCCGATTATTCTTAAATTCAGTACAAACTTTACTTAGGGAGAATAATTAAATATGTATATGCCAGAATATTAAATTCATCTCTTAAAATGACGCTAGGGAGTAAGGAATCCTGGAACGGTCACAATTTCGCTGGTAGATTTATTTAGCTGAAATTCCAAAATATACGCGGGCGTAGCCGCGAGCAACTGCTAGTATAATATAAAGTCACTCTATGTCACTTTATTATTATCCACCAAGCCCTTAAACCCCTAGCCAAAGAGAAATATATACATTATTATAAAACCATTTTATATATACCTACATACATTTCCAAAGCTCACTATTTCTGATGCTTTCGAGCTAAACTAATTATAACGCATTCGTATTGAAATTTACATTTTTATAATTTGACATTTAGAGTAGGGGCCAGCGCCAGCTAGAAGTGTCCATTCATTAGAGGCGTTATGAATTGCAAGCATCAATTCGTCGTAACTCGTCTGCCGGAAGACGGGATGCAGGAATAAATCCTTATAAAAATAATTGACTGGTCAAGGGCGCCTTTTTCGTATACAAACTGTATTATATTATCTCTGGGTTTCTATCCGCTAGTTTACTTGTAATTATGAATATATTTGGACGCTGATAAGCAATACTGTGTCAAGCCACACAGACTTCGTTTTGAGAAAATGGCGTCTTAAGATGTCAAACCTATTCTTAATAAATTTGTTCGAAGACGTGTATTTTCATCTTTTCTTTTCTATTTTGATAAAATGTATAATGAATCAAAAGCAAATAGATTTATTTAATATGTTATGTAATAATAAGTTTTTAAATATTTGAGATTATTTTATGTCATCTCCTTATTTATTCAATAATTTCGTAAAATAATAATAAAAATAATAATAATAAACAATACAGTGATGTGGATATATTTATATGGCCAAGTAACCGAAAATTTCATAGAAAACGAACTGGCGCATTTCATCTTTAATGAATCGTCAGGCATATAGTTACATAATATGGCAAATTCTTTTTAAAAAAGTGGATGGTTTCGCTTTTTATTATTAAAATATATTACCACCAACGAATAAGAAGATTTATTTATGTTTTACTCAGACCAGTGTTCTCGTTGTATCTTAGTGAGTCAAGTGATCAAACGACTTCTTCCGTTCTGTGCCTCTGTGGATGAATAAAACTATTATTTTTTGTTTATATACTTAATTATTATGAATTTTTATACTTTTGTTATATTACCTTTAATCATAGCTTTACTTTCGTCTAATTAATTTTGATTTATTTTTATTTTAATTTTGCGCCTATGTCTTCTTCCTACAGTGGGGTTAATATATCGCTGGACGAATTAGTAAAATGTGAGCAATGTTCCCAACCTCGTTATTTCAAAAATCAAAGAGGCTTAAATATTCACATTGGAAAATCTCATAAATCGACTTCGCAGACGCAACATGACTTATCACCATTAAGTTCTACTTGTGCACTCGATCCTCTCTGGAAACAATTAAGTACTTGTAAATCTAATTTTCCTATTTTAAAGCGGATACCTAGAGGATCGAGGACACAAGTTGCTTTTACGCTTAAAGAAGTAATCGACAATGTTGTGAGTTCCAATAACGAGACGTTTTGGGAACATTTGCTCACATTTGCCTATAAAATTCTTAATGTAGAAAACAACGATCCCGGCTCTCTTACGCAGAAAATAAAAAGAAACTGCAACAAGGCTTCTAACAATATTGATTTTTCTAATAAACAACCTATACAAAAAAGGAAATTTAATTCAATCAAATTTATAGAAAATAAAATAAGTGACGGCGACCTTAAGGGTGCAGCCCGTCTTTTATTCTCCAGTGATGTAATAGCCCCTGACACAGCTGAAACAGTTAGAGCACTGAGAGATAAAAATCCTCAGTGTAATACCCTACCTATTATTCCTGACATATTACCCGACAATAATTCACCACTTCAGGCTGAAACTGAAGACGTGCTCGGAGCCGTGATGTCTTTCAGAAGTGGATCTGCCGGCGGTCTCGATGGTTTAACTCCACAACACTTAAAAGATCTTTTATGTGGTACAAATGGCGATGCTGGTAGGGCACTTTTGAAATCATTAACGGATCTCGTGAATTTGATGCTATCTGGTGGGGTACCTAAGGAGATAACTGAAATTCTATATGGTGCAAATCTCTGTGCCCTTATCAAAAAGGATGGTGGCATCCGTCCGATAGCGGTAGGTTCTACTATCCGACGCATCGTCTCCAAAATTTGCTGTCGTAAAATATCTCCATATTTGGCTACCATGTTCCAACCCGTACAGTTAGGCTTTGGTAGTAAGGGGGGGTGTGAAGCTGCTGTCCATGCGGCTCGCACCTTCCTCTTAAACTCTGGAGGGGAGGTTCTTTTAAAAGTAGACATAAAAAATGCATTCAATTCCATCTGTCGTAATGCACTCCTCTCTGAAGTTAAAAACAAAATTCCAAAAATATATCCATATCTTTGGCAATGTTACGGGGGAAATTCAAAATTACTATATCGTGACAATGTTTTAAATTCTGCGGTAGGGTGTCAACAGGGAGACCCGCTAGGACCTGCAATTTTTAGTTTGGCTATCCAGCCACTTATTACAGCTTTAAGTTCAAAATTAAACATTTGGTATTTAGATGACGGTACCTTGGGAGGTGAAGTGACAACCGTTTTAGACGATTTTTCTAAATTACTTGAACAATTTTCAAATATTGGTTTAGAATTTAATTTTTCAAAATGCGAATTATTTATTTCAGATCATATTTCGTCAACAAGAAGGGATATGATCATAAAACAGTTTAACAATTTGGCTCCGGGTATTAAAATTTTAAGTGAGGACTCACTACATCTTCTAGGAGCTCCCGTTTTAGATGCTTCTATCCCAAATTTTATTTTTGACCAGTCTACTAAATTTAATGAAGTTTCGGACCGCCTATATCAAATAAATTCACATATGGCTCTTTTTATAGTAAGATATTGTCTTTTTGGCTCGAAATTTTCATATTTTTTACGTTGCTCCCCTCTTTGGAAATTTAGCAATTTACTTCTTAATTTAGATAACATCATTAAAGAAGTACTTACGAACATTTTAAATTGTGATCTAAGTGATACGGCCTGGGAGCAGGCTTCTTTACCAATAAGATACGGTGGTTTGGGTATTCGCAAAATTTCAAGTGTGTCGTTGCCTGCTTTTCTGGCTTCAGCTTTTAGTTCGACAAAACTCTTTAGGGATATTATCAGCCCTTCTTTGGGTTCCATAGAGTTGTCGTATTTGGTTGAAGCCAGAGACGCATTTAAATTGCTTTGCCTTAGTAAAGAACCAGTAATCTTATCCTCTCAAAGACAGTGGGATGACTTACTTTGTGCAGATCGGCTCAAAGCATTAATTGATGCTGCACCTTCCGCCATAGATCAGGCCCGTCTTCTTGCTGTATCTACGAGAGAATCTGGTTACTGGCTTCATGCTCTCCCGTCTCCTCATGTTGGCACTCTTTTAGACCACTTAACACTAACTGTTTCAGTTGGTCTCCGGCTAGGCGCGAAAATTTATCAGCCACATCGGTGTCACTGTGGTGAGGCAGCAGACGAATATGGACATCATGGTTTATCATGCATAAAAAGCGCAGGCCGCTTCTCCCGTCATGCTTCCTTGAACAGTGTCATTCGTCGGTCTCTTGTCACCGCTAAAATTCCGACGGTACTAGAACCTAACGGACTAGTACGCAGTGATGGCAAGAGACCTGATGGAATGACGCTTGTTCCGTGGAGGCTGGGGAGGTCGCTTGTATGGGATGCTACCTGTGTCGATACATTGGCTGCATCACATATACGAGGGACTTCCTTAACGGTGGGAGCAGCGGCATCCAATGCTGAAAATGTCAAGCGGCGCAAATACGAAAACATTGAAAGGAGTTTCATATTTGTGCCGTTTGCCGTTGAAACCATGGGGTCCTGGGGCGAGGAAGCGAAAAAGTTTTTCAAAGAGCTGTCTTCCCGCCTCGTCGAAACCACAGGTGACCGAAGGGCTGGCGGCTACCTTGGCCAGCATATCAGTCTGGCCATACAAAGAGGTAATGCTGCCAGTGTTTTGGGCACCTTGCCTCACTGTGACATCGATAGTTACTTAGGTTTAATATAGTTATTTTTAATTTCCTTTTCTTTTTATTTTTAATAGAATTATTGCATTAAATTATGTTAACTTTCAATAAATGTATATCTTTAGTTTAGATAACTTTAAAATTTTTTGAATAATGTTAAATAGGTGACGTAGTATCAAAATACATCAATATCTCCAAATTCGACTTTTTGTGGGTTGACACATTATTGCTTATCAGCATCCATTTGTGAGAATGAAGACGAGCAATTTATCCTAAATAGTGTGTACTGCCGATGTATAATAATAACTAACTGGTCAACGACCATAGACAAAATACAGAATATATATATTATTAACTTTTATGATATATTCCTTACAAACTTATCTATACTAATATTGTAAAGATGAAGAGTTTGTTTGTTTGTTTGAACGCACTAATCTCAGGAACTAGTGTTACGACTGGGAAAAATCTTTTTGTGTTAGATAGTTTATTTTTTGAGGGAGACTATAGGCTATATTACATCACGCTACGATTCACAAGAGCGAAGCAGTAATCATAAATGCGAGTGAAACCGCAATAGATAGCTAGAATTACAATGACAAAGAAAGTTATTTTCATCCGTTGTTTTAAGGGAATATTATTTAGGTTAGTAATTTTTAAGGTAAGGTTAGAAATTGGGGGTAATTTCTGAAACTACTGATTAAAGAAATGTCTAAACGACTGTCCTGGTGCCCAATTTTGTGTTCTGCGCAGCGTCATGCGCATAGTTCAGACCAGCACATTTACACGAATTGAGGTATAGCTAGGAATTATAGGTACAATTTGTGCCGGAGCATCACTGAAATGCTTGCTTGGAATTCAGCCCGCGTATTAGCAATGCAAGGAACGTTATATAATAATTAGTATGATGCAAATATCTGTTAGGGAGTGTAGGTATTGTTGTATTTTAAATAGGAAATAAATAAGATAAAAATAAAATAAGAGAGACGAGCTTATGTGAATGGCGAATGTGTCAAAACTGTTTATTCTTTATTTAAAAATAAAGATACTATTACAATTAAAGAAAAGGTTACATATATATTAGAACAGACTATATTAGATACAACTATAAGATTTTCGTTGCATATCATAAAATTAAAAAAAAAAAACTTTTTTTTAATTCATAGCTGGACTAGCTGCCCCTCGCGGTTCCACTCGCGTTAATGGTTACTGCTTCGCTACTTTGAGTCATAGCGTGATGTAATACTGCCTGCCTAAAAAGGGGTATTCAACGCAATAATAATTTTTCAAAATTGATCATCAGTTTCAAAAATATACCCCCTTCATACAAACTTACAAAATCACAAACTAATTTGACCTCATTATAGTATAAGTATTAAACATGACTTCGTCATCTAAATACAATATTATTTTATAATTATAAACATGTTATTATGCTATGAATTTTGGCACCCAAAATGTCTTCCACTTTTGGAAGACCAGCTTCTCACTCGGAAGTGGGCATAGATTTTAAACGTAAGTAGTCAGTAGAACATAGCATTCTTATTTTTTTTAATAAGTCTTAAGAAAGAAAAAAAACTTATTGACGAACACACAGACTCAATTTAACCACACGTTAATATTCGAAACATTAAATTAACAAAATTTTTGCCATACTTATTTAACTTATATGACTTGATAATTTGTAATAATGTTAAATACACGACGCATTATCAAAACGAATCAATATCTCGGAATCCGACATTTTGTGGGTTCACACATTATTGCTTAACAGCGTTCAATTAAAACCCATAAAAAAGCCAAGCGTAAAAAGGAATGTTTGTAGATATTGTTGTTACAATAAATAACGCGCCCGCTGCCGGCGCTGGCATAAATCTCTACAGCGGCTGAATAATAGCCAGTAAGTCAAGTCCTTAACTTCCCGCGGCGCTGGAATTTCAGAATTAAAACTTTCAAGCGCCAAAGAGAACGTGTCGCACTTTATATTTCATATTAATTCGTCTTGTGAATTAGAATTAATTATGGGAAGTTTTTTTTTTATAAAACATCCAAAACCTATCTTAATCATTTAGTAAGTAGAGACAACTTACAATCATTTAAATTTGCTTTTTTTAGATTATTGGTAAAAATATAGTTTACGAATTCCACGATGTGGATTTTGGTCTAAAAAGAAGCTTTATAAGTAGTTATTTTAAGAATTAAAAATAGCCTATCAAAAGTACGTCTATGGCATTCCTACAATTGGTCTAAAATATATACAACCAGTCGGCATGTGTTGCAATATCACTTAAAGTGTATACCTAGATTTTTTGAGCCAGGATCTATCGTGGTCGTCCAGAACACTCTAATAAAGTTTTATTACATTCCAATGCATATAAGAAAACCTTAAAAAACCTTTAATATATTTAATTCATAATATGCTTCGGCATCGGGTCGGCATTCGGGTGCCAAAATCCATGAACTTATAACATATATAACGTTATATATTATCATTGGATGCTAATGAAATACTTACATATTATATATGTTATATTAAATATAATAAATCTGTACAGAGGTCAATTCTGTACATGAAATATATTTTCAAAATAACTATCGGGGGGTGATTAGTGATCGATACTGATGCCAAAAATGCAATCAGTAGTGCAATTGTTGTCTGTCTGTCTGTTTGTATGTTTCTTATAGAAACAAAATCTACTCGACGGATTACGTATACTATTCATCACGTTACAATCAAATGGAGCAGAGTAGTGAAGGGAAACTTTAGGAAAACGGAAGACGTCACTCCAATTTTTAAGCTTCCGTCGCGTAAGCAGCCTTAATGGTTAAAGTTACATCGAAATCATGTATGACAGAAATATTCTACATAATTAAAAGAAAAATATCCCGCAACAGCATATGTCTATCTCTTATGGTTGACTCACAATGACACGTGTAACTCCTGATAGCTTAGCAGTTCGGAGCATTCTGATTATATTTGTTTACTATTCCGTTTATAATACTCTCACTCATCCCTAATTTTAAAAAGTGAACATTATTACCTATTCAATTAAAAAAAAAATCATAGAAATCAAGTATTATATTGTATATTGATATATTATATTTCACTACTAAAATACGATAGTAAATCTGTCTGTCACATCAAAACCACTGAACCATAAGGAAGGACATACACTATTTTTTTACGAAAACCGACGAAAACGCGGACGATGTCGAAGGAAAAAGCTAGTATTAAATATGAATAGTATAAATCGTCGAAAGTTTAAAATATACACTTACATTTCAAGTTAATAAAAGCGTGTGAAAAATTGATAAAAAAATAATTAAAACATTATCAATATCTGATAAAAAGGTGCTTAATCAAAGCTTTTCATGAACGCTTAATAATCAATCACAGGACTGAGACAACGCGTGGGTTGCTTAGATACATGTGTTGCTAAGATTGCTAGGGTGGTTTCACACCGGCGAGGCGAGGCGAGGATGAGAATGACGAGAATATTTTTTATAGCGAATTTTTAATTTCGTTACATTATCCGTATAAAAGATCTTTATACTTAAATTACAAGTATCAGCACGTACTTGCTCTGTCTAGAACAACGAGAAACTCAAGTAGAAATGGATGCTGATAAGCAATAATGCGTCAACCCACAAAAAGTCAAATTTAGAGATATTGATGTATTCTAATAATGCATTTCGTATTTAACATTATACAAAAAACAAGTCATTTCAACTAAATAAGAACGGATAAAAGTTTCTTAATCAAATGTTTAGAATATTGAAGCGAGTTCCATATTTTGGATTTTATTATGGACTTTATTAGCCGATCTGCTATTATTTAATTATACTTTTTATCAGAATAGAAAAGAAAAGAGGGATATATGCTTCTTCAAACAGATGTGTTAAGAATAGGTTCGAAATCTTTAGACGCCATTTTCTCAAAATGAAGTCCGTGTGGCTTGACACAGTATTGCATATCAGCATCCAAATAAAAACCTGGAAACGTAACGACAAGTTATGACTTAGTATCCTATGAACCCTAGGCGGGGCAAAAGGCGTCCACAATACTCCGCCAGTTCTGGTTCCGGCTATACGTTACGCCTCAGACCAAGTGAGTCTGATGGTCTTCAATTCCGCTGTCGGTAATAAATAATAATAAATAAAATTTAATAAACCTGATATAGTAATAGCAGACCGGTCAGCGCGCCGAGCAATGATTATTGACATTACTGTTCCTCATGACGATAATCTCCTGAAGGCTGAAAAAGAAAAAAATACTAAACATTTAGATCTTGCCCACGAG
This sequence comes from Hypolimnas misippus, assembly GCA_037950945.1. Lineage (NCBI taxonomy): Eukaryota > Metazoa > Arthropoda > Insecta > Lepidoptera > Nymphalidae > Hypolimnas > Hypolimnas misippus. The sequence continues at coordinate 1,227,362 of JBBEEQ010000006.1, read as the reverse complement.
ATTACAGCCATGTGTGTGGATTCAACAATTATTGTTCCTGATGTCGTCTTGGTTAACGGCCTATGAGCGAAGAGTTTCGACCAATATCTTCAGAAACTTTTGCTTGGTTGTTGGATCAAGAGGCGAGTACAGAAGGCAGGAGGAGATTCCTCAGTCTGGAGCCCTAGCTGCCGGTGGCCTAGCTCACACTGTGCCACCGATAGATCACAATTTTGTATATAATTTTTTTATATTATGTATACACAATGTATTTAAAAATGTGTTCAATATATATAAAAGAATAACAATATGAAACGCAACAAGGTCAATGGCCCCTATTAAGATCTTTTGATCCTGTGTCGGGGGTCCGGAAACACACAGCCAATATAGACGTTTGCCGTGAGCGGAGACCGAACCAGCGTCCGTTAGCGCTTCAGTCAGTTGCAGTGACCACTGCGTCAACGTGTCTGTCATTGAGTGTCTCTAAGTATGCTTAAGACGACCACGTTTTCTTTTTCCTCGTGGAGTCCATTCCAGCTGTTGGATGTGGTTTGGAACTCTTCGGAGGATATGACAGATCCATTTCATTTGTTAAACAAACATATACCAATATGAAAAGCAAACATTTCCCAATAACAATACTTCGTACAACGTAAAATGTCAGTTCACAGAATCGTAATAAATGCAATTTGTTTGACTACCGTGAAATGCAGCCGTGCTTGAGACCGGGCCTTTTATTTCGAAAAACTTCAAGTATAGTTAAATTCTCTTTATACGAACGTAACCTACTTTTAAAGATTTCTCGCTCGTGCCCTCCGACCTCGGAGCGTTTGGTTGCTCTCCAATGGAATACAAGAATGAAATGTTTGTTTTTATAAGGGTTTAATTGTAATGTATATATTTATTTAGTTAACAATGTAACTGCTTTCAATCAATTTTATTGCGACCAGCCATAGTCTACAGACTGTAGCTCGTAATCGAATGGGGTAACAGAAAATCGGTTCCCCCGTATGGGTTCTGTTACTCGATTTTCTATGGGGTATATGTATTTTTATACGTTTCGCACAGTAAATTAGAGAGCCGTAAGCCGAAGAGAGTAATCTCCCCTATTCTTTTCTTAACTTCCCTTTTATCTCACATTCCCTTTAAACCTGACATCGCATTTGTGTGTGCTGCAAATGTGTATACGATCGGCGGTTATCCCATAACATCAGGGGGACAAAGCGGGACGCTTGGCGATATTAAAGCTATAGCGTCGAGTAAGCAATCCATTTGTTGGGAGATGTATAGGGTTTTACAACAGTATTCAAGAATACGTTTTAAATGCTTTTATAGCAATTTCAAAAAGACTATAAAGAAACGATTTTGTGTTAGAGGTTAAAGATTTTATGGATGATGTCACAACATAGATTCGCATCAAGGCGATCGCTACTAGACAGTCTTAATACATTTTACGTATTGTAACCAATCTTGACGTTGTTAAAAAAATTAACAAAAAAAGTCCCGCTGAGTTTCTTTCGCGGTTTCTTCTCAAGTTAAAGGATATACTTTTCTGAAACCGTTGGTAGCTTCGTTTTAATGTTCAAAAAGAGAATGTAAATTCCTATTTTGAATAAGAATATTTTGATTTGATTTCATTTACTTTGAGCCATACTCTAGCGACGGTACCCCACTTGAGTATAGCTAATTAAACTAACTCTAAAAGTAACAAATATAGAGCCAGTCCTCATTCCAACAGTTACAAATCTAACTTTTAATTTCATCAGGCCCGCGCACAGGTAATTTACTCTGAATTAAACACAAGCGGTCCAATGAATAATTCTCAAAGTGAGCTAGTTGCGGTTCTCAACTGTGTGTTACGTCCTTAGGTTCGAGATATAATAGAAGTGATAACATCTGATAGACAACGAACCCGTTTTAATACTTTGCATCGTTAGTAATTAGTAACTACTTTACTAATATGAGAGTTGTACTTAATTTCCGTCATTAGAGCAAACACTAATTTTCAAAATGGCGTATCGAATATTTATTTTGATGCAGTGTTGAAGGTGATATTTTATTCCACTAAAAATACATTTGAGAAATAATATTATCTATACTAATAATATTATAAAGAGGAAAGATTTGTTTGTTTGTTTGTAATGAATAGGCTCCGAAACTATTGGACCGATTTCAAAAATTCTTTCACCTGTGGAAAGCTACATTATCCCCGAGTAACATAGGCTATATTATATTGAAAAAAAAAAAATTAGGGATCCTTACTAAAACCCTAATAATGTAACCCAAGGTGTAAAAAAATGACCTGAAAAATTCCTTACGTCGGGTGCGCTGCGAAAACTATTGATGATAGAACAAAATCATTTTACTACGACTTTGCAGAACTCATCATTATCTACAAAAAGTGTCGCGACAGCATATGTCTAAATATTATGGTTATGTCACAGTAAGCGGTTTTTTGTTCTAAAAATTTAATTTATATGCCGCCGCTTGAAAAGGCTCTTTATTTGTACCTTCGTATTAATCCTTATTAAAATAAATTAATTATATTCAGGACGGCTTCAATACCTTTTTATAACTTTTTGAATTATTCAATTCGGACATTTAATTCGGAAGATATCACGAGTTTAAAAATGCAAATATTAGAAAAAAGTCGCGTGGTTGCCGCTCACCGCGCTCAGCTAGCCAGCATGCGATGTAGGCTCCATGTAAGCGTCACTGAGGTACGGGGGGGAGTCAATGCAATAAAATAAAGGGCTGCGAGTACATTAATAAAAACTATGAATAAAAAAATCATTAAAAAGAAATTCAAACTTCCTTTATAATTTTACTTTTATTTGAAACCCGACGCAAAAAAGGGTGTATGTGTGTGTGTATGTACCCGCGCGAAGCCGGGGCGGGCCGCTAGTATTTTATAAAAAAGAACACATCCTTTACAATAAGTATATCATTTATTAGTATCTACATTTTTTTAGTAAAATTCTGACTAGACAACGAAGTGGCTAAAATAATAGAATTTTAGATCTATGATATTTTTAAAAGATAATCCTTAGTTAAACACTATTAAAGAATTTTGACATGTAACTAAAAAAGGGTAACTTTTACTTAATTTTATTTTTAGGTTAACGATGTTTATCATAGATCTTTTCAATACGAATATTATTTATTTAGGACCATCAGTAGTTACTACACAAATACATTTAAATCAATTTCACTATTAAGCGTATTACAGTGCGTAACTTTTTAAGATAGCCAAACATGCAAGATAAAAAAAACAAAAACTGTAATTAATCGAGTATTTAACACAATTTCGTATAACATAAAGCTTAATATATTAAAAATTAAAAAATAACAAAAATAATAATTAATTAAATAAATGTAAAAATAATGTTAATAAATTCATGAATATACAATTATAAAATTAAAAAAAAAAACAATTTATAACTACAATTTCAATTAAATCAAATAGACAATACAATAACAATAAATCTCAACAACTGTTTATATAAAATAACATGTCTCAATACAGCAATGTTTTTTGTATTCCTGTGAGTTTCTCAACAACTCTCTAATTTTTGTAACTATATAAGGAGTCTTCAAAAATATCAACAAATGTTAAATACTTATTATAAATCCTTCCATTCTTATAAGTGGAGCATTTTGACCGAATTTAGATTTAGATGATTTTACATGGAACGTACTGATTGGATGACGTGGGGTTATTGTTCTGGGTACATTTAAATGTATTTCATTGAAAATTTTAGGGCAATCAGTTACATTTCTAACAATTTTAAACAACAGCAAAAGATCTAAGAGAGTTCTACGACTTGTAAGGCTATTCATATTTAAAATTGCCAATCGATTAAGATAATATCTTTGATGTAATATTCCTTTCTACCTTCCTAAAGCAATCAAGTAAAGATCGAACGATTCCATACCGGTTTAATTTTTTTTTAATTATAAAGAACTAAAATTTGTTTGTTAGATTGCATGTAGGGGGTAATCTCTGAAACTACAAATCCGATTTGAAAAATTCTTCATGCGTTAGATAGCCCGTTCATTGAGAATTATTATAGGCTATATTACATCACGCTACGTATAAAAACGTCATAAAAACAAGCAGTAACCATAAGCGCGAGATAAACTGCGTGGCTAGAATGAAATATTTCTTCATATACCACTTCCAATAATATTATATCTCTGTGCCAGAAACTAGTGAGCGGTAACGTTCTTACTTAATGCATGCATTAAACTAACTGTATGACCTGGATTTGTTTAGAAATAGTATTAGATACATTTTATTAGGTACTTATATTAATAATATTATTTTTTTTACACTTTATTGCACAAAAGATAAATGTACAAAGGGCGGACTTAACGCTATTACAGCATTTTCTACCAGCCAACCCAGAATCGTGTCAGAAAGCCGTATGTGTTTCTAAGGAAATCCTAACATTAAAATTGAACAGATATTTTTATTTTAAAAATGAATTTAATATTGTGTCTCTCAATATTAAATTATAATCTATTTTTTTTACTTGTGTTATTTAGCGGACAAATATGACGTACTTCTAACCACACATAAGTGATTAGAAATTATTGATCGAATGATTGAACCGATTCATTTTTTTATAAATTAATTATTATGAAAAATAATGTTCGAAAATTCGTGATTTTCGGTTCGGGCTTTGTTGTCAAATAGGACAAGTAAATAAATATAGACTATATCTACCACGCCCAGTTAAAAAATTCGTTCTGTATAATTATTTTTATTACCTACAAGTAATTCTACTTGGTGTCTCCTTCTTTTAAGCTTTACTTACGATATGATACTTTACGATTCAATTAAAGTGTACTGAAATAACGACGACTGATCGGCTCACATCAATTGATAATAATTTATAGACAGGTTGGTGCAGTGGTCACTGCAACTGACTGAAGCGCTAACGGTCGCGGATACAACCCCTGTTTATGGCAAACGTCTGTACTGCCAGTCCGGATGTTTGTCGTGGTTCTGTTTGTGTTGTAGGTGTTCCCGGACTCCAACACAAGATCTTGAGATCCTAACTGAGGTCGTTGAGTGTGATTCGTTTATTTATTATTTATTTTTATATACACTTTCTACGTATTTTTTTCTGGTAGGAATTATGTATACGGTATATATTTCGACGGTGTCTATACGGTGGTATATATATATACGGTGTATATACGGTGTATATTTCGACTCTCCCAAATTAAGTAGTATATATATATATATATGTATACTACTTAATTTGGGAGAGTCGAAATAGTCCAGCGCGTAAATGAGTAAATATTAACCGATGACCGTTGGTTCAAATTCAAACTAGCACTGTCAAGATATAAATAAGAAACGTGTTCAAATTCATTGTCACCATCACCTAGGTGAGAATTCAGACTTAGCTGGTGAAAAGCGCCTTCATAAGAGCTTCGTCTTAAGGTTAGAGTTACATTTAAAAGTTTTACTTTTGTTATTGATATAAAGCAACTCTGTAACTTGGTAACAGTTACGAAGGTCACCTTGCGAATACTATTTCTGTCAGATATGAAGGCACTGACGGTAAATCCTTTCAGGTGATGATAAACCACTTATGATAGTAAAACGTATAAGTGTAATTTTTACCTAATAGTGTCTTTAACACAAAAGTCATAAGATAAATTGGGTAACTTTTTGTTATATAACTTAAAAACGTAAGTTATTTACGAATTTTACTAATGTAAACTGCCCTGTAATCTGGTGACAGTAACTTAGGTAAAAAATAAGTAATATCTAAACACGTCACAACGTGCTACAAAAAAAAAATCCAAATTTCAATAAAATTATGAAAGTTTACTTTTGCAGTTCATTTAGGTGAAAAAGTTTAAAGGGTATATGGTAGTAACTTACTTAAACCTAATGTTAGTCTGTAAGTAAAACTTACAAGTGTAATGCTCATCGTAGGCGAGAATTACATTTGCAAGTTTTACTTTCGTAAGTTATATAATACAACTCTGCAACCTTATGTAAGCTGTTTCAATAAATGTCACTGGCAGAAGTCTTTTTATGTGTAAAAACAACCATATACAATTTATGTAAAGACAATGAGTAAAATTTACGTATAATTTTATTATTTACATGAGTTAAGTATAATACTCATATTACGATGTTGTAGAAATAAAGTATTCAAAAAGCTCAAACTCAAATTCAATTATTTTTTGTATTAAAAGCTTTTTCAAGTGTTCTCGAATTGGCAATTCAAAGATCAATTTTAGGTTTACTTAAAGCTCCCAATATAAAACTTTTCGATTTTGTTTTTAAATCAATGTAGTAGAATATGTATCTATATTTTCAATTTCATTTCAATTATGTAATATTGCTAAAATCCAACGCTATGGTACTAAAGAGTTAATACGAGTATGCTTTATTTATTAATGTTTCATATAATATGTATGTTTCAAACTTAGTAAATGGTAAATGTGAATTTACGGATTTTTCTCTTTTATACATAGACTAGCTTCCGCCCGCGACTTCGTTCGCGTGGAATAGTTACTTTGGGCTAATAATGCATTATTTTAGTACAAATTGGGTTAGCATAAACAAGGTTATAGTGGGCTAACCTTAAAAGATAGACATATACTGTCGTGGACTTTTTTTAAGAACTTTTAAGGGGGAACAATTCTGTCATACATTATTTTTGCGAAACTTTAACCATTTACGCAGCGCACGCAGCGTAAGCTCTCTCAATAGGAAAATATTCCCCGATTTTGAAACATTCTTCATTGGTGCTCTGCTCCTTTTAGTCTTCGCGTGATAAGATATAGCTTATAGCCTTCCTCGATAAATGGGCTATCTAACACTGAAAGAATTTTTCAAATCGGACCAGTAGTTCCTGAGATTAGCGCGTTCAAGCAAACAATCAAACAAACAAATTCTTCAGCTTTATATATTATTATAGATTTAAAATCGAAAATGTTCTACCTAACAGGTTCGATTTCAGCTCATAAACAAATATTTGCACGGGATTCCGGTTTTCGACACTGAGTATGAAAGTTATTGATTGTAAAGCATTTGCTTACTTATTTAATCATATACCAGATTCTTAAGATATTTGATTTTGTACTTGACTTTGTATTTCTGAATATATCAGTTTGGCCATTCAAAGAGGCAATGCCCCCAGTATTTTGAGCACTTTGCCTTACTGCAATGCATCATCATCACCATTTCAACCGTAGGAAGTCCACTGCTGGACAGGCCTAAAGATCTCCAAAGGGCCTGCATCCAGCGTCTTCCGACGACCATAATGAGGTCGTCTGTCTATCTTGTAGGTGGACGTCAGTGGTCTCCATTCGAGAACCTTTCTGACCCATCCACCTTCGATTATACGAATTATGTGGCCTCTCTATTGCCACTTTAACTTGCCGATCCGTTGGGCTATGTCAACTATCTTAGTCTGTCTACGGATCTCGTCATTCTTGACTCGATCTCGTAGAGATATTCCGAGCATAGCCCTCTCCATGGCTCGTAGAGCGTCCCTGAGTCTCTGCAATGACATCAACCAATAATTAGATTTTAATTCTTCTAATAATATTTTATTGTACTTTTCTTTCCCCATTTCTTGTGTAAATTTTGTAAAAATTCTATGTAGTTGTAATAGAAAATATATTCGATTTAATAAGTTAAATTTTAAGTCGCAATCAAGTAACAAGCAGACGAACGGACGTAACTTTTATATTATTAGACGAAAAAGAATTGGTTGAGTATTAAAATTCAGAAGTTTGTAACTTCATCAAAACGAAAAAAAAAAATGTACAACGAGTCGTGTGTATATATGTGTTTTATTTGTATGTCGGTTTGTAATAAAAATAATTATATGATTGGTTGAAAAATCGGGTTTTTGTCAATATATAACAAATGTTCAATCTTACCACAGAATATAAAAATATATAAAAAAAAAATCATTATAAGAGCGAATTTTTTATGAGCGAAGTAAACTTCAGGACAACAGAACCTATTAAAAATGTATAGTACAATTTGAGTCATAATTCTAGATATTCATAGGCTATATTTCATCTATATATCCGTAATATTTTAAATCTAGCTGTCCCTTGTTGTTTCACTCGCGTTTATGGTTACTGCTTTGGTCTTATGAGTCGTAGCGTGATGTAATATAGCCTATAGCCATTTTCAATAAATAAACTATCTAACGCAAAAATACTTTTTCTATTGAAACTAGTAGTTTCTGAGATTAGCGTGTTCAAACAAACAAACGAACTCTCCAACTTTATAATATTAAGTGTAGATAAAACGAGTGAAGGCGCAAGTAAAAGCTAGTTATTTATATAAAAGTCAAATAGACAATATATTTAAAGAAAGAAATAAAAATATTCCAAATTACTACTAAAATTAAAAAAAGACATTTTCAATATGGAAGACGAACTATCGTTAACGATGTAAAAATAAACTAACGATGCACAATAAAACGGGCAAAAAAACTGTTACAATAAAGCCATCCTTTTTAAAATTCGAACGTGCCTAGACAACAAATTGAGTGGATTATATGCACTCGCTCTTGACTATATCGCCGTCTCGCTCACTCATACCCCGCTATTGTCTCTCTCTCACTCCAATTTTCCAGTTGACGCCTGCGCTGTGAGGCTTTTCCCGAAAGATATATGGGTCGCTCGAAGCTACGTAAGCTGCTGGTATGAAATTATTTAAAGCAAAACGTTGAGTTCATTATTTAGATATAAAATCTTATTTGCAATTCGTTTAGAGACAAATGCAATAGTAATATCGTATTTTCAATTCGATTAAAAAAATTGGATTTGTAAAAAGAGTTTTAATATTTTTTGTTGTGTCCTAAAGTCAATAACAATAGAATCCGTGTCGTATTTTATTAAAAAAATTGTATCTACGATACAGAGGTGACACCCGGGAATTATCTAATTGGCAACAATAGTTACGCAAGAGGGACTGCGCACTACGAAGCTTCGAGTCGAACGAGAGTCAGCCTCTGAAACCCGACGAACATCCCGGGCAGACGACGTTTCCCTCGAAAAATCCGATAGCCGTCACTAAACGCGACATTATCCAGCAATAATTGAAATACCAAACTAATAATTAAAATGTGCACGAACCTTTATTGCCGCGCTGTCAATTTTAAAATTGGAACGATATATTTTTTTTCGTAACCTCAGTGAATGGAGAAGCGTTATTTGGCCCCGTGTGTGATTTTTACTACCGCGGCGATTGCTGAATAGCTTGACAGTTATTTTATGATTTCTTTTTAATGACTGTACCTGTGGGAAGTGCTTGATAATGTGCTTTTGATTTTAAATTATAAATTCGGTGAGTATTATTTCTTATATTATAAAAACAAATCATGTAAAACTATTTTCGGATATCTGTATTTTTATGGTTATAATAAATAGTATTTTGTTGTGGTATTGATTACATAAATATTAATAGAAAATTTTAAAAATATTCACGTAAAACAACAATGATCGTACCTACCTATGTATTTTATTTATTGAATTAATAATTAATATTATATACTACTACTATAGTCAATATTTTAAATGATTACACTAGAAATTATAAAAAAGTAAGACGTAGGGCCTTTCCAGCTGGTGATTCGAAATGATTACCCCAATAAGAATGTCAGAGTATAGTCATTAAGAAAACGAATTTTTGGCAGAATGAATAAAATTAAAATGACTATTTAAACTCAATTAAAACATTTCATATGAATTTTAATATCACTGTAAAACAGGTTAATACATATGGTATATTTTTTGTTAGTTCCATTATAGAATAACAATGACATAAATTTTCTTATATCGATTATTCTTTGAATTGCCATAAATAAAAATGGCCGTAATTTTGTGTCTTTTTGTTGTAGCATACGTCAATGCGCGGAGATAGGTTCAACACATCAGTACCCAACAGAGTATTAAAAAAAATTGTACATGTCTCCAGAGTATTGGAATATTCATAGACAATAATTCTATAATATCTAAAATGTAGATTTTATAATCATGACAATAATAGACGATATTAATTGTCCATAATTACGTAAAAATTAAAAAAAAAATAGAATAAATCTTTTGAACAAAGATTCTGTTAAAAAGGTAATAATTCTCTATATTTATTTATATGGTAAGGAAACGGCTCAACGTTCATTGTTTTAATATTAACTATTTATTTCCTGCATTTTTTCGTGTTTAAAATATCTGCACACTATCATGTATCAAGCTAGACTAAAACATTCCAGAGCTTGAAGTCTGATTAAACAGACAAACATACACATTATATCACTTATAATGGGTGTGTTCTGAAATACAATCCAGCATAGTCAGAGCTAATGACATATTGAATTAACATTTTTATATCTGTTAGTTCAAGAGTTACGTTCCGAAAAACATGCATGCTGGTCAGTCTTAGCGTTGAATTGCAATAGTTATCGTATCGTAAGCAGAGTGAAAAATATACGTTTTGCTCTCAGACTATCTTAAAGATTTTCATATTAGTTTGTCATTGTTTTACACACGAAAGAATTCACTGATAGTATCTTTATTTTTAACAGCTTTCGTAAGGTTACCTAAATAAGTGTTGTTTATGTCAATTACGAGTGTAAAACTTACAAATAAGTCGCCTAAGACATGGAAAAATCGCATCTCAGCCATTAGTTTCTCTTGCATCGAGGATGAATTGCATTCATTGATGTCGCCGTGAGACGTTTAAAAATGTATATATATATATATATATATATATATATATATATATATATATATATATATATATATATATATATATATATATATATATCATTAGCTATTAGTATATATGGACGCTGATAAGCAATACTGTGTTAAGCCACAAGAACTTCATTTTGAGAAAATGGTGTCTAAAGATGTCAATCCTATTCTTAATAAACTTTTTTGAATAAGTATTTATCCATATTTTCTTTTCTTTTTCGATAAAAGGTATCATGAATGAAAAGTAGGTTGATATATTTAATAAATTATCTAATAAAAAGGTTTTTAAATATGTAGGATTATTGTACAAATTACAAAGTAAGAAACGACCTGGAAATTCGAACCAATTAATTAAGAAACTTTTTTCCGTACTTATTTAGTTTACATGACTTTATTTTTTATTGAATAATGTTAAATAGGTGATGCAATATCGGAATACACAAATATTTCCGAAGTTCACTTTTTGTCGTTTGACACAGTATTGCTTATAAGCATCCATACATCATTAGCTATGGCCAGTAGGTACGATTGTATTTCAAAACATAGCCATAGTAGTATTAAATTGACCAGAGTATTTCATTTTTTCGGGATTGTGCTTTAGAATATACTCATTATCTGTCCTATTAATTCGTGTAAAATATGATATTAATACTCGTAAATATAAAAATAAATGCCACTTTTCATTGTAATTTAGTAACTAAAGAACGGGCTCAACTATCCAAATTGTAGGCTTTGTTCGGGCTGTTAATTAGATGGTTTATGTGAATTTAATAAATGGCGGATTATTTTATTAATTTCGATTTTGCAGTGAAAATGAAATTTTTATCAGTGTTGACAGTATCAATATGTTGAAATTTTTTTATTGTTTCACTTTGTACCTAGCGAAGCACGTACCGGGCCGCTAGTTAATCATCATACTAATAATAAGATTCGACAGTCAGATCAAAAGTGTATAGAATAGACCTGTTAAATTTTAATTTAAGTTCACTTAACTCCGCCCCATGTTCATCGCTATAGTCTATTTTTTTTTCTTTACTTATCCTATTTAGAAGACGAATATAGCGTTTTTTCTCACCATACATAAGATTTAGAGATGAGGAATAACCGATCAAATAATTGAACTAAACAATTTTCTAATAAAACATTTTAAAGGGAAATAATATAGGAAATTTTGTGATTTTCATTCCGGGTAAAAGTACCAAATAAGGCAATTAAAAAACAATAGTCTACATATCGAGTATAAATGTTGAGGCTTTAAAGTTTACCAAGAATAATAATGACAGTAATTCTTTATAATAAACATTAAAAAAAATTTCAACTTCAAAATTCAAATGCGTTTTCTCAAACATTGACGAGTTTTTCTTGAAAGATTCTTGAAGTGGTTATGATTAGTCATTCCGTCCTGAGAACGTCTTTAAAAACCACCTGTTTGATTTGGCTGACGGTTTAGCCACTCAGTGTGCACTTGTGTGAAAGTGATCGCATTTCAAAGAGATTGAAGCCTGAGTGGATACGTCGCTTTATAGCGTTTGGTTTTTCAATCGTTGAGTATCTTTGGACTTTTGCTGCAGGGATTTCGGTTTTTCTAGTTTAGCATTGATCTTTAGGGTATTTTTTGGGATATTTTGTATAAAAATTTGCTTTGAGTGTATCAAATGATTTGGCAATTATAACATGTTTATAACTAAAAAAGTATTCTCAGTTTAGTAGTAGAAACTTGACAGATTATTACAGTATACAGGAAAAGGTAGAATAAAAAATAGCAAATCAAGAGACGACCAAATTGCTATTGTAAAATATCAGGCGCTTAGAAATGATAAAATGTAATACAAATACAATACATACACAATACACGTGTAAAAAGAAATACAAAAGTAATTCACTGAAAACAGCAAGTCAGAATGATTTGAATCGCCAAACATTATATTAAACACAAACCTTCGATGCGGACTGGCGGTGAATTGTCCATAAAACCGAGTTTAGCTCCGTATAAGCTCAGGTTATAACGGACAAAAGAGCAAATAAATGACGTTGTATGTGTTTAAATACGAAATTCTATAAAGTGAATTAAAGCGAGTACTGAATAAAGCTCTTCACCCCTTGTAATGAGCAATTTGAACTAGGCTGCGACCTCATTTCCTAATACAGGTGTACTGTGAGTGCCTTTCCATGATTATTATGCACATAACTCGGCTACATCGCTGCATTTATTATGAACTGAAATCATTGAATTTATATGTAGGTGTTGCTCGTTGAATTTTCTATAGGGAGATGAGTAGGTATTTTGTTCTTTATAATATAACTAGAAAAAATATTTTATTGACAAATGGTTAAGACAAAGTTTAATTCTCATAATAAATATTAAATAATATTAATATTAACATCCTACACTCCGGCACTGACCACTTTGGACGGCGTTGCCTAGTAACCGGATAGCGAATGAATATAAAAGGCGTGAGTAACTTTAGGTCAACTAGTCAAAATTGGAATTAGGTACAGATTTTTAACGTCCAATAGCATGAACGTCTCATGTCTATAGCTATAAAATATTATTGATTTATATGAATTTTATTTCTTGTATGAGTGGAACCCTAACCACTGTATATGTAGTTATAATCGCCTTAAATTCAAAGAGATCCTTATATACACGATATAAAAGACCTACTTAAATCTGTTGAGAAGATTATAGAATCTCTTGAAAAGACGTTTCTAGAATTTAAGCTGAAGGGATGTCCTTTTAGCAAACTCTTCAGAGAAACTTATATAAATAGTAAAGGTCCGTGGAAAAAAAATTTTTAACTCTCGACAAAATCAGGGGTCTTATAAGTTTGACGTAACGGTGTATTTGTGAATTTGTGTATTTATGTGTCTGTCTGTGGCATCGTAGCTTTTTAACGAATATTGGGTAGACTGAAGAAAGTTATAGGCTATATTATATCACGCTACGACTCATCGTAGCGAAGCAATAACCAAAACGCGAAAGAAAATGCAAGGAACAGCAATTTTAATGATAAAAAAGTTAAGCCTAATTCAGAGAAAATCCATTATGAAGTTACTTAAAGATAACTTAATCAATGCTTGGACAAAAACAACCCAAAATCGTTTGAATCTCACACATACATTATTCAATGACAGCTCTTCGTTGCCCATCAAATATGTACCCAACACGTGCAGGCGATTGTGCTCCCTAATAATAAAAACGAAAATGTTATGTTTATTTGCGCTTTCATACTGCGTAGTACACGTTTCATTACCCAACTGACTCAGATGGAGGGTAAAGGTTTTCTCGTATGTAAGTACGAATGTTCCATTATGACCTGTAGCTAGGTTTCTATCCATTTTGAAGTGTAATTACATTTGTAAATTTTAGTCTCGTATAGATCAAACAAATCTGTAACTCGTAGGCTCTTAAATATAAAGGCACTGACAATAAATTCTTTCAGTTGTAGAGAAATGATAAATCTTTATGAAAGACGTAGGTCAAAACTATAAGTGTACTTCTCGTGTGGGTAGACAGTAAAATAAGTTTTAGACGATCGTCCGGCATAACGAAATCTACATTTACTCAGTTGCGAGCAAAAAGTAGTTATAAAATTAATTTTTATTGTTTATTTTTTGAAATAAGAAAACATATTTAAACAGGAACATAATATAACATTGACATAATATAACATTGATTGATTGTAAATCGATTTTAATTGTTTAATTTATATTTTAATATAAGTCAACATAATTGGATTTGTAACTAATGCAAGTATACCATCCCTATTCCCACATAAGAAGCAAAAATACATTTTTTAAAATCAAAAACTTACTATATTTAAAATAAAATACATTTATATTAAAACAAAAAGTTATTCAAGGAATAGTGAAAAAATGTATCTCTATATTTAAATTCCGTCCAGCAAACAATGTCGTCAGCTGGTACAAAATAATTATGAAACACAAGTTGTTGAGTTTGAATGAGGGCTGCCATCTTACCTAAACTGTTTGAAAAGATACCGTTATTACAAAAAATAACTTAAAACTTTGCCCTATTTCCGTAATATCATACTACTATTGTAGAGCAAAAATTTAAAAATTCCTTAGAAGCATTTTACAGTTAAACAAATATATGGATGCGAATTTGAAAATCATAAAAATATTAATTTGACAGACACGTTGGCGCAGTGGTCACTGCAACTGACTAAAGCGCTAACGGTCGCGGGTTCGATCCCCTCTCACGGTAAACGTGTGTATTGGCCATGCAGATGTTTGTTGTGGTCTGGGTGTTTGTGTTAATGTTGTGAGTGTTTCTGGACCCCCGACACAAGGTCATGAGATCTTAATGGGGGCCGTTTAGTGTGATGCGTTTATTATTATCATTTATTTATTTAATTTATTTTATATGTATAATTAAACCTATAAGGTGTTATTTTATACATATAATTAATTGTGTTAGTATACATAAATGTAATTAAATCGAACGAAGTAATAGCGCGTTTTAACCGCCAGCGCCATCTCTTGACTAAAATACAAACTAAATTTTGTATGAAAATATTATGTCATTGACATTACTACGACCATATAAACGAAAGTTTGTGAGCATAGATATATGGATGGATGTTGATTTATTTTGCACGCGAAATACTGAGCAGATTATGATTAAACTTACAGTAATATAGCTTACACTTTAGAATAACACATAGCGTCTTTTCATGCCACGCGGGCGAAGCCACGAACCGAAGCCAGTATAGATTCATAGAAGCGAAACAGTAGCCATAAACATTTGAAATGTACTCCCATTATAATCTTAATTTAATCTATACATATATGTATGTGAAGTTGATGTACTTACTTTTAAAATAAATTGATCGAAACGAAAATTAATTTCAAAGTTCCGTGGAAAATCCTTTAAAAGATATTTTAATAATATTGATGTTCATAGAAAATTTGATACCCGGAGTGGGTATCAAATCACTCTTCGAAGTTTTGCGTGGAATGTCTTATAATCCTTGGCGGTAGTTTATATTCTCCAATTTCAAGTTTTAATGTCTAAAGCCTGGAATACATTGTCGGACGCAAGTGATCGTAGTTACATATGTTTTTAACAACATTACAGTTTTGTAGCATCTGATTGCTGGATGTAATTTAATAAGAATCTATAATAAATGTTTAAAAAAAAAATGAACCGACTTAAGAAACGAATATAATAGGTAGAAATAAATTAAAAGGCAGAAAATATATATTTTCTACAACATTTTGAAGTCCATAAAAAAAAACTTACGAATCGAGAACTCTCCTCATTTTTTTGGAAGTCGGTTAAAAAGTGAAAAACTAAAACTTATCCTTAAGGCAATGACTGACCGAATCATTAAAATAACTCCTTACTTATATCATAAACGCGAAAGTAATTCTGTCTGTATGTTTCGCAATTACGCCTAAACCACTAAACCGATTTAAATGAAATTTGATATAGAGATAGTCTAGAGCCTGAGGAGTTGAAATAATGGTAATATAATATTATTAATAATATGGGTAAATAATCCTGCACAGACGAAATCGCGAGAACAATCTAGTATTTAATAAATGCATCACATTCAACGCCCATTAGTATCTCATGATCCTGTGTCAGGGGTCCAGAAACACATAACCCAAACACAAACACCCGGACCACGACAATCTATATTATTTTCAGATTTCAGTTAATTTTATCAGTCATACTTCAATTGATTGGAATAGTTTAATTTTAAACCGCTCTCTGTGCTCGCGCGGTTAATGTGGCATTACTTTGAGCAGAATTTCACATTTGAATTTATTTCCACTGCAAAGGGATTAACATTTACACGATGATTTTATATTGAACTTTGACATTTTTGTAAAATATAATCAATTTTTTTTGGATTTTTAATCGTTTTAATAGTAATCGATATCTGGACGGAAGAGCTGAGATGGACTAGTGGTTTGATCACGTCGATCTTTACCGATGATCGCGGGTTCAAACCCCGGCTAACACCGCTGATTTTTCAAGTGCTAAATTTATGTTTAAATTCATCTCGAGCTCGGTGGTGATGGAAAACATCGTGAGGAAACCTGCATGTGTCGGGAGAAATTCTGACACATGTATATCCGCCAACCCGCAGTGGAGCAGCGTGGTTTACTTTACTATGCGGCCGGTAATAATTACATAAACGAAAGAATGAAATAATGATAAATTTAGACCACGAGATAGCTGCCATGTGGAGTGTGGACTGAGCATTAGTTTTTCCTCTAGTTCCTATTGTCGTCTTCGTAAACGTCCTGTTTACGAAGAGTTTCGACCAACATCTCAAGAAACTCGCTGAGCTGATGGATCAAGGGTAGGATACAAAAGACAGTGTTGCTTGAGACGGCGCGCATAGTGAGGAGATTCCTGAAGCCTAGCTGCTGGTCATCTCCGCGACTGGTGTATTTATATATTGTATGCATATATATTATATATATATTTAAATTGAAATTGAAATGAATATATTTTTTGTAAATACATTTAAAAATGTACGAAATAAGTAAAAAAAAAAAATTTATTATGATTAAATCATTTTTATATCGTATAAATAATAATTAATTTCTATCTCCTGTTAAGGATATTTGATCAGCAGTGTGACTCTTACAGTCCGTAATAAAAATTACTAAAAGGCATATAAATTAAAATAAAACTAAATTGTAAATGAAATTCCCTATGTAAATATTTTTTTATAATTTCGCTGTCAAAATATATATCGTACTTGTTCATATAAATAAATGAAATACATATGTATGAATAAATAAGTAAATAAAATCAAATATCTATGTAAATATATGCACAAGCCACACGTTCACACAAACACGCGCCTGCATTCGAATGTTTGGATAAATTTACATTTGGATAATTTCTATAGTCTATTTTTCTTCACTTATCTTATTTAGTAGACATATTTCTAGCCACACATAAGACTTAGATAAGAAATTATCGATTGAATTATTGATACCAATCATTTTTATACAAAATTATAATGAAAGATAATTGTTCGAAAAATCGTTATTTTCATTCGGGTTATTGTTACCAAATGAAGTAAAGAAAAATAGACTACAGATGCAAATGTTAATACTAAAGTAACTTACATTTGTATCATATATTTATCATTATAAAAGGTGTTTCCGTAGGTATTTAATATACTATCCTATACTCAAATAAATATTTGATGACGAAATTCATCACACTCACGGCCCCCCTTAAGATCTTGTGACCTTGTGTCGGGGTCCGGAAACACTCACAACACTAACACGAACACCCAGACCACGACAAACATCCGTATGGCCAATAGAGACATTTGTCGTGAGCTGGGATCGAACCCGTGACCATTAGCGCTACAGTCAGTTGCAGCGACCACTGCGCCAACGTGTCTGTCAAAATAAAGAAAAAATTCAGAATTAATGTTTTAGTTAGGAAATTGTATTAATTCAACATATTGAATGGAGCTACAACCAATGGCGGGGTCTGCTAGTTTTCTACACTAATATTATAAAGAATAAAGATTTAATTGTTCGTTTGTTCTCATTGGCTCCTGAAACTACTGGACTAATTAAAAAAAATCTTTTACCATTAGAATCGCTGTACAAATTTATATTTTTTTTAATTTTTGTTACATACCTATATCTATCCGTGAGAAGCCGGGGCGCTAGTCTATACAAGTATTAAAAAGAGGTAATTTGGTAATAGGTTTGTGAGTTTGTATGTTGAGGGTAATCTCTGAATTTACTGATCTGATTTGAAAAATTATTCTTGCGTTTGATAGCCTGAGGACTCAGGAAGGTTATAGGCTATATTACATTGCGCTACGACTCATAAGAGCGAAGAAGTAACCATTAATGTGTGTGAAACAAGAGGCAGCAAGTTAGTGATAACTCTAGTTTTCTATTTTGTCTTGAGTGGACATATTTAATGCATGCACGTTGTCTTGCCTCTAGAATGCTGACGTAAGAATGGAAAAATGTTTTTTTAAGTTTAAGTTTTTCACTTGTTATGACAAGGTTTTTTTAAAGAAATGTTGGAGTATGGAGTTCGAGAAAATTAATTTAGAAATCTCTATATAAGTAAGTAATTCATTTAAAAAAATCAAGAATCCGACGGCGTAACAAGACCTTATTATCAGTTCTGCCTAAAAGCCTATAAGTGAGAATCGTTACCAATCAATTTTAAATTTTTATCGATCCTAAACGGTGGTTCTGATCAAAAAACACCTAAAAATGATTTTTAAATACTTATTTTATGATACCCCAATGATACTCGACATAGTTCGTCGATTTTCATTTCTTTCTTTTTTACATTAGGCGTATAAAATCGGCCATTTTGATTTTTCCAAATTTTTATATGTTTTATGACATATGCGTCGTCATGACAAGCCAAACGATGTGTCGTATCGGCCAACGTGTTCGTTCTAAATAGTGCCACAAATGTACAAACACACATACATACGTAGACTGCTAAACACATAATCCTCCTTTGAGTTGCGCAGTCAGGTAAAAAGTGAGTAAGTCTACCTGTGCGGAGCCGGGACGAGAAGTTATATATAAATAAATATATGTATCTAATAAAAATAATATGTATTAAATCGTATGATATAATAAGTACAGTTTTAAGGTTAAAATGCGTTTATGATCCTAATTCATGTTAACGCCGCGTTGGACTTTAAGCTCAAGTTGAAGGTTAAGTAAGACTACACAGTGGAAGAACGAAAGCTCGTAAAGGTCAGGTTCTATTGCTTCCTTTGTGCTTAAGTAAATGTAGGTTTCATGTATTCAAGGGTTTCTAAGCAAACTTATTTAAAAAGTGTAGGTTAATACGAATGTCTGCCAATTTTTGTCTTTGTTTCCACTTATGTATTAAGAAGATTTTTGTAAGACAAAAAATACATCTACTTTTACAAATAAATAAAATAAAAGTGTCTGTTTCTAATATCAATTTAACAGCTTTTAATTAAATCATATGAAAGTACACACGGCACTTACATCATAAACACAATTTTTAAAATTTTTCTCTGTCTGTTGGACTGTCTGTCTGTTTTTTTCGGCTAATCTCTGAAATTGGCTTTAATTTATAGATAGCTAATATTATAAGGGATAACTAAATCTATTTTTATTTTAAAAATTAATAACCTAAAAAAATATGCGAGAACAAAATTAAAATCAATGAAATTACCATATAGGTGATATATTTTAGCACATTTCTCTTGTTTTTCATCCCCTAATCCTTAAAGCTAGAAATATCAACATGTTATTTATTATTATTTAATATTTTTGTTGTTGAAAATAACTTAAGATATTGTACATTGAATGTCCAACGCCATCTTCATTAATTAAGAACAGTTATTAAGTTATAAACTTTTAGTTAAATAACTTCACAAAACAATTAGAATTGATAATAAATTCACGAATAAAATTATATTGTAGACGCAAAAAGTTTTTCTTCATTTGACGTTTGTTTAACTTATTAATATACTTGTTCAAGTTTTAGTGAAGTTTCGTATAGAATATGAAATTGTTATTATTAAAATATTTCCTATTATTATTTTTTTAATAGTTTCCCAAAAAGAATGTCACATATACAATGTACGTGAGTAGAAGAGTTTTGTTTATTAACCTTTCTCGATTCTAAATAAGGCAACCAAAAAGAAAAAAAAATGCATTCAAAAGCATAATACGCAATTTCGATTAATCCAAAGACTTATACTTATACCGTGTATTTCGATTTTTAAACTAAATTTCTGCAAACAATCTGGAAGGATATCCTTTCAAACAAAACAAGAATTTTCAAAATCGGTTCAGCAATGATGGAGTTATGGGGTAACAAACATTAAAAACAAAAAGAAATACGCTACGAATCGTTCTAATTTCTTATTTACAAACATAAAATCTCACAAATTTGTAATTATGTAATTTTGATTACCTAAATTATGTTAGGAATGTATAAGAAAATACTGCTTTATTACAAACTGGTAATGTAGATTTTGTTTGAGAATACGCGTATATACATAAAATATAGCCTATGACTTGGGGCTTAATTATAGGGTAGCATAACTGGCAAAAAGCCACGGGCCCCTGATACGAGAGGGCCCTGACCTTAAATAATTTTATTAATAAAAAAATGTTATTTCATTATAAATATGTAGATATTCAAGTAAAATGCACACAATATTATTTTGGGAACGACTTAAATGGTTCATTAAATTCAGTTATAACATGACAATTTTTACTAGGAGGCTCCATCCAAAGACTTGCCACGGGCCTCAGATGGTATAGTTACGCACAGGCGTATGACCATAATAAACATATGGAACGATATTACGGTATTATTTAACACATACAAAATTCGCTCCCTCTTTAATCTATTAAGGTTACACTAAATAAAGTTTGTAAGAAACGACTCAGTTGCTCCGAATATTTCCGGACTGATCCGCCAATAACCGGATCGAGCCGGTTAGTATTCAATCAAAGGAATAGCTGCCTGTGGTACAAAATCCAGTTAAAGTGCTGTGTTGACCTATTTCGAAATTTCTAGGCCTTTTCGGTTATAATTTTTTGCTAGTTTCGTTTGCTTTTGAGCCGAGATAGCTCAGTTGTTAGAGATGTCAATTTCCATCTGTAGAAGTTAAAATATATTTTATAACAAATTAAGCTATTTTTACATTTCATTGTAGTAGAGCCTAGCCGTAATCTACTGAGTATAATTCGTGTACGGGCAGTACCACACTCTTACAGAAAATTTACGTAAGGTAGGTAAAATAGCTGCTTCTTGTACGGTGAGTGAGAGAGCCTCCAATCCTCCCTTCGAACCCTCCCTGAAGCTATAGCTATGCCCGTGACGTGGATGCTGTATATGTTGGTTTATGTGTGACGGTGACTAGTTAACATCAGGTGCCCCGCCTTTTCGCTTTCCCATAATTTTCACAAAAATCCTTCTTTATCGTTCTTTATTATCTTTCCACTAAAACTGATTCAAACATGTAAGTAATTGAAAAAAAATCAAAAACCCGACTACGTAACCAGACTATAGAGACTCGTTATTAACCAACTTCAAATCGGTATATAGTTTATAACGCAAAAATTACACTCATAAGTTTTGCTCTTTCATAAAGATTTACATAAATTATTTGTCATTGCTTTGTACCTGAAAGAATTTCTGTCAATACCTTATGTTTTTTTTTCCGCTGGGAAATGTTTTTATGCATCCCGCCTAGATTTATAGGCGGGTATGTGGGGCTCCTAGTGCGACATAGTGCGCCAGACTACCCACTAAAACCCAGCGGTACCCATCGCCGTCTTAGTTGGGCGCCACAGGATCGCTTAAGAATACCTTATGCTTAACAGACTGCCAGCTTTCGTAAGTTTACCTAGGTAACTGTTACAAGTTACAGGGTGACAAGAGTAAAACTTACAAATGTTACTCTCGCCCGATTTAAAAATTCTTGCCTTAAATGTAGTCTGTATTGTGAAATATTATGAACAACGTATACATTTTATAAGTAAGTTATATATAAAAAAAAACCTGAGATATAACTAAGGGGTGAGATAGTGCAAAAGATGTGTCACGGAATTTTCACAAATTTATTCGTAATGTATGAATGTTGTTGGTAAAATTTCTTATTAATAAAATACAAGACCATCTGCAGTCATCAGTATAAATAATAGTTATGTGAGAATTTTTATTAACCAACATCAAATCGTTATAGATCTTAAATGGATGGATGGGTAGGCTAAGACAAAGACCTGAGTCATAACCCAAACCAACCAGGTTACAGTCCATTGGTTTTAATTTGACCAAAAATAAGCTAAGCTATGAAGATCAAAATGTAGCTTAACACCACATGTCTGATAGAAAGGCAGCCTAAAGTCGTAACGGATGCTCTATAAACCGACTACATACAATTTAAAATGTTCTTCAATGTTTTATACAAAATGCAACCTGAATTTTATGATTCGCGGTCGAGAACACGAATATAATATAAAATTCACTCGAGTCTCTGAGGACCGAGCGTACAATCAATCTTGCTACGTCTTAAAATACAAGTAACATTAATATTTAAAATTTAATATCGTTTTTTTTTTAATGAAAATTGCGGTCAAATGTTCACTTGATGTTTGGTGATTATAACCACCAATGTCGAAGCTATATTTACTACTTCACGATGATTTTCTAAGTGTGGTACCGTTCTAGCCCGTATATAAGCTACAGTCTACTAGGCTCTACCAAATTTGGCACAGTATTAATAAATTTTAACAAATAAGTAAGAAAACCTGTATCTGATAGCTGGGTAAAAGTTCCTACTGCCATTACGAAGAAGAATATAAAGCTTAACGCATCACGCTAATTGATTTAAAATTAACTGATACAAAGAAAAGTTAGAAACAGAAAAATATAACAGGTACATCCGATACTTAGAGACACTTAGTTATCATTAAGTAAATTCTAAGTCATTTTTAATCTAAGAAAGATTACTAGTAATGTATACAGCCGAAAAAAATCTCAGTCAAATCTAAAAATACAAAAATTTTCACCACTTTAAAAATCATACCTACTCATATAATGTTAAATGTATCTAAATATATATAACTCAAAGGTGGCTGACTGACATAGTGATCTATCAACGCACAGCCCAAACCACTGGACGGATCGGGCTGAAATTTGACATGCAAGTAGACGTTATGACGTAGGTTTCCGCTAAGAGAGGATTTTGATTAATCTTAACTCCAAGGGGATAAAATAGGGGATGAAAGTTTATATGAAACTTTGTCAATTTTAAACCGATCGGGCTGAGACTTTGTATGCATAAAGCTACTATGTCGTAACACAGATATTGCAGACGAGGTCGCGAGCACCAGCTAGTGTGCTATAAAAACACAATGTCACATATTTCATTCCCGTCCAATATAAGTCTCCAACTCACTCGCGATCCGGATTAAGCCGGTAACAAGTGACTTTATTGCCACCGACGAAGACTGCCAATACGTGAGCACTGGTAAGCCGATCAGTCATTTTTTTATGAAAAATATGAGATAAAAGTCATACATTATGATACTGATGAACTCCTGATATTGCAAATTTGCTGGCATAAACAACTTTTTTATCCGAAAGCGCGACGACAGGGAGGGTAATGTATTTATGTGTATGTGGGTTTGTACCTTTGTGGCACTATTTAAACCAAATGCGAAGGCGATTTTGATACGAGGCACTATATTTAATTTCATACAGCGGCGTTAATCTCATAGAAAGTATAATAATTTGAAAAAAAGCAATTGACCAAATTGTTATACTTTGTATGACATTCACGTCATTATGACGAATCAAAGGACACATTAATCACCCTTGCGTTGTGGGGTTGGGCAAAAATTAGTAACTTGTTAATATCTGGACTAGAATAGAAAGCAGTCCCTAATATAACCGGGAAAATGTAGATATAACAAACATTGAAAACAACACCACGAATTCAGAACATACTCTTTTTTTGAATCGATTGAAAATAAACTTTAAACTTTTAAACGAAGTACAAGTTTTTATGTAATAAAAGAATTTAAAATAATATTTACAGCGATATTGCATGGCGCCTGTGTTTCCAAACCAATGAGCTGTCCTGATTGGAGTACGTGCTCGAATACAATGTTTATTGAAGGGTTTTTAATTTAAACGAAGCATTATTCTGATTGTACAAACAAATAAAAAATTAAATGAATTGTTTATATAGTTTCAATTGTTTATTTTAATTTTTAAATTGCCAGATTAAATTAGTAGTCTAGCCCATTTACTATAGCTTGTATATGGGTCGAATATAGGTGCGTTTTGTAAGGTGAGTGAGAGAGTTGGAAGCCTATTCTTTCCCTTACTTCTTATTCCATTTCATCCCTTATTCATGCATTGCATGGCAATGCATTTGTGGTTACACTGGTGCTGTAAGTGGCCTTGGATGACAGTGATCACTAACATCAAGTGTCCAGTCTGCACGTTTGCCAGCTATTTTTTAACCGACTTCCAAACAAGGAGGAGGTTCTTAATGCATCGGAGACTTTTTTATGTATGTATACAGATTACTCCGTCGATTGTGGACCGATTTTCGTTTTTTTGTTGTTTGAAATGGTATACTTCCAAGGTGGTCTCATTGTCACCAGGTCAAGATCTGATGATGGGATCCTGGAGAAATCGGGGGAACCCTTCAAATATTATAGGCACACCTATAACGATTTAGGTATTTTTGATAGTAACTCGTGACTTTGCTCTCGGAAACCAACATTTGATTAAGTGGAAGTGATGATAAATAACTCGTAAAAGGTTTTACTCAAACCCGCCGACTTCAAAATGTCGCAAAAAATTTTCAGTTCATTTGTATCTATCAAATTCGTTTTTGAGGTCGGTTTAATTTTGTTGTTAAGAGTTTTTATTATAGAAAAAAAAATCCTGCTAACCTCATGCCTTCCGTTCAGCCTCAGTTCATTTCATACAAGTTCGCCAAATCTAATCGTTCATATTTTATTACTATAGATGCACTACACTTATTTAAAAAGTTACTTTATTTTACCATTCTTTCTAAACGAGTCTATCAAATTCCAAAAATTACGCAGCCAAAGCCGAAAGCGATTTCTAGTATATAAATATAATACACGACATAATACGAGTACCTGAGAAGCCGCACTTTGTATATGGCGTTAAACTAATGACTTAATTTTTAAACGATGCTTAATTTTAAGTTGCTAGTAAATCTGAAGGTTAACAAAGAGCTGTAGCATGAAACAATTTTTATAAGCGGAATTATAATTTGCGCAATGCAGAGTCTTCGTGTGTATGTCCCTTGGGATTCATAGATACTGAATGTAGAGTCAAATGTAATGCTTTTATAGCTCTTTTTTTATTTGTACTTACAAAATAACCGCCAAATAGTAACATTTTGAATAATTTAGTTGAACCATTTAGCGTTATTACATTTGGAATAGAAAATATAATTTTAGAATTATATTTTTTTTATAAAAAGGGGGGGTGGGCAAAGGAGCAGATAGTTTCACCTGATGGTAAGTGGTTACTATCGCCCGGACATCTGCAACACCGGGGACGTTGCGGGCGCGTTGCCGGCCTTTGACGGAAAGGTGTCTCTACACTCGACGCTTGAAAACCCCTAAATTATAGCGCTCTGGGAAAACGTCGGGAGGTAGATCATTCCACAGCCTGCACGTACGCAGGAAAAAGATCGTGAAGCCCGCACATGGGATACCGACCATGCATACAAGTGGTGTGGCTAATATCGAGTCCTGAGGCGAAGAGTGCGATGGTAAAAGCGAGACGATGGCACCATGTCACTTCTTTAATAATAGAAATAAATTTCAAAATAATCAATACATATAAAAAAATACTATCTGTTTGCAAATTATTAGCTTTTTACTAAATGCATATGAAAGTATATACCTACGATGTTTACATTAAAAATCTGTTTGTTCAGGCTAATTTTTGTAACGACTGGACCGATCTTGACGGGACTTTCACTCGCAGATAGTTCATGTCATAAGATGTAACTTAAATTACTGTTATTTTTTTAAAATTTATTTTATTTTTCGCAAAAGGAATCGCGAACACCGGCTAGTATTATATAAAATTGAAAATTAATAAAAAAAAAAGCGACAATGCTGTGAGATCATCTCAATTAGCTCCAACACGATACTTATGCTATAAGTTGGTGAGGAGTTGTGAATCCTGGTGATACCAGATCTGCTGCTGCTGCAGCATCAGGACAACGGTTACGCAACAATGATAATCTATTATCATTCATAGTATAGTTTTCTAAGTCGATTGACTACACTTACTAGAAGTTACTGAGGTCCTTTCAAAAACTAAAAAAGAGGTCACACTCAAACACTTCAACAGATCTTCATAAAATATAGCTAAGAATCATCCGGATTACATTAGTATTCAAACAAAAATAGACATCAAAATTGGTCCATTCGTTATGGAGCTACGATGCCACAGACAGATAAGTAAATACACATCAAACTTACAATTTGTTGATTGTGGGTTAATAAAAGTGTAGTACAAATTAAAACGCAGCTAAAATTAATCGTTACATTTTTTAATATTAACTCAGCAACAAGCGCGCTTTCTTAACAAAAAAAAGAAGTTAAATTAATTGCTCTCATTGCTACAAGCTTGGTCAGCTAAAAAGAAATTTAAAACTAAATGAAAATTAGAATAAAAAGTGAGTTCGCCGGCGAACTCCCAGCGGAGCTAAAATATATTTGTCCAAAATAAACAAAGAATTCACCGAACGATTTGTTAAAGAGGTTAGGAATGGAAATGGGTTCTAGATTCGTTCTATTTGTTCGATTCGTTCAATTGACTTTGCATGTTATCATTCGATCTCGCGTGACTCGGAATGGAACTGAGATCATCGATTAAGAGTTACGTTATAAAAAAGGCTTTTAGTTTCGTCACTATTTTCCGAGTTTGACGAAACGTGTGCGTATTTCAGATAGATTTTTCGTCAAATTCGTGGCTAATCGTGGCAGGTTAATTGCGTCTAATAACATTTATATACAAAGGAGGAAAAAAATAATTAGCTAACTATGGGCAGCCGCTCCGAAATTATTGTAGTTTACATATGTTCGTACATAATATGGATGCTGATATGCAATACTGTGTCAAGCCACACGGACTTCATTTTGAGAAAATGGCGTCTAAAGATTTCGAACCTATTCTTAACACATCTGCTTGAAGAAGCATATATCCATCTTTTCTTTTCTATTTTGATTAAAAGTATAATTAATTTATAGCAGATAGGCTAATTAAGATTTTTATCTAATAATAACTTTTTCAAATATATTAAATTATTGCATAATCCAAAATATGGAACTTACTTCATTATTGTAAGCATTTGATTAAGAAACTTTTTTCCGTACTTATTTAGTTCAAATGACTTTAAAAAAATTTGTATAATGTAAAATACGAAATACATTATCCGAATACATCAGTATCTCTAAATTTGACTTTTTGTGGGTAGACACATTATTGCTTATCAGCATCCATATATACATAAATGAAACTGTTATGAATCATATTTGGCACGCCCGGAAGATAGGAAATATCTTTGATGAGTAGAATCTATACTAATATATAAAGCTGAAGAGTTTGTTTGTTTGTTTGTTTGTTTGAACGCGCTAATCTCAGGAACTACTGGTCCGATTTGAAAAATTCTTTCAGTGTTAGATAGCCCATTTATCGAGGAAGGATATAGGCTACATATTATCACGCTAAGAGCAAAAGGAGCGGAGCACCAATGAAGAATGTTTCAAAATCGGGTGTTATTTTCCTATTGAGAGAGCTTACGCTGCGTGCGCTGCGTAAACGGTTAAAGTTTCGCAAAAATCATGTATGACAGAATTGTTCCCCTTTAAATGTTCTAAAAAAAAGTCCGCGACAGCATATGTCTATCTTGTAAGGTTAGCTCACTATAACCTTTTTTATGCTAACCAAATTTGTTCTAAAATAATGCATTATTAGCCCAAAGTAACTATTCCACGCGGACGAAGTCGCGGGCGGAAGCTAGTGGTTAATATAATAATTAGAATCTGTAGTGAATTAAAGAAATTGGTTTACGTAATATGTCACCACGTGTGGATTAACACGAAATTTAACTTTGGAAACACTGAACCTATTAAAAATTATAATATCATTTGAAAGGCATATAATTGCATGCTAATAAACAATAATGTGTCAATCCACTAAAAGGTCGAATTCGAAGATATTGATTTATTTTGATAATGCGACACGTATTTACCATTCGATATCTCCGAATTTTACTTTTTGTGGGTTGACATATTTCAAGTAGTATTATTTATATTACTGCGTATTATTCTAAAACCTACAACGACACGGACGAAGCTGTGAACTGAAGCTAGTAATAACTAGTACAATGCACTAGTACAGGTTAGCACCTGGATTCGAACCACCGGTTCAGTTCCACGTGCTGTATTGAGGGCCATCCCAGCATCCATGACAATCCTAGAAAATATTTCGGTGTCGAAAATATATTTTTTTCATGAGTAAATGCTGTAGAATTTGTAAGTGACTTGCTCCCCGTCGCAGTTTTATTCATCTTTATGGTTACTGCTCCACTCCTATAAGTCGTAGCGTGATGTAATATAGCCTATAAAGTTCCTAAAACGGGCTATGAAATGCAAAAAATATATTTTACCTACATACAAACATTCAAACAAATTTTACCAGTTTATAGTATTAGTATAGAAACCTCATAAAATTGAATAAGGAAGCGATTTTCGTATCTAAAGAGCGTTCAACCGAGTATCTTTTGACAGACTCGCTTGGGAGCAATCCTTCATAAGGGTCGAGTGCTTGAAAGGGTTACAATAATATTATAAGAGAAATACGCCAATGCTCTTTATAACACTTGGAATTAATGAATGTTCTGGAAAAACTAATGTTAATGTAATAATAATATTATTTCTATTTTGCGTTTTCATACCCTTATTTTAATTTATTTATCTAAGGATCTCGAACAAAGGATTTACATTTAAATGGCACACACTTTGGAAGAGCCTAGTTGTAGACTCGATAGACGAAGGACCGCACTTTTACAGAAAATCGACGTTCAGTTGATGGGAAAATTTACCTTTTAAAAAATTGTTTTCAAAATCGGTAAAGTAATGACGAAGTTAATGACCCTGAATATTGCACACAGCTCACAAAAATAATTTTTGGGTACAGATAGAATAGAAAAACGGGAATGGCGCTAGGAATATAAAAATATGAAGTTGTTTGAGGTGAAAATAACTATATGTGCAAAATCGAACAAAAATTAAAAAAAAGAATACGCTACGAATTTAAAACCTCCTATTTTAACATCATGTAGGTTAAAAAAGGAACCAATTTCAAAAGCAAAATTGGTAATTTCGTTTACTTGGATGACTGAACTGATTTTGATGAAAATTCTATAGGACTAATAGGACAGTATACCCTTTCAAACAAGAAAAGAAATAACTAAATCAGTCAACCCACTTTCGAGTAATCGGAGAACATACATAAAAAGGTCTCCGATGAATTAAAAGCCTTCTTTTTTGAAAGTCGGTTAAAAATGGCCGAGCATAGTTTTTTTTCTCCCTCATTATTTCTGGGCACGTTTTGGACAATAGACAGGCGCAATAAATCAAATCGTTCAGTTATCGCGATAAATGCTGAGTTATGGGCATTAATCTTAACTTAACTATCCTAAGTTCGTGTTTATGGGGGAAGGAATGTCTTTAACCGACTTTAAAAGGAAGAGTTTATCAATTCGGATGTTTGCCTGTTTATATAGTTTATACTAGCTGTCCCTTGCGGTATCACTCGCGTTTATTGTTACTGCATCGCTCCTATGAGTCGTAGCGTGATGTAATATAGCCTATAGCCTTACTCAATAAATAAACTATCTAACACAAAAACTATTTAACAATTCGAACTAGTAGTTCTAGAGATTAGCGCGTTCAAATAAACAAACTATTTAGCTTTATAATATTAAGTATAGATGTACGTTTATTCGGGCATAACTCCGTCATATGTATATAGAACTATTTTATAATTCTTTTTAATATTATTTTTTTTTAATGTTTTTTACCTTAGAACTTCGACATATCGTAATCGATTTTAAATAATATTTTTTGTTCTAAAGGGTATACTTTCAGATTACCACTCGGGGTTTTACTCACGTTTATAGTTACTTCTTCGCTCCTAAGAGTCGCAGCATGATGTAATATAGCCTAAAACCTTCCTCAATAAATAGCCTACATAGATAGAGATTACACCATACATACAAACTTACAAACAAATCTTACGTATTTATAATATTAGTATTGATTAAACAATGAATGTCAAAGGGATGAGGTTATTACATAATGTTTATATACCCACGTCTCCGTCCAGTGAAAGAGCGTGCTGATAACATTCTGCGTTATATTGAAACGGAAAGCTCTTCGGCTAAACGATCCTTAACGTTCCGAGAATGCTAAGTTGTTTGTCCACTGGATTGGGTGCGATATTAAGCGCATGTGTGCTATTTATTTATTTTAATTATGTTTACTGTCTTTATAAATTGAAATAATTAATTAAGTATAATTTAATACAGAAAAAAGTTTTTCTATAATATTTACAATTTCACACAAGTGTAGATAATAATATACCCCATAAACTGTTTATGTCATGGCGGTATTGCCTTTTTGAATGGCAAAACTGACAAGGCAGGCGCCAGCTCTCCGGTTACCAGTAGACTCGACGAGGCGAGAAGACAATTCTTGGTAGAATCTTCTAGCTTCTTCGCCCCAGAAGCCCATGGTTACAACGGCAAACGGCACAAATACGGAACTCTTTTGAATGTTTTCATATTTGCACCGCTTGACATTTTCAGCGTTAGTAGCCGTCGCTCCAGCTGTTATAGAAGTGCCCTGTATATATGATGCTTTATTCTATAATACATATAAGTATTTACGACCGCGGTTTCGGTGAGGAGGGAATTAATTCGAGGATAAAAACCTCCTAGACTATACAGTCTAGGAGGTTTTATCCTGAATTTATATGGATTCGTGGAATATTCCAGGCTTTGATCACTTACCTACGTACAACGGAAGCTCATCATCGACATGTAGCATTATTCCTATATATAAAGATATACCAGGGTCTGCTTATAACTCTAGTCCAGATATGGACATGTTACTAATTTTTATTGATTGCCATCTGACCTTCAAAACTCTCGAGGGCAAGCCAGGAATAATTTATACTAGAAGATTGATACGCCTAGGAGGGTGCTACTAGGAGTAACAATCATTATTTGCGATTGTGATAACAACCGGGACCGACAGCTTTACGTGGTCTTAAGTAACTCTCTTGTAAGCAACGAGAGCCCTTAAAATTAATAACTTTTCCATTTTTTGGAAGATTTCTCACTACTATTGTTATTTGCGTTATGTTATATAAATCATAGCCTTCCTAGATAAATGGACTATCCAAACAATAACTGCTTTACTGTAAAAGATGAAAAAGAACCATGTTCAACACGTGTCTAGCTAAACAGTGTTTAAAAATTAGACATTGTTTAAAATGTTGTCGAAATTGCTATATTACGTGTAAAATTATAAAGAAACTTATTAATATATAAAATGTCACACGTTATATTTGTCCACTGAAATATGTTTTAAGCCTACATTAAAAATACCTAAGCGTATGTTCGTACATAATTAAACTATGTCTAAACCATGTTTAACTCAAAACTATCGTTGGATGCGGATTTGTAGTACAGGATTTTATAGACCCGCGTTTAGCGTGTTTAAATTTTTTGTAGTAAGGCAGTAAGTTTTTAAATTCGAACGAGTGGTTTTAAAGATTAGCGCGTTCAACAAAATATGAGGATGCTAAAGCAATAATGTGTCAACCCACAAAAAATCAAATTTAGAGATATTTATGTATTCTAATAAAGTGTCAAATTTTTAACATTATTCAAAACAATTTCAAATCATCTGAACTAAATAGGTACGGAAAAAAGTTTCTTAATCTAATGTTTAGAATATTGAAGTGTATTCCATATTATGAGCCGAGATGGAGTGGTTAGAACACGTCGATCTCAACCGATGATCGCGGGTTCAAACCCCCGGCTAGCACTACTGATTTTCAAGTGCTAAATTAGTGTTTAAATTCATCACGAGCTCGGCGGTGAAGGAAAACATCGTGAGGAAACCTGCATGTGCCGGGAGAAATTCTGACACATGTATATCCGCCAACCCGCAGTGGAGCAGCGTGGTGGATTAAGTTCTAAACCTTCTCCTTAATAGGAGAGGAGGCCTTTGCCCAGCAGTGGGATATCTACAGGCTGTTACTTTACTTTTTACTTTTATTCCATATTATGAAAATGAAATGAAAATGAAAATATAAAAATATTTGTCTGAAAACTTATCACTATTACAATAATTGTTGGGACCTTCTTTTGAGTATGACAATACCTGTGCCAGAAGTTTCCGCTCTTCCATACCATTGTTTCAATGTCATCAGTTTCGACTTTTACAAAACAGTTTATCAATATTTACTTTATTTCATATTTCTACATTTTAATGCATGCATAATGTGTGTGTGTATGTGTGTGTGTTTGTCTGTGTTAATATTTGTGTTATATACGAATGTTTGCTATAATCTGGGATTAGTCCAGCAACCATTTAGAATAGCTTCTGTCTCTTCATTATTTAGTCTTTGTAACCAATTTATCAACATTTTTTTACATTCCAGATATCTCATTGAGTATATCTTTAGATTTTTATTATTAATTATGTATTATGCAATAATCTCATATATTTGAGAAACTTGTTCTTAGATAAAGCATGTTTTTATACCAATCTAAAGCTATTAATTAATTATACTTTTTAATAAGAAAAGAAAAGATGGATATGTTACCGGCCAAACCCGATTTAAGGATAAACTGATTTTGCCTAGGCTCAACTAGTTCTTCCTATACGCGATAGGTTTAACCAGTATAGCCTAGTCCAAACTAATTTGTCCTAAGCCCGATAGGATAGGCCAGTTTGGACTAGGCCAAATAGATACGCACACTCTAGGATAAACTGGTATGGCCTAGTCTAAACATTAAAGTTTATCAAAAGTCAAAATAAATAGATAAACTAAATAAAATACACACAGAGGAGATATTGATGTATTTGATACTGCATTACCTGTTTAACAGTATTTAAAAAAATCAAGGCACATAAACTAAATAAGTACGGAAAATAGGTTTTAATTAATTGTTTCGTATTTCAAGTGCGTTCCATATTTTGCTATTTATACAATAATCTCAAATATTTGAAGAACTTTTTATTAAATAATATATTAAATATTATTCTGCTTTTAATTCATTACACCTTTTATCAAAAAGAAAATTAAAGATAGATATGGACGCTGATAAGCAATACTGTGTCAAGCCACACGGACTTCATTTTGAGAAAATGGTGTCTAAAGATGTCTTTTTATAAGATAATATATTAAATGTATCAGTCAGAATTCAATTTATTATAGCTTTTATCAAAGAATAAAAGAAAAGGTGGATATATACTTCTTCAAACATATTTGTTAAGAATAGGTTTGGCATCTTTAGACGCCATTTTCTTAAAATGAAGTCCATGTGGCTTGACATAGTATTGCTTATCAGCGTCCAATTATGGTAGTGTGAGCAGCGAGAGTCTTTAGAATGAATAATTTTTACAGTTTTTGGAAGCTTTTTTATTGGTGCCCGTATAAAAAGTAGTTTATGTTTGTACATTCTAGACTTATAACCACACCCCTCCACTCTACATTTCGGACCCTTGGATGGACCCCTCCCATATGATAGCTACGCCCATGACGCTAAGTAAAACCATAAATGGACGCTGATATGCAAAATTGTGTCAAGCCACACGGACTTTATTTTAAGAAAATGGCGCCTTAAGATGTTAAACCTATTCTTATTCAATTTGTTTGAAGACGTATATATCCATTTTTTATTTTCTATTTTGATAACAGGTATAATAAATTAAAAGCAGATTGATACATTTAACGTGTTATCTAATATTAAGTTTTTTAAATATTAGAGATTATTGTATAAATTGCAAAATATGGAACGCACTTAAAACTCGAGACATTAAATTAAGACAATTTTTCCGTACTTATTTAACTTATATAACTTAAAATTATTTTTAATATTGTTAAATAGGTAACATATTATCGAAATACATCAATATCTCCGAATTTGACTTTTTGTGGGTTGACACATTATTGCTTATCAGTGTCCAAACAATATTGTCAAAAAAAATGTTTATAATATGTATCGAAGACATGGAGAAGTTCAAATACCTATAACAATTTGAAAATCCAAGTGATGTGATGAGAGACTAAACTGCTACAGATCTACAACATTACAAAAGTACAATGAAATCAAATGAATTAAATAAAGCGTTTAAATACACACTATTCTATACATCTATGAATGATTCATCAACGTAGAGCCTAAACCGCTGGGGCTACGAACTTGAAATTTTGGCTGTAGGTGGCTTTTAGGTTGTAGGCATCCACTAAGAAGGGTTTTTTGATTATTCACCCCTAAGAGGGTGAAAAGGGGTAAAACGTTTGTATGCAAAATTTTATTCCGTGGTCGTATTAACTTAAAACTTAATACACATGGGTGATAGTAATCAAATATAAAATAGAAAACGAGGTATTATTCCACACTGGGATGCAAGAGGGTAGTGAAGTTTGTATGAAGAAAATATATTTATTTGGCCGATTATCCTTAAATTTTACCACAAACATTACTTAGGGAGAATAATTAAATATATTTATCCGAGAATTTCAAAATCATCCCTTAAAATGACGCTATGCTACGGGGTAATAAATCCTGGAACAGTAACAATTTCGCTGGTCGATTTATTTAGCTGAAAATCCAAAATATAGGCAGGCGTTGCCGCGAGCAACTGCTAGTAATATTATAATTTTAGCTTATTGCGTATGATAAATTTAACAAAATATATAACGAATACGAATAAAAACCAATGTTTAAGAGAAACTTCATGTTAACTGGGCGTTGAATTAAAAATGTTATTAAACGATCAAAATGACATTGATGGATGACATCCGATGAATGGGACGCCTGTATTGTATTGTCTCAGTGTTAAATACACGCTCCAGTGTTGAGTCGAGATAGGTCGAGATATTAAAAAAATTGTTCGACTTTCATTAGCGCAGTTATTAGCTACGTTAATCTGTCTACGCGTTTAATTAAACACTAGTGCCCCGCGATTACACGCGCTTTAAATTTAAAGACAATTATATTTATATAATGTTTACCTTCCCTACTTGAATCGGATATTGTTCACTATTTCACTGGTTTCAATTTTTTTTTCGCCTAAGCCCCTTCTTTTTGTTAATTAAAATAAATATAATTTTAAAAATAAAAGTAGCCTAAATTACTCCTGGTAGCATATCTGTGAATGAAATTTCCTTCAAAATCAGTTCAGGCTTTTTAGAGATTAGCCGGAACTGACAGACAGACAAACAGATGGACAGTCAAACAAACATTTAAATATTGTTTCTGATGTAAGTACCGTATATACTTTCATATGCATTTAGTTAAAGGCTGTTAATTTAAAAGACACTTCAATTTTATTTATTTGTGAATATAGACTAGATGACCTTAGCAGTTTCACTCGCATTTAACATAAAATTTGTCATAACGTGATGTAATATAGCTTTAAACTTTCTAGATAAAGGGTTTCAGAAATTATATCTAAACACAAACTTACAAACAAAATTTACCTCTTCATACTATAGACTGCTACAGTTAAAAATTTAAAAATATTATAAGACGTAACTTTAATCTTTGGTTAGCGTTTCGTTCTTTATTTAATGCCTTATTTTTGACATTCGCAGCTTTCGTAACAATTTACCACGTATTTATTCCTAGGTTACAGAATTGTTTTATATTGCTCTAGACGGTAAAGCTTACAAATATATTTCTCGTTTTAAAGATTCTTCTCTGTTAAGGAGAATCATATGAACCCAATTCTGCTACACTGTTCCACTAACTGGCAAATATACCTGACAATTTCTACCGAAATGTGCAGTTTTCTCACGATATTTTCATTCACCGCTGAGCACCAGAGAAATTTAAACACAAAACTTGAAAACTTAAGAGCTGGATTCGAATTTGCAATCATCTATTTAAATCGACGTCATTTCACCTAAACTTCAATGAAGTGAAACTTATACAGCGATTCGATAATTGATGTCTTTAAAATTATTAACAATCGCCGTTTAAATAATTAAAAAATTAAAACGTGTACACATTAATGTGACGCGTAAAAGCGCTTAAAATCCACCATTTTGTTTTTATTATAAATTTATGCATTCATTATCGCTCGCATCATCAACAGGAAATTAATTAGGTATTATGTATCAAAATTGGTTAAGCCGTCGAATAATTACGAGGCGATACAGGAACATAGTAAAACAGCCTCTAAATATCCCATTGCTGGGCTAATCTTCTCCTATAGGAGAAGATTTTAGGGTAATCCACCACGCTGCTCCACTCCGGGTTGGCGGATATACATGTGTCAGAATTACTCCCGGCATATGCAGGTTTCCTCACGATGTTTTTTCACCGCCGAGCTCGAGATGAATTTAAATATAGCACTAGAAAAGTCAGCAGTGCTAGCCGGGGTTTGAACTCGCAATCATCGGTTGAG
The DNA here is from genome assembly GCA_037950945.1 of Hypolimnas misippus. Lineage (NCBI taxonomy): Eukaryota > Metazoa > Arthropoda > Insecta > Lepidoptera > Nymphalidae > Hypolimnas > Hypolimnas misippus. The sequence goes on along the minus strand of JBBEEQ010000006.1, from coordinate 1,190,363 downwards.
ATCGACGTGTTCTAACCACTTGGCTCATAGGAACCTACATACATGTAAATACGATGCATCATTCTTATCATCATCATCATACAATCCTTTTTGGCTGTGCCGCAGTCGGGTAATAAATATTAAACTTTCCGCTATTAAACAATAAAGAATGCGTAAATATGAATTACTAGCTTTCCATCGAGGTTTTACTCGCATCCATCTTTACTGCTACGTTCCTGTAATTCATACTGTGATGTAATATAGCCTACAATCTGCTGAATAAAAACCAACGCAAATAGATTTTGCTAAATAAGTTTTATAATTTACCTACTACATACATACAAACAAATGATACCTCTTTATAATATTAGTATAGATATCAATTATTAAAGGACTACAATTGACGGTCAATTAATGGTTAATTGTTCTTGACTGATTGGTTTGAGGCGACGCTATTGTATTGCTCCGAATGTGTTAGTATTGTGCTAATATGACGTAACAATTGCAGTATATGAATATGTAAGCTTATTAAACGCTTTAGTAAGCTTTATTTAGCTTGAAATTTGAATATTCCGAAATAATAATTAGTTACGTAATGATTTTAAATCGGATTATTTTATAAAAAACTTTACCTTTTAGATTTTAATTTCATTTTCGTCATAAGAGCGTAAAATTATCTTCAAAATGGCGTGTCAAAGATTAATTTTGATGTAGTAAGAAGGGAGATATTTCATACCTCAAAACTCCTTAGGTAAATAATATATGTATGTATGTATGCAAATATATAAGAAAAGTAGTATATAAATACCGATGCATATATGCCGACTCTAATTCATGTACATATCTTGTTTTTTGTTTTGTATTAAGAAGACCTAAGTTACAATAAATTTAAAATAAAAAAAAAATATCTTTAATTAATATACTTTTTGCCATTTAATGAAAATAAATAAATATATGAAACGTTACTCCTTAAAAATAAGTGAAATAATAAATCAATAATACCCCTAGTATTCCTAAAACAAGGTCTATTAAGGAACATATTTTAACCTACTATAGTATTGTTCAATACATTGTATTTATTTTCTTAATAAATTTCTTTGATAAGAACAAATTGTTACTTATAGATGATATTTTTATGATAACTCAATAACTTAATTTAACTAGAAATCTAAACACCTATAACTTTAGAGTAAACTTTGTTAGTATTATTATTTTCTTAAAATAAAACTCGTAATAAGCTTTTAGAAGGTAAAGTTTGAAAACCACTGCAGAGAAAACAAGCAAAACTCTAAAGATACTTTTTAGCGGGCGAACTTAAATCTGATTATGAAAACTTTGGCACTTAATAGTTCCCTCTTGTTCACAGATTCGCAAAGCAACGGTGGATTAAAAATGAAGACGAACAACTAAAAACACCGACATTACAATGGATATTTGACTAAAGACGAAAACTAAAAGCAAAATGACGAACGTTAAATTAAAACTAATGTTCTTCCTTCTAAACGCACTGCTATCTGCCGACTTAGTCCATTCCCGCCCTTACTCCGACTTCAATTCGACCGACATCATTATGAACTTTTCTAATAATAGTAGTACATTTAATATACCAGTAGATTCTAATTCTGACACACTTATAGTAGCCAACGAGGAAGAAACACCAGAGGAGACTAACAAGAGTTCCAACACCCAAATGGAAGCCATTGTAAACGCTGAACAGGATAGAGACGAAGCGTTTTCCGAAAATAACAACCAAGATCAAGTTAGTATATTAGAAATACCGAAGAATGAAGCTGAAGCATTCGAGAAACAATTAAACATATCAAGCCCTTTACTAGACGAAATGATAGATTCAGAATCGGATAGAGAAGAGACGTTAACAGATATACTGTTCAGGCCTGAGTCTGAATTCGTTCAAGATATGCCAAGATTCGAGTTCTTGATAGCCGCTAAGATAAACGGCAGCGATGGTAATGATACTGGTAAAGAAATAAGTTTCAGTGATAACAATTTAGATAAAAGTAATCGTAATATTAGTGATGTGCTGCGGAAGGTGGACTATGTTGAACTAGTGGAGGTGATAAAACCTTCGAATACGAATGAGAATAAGAGCGCGTACAATTTGGCGAATATTACAGCGCACAATGTTGATAACGACGTGGCGCCGGACACAAGTGAGTAGCTCTGATGATTGTTTGTAATCAAAAATTTAATAATTTATGTCCTTATTTTGAAACGCTACTCAATTTTAAGAAACCTCTAAGTCAGGTGGTGTCACTTTAAACGAAATGTTTGATTGCATAATTTAATGGTAATTTAAAATTAAGCAGCGTATGTAAAGACTTTTATGTAATTATTAGGTACTTATAACGTTAAAAATTTAGCTCCAGGCTTGTTTGGCAATAATAATAAATGAGCTGTATCCATAAGGTCCTCTTCGGCCCCAGAGAATACAATGTCAAATAATAAAAATGAAAAGAACCCAAACTGTACATCTAAAAAAATGTATTCTCTAGAGGCGAAAAGGGGCTTTATGGCCATCCTCTTATACATGAAATATTATCTAAAATTACGAAATAAGTAAAGCCTTATATATACTATCGGACACTTACAATCCCGACTGATGCGACTAAATAATCTGGACATCGTGTCGAACATTGAGTTCGGATGTGTCACTCAAATTTACGACCGTGACTTATTGCTAGTTTTCCAATATAGTTATTTCTTTATCACTTGAGAATTGTACATTTTGTGGTTTGAAGATACTGTATAAAGAACCCTATATCATCTCCTGTATGCTATTATTATTGATCAGATGTTAAATAAGTTGCGTCATTCAGTTGGGAGGGTAAATCTCGTCTCATAGGTTTCCAGGTAAAATCATTCATAGGCGCCAGCGGAATTGTGTTTAGAGTCATTAGTATATCATCTGGCTCTTTGCTTATATGCGAAGGTAAACCTACCTATGCCATGGTGGTGTAAGGTGCGTTGATTTATAATATTCGTTTCAATGGTATATTTTCTTCAATACTAAATTGATGCCGGTGCCTATGAAATTATTCGTTTGATACTTGGCATGTTTCTATCTATTGATATTATGAACCCCGTCACAAAGATACATTAACATAACGCTGCCTAATTATATAAAGATATCGTAAAAAAATCCTTTGTTTCTACTATCACGTATTGTATGAGAAAATTCCATTAAATAATGTATTATTAAAACCTTCGCACAAACATTGGGGAGTTCAGAGGAATTCGCGAATTCGATTCGACATGCATTCCACGAGGGAAGAGTATTACCAGGAATGTTTTTATTTGTTGGTGGATTAATTCGGAACGCGTCGTTGTCAATCCAATTAATGAATAGCATGATTAACCTTTTCGAAATCGAGTTTACCGTAATAGGTTCAATAATGAGGGTAAAATGGAAAGCTCTCGTGTTTTCTGTATTGTACCTTCTTTCACTCCATTATAATTATTGAATTATAAATAATTTGTTGTGCAAAAAGAGGGAGTATTTTTATTTTAAGACTAGCGGTCCACATCGGCTTTGCCTGGTTTACATATAGATTTACAACACCAAATACACCCTCTTTGACGTGAATTTTTGTAAATACTGGACCGATTTTGGTAGAACATGTCTGAAAACCATCGCTAGAAAAGCCTCTTTCAAATAAAAAAAAAACACTATCCAAATCGGCTAACAAATATAGGAGCTACGGTGTCACAGATAGACACACTAACACACAACTACTCATCAACTACTGAGTTTCTTGTCGGTTCTTCTCGGTAGAATCTACATTCTGAACCGGTGGTAAATTCATTAAATTATTTTTTGTTTTCCTTTTTGCTTATATATTGACGATTTAAAATTGCTTGTAAAAGTCTATTTGAATATTTTGATTTTGATTTTGATATAGCGGTCAAACTTGAAACAATTTTGCGTCGGAGGTTAACAAAACCAACTAACACTTACGCGAGCAAAGCCGCGAGAAAAGACTAGGATTAGATTACAGATAACACATACATTGATTAAAATATCTAATTCCCTTTGTCCAGGTCTCGTATTTTGCGAGGTGTGTGCTCACTGGAGACCTGAAATTCCCAGGAGCCGGACCCTTTTGACAAATTAACGAGCATTCTAAATTTATATCGCGCCCACGTTCAGGTCTTTCTTCCTACGTTTCTGTGTGCAGGATATAAATTAGGTCGGAAAACGTTTTAAGTGCTGTGTTAATGGTAACATTTGTAATGTTCTTTTATGTTATGTACTAGGTTTATTTTCTTTAGGTTTCTGATTTATTTTTGTTAATGCTAAAGTGTAATCGAAAGTTTCAATATCGAAAATGATTTTGATATCTAGTTAACTCTGTAACAACTGATTGCTTTTTGGTCAGCTTCAGTTTATTAATAATTAATAATGTATTCTGTATATATACATCAATATCTTCAAATTTGACTTTTTGTGGGTTGACACATTATTGCTTGTCAGCATCCACATACAGTATTCAATAAACTTATATATAAATGTATATATTAAAGATAAAAAATTGTATATATACATATCATAAATATACGTCATGTAAGAGATGAATCATAGTCGAAGTTATAACAGAAAATAATAAATGCGAATTAGAAATTGATTTTGTTGTATAAAGAATGGATTAAAAGAGGTCCATACCTGAACAATGCGGCGATTGACGTCGCGCTCCAGTTGCCGACACATTCGCTATTGGCTCAAGGTTAACAATACAAAACATTTGTAGACTTATTTAGAATTGAAGCTATGCTTTGGAAGCTATTGAGGATATTAACTTGTTGTTAGAAACGTAGTGCTTTTTTAAGATTTGCGTGATGGCCACGGATTGAAGTAATAGTATATCCAATCAAAAACATAAATGTGAAATGAGAGCCAAGTTCAATATTATGATAAATGACTTGGTTGTTTACTTCAACGACAAAAGAAATGAGATCTAAATGGGTGCCAAGTTCAATGGTCAGTCCTGAAATTTATTTATAAGTAACAATATAACATATCATATCTTCTTATAACATAAGATTATGTATTATAGCCTAAGGTCTATCTTGGCTAGTTTTTATATATGAATTATAGCCTTCGCAAGTTCTAAACCTACAAGTATTTGTCGGTTCTTATTTTATAATTCCGAAAATTGGGATTGCTGATAGAAGCTAGCGATCGAACATAATAATTCGTTGGTAGGTTTATAAAAACTAGCTAACTTGGCTCTCATTTCACATTTATGTTTTTGATTGGATATCATTACTTTTTGTAGGTAAGTACATATCCTTGTGACGCCGTGGGTCCTTTTAAAAAAACAAAAAGTAGACTTTATAAATATAAAACAATTGAATGAGTAACTGTATTTTCCTACGTTTACGGGGTATAATTTTCTTCTCAGTGTTATTTTCTATATTTTCTTGTACCTTTGAAATATTTGAGTTGATTGCCCATTCGGTATTCGGTATTTCGGTACCTAAATAAATGAAAAAAATTGGTGGTAGGTAGGTATTAAACCCGTTTAAGATACACGTTAAGTTAAAAAAAATAAAAAGCCAGTAAAATGGATGAGAGTTGTGTTGTATGGTGGGCGAAAAGCTGACAACCTATCACCGCTAAACGCATGTTCCAACTTGCTTTCCTACCCTTACAGTACTTGTCGAATGTGATATCTAGTAGTTCTATGATCACTTAGTGCTCTGCCCACCCCGATAGGTATATAGGCGTGATTATATGTTATGTTAAATGTTAAGTTAATCCACATACCTACCAGACGAGGACCGGCTGTCATGACTTTTGATTACTTATTGATTCTTACATCTATAGTAGTTAGGTACAGGCACTAATTAGGTTTATGTTAAGCGTTCATAATAGAATATAATTATTTAAAAATTGCCAGTTTTGTATTTATTCCTTTGTATTCATGTAATTACCTATCTGCATACCAAATTTTAACTCTCTAGTTAATCTAGAAGTGGGTTAGAGTTTTAATCTATAGGTCAGTCAGTCATTCAGTCAGTTAATGATAAAAATGAGGATTTTTGGACATTATTATCTAAATAACCTTTTAAGATAAGCTTATGAAATTTAGAACACATATGTATCTCGCAAGTCTCAATATACGAGCCAAATTTGATACGTTTATGTGAAATAGTTTTTGATTTATGAGGGCGTCAAAAGTGGCTCCAAATAGTTCGTGTCTCCAAATGGTCCAAATATTACACACGGTGCGGCTTGCCAGTTCTTTTTCTTGAACTTGACTTGACACGCTACCGCGTGTCTAGTTGACACAATGACGCATAGTTAAAATTTAGTTTTAAAATTTATTCTTGAATATACAAATAATAGTTTTAAATATTATATCTTTACAACAAGGGTAATAATAACACATTTTTCAACCACAAATTACTTTTTTACCTGCTATAGTACTTTTCTCCCTGTTATTTCTCGCGGCAGAAATGCGCTGTTTTGCTTCCGCAAAATAGGGCACAAAATCGAACTTTGACGATGTATGATGAGGCTAATTAAAACCGATTTAAATCATGTACTATTGTCGTAATTATTTTCATAATACTACAGGCCAATTATGCGTATGCTATCGGTATTGCAACGCGATACATTTGACGGGTCATTTCTGTTTTTTTTTTAATATCATAAAACAAATCAACTATCAAAATATATTGCAGTGCGATAGCGATAGCTTACCGTAATAACCTTCCTAATCTTTAAAGAGTTTTCAGCGGTCGTTACCACTCTCTTTTATTTCTTTTTTTCCTTACATACAAAAAGATATTTAGATATACAAAGAGGTATTTTTTACGATATTAAAAATTTAAATGTAATTATTTATTTTAAGTAAATAATTTTATATTTTTTAAATCATTTTAGCTTTACGTAAACTGTACAGCTTGTGAAGTGATAATTATACATTTATTAAAATAATATAAATTTAACATGTATTATAGGCCAAACTGTTATCAACAACGAAATATAAATTAACGGCTACAGCATGGGAAGTTTAAGCATTTGTATTTTCAAGCTTCTCAAGCTGTCATTCGCGTCGAGCTAGACGTGCTGCCGGTTATCGATCATGCTACCCGCAGCATGTAGGCACGTGACCTGTCGCAGTTCTGTCCATGTTTTCAGGTTTCACTGACGTGCAGACACTGTTCCTGGCGTGCTTCGCGACGCTTCTGCCGCTTCTGACCGTGCTCTTCACTACGCTGCTTCTCAGGTGAGACGCATTATATTTTAATGCAATAATTTGTCAACCCACCAAAAGTCAAAATCGGATATATTGATGTATTTTGATACTGCATTACCTTTTTAACAGTATTAAAAAAAATCAAGGCACATAAACTAAATAAGTACGGAAAATAGATTTTTAATTAATTGTTTCGTATTTCAAGTGCGTTCCATATTTTGCTATTTATTCAATAATCTCATATATTTGAAGAACTTTTTATGAGATGATATATTAAATATATCAATCTGCTTTTAATTCATTATACCTTTTATCAAAAAGAAAATTAAAGATGGATATATACTTCTTTAAGCATATTTGTTAAGAATAGGTTTGACATCTTCAGACGCCATTTTCTCAAAATGAAGTCTGTGTGGCTTGATACAGTATTGCTTATCAGCGTCCACATATGTTACTAGCGGCCCCGCAGTTTCAGTTTCGGGTATTATTAATCCCCTATTAAAAATAATGTTATAAAATTGACGTGCTTATCTGTGTATTTATCTGTGGTATCAGGATTTAATTTTATATTTTAGATTATTATAATTAATTTAAGGTAAGTATATAATAGTAGAGTATATATAAGTCGTGGCATGTTTAAAACGTGGTTTTGTTGACTGGTAACATTGAGACTAGTCCTTCAAACGGTTTATGTAACTTTTTTTTTACTTAAAGCATTATATTCTGGCATTTGCATTCTGTTAAATCAAAATCAAAATATTTTTATTCAAAATAGGAATTATCGTTTTGAACGTCAAGAAAGTGAATCTGCCACGGTTTCGGAAAAGTATAACCTCAGGCCTGAGAAGAAACCGTGAAAGAAACTCAGCGGGACTTTTTTTTTGTTCATTTTTTTGTAACAACGTCAAGATTGGTTACAATACGTAAAATGTATTGAGACAGTATGGAAGCGATCGCCTTATGCCCAAGGTGTGTCATCATCTATGAAGTCTTTAATATCATTATAACAAACATTTACAATTTTTTGAACTTTGTTATTTTACTTTATAATATGTAAAATTAATAGCAGACGAAGATTTTGGATTTAAAATATTTTAATATATAGTAAAAATAAGTAAAGTAACAGCCTGTAAATGTCCCACTCCTGGGCAAAGGCCTCCTCTCCTATTAAAAAGAAGGTCTATTAGAGCTTAATTCACCACGCTGCGATCTAAGCATGGAAGTCCCGTCAAGATTGGTCCAGTCGTTTCATAGATTAGCCGGAACAGACAGATCTATCTGATAAAAATAAAAAAAATATTTTGATGTAAATTCCAATTATTCCTTTATAAGAATTTAGTGAAATACTGTTCACATTTAATTTAAATGTAAAAGTCATATTATCACTTTAAAAACAATAAACTAAAGTATATTGTACGGACTGACACGTTGGCGCAGTGGTCACTGCAACTGACTCAAGCGCTAACGGTCGCGGGTTCGATCCCCGCTCACGGAAAACGTCTGTATTGGCTATACGGATGTTTGTCGTAGTCTGGATGTTTGTGTTAGTGTTATGTGTGTTTCCGGATCCCCGACGCAAGGTCGCCAGATCTTAATGGGGGCCGTTGATAGTGATGCGTTTATTTATTTAGTTATATAGTTATGTATTTCTGTAATGTAGCAAAGTTTGGTTATTGATTGGTCAGATTGGGTGCGCTGTATAAACTGTAATAGCCTAACTTATCAAATCAAAATGACTGTTTCATAGTTTCCGACGCCATTACATGAACTTTATTAATAAAACACGGGAAATTATCTTTAAAATACGGAATCTGTATTCTTAATGTACGTATTTGTTAGATAATAGATGTTCATAATTTGTTTATACGTGAAACTAATTACAATACTTACATGTACATACCTTATACGTAATGAGATAATTAAATATATTGGATACAACATGATAGGATACAAGTGTTTATGAATATAAAATAGATATAGATATATAGAAGCGGTCACTCACTCATCACGTAATCTCAGAAACTACAAATGTGTGGAGCTTAAAATTTTGGGGGATCTTTTTGGGATGTAAGTGCACATTAAGACGGGATTTGGCAAACTTCGACCCCTAGGGGGTGAAACGAGGATTGGAAGTTTGTATGACGATCCTATTTTAAGCGAGAGTCAAACCATGGGAGGACGCTAGTATATTATGTATTCTTTAATCAGAATTCAGTCATTCGTAATATTAGATGTCTACAGTAAATGTAACAATAGATACGATATCCTTAATTTGCGAGAAAGTCTAGATAATCATTTTTATCATCTTGAGAAGAAGCTTAAAATAAAGTATTTATAAAATAAACTTATTTTAGTCGCACTAAACATAATATCGAAAAATACTTTATATTATTTTTCTCTGTGTCTTATTCTCACTTCTTGTCATACTGAAATAATAATTTTTGGCTTAAACAATTTTTTGTTTTTCAGAAAAGTTAAGAAATTATTGTGGAGCGTAACTGTACCCATGTACAATTGATAAACGTCATCACGTTTCAAATTATTGTCTATCTCCAAAGATCTTTGAAAGATAGACAATGATTTATATATATGTATATATTAATACGTGAAGTAATAATGTTGTGCTTCTTTTTACTAAAATTGCACTGATAAAGGAGTATGAAATTCCGCACACATATAGAGAAGACAAGAAAAATGCTAATTTTGAAATGCGCATAAAAAATCCATTTAATCAATAAAAAAAAATATTACTCACACTTATATGTATGTATTACACATACACGTATATATAGCATTTTGTTTATTCTTTCTTAATATCCAAGTCGGATCAGTGGTTTTTGAGAAAACCGCAACCATATATACTTACATACGTACAGGTTGACAATTGAGTCTATTGTTCGCTAACAACGATCGCCTTTATCTCATACGTGTAATCTAAATTAAAGGAGGAATTACGCGAGTGAATAATTAAATACTTTCAAAGTAATTGCTCGGATCCTAAACGAAATTGTGTTACTCAATCAATTAGGCAGCTTCTGTATTATTCTTATATAATTGGACGCTGATAAGCAATACTGTGTCAAGCCACTGGTACTTTATTTTGAAAAAATGGCGTCTAAACATATCAAACCTATTCTTAACAAATATGTTTGAAGAAGTATAGATCCATCTTTTCATTTCTTTTTTCAGGAAAAGTATAATGAATTAAAAGCAGATTAACATATTTAATATATTATGTAATAAAAAGTTTTTCAAATATTTAAGATTATTTTATAAATTGCACAATATGGAACGCCCTTGGAAATCGAAACATTTAATTAAGAAACTTTTTTCTGTACTTATTTAGTTTATATGACTTAATTTTTTTTTCAATAATGTTAAATATTTAATGCAGTATCAAAATATATTAATATCTCCGAATTTGACTTATTGCGGGTTGACACATTATTGCTTATCAGCATCCAATTAAGCTAAATGTTGTTTTCGTTTTTGGTGTTTTTTTATACAAAAAAACAAAAGAATTTAAAAGCAAAATGCGTAATCTAGTATACGTGGACAACACATACCAGTTATTTCGATTTTAAAACCAAACTACTGAACCGATTTTGATAAACACTAAATGGGACCAACCTAAAAGTAAACTTTTTTAATTATAACAGTTAAAATTGAAAATTAAACAGGGCCCTGACATTTGGGAAAATAAGTTTAAGAACTATCGCTGGAAAACCCTCTTTGAAACAAAAAAACCGCATCGAAATCTGTTTAGGAGGTACGGTGAGACAGACACAGACACACATAGCGGTCATAATTATAACACTCCTTTTTGTGTCGGGGGTTAAAAAGAAGAATTTTTAAAATTTGTTTAACCACACAAGGGATGACAGCACGACAAGAACCGAACTGAAGAAGGGGCCGAAAATCTCGTCATGAGTTTAATGGAAGTAAAACCACGAGGCACTTGTGGTATACAAATAGTGTTCATTATTTTCGTGGCCCCCGAACGAGGTTCTTGTCCTTTGGGAATTCTTTCATTTCAAGGACAATAGTGTTCATTCTCTTCTCAAACACTTGTGTCGTGATGTCTATTATGTGATGTTAGTTTTGCCAGGTTTTTTTTTTTCTGTAAAAAAAATATTAGTAATTACTTTGTAAATAATATTATTAATTCTATAGCAATGATTGTATTTTTAACAGATTTCCGAAAAGGTTGGTTCTCAATTTGTCAGGGACTTTTTAAGTATGTTCACCGATTACGCGAAAATAAAAAGATTTACTAAATTTGGTCATTCTTTTATGTTTAAAAGGTATTATTCCTTTTAGTTCAACAGTATATTCATTAATATCGGTTCAGAAGTCTGATGTCGTTTCCCCCTTGTTCTTGTTAAGGGTTTCTGTAGGGTTTTAAGTTTTTTTTTAGGATAATTATTTTATCGAATGTAATAACAGGTAAATAAGTAGTTCGTTAAAAATAGAAATTATTAAAAAGTGACACTAATACGATATGAATATATAATATATAGAATTTAGGCAAAGTATGTTGTTACGTACAGGATATCATGTGTGTCATTGCTTTACATCTGAAAGAATTTACTGTTAGTACCTACTTTTTTTTTAGTTACAGCTTCGTAAAGTAACAGAAAATTAGTAACAGTTACGTAACTGTTACTAAGTCACAAAATTGTTTTGTGTCAATTACGAGCGTAAATCTTACAAATGTAATTCTTACCTTTTACATATGGATGCTGATAAACATTAATGTGTCAACCCACAAAAAGTGAAATTCGGAGATATTGATGTATTTTGATACTGCATCACCTATTTAACATTATTCAATAAACAATAAAGTCATATAAACTATATAAATACGGAAAAAAGTTTCTTAATTAATTCTTTCGAATTTCAATGTCGTTTCATATTTTGTAATTTATACAGAAATCTCATATATTTTAACAACTTTTTATTAGATAATATATTAAATATATAAACCTGCTTTTGATTCATTATACCTTTTATCAAAAAATAAAAGAAAATATGTATAAATATTTATTCAAACAAATTAATTAATAGGTTTGGCTTCTTTAGACGTCATTTTCTCAAAATGAAATTCGTGCATTCATATAGTGTCAAACATTACATAATCCCGCCATTTACAAATATATGAAATTATAAATGGATAGTTTAATTCATCAATTGAATATTTTTACGCACACGACCTTTCAACCCAACCACAGTCAACTCGCCCGGGACCGCTCCGCAACACACATCATGCACGAATCAAATTACCGGGACAATATCAATTAATCCGGGACATCCGGGTCGACCGCTCGCTAGTTTATTGAGTTACCCGGCTGTATGCGAACTACGAACATGATATTAGCAATACATTTAATTGTTTGTCGTTGGAAATGAATTTGATGCTTTTGTGAATATTCTAACTTCTATATACAGCATTTTGTAAAAAATAAACCTTTTCCTTTGGTTTTCCGTATTTTTTTACTTACCAGAAGTTGATCCTTATAATTAACACTATCGGATTGTGTAATAATATAGGGTGTTTTGTTTTTCAAAATAATTTGGGTTCATTCCTGGCTAGGAAAATTAATTTTTTAAACAAAAAATTTAAACTAATGAAAAGCCACCGGTTCGGTATGTAGATTCTACCGAGAAGAACCGTCAAGAAACTCGATATGTACTCTTTTAATTTTTTTTTGTTAAAGTATACATTTATTAATTACAAATATATTAAACATCCTTTACGAAATGCAGCACATCATATCCACGCATCAGTATCATCTATATAATCTTGTACAGAATAATATGCTTTAGCTATTAACGATTTTTTAATATACAAAATGTTCAGTGGTATTTTATTATACAAACGGATAACTCCAAGAAGGAAACAAATTTCGAGTCAGTGCTCCATAAAGAGCGATTTGTTAAATGTTGTTTCTCATAATTTCTCACGACACGTGCAGGTATTCTCACGATGTTTTCCTTTATCGAGCAAGGAATGAATTTAATAACAAAAGCACTTTAGTGGTGCTCGGTTTAAATCGACATGATTTATCGACCTCGCTACTTCATCTATATACAAGAAGATGTACAATGATAATACATAAATACATACGAGTATATAAAATAAGCATTTTCTTTTTATTTTGTTGCTCAGAAGTGAATCTTTATGAGTAACACTATCAGACGGTGTAATAACAGAGGTGTGATTCTTTTTTCTAAATAAACGGGTGCGATTTTTGCCTAGGAAAATTATTTTTTCAGAAACTAATGAGGTGGTTTTTGTTTTCATTAAAATCGGTCCCGTGGGTTCTTTGAGTATGTTTCGCTGTTCCTTATAGTTTTGGATTTGGCCCAGTTAAAACACTCACTCTGTTTATAACTAGCGTCCGACATCGGCTCCGTCCGGGTTTCATAAAATATATTTATAGCCTCCAATCACCCTCTTAAGGGTAATATTTTGAAAAACGCCGTTGTACATTTGAATTTTCAAGAAATTTACAGTGTAATGCATTGTTCGTTAGTTATTTAAATCAGAATAACCAATAGAAGGCCTTTGTATAGGAAATCGAAAAGTGCTATGCAGGGAATCCTAATTCTTACTAATATTATAAATGCGAAACTTAATTTATCTGTGTGTTACGCAATTACGTTTAAACTACTGAACCGTTTAAAATTTGGTAAAAAGATAGTCTATAACCTGAGAAAGGACGTAGGCTATTTTTAGTGCAAAAAAGCTCTAAGAAAATTTTTTATGAAATTTTCGTTATTTTGAAGCTAAAAGCTTAAAACGTAGATGGAGATTTTCCAGTTATTTAAATCGCTCAAGTCAAAGTCCGAACTTTAAGCGGGCGGTGCCGCGAGGAACTGCGTGTATAAATTAAAAGCTTATATTTTATTATACCATTTTTGATATCTAAATAAAGTTTTCGATCATGGTTCCGAGAAAAAAAAAAACTTTTTTTTCGGTTTACCCCAATACACACCCACATTCATACATGCGTCCAAAATCACCCTTCTCGTCGGTGAGTCGGGTAGAAATCCGATGGAATTAATTACACAAATATCACTCTGAATTATCAGTGAGCAAGATAGATAGGCCGGACATTATCTACTAGTCCATTACCCGGGTTATTGGCACACCCGGCGAACGGTTTATCGAGTTAACCGGTCAGTGAAACCGTGTCGGGGATCGTTAACATTACACTTGAAATGTCGTCCAAAGTTGTCGGCATACTGGGTGCCGAAATTCACGAGTTTATTACGTATATACAAACAAATAAAATTGAAAATTGAAGAATACTTACATCAAAAATTAATTTTTTAAAAGTTTTGTTTGTCTGTCAGTTTGTTCCGGCTAATCTCTGAAAGACCAATTTTGACGGGGCTTTCAGTAGCACATAGCTAATATTATACTGAGTAAGTTAGGCTACATTTATTTTAGAAATTATGTTTTCCAAGCCAGGAATCCGATCCGCTAATTTAAAAAAATCACATTCTGTTTTATTACACCCCGAATAAAGATCAACTTCTGGAAAGTAATGGTATATGACAAAATAAAAGAAATAAAAAAAGCTATTAATGAATACGAGTAAAATGCTCCTTTTTTGAGCGGTACCAAAGACCCTTGATTTATATGAGACATGGCATCCTGTAGTCCACGCGAACGAAGTCGCGAGCTCTTTCTACAAAAATTGCGCGGACGGAGGAGTTTGTAATTTCAAACACTTAATTTATATAGAGATGTAGCGAGGATTGCTAATATATACATATATGTATTTAATATTGCATTAAAATGTGTTAAATAAAAAAAATATTACACACACTACCACGTATTTGATACACACATGCATATCTACCCTTTTGTTTATTGTTAAAGTCTGGATTTATTAAGAATAGACTATCTGTGGTCAATCTTGAAGTCGGTTGAAAACATAATGGTCGAATTCCGACCGCTAGGCGACAACTAGTATCAATAGTTACATGAAATTATTGAGTAAATTGGCCAGAAAAATCTTACCTCAATATCATTTGCAGTTAGGATTGTCAGATACTTCATCAACCCTCGCACAATTCTACTACTTCATTCATATTTTACTGTAAAACAAAAAAAAAATACAATTGTTTAGTCTAAAGGCCTTAATGATTAACAAGTAATTAATTTAATAAGTTTAAAACCCAAATGCGTTACAAGACCATTTGCAGTGAGAATTGTTACGAACAAACTTTAAATCAATATAGATCCTAAACGGTAATTCTGCTTAAAAAACGATATTTGTACCCTATAAAAGATTTTCAAATACCTATTCAACGGTACCTCACTTGATATAGTTCGTCGATTTTCATTTTTGGCGTACAAAATCGGCCATTTTGATTTTTCCAAATTTGCTATCTGGTGAATTTATGTAAGCGCACTTTAGAAGGCGAGAATTACACTTATAATGTATACTCAACATGTATAAACATTTAAAGCTTTCGTAATTCCTCTATTATTAGGTTACAGAGTTTTTTTATATCAGTTACGAGAGTAAAACTTACAAATGTAATAATTCTCGCCGAAAGGCTGCACCTATTTAGCTAATTTTTTTTGGTTTGTTAATAATTATTTTGTTGTTGTTTATATGAAAAAAAAAAACAGTTTAAAAATGCGGTTTTTTTATTTAGAAAAAGAGTTTTCCTTATAAATAAGATAGTTGGTCTTAATAAGTGTACACAGTCGAGGCGGACGAAGCCGGGGCGGTCAGCTGGTGTCAGAATATAACTATATTTTACAGACTAATTGTTAATTCAAAACGGCATTAAAAGCCTATTTGAATAATGTATATTTTTAATTTGAATTTGAAATAAGAACAGTACAGAAAAGCGTTTTTGAATTCCGTATTTGTGAAAATCGAAATCAAAATATTTTTATTCAAATTAGGAATTTACATTCCTATTGTGAGCGTTAAGCAAATAAATCTACAACGGGCTCGGAAATGTTAAAAAATGTCAAAGAAATATTGTTCATTTGTGAGCCAAATGATATAATGCCACCATAGACGATTAAGCGAATCATAATGGGGGTCATCCCTTTGACCCGGCTTTAGATAATCTATGGTATGTGTCAGTTGTAAAATTTCGACCGCCATTAATAATAATTATTATGTAAGGGCCTTTGATAATTCATGATTTTATGAATTAAACGTGGGTCTCGTAGTTTGTGTTAATTTCAGAACACTGGCAGATTGAGCTGTGTGTGTATATTGCTTGGGTTATATGGGCTGGAGAGCGGCACTTAAAATATATAACAAATTTCACTAGTATAAATTTAGAGTATATATTAAGAAGTCCTTAACAGGTAAACTATTCTATGTACAGTTTTATTCTTGACGAGCTGCGCCTCGTGGTTTCACTCTCGTTTATAGTTGCTGCTTTGCGTATGTGAGTCGTAGCGTAATGTAATATAGCCTACAACTTTCCTAAATAAACACGTTATGAACGCAAAAATATTTTTCAAATTATTTTTGCGTTCTTTCAAAGATTATCTCTTCATAATACAATTATGGATAATTTATTTTAAGTTATAACACTTAAAGTATATAGTTGGTTTAATAAATATTCCTAGTTAGGAATCCGTTGATTTAACAAAAACGTAGATTGATTTAACAATAAGCAAATATTAGTGCCCCAACTGATAGTGTAAGTAATAATAATCAAATTTTAGGAAGTAATGGCATACGGAAAACTCCAGAAAAAATGATGATTTTCATTATTCTAATATATATTTTGAACTAAGAATTGCCCGAACGTCAACCTTAACTATTCTTTTAAAATCATTCATACATAATGGATTTTTATTACAATTTATTATTAATATCCACGCCTCTTTTTCAAATAATCTGGTATACCATAATATGTTTTAACCTTAGGTATAGTTACATTATTTTATTCTAGACTCTACAAACTCAGATTCCACAAAGCAATGTAGAATCTCACGATGGTGATCTGTTATGAAGAAGTGACAGACGTATTCTGGTATCAATTTTTCAACCGACAGCATTCACCCGGGGGCGTGTAATTAAATCAACACTCAATCAAATCGTATTCTACTCCACGAGGCGGGAAAAATTATGTAAAATGACTTGTACATTTTGTAACGTTTCGTTCTCCGACTTTTTTTTATTAATAGAATTTTTGAACAACAAGATTGAGTTATCATTGTATTTTGCACTTATGTAGCAAAGTGTGTACTTGATGCATTAAAATAAATAACGTTTTTTAATTATTGAGTTGAAATCTGGGTAGCAAAAAGTTATAATGTAAATAATTAAAAAAACATAGAATAGTATCGGTAAAGGATAAGATAAGATTTGGGAGTAAATGCAAAAGTTTAATTTTTTTTATCATCATGTGAAATGGTTATAGGACCGTCAAAAATGGTTTTTTTTTTTAAATATTTTCCGAAGAAAAAAAATTAAAAATATAGCTATATAGCTGAAAAATGAGCAAGCAAGACACTTGATGTTAAGTGATCACCATCGCTCATGATCAGATGCTCTACCAGGGGAGTCACAAAAAAGTTGCTAGGTTATAAAAAGGAAAAGAATGGGGAGGTGGTAAGGGTTTCAAATCTATCAAAACATCAGAATGCTTTCATGGCTGTGTCATTTGTCGTTGTAACTTAAAAAAAAAGTTCTAAATAATATTAATTGTGCAATGATTAATACTTAAAAAAAACGACTTCCAAAATTATATACGCAATTTTGTTTGCCTAGTATATTAGTATGTCATACTAAATCCACTTATCTTGATTTAAAACCCAAACTTTTGAATCGATTTTAATAAAGATACTATAGAAGCAATCTGAAAATATACCTTTTCGGAAAAATACAAGAATTTTTAAAATCGGTTAAGAAATTAAGTAATTCTGAGGCAACAAACATTAAAAAAAAACATACACTACAAATTAAAAACCTCCTTCTTTTTTAAGTCGTCGAAGTCGGTAACAACAAATTAAGCGTTAAGAAAGCTATCTATCCAAAAAATAATACTAACACAATTTTTTTATTTATATCTTTCATCAAAATAAAAAAGAAAATATCTATATATGCGTCTTCAAACAAATTCATTAAGAATAGGCTTAACATGTTTAAACGCCATATTCTTAAAATTAAGTATGGCTTGACACAGTATTGCTTATCAGCGTCCAAATATAGCTCCTATACAAAAAAAAGTAACACATATTACACAGTTCACGGCCGAGTAAATTCCTCCCTTGCGTAATATCTATGGATTTCCAATTCTGATACAAAAGTCAAAGGGTCCATTGTGACCTTCGGCGTTTTTTGTAATCAGCGACTATTCCCAGTAGCACAGTTTCACTTTACATGACTTTGTTAAGTGGAAAATCTTGTATCCTAAGCGGAAAATACTTTGCTTTAAGTTTTATTTCCGTTTTTATGATTGAATTTTAATGCGGTGTGAGACAATGCTTAGAAAGTAAAACAATGATTTAACTGTTTTATTGTGTATTTGTAATACTTAATTAGAGTTAAGTAACATTCTTGTGATTAAAAAACTTAAGTTATAATCTAAAACGCTTTCGCCAAAATATTTTTCAAACTCTAAAGAGATATTAATCTATATAAAATTTATAAATACCTACCAATAACAGTATATTAAAAAAGTAATTAATAAAATAGAATCATGCCGAAGTGTTTTTTATACATAAAGAAATTCCGTCCAGCAATTTGTAATCCAGAAAGTTTCATACAAAAGTTTAATAACTTGGACCGTTCGAGTAATATCTATTAAATTAATGTACTTAAGCTTACTTGGAAAATGTTTTCACAAGCTAAAAGAAAATTTTCTTTATGAATAGTCCACGTCGCTTATCAGCTTAGTCCCACGTCGGGCGCCAATATCTCGACCCTTTTTAAAACTCAAATTTATTTTGCTTTTTACCTATTTATGACTTAAATTGGATTTGGTTTAATGGTTTTATTGGTTAAATAGTTTATCTAGATACTATACATAGATGCTGTTAAGCAATAATGTGTCAGTTCACAAAAAGTCGAAAGCGGAGATATTGATGTAATGTAGATTTTTCATACCGGATAATCGTCAAACTTATATTTTTGTCTGACAGATATTAATTGGATGCTGAAAAGCAATAATGTGTCAACCCACAAATTCGGAAATATTGATGTATTCTGATTGTACATCATGTATTTAAAAGTATTAAAAAAAATTTCAAGTCATCTAAAGTAAATAAATATTGAAAAAAGTTCTTTAATTAAATGTATCGAATATTGAAGTGTGCCCAATATTTTGCAATATACAATAATCTAATATATATGAAAAATTTATTTTTATATAAAACTTTTTATTAAATCATTCTGCTAAAAGAATTCATAATATTTTTTATCCAAATAGAAAAGAGAAGATAGGATACAGCTTTAAACAAATTGTTAACTGGCTTGACATAGTATTGCTTATCACCATTCACATAATGAAGAGAGTCCGAATTTTGTATGTGCGATGTTAAATCTAGAACTACTGTATCTGGAACTAATGTATTAAAAAAAACTATATAACTATTAGCTGTCCCTTGCGGTGTCACTCGCGTTTATGGTTCTGCTTCGCTCCTATGAGTCGTTACGTGATGTAATATAGAACTTCTATAAACAAACTATCTAACCCAAAAAGAATTTTTCAATTCGAACCAGTAGGTCCTGAGACTAGCGCGTTAAAACAAACAAACAAACTCTTCAGCTTTATAATATAAATATATATAATTCAAAGAGGAGTGACTGACTTAGTTATCTATCAACGCTCAGCCAAAACCACTGGGCGGATCGGGCTGAAATTTGGCATGCAAGTAGATGTTATGACGTAGATATCCGCTATGAAAGGATTTTGATTAATTCTACCGCCAAGGGAGTAAAATAGGTTATGAAAATTTGTAAGAAACTTTGTCAATTTTAAACCAATCAGGCTGAAACTTTGCTCGCATATAGCTAGATGACGTATACATTACAGGCATCGCAGTCGAAGTCGCTAGCACCAGCTAGTATTAGTATACATAGGTTTGTAAGGAATATTAATTCTAATGGTCAATTTTTATGTGTATTATTTTGAAACACCAAATTATGAGAATCACCTTAAAAACTGTGTATAAATGTTTTTAAAGTCATTAGTTTATTATTTAGTATGCAACGGTGCTCGGGAAAATGTGTTGCGTAAATAATGTATAATATAAGGTAACGTGTGGTCTGCAATGGCTATTTTTGTAGTAAGAATAATCAAGCTTGAAATCAGGCACAGATATTACCAATGACACAACAATTTGTAATTAAAAGCTATACAAAAAAATAAAATTTAAGTGTCTGTTTGTAATTTCAAATTATCAGATTTTAACTAAATGCATATGAAAGTATATACATTTTTTTTTTCTTCTTCTTTTTGTCTGTCTGTATGTTTCGGTTATCTTAGAAATGGCTGGACCGATTTTAACGGGACTTACACACAGATAGCTTATGCTAAAAGGAGTAACGTAGGCTACTTTTATTTAAAAAAATAATTAATATAAAAAGAAGAATATAATTTTTCGTCAAATAACGAGGTAGAAACCGAGGGGCACAACTAGTTATGTTTATATACATAACTAGTTGTGTTTATATATATAACTCAAAGCAGACACAGTTTTATACAGTCAATTAATTTGTATTCAATTATACATATAAAAAGAAAATGAAATATGACTAGATATATTTTAGAAGATGAGATATCATATTTAAAAGTATACACACAAGCACCATGCTTTATACAATTACAGGTTCACAAAGGCAAGAATTATACTTGTATGTTTTGCTCAGAAATTTTCATAAGGCGAGAATTACATTTGTAAGTCTTATTCTCGTAAATCATATAAAACAACTGTGTAACCTAGTAACAGATACAGCAGTAAGAACTTATGGAAGCTGTAACTGTCAAAAATAAGACACTGACAGTCAATTTTTTCAGGTGTAAAGCAGTAACAAACATTTCATATTTAATATAACGGGTCTTATCGCGATAACTAATGGTAATAATACCTTTTTATTGTCCGACGTTTCGACGAAGTTACATTCGTCGTGTTCACGAGCTGACGTTATATTAAATATGAATAGTATAAATCGCTAAAGTATAAAATATATATATAGTGACAAAGAACTTATGTTTATGAAAGTCTAAGAGCAAAATTTACGAGTGTAATTTACAACTAAGATATAATAATTTGCATTGCTTTTAAATCTGAAATAATTTACTATCAATGACTTATTACTGATCGTCAAAGCCTTACCAGGTCAAAGAGCTATTTTATGTATACATAACGACAGAAAATAAATAAATCGCAAGTCGCCGTGAGTCTCCTTTGAGTACTTACACAAGATAAGTAAAACAAAGAGGCGGAATAGTTGCACGTGTGTTTACGATTAACCCGCATAGGTATATACTCGTAGGTAAGCGGAAGAGTTTGTTTGTTGAGGTTAATTACAGAAGTACAAATTCAATCAAATGTTGCATTCAATTCAATTCTTTTGCTTAATGGAATTAAATGTTTTAGTTTACAAATAATAAATTGGACGAGGACAAGCGATAATGTGTCAACCCACAAAAAGTCAAATTCAGAGATATTGGTGTATTTTTAAAATAAATTCCGTGTGGCTTGACACAGTATTGCTTATGAGCGTCCAATTTAAAGTATACATTAAAAAGCCCTTAATAGCGAACGCATATTATTCTGATAGACGATAAAAATGCTTGGATTTGGTATAAGTTGAATTCACACAGGATATTTATATATGTATTTACTCTTAAATGTATGTGCCTATTGTAAAACTTTTTAAAAGTGTAGTTATCGAGTTTCTTGCCGGTTTTTCTCGGTAGAATGTACAACGAACTGGTGGTAAATTCATCGATTTTTTTTTTGTTTCTTTATTGACGATTCAAAAGTGCGTGTAAAAACTTACTTTGAATAAAGTATATTTAGATTTTTATTCAATTTCATTTAAGTCTCAATCATATGTCACAAATAATCGCATAAGTACCGAAACAGAAATATTAATTCGAGGCAGGGCGAATGTACATATCACACGCTTAATATTAAAGTGACCAAATACAAAATCCGTGTGAAACGAGTTAGCTAAGTTAATAATAGTTTCATATAATTCTGAGGTTTATAATCTATGATTTTGCAAAAGATTACTGTTTTATCTTAATCTTAAGGTATTAAAATCTAAATTAATCACCGAAATCCCCAGTGCAAATGTTTTTGTAATTTCACAAAAATGTATTTAAATAAATTATTTTTTTACCGACTTCCGAAAAAATCTGAAAGAAGGTGGAGGTTCGCAATTCGTCGGGGACTATTTTTTTAAACCAGTAAATAACACGTACTCGTAATAGGTAAGTTTGACTTGGTACCGACTTCAAAATATTCTAGAAAATGTTTTCTTTTTTGTTTTTTAGGTTACTTGTACTTATTAATTTTTTTTAATTCGGTTTTTTTTTATTAAGTTTGAATGAAATGAAAATATTTTTAACGATTTATTTCACCTTAATACACGTCAATGAGATGTGTAACTTAGTGTGATTTATTGTAAACCGTCCAACTCCCGGCGGAAGCGAGCGATACTTCCGTTGCATCAGCTCTCATAGATCTGGCCCTGAGCCAAACTTCACCGAACGTCGAGATAGATCACTGTTTCCTAGGTATTTCGACATGACACATATCGACGGGGACAGTGCAGAACCGCGTAACTAGCTTTTGCAAAAGATCGATCTTTGAATCAAATGTTAAATTTTATCTATACAAATAAATAAATGTGTCTGTTTGTAGTTTCAAATTAACAGCTTTTTCCTAAATGCACATGACAGTATATGCGGTACGTGCATCAAAAAATTACTTTTTAAAATTTTTGTCTGTCTGTTTGTTCCGGCTAATGAAACGGATGGACCGATTTTGATGGGACTTTTACTTGCTGATAGCAACACATATTATTTACCTAGCTAAATAAAAATTGCTATTAAATTTTGAAACGTGCCAAGCTAACGTTGAAAGCAGTCCACGTGAACGAAGTTGCGGACACAGCACTGATAAAAAACAAGCCAGCGAAAAATTATACACTTGATATTTGTATAATTAATACTTACCATAAATTAATTTTCGTATGTCTTCGTTGGCACTATAAATGTACACATTACGTAATGGAAAATGTCTTAATTCATACAATAATGTAATTTAATATTTGGTTCAAATTTAGACTTTATAGGAAAAGCTATATACGCGGTTTTGCACTATCCCCGAAGAATATACAAAAACATATGTGGGAAACTTTTAGTTGGGAAAGTTTTTTGTGTTCAAGAATAGAACTCCGGCGACATTGGACTTCTGAGAGTTATGTAACTTTGAATGGACCTGAGATTTTATTTGAAAAGTTTATACTATTACTTACGCTATTACTACATTTTATGGGTATATTCTGGGTAAAGTGCGCACGTATTGGCAGCATTATAACTTTTTGTAACTTAACTGATATTTATTATTAACCGACTTTAACAAAGAGAGGGCGATTAATTTTCTTTTGGTATATGGATGCTGATAAGTAATATGTCAAGCCACACGGACTTCATTTTGAAAAAATGGCGTCTAAAGAGGTCAAACCTATTAACAAATTTGTTACGTATATCGCTGGTTTGCAAGAACATCGCAGTAACTCAAAATTCTAATAGAACTACGTATGTCAAAAGAATAATATAATAAATATTTGATGTTTTATCATGAAAATAGTTGCGATTATGAATTTTTTTTAAATCAATAAAGTTATAACATAAAGGTATCGTTTAAATTTTGCAGCTATGCACCAACACATTAATAAAGAAATTTAAAAACCCAATTCCCTAAAATTCATCATTTTAGTTGCGTCGATATTCTTGAAAAGCAGCGATATACACATTTTCTTTTTTGGTAAAAGTTATACTGAATTAAAAGAAGGTTGGTAGAAGAAAAAGTCTTATCTAACAATAAGTTTTACAAATCTATTATATTATTGCTCATTGAAAAATATTGAACACACTTCAATATTCGAAACATTAAATTAAGAAACTTTTACTCGTACTTATTTAGAATAGACTTTAAAAAAATGAATAATGTTAAATATAGGATGCAATATCAGAATACATCAATATATCCGAATTCGACTTTTTGTGGGTTGACACATTATTGCTTATCAGTATCCATATATGATGTTTCTTATTTACTATCTACGTCAAACAAGAGAAGTTTCTTTACATAGTTATATAAGGACGTTGATAAGCAATACTGTGTCAAGCCACACGGACTTCATTTTGAGAAAATGGCGTCTAAAGGTTAACCCCATTCTTAACAAATATTTTTGAAGAAGTATATATCCATCTTTTCTTTTCTTTTTTGATAAAAGGTATAATTAATTTAAATCAGACTGATATATTTAATGTATATACTAGAAAGTTTTTCAAATATTTGAGATTATTGTATAAATTGTAAAATATGGAACGCACTTGAAATTCGAACCAATTAATTCGGAAACTCTTATCCGTGCTTATTTAGTTTGATATGACTTAATTTTTTTTAATAATGTTAAATAGGTGATGTAGTATCAAAATACATCAATATCTCCGAATTTGACTTTTTCTGTGTTGACACATTATTGCTTATCAGCATCCATATATTCATTGATTATTCGAAAGGACTTGACTAATTTGGTTAATTCGTTTTTTTTTGTTTGAAAAGGTATACTTCTAGGTTGGTCCTATACAATTTTTTCAAAATCAGTTCAATAGCTTGGCTTTAAAATCAAAATAGCTGGAATGAGTAAGGCATTAACGAAATTATGTATTTTGTTTACCTTTGAAGTTGGTTCTCCTTTTTTTTTTAAGTAAAAACACAATTTGTAACAAAACTATTCTACTAATAGTTAAATTTAAACAATAACATACATACATTTAATCTAAAGTTATACATTAATAAGATGAAATACATCTTATTGTTTTCAAATCAAAATTATAATATTACTTTACGATTAATTTTCATTACCATTACTTAGTCATAGCTTCATTTAATTTACAAAATTTCATTTTATTTTCCAAACATAACAAATGCTATATAGGAACATTGCATAAATAAATAATATAATAAAAAGCGCATTACAAGCTTACAAAGTGAATTCCGAATAACTTTTTTAATTCGCACTGCGCCATCTGTTGATAAACAAGTAAATTTATTTTTATAGCATACTCGGATGTTTTTGGGTCCAGCAATTTCACTGGAATTTTTAACCCTAGTCATGAAACGACTGCTCTTTTATACGCAGATTTCGCTGAATAAAGGATTCTTTAAATATGCATTCCTTTCTATTAACTTTAAAAATGTTTATTATTGTATAGCATTCCAGTACGGAAAGTGTTGGGCTTATATTTTTAAAATAGCTGTGCTTGTGCCAGATAATGTCCTGCCTAATGGTAGCGCCATCTACCCGTTCCAATTATTGATATAAGTAATCTGCGGACCCTTTTAAATACACAAAAAATATCACCTAAAAAAACTCCAGCATTTTATGATTGATGTGACATAAATGTAACAATTAATAATTAATATAATTAAGAGCAAAATATTTCAACTAAAATATTGCATTGATTTTTTCATAGGTGTATGCTGCGGCGATGGTGTCCAACTTGTTGTACCAAACCCACTGATTCATCCGTTTCCGAGAGCAGTGAGAAGCAAGACAATCATCAACAGGTCAGTAAAAAAAAATAACATTTCTAAAACAAAAGATTTTTTTGAAGTGAACGAAATAAGACTTTCTTTGCTTTCTTTTTTTAACTGCAAGTATATTTTGTTCTACAGAAAGTATTACAGTTATAAGAATATAGAATAACCGCATAAAATGAGGTGATTTGAAAATGTTACAAAAATATATATTAAAATAAAATGGTTAGTATAAATAAAGTTTTTTCCAATACCTTTTATTAAAAGAATTTTCTCTATTCAAGCTTTCAGTTCAAATTCACTTTGTGATTCTTTGCTCCGTGTTATTTTAATAAATTAATATTCTTCGCATTATGAACTACGCTTTCAAAATGAACTATAAAACGGGTGAAGTATAAAATAACAGTGAGTAATGAGAGAGAACAAATTACTTTGTCCTATTGTTAATTACTCCTTTCATAAAAATATAGCAATCTATTCTTAACAGTTATTGCTATTTATTTTTTTAAGGACTTTCTGGTTGTTTCATTAATCATTATTCATGAGAAATTATTCTCATGAATAATTTAATCGATTACTTGCTGATTTTTCATGGTTAGATAGCTTTTGAATAATATTCCGCGAATCAATCACTTATTTTACATATAATAATCAAACTATATTTTGACAGGATTAACAAAAATTGACATAAAATGTTGGGGTCTTCTGCATCCATGTAAAATCTATATAATCAACTTATAACACAATGCACGTGCACGCGTTTGATTGGTATTACGTGCTTTTGCATTTGATTTTGATGTATAACTGTATTCCAATTTTTAATTTATATTGTGACTACTCCTTTAATATATTATTTAGTAGAAATTATCATTAATTACCAATGCCTCACTAGTTAAAAAAAAAAAACTATTGATCCAATTACTACCAAACTTACCAGGATTACTCGCTGAGCTAATTTGAAGATTTCCTATAAAGATTTCAATATCATTATAATAAAATAAAACTCAAAAACAAGGAAGCGTCCTCAAAATAAAAATACGCAATTTTATATTTATTTCAATTATTTTAATTAAAAAAGCAAACTACCGAACAGTTATTGGTGAATATTTTATGATACTAATCTGAAAGTATATTATTAAAAATGAATTTTTAAAAGCGGTTATTAAAATGCGGAATTCTAAGGTAACAAACATTAAAAAGAAAAAGAAGCACTATGATTCGAGATGCTCCTTTTTTGTGGTTGGTGAAAATGATTCTAAAATATACAGCATAATATTAAAATTTCGTTGAAGCTTCGTTTGCAATTCTTGAAGTAGGTACTCGCTTAACTTTTTGTATAGAGATTTTTTTTAATTAATTTTCGGGATTTTTAAAATTTTTTCTTCTAGAATAAACGACCATTTAAGCTGTGCCTTCTGAATTTATTACAATTATTTTATTTGACTGTATATTTCCTACATTTAAAATATCTACATTCGATATTCGATAATGCACGTGTAGAAACACCAAAGACCAGTCTACAAAATTTTAAATCTGTGTTCTTGGCCTTGTTAAGATAATAATCAAATACGATAAATCTTTTTATAAGACCACAGAAACGTACCGTTACATTTTTATTACAAGAACACGTAGAAAAATTCGAATCTCATACAATAATGATACATATTATATTATACATTCCTAATAAATCATCGAAATTTCTCCACCTAATCTGTGGTTAAGTGTACATTAAAAAGAAAACTAAAAATACGAAAAAAAAATCATCATTGCATACTTCGTCGACCGCATATTTGCAAGTTCTATAGAACATGTATCGGCGTCCCTTTCCCGCTTGTGAGGGTGAAAGAGACGGGTTGAGTGCGCTTGACCTATGCGCTTGCGCCGCACCGACCGATTTTGGCAGTTTGGTCGAGTGCAGGAGTGCTTGAATTCTTGATGTACAGTCGAAGACATGTCAGCGTTTGTATTTAATTGCCTTTTCAGTATAAAATTGTTCATCTAAATCTGTTACGATGTTTTTATCTGGACGATGTAAAATATTCAAAACCACTCGCAGATGCTGTCGGTGATTTTTTTTTAAATTATTTGAATATTTAAAAACAGTCTGCATTGCTTAAGTTTCTCATGTATTTTTATTATACACTCGCACGAAGCTACAGATCGCTGGCTTCTAATTTTTCTAGAAACTTAATATGTATGGGCACACCCATACATAAATATAAAGCACACTCGTACAATTCATACTTACATACTTGTACGACATTTATACTAATTTTGAGTTGGTATCAAAAAAGCACTCAAGCACGCACATCTATATCATTTACGTAACATCGATACTGATAATAATTTAAAATATTTATAGCATATATTCAACAAATATCTAAAGGTATGTGGTTAAAGACCTATACATCCGGCTCGAAGGACCAGAAGGATGTATACCCATATATTTAGCTCGTGGACTCTCGCATTAAGTTTTATTTCTCAATACAAACTTTGGTCCTCCGTTACATCCCCTTAAGCTATGAATTTTGGAAAATCCTTTCTACGTCATAATCTATATATATATATATAAAATCGAAAGGTAACTCATCACGAATCTCTGAAACTATAAAAGCTAGGAGTTTGAAAGTTTGCACAGTCTTTTTAGGACGTAGGTGCTCAGTAAAAAAATATTTTGCAAATTTCGACTCCTAAGAGGATAAAAGGGGGTTGGAAGTTTGTATGAAAGTTCTATGCTAAACGCGAGTGACACCGCGAGGGGCCGCTAGTATACTATGTATTTATTTCAACTAATTCGCAATCCTAGAATTAACTGTAACTTTATAAAATTTAGGTATTCATATTCTAGTAAATGTACTTTTAATTTGACTTTCATCATTTCATTTATCCTCAAAAGGAACCAGAATTTTTTTCAATATTTACTTTTCTGCATGTAAACAATATAACTTGGAAATGTAGCTTTTAAAGCTTTTTTAAATTTAATTAAATCGTTATCTTTACAAATATTATAAAGAGGAAACATATAATTGTTTGTATGTTTTGTATTGAATATAATCTGAAACTACTGGACCGACTGGAAATAATATTTTTGCGTTGGATAGCCAGTTTATTGAGGAAGGTTACAGGCTATATTACATCACTCATAGGAGTGAAGGAGTAAGTAAGCGAGGGGCAACTAGTTTATTCTAAAATAAAACACAAAATAATTGTCTTTCGATTTAGAATTACAAATTCATACACGGTAAAATAAAATGACTAAAATGTATGTACTAATGTATGTAAGTTTGTATGCATGTATGTATGTATGTGTACCTTTGTGGCACTATTTAGACCAAACGTGTGAGCCGATTTTGATAAATGACGTGTCGATTTATTTGTCATAATAGCGTGAATCTCATAGAAAGTGAAAAAGAAAAAAAAATGAAAATCGACGAATTGCATTGAATAGGGTATCGTTGAATAGGTATTTAAAAATCATTTTTAGGTCTCTTATATAACGATATAAAGTTATATGCTTAGAATCTATAAAGATTTAAAGTTGGTTAGTAACAATTCTCTATGGCCTAGTTACCCAGGCGGATTTTTGATTTTTTTTTATTAATTAAATAAGAAAATTATTTCCATCCTAAATATTCTTCCCACTGTACTCCCAAAATCTATACATACTGACGTTCTATCCTCTAGTACTTACGAATAATGACTGCCGCACACACACAGCACAACCACACACACAAACACGCGCGCACACACAGACATAAGATCACACGCCCATATTAGCACTTTAAAGTACATCCGAGCGAATTGTGTGCACCCTTTGATTAAGTTACAAAAGTTTGCAGAATGTTTCGTGGTTTTTTATTTTTTGTTAGCTGTTATAGTTTTATAAAGGTTTTAAATTTCGTGTTTACGCTAAAATGCAGGGTTTTTTTTTTATATAAAAATGGTATTTTTTAAGTCGTATTTTTTAATTTATTGCTATATTCTGAAACTATTTTAGTTAATATTCCTGTACTATGTTTTATTTACTTATGTCGAACCGCCCCTTGGTTTCACTTGCGTTTATAGTTACTGATTTGCTCCTATGAGTAGTAACGTGATATAATATAGTCGTTAATTTTCCTCAAAAAACGGGCTACCATCAGTAGTTATAGAAATGACATACATTCAAACATACAAATAAATTTTACCTTTTTAATATTCGATTTTGCCTGCTCTTCGCCTTGACAAATCATGAGACATTCATGTGTATATGATTCGGTTTAAAGCAACGTATCAAGATGATACAGGTACCAGATTTTAAGCTATACCTAAATATAACTATGAAAACCGCATTTAATTTCGTGCAGCAATTTCTGCAAGTTTTACACGGACTTCCAAATTGGAGGAGGACCTCAATTCGTCGGGTACTTTTTTATGTATGTTCACTTATTACTCGAAAATGGCTTGACCGATATTATTGGTTCTTTTTTCGTTTGTAAGGATATACTTTCAAATTAGTTTCGTACAATTTTTATCAAAATCGGTTCAGTACTTTGGTTTCAAAATCAAAATGACTGAAATAAGTATGTCGTTCCTGTAAACGATTCGCGTATTTTATTTTATGAAGTGGAGTACTTGTTTCCAACAATAATATAATAATTTTGTCAAACTTATTTTGGTTATTTAAATTTTTAAAACCAAACTAATGCACCGATTTTTATTTTAAACTTTTACTATTAATTTTTAGGGATTATACTAATCAGATTTAATATAACGGATCTTATCGCGATATCTAATGGTATACCTTTTTATTGCCCGACGTTTCGACGAAGTGGCATCCGTCGCTTTACATAATAATAAAATTTAATATTTAATTATATAAAAATCAAAATAACGTGAAAAATTATATAACATAAACAAAATTTCGGATTTTGCTTATAAAGTATGTATCCACTTGTTTGGAAATTCTTGTCCGGAATTGTAAACTCTTTGTGCCATACTAGAAGACTCAACAAAACCATGTTCTACGCGTATCTAGCTAAACAGTGTTTAAGATTTAAACATTGCTTAAAAGATATCTAAATTGCTTAACACCGAGTAAAATCATAAAAAGAAACTCATTAATAAAATTATACACGTTAAATTTGAAAGTTAAAATAGGTTTTGGACATCTATTAAACTCATTTAAACGTATCTTAATCTATATCTAAAGCATGTCCTTAGACGCGGATTTTTAGTCCGGATTTTTGTAAACACGCGTTCAACGTATGTTTTAATTTTTTGTAGTAAAACAGTTTATGTCGCACCCGCATCCGTCGCACGAAGCGCTAACCACAAATTATTGCCAAAATTTCCCTTCGCCCTTGTGTTGCGCGCGCGCAGCCGTGCGTGCATGTGTGCGTCAAGGTGTGTCCGTGTGAGCCGGTTCCGTGGAAAGTACATTTAGGGTACCTATAGTGGTGTGTGAGCTATTTATAGATAGGTAGCCCTTTGGCCATTCGTTTTTGCAGTTGTTACAGAACTCCAAATTAAACGATTAAATTTTATTTGGCGAATGTAAGATTTATTTGTCTGTGTTTAATTTGAATACGGATTGTGAAGGTGTTTGGTGGTTTTGTCGTGGCGACGATGAAATTTTCAAATATTTGGGTTGTAATTATAATACATTTGTAGTCATTATTAATGATTATAATTATGTTACTATTTCACGTTATAAATACAGATTTATCACGAACACAGGTTCGTTTTCATTTTGACGACTAGATTTTCAACAGATATCTAGCTAACGATTAATTGCCCAGTTTTCCAAATGGAGGATTTTTTGAGTGCCAAAATTCATTTGTATATATTTATTTTTATGGATAAATTACAAAGTACAATTAAGCATACTGGCCAGAGCGAATGACATCTCGAATCGACAATTTTCTTCGTCAAACATGACGTTAACTAGTGCGATTCGACGTCGACACAAGAACCCATTGTGTGTTATTTTATTCTATTGTATTTACATATTATATACTTATACGTAATTATAATATGTAATAAACACTTTCGTGTTTGGCGAGAATTACATTTGTAAGTTTTACTCTCGTAATTGATATAAAACAACTCAGTATCCTGCTGTCAGTAGCCTGGGTAACCTTACGAAAGCAGAGAGTTTCATAAATAAGGCATTGAGAGTAATAACAATGACAAAGAATTTATATTAGTTTTATAAAACTCTGAAAGCAAAACTTCTAAGTATAAGTCTTGAGTTTGACTTTCATTATACGCCTTATAAATTATCGTAAACGTAATTTATAATAGTTTCCAAATAAAAAAAAAAAAAAAAACATGAAATAAATATCCACTCCACTTTCGACATTTTATAGGTTGACACATTATTACTTATCAGCATTCAATTATCATTGAAAGTAGACGCTCTTGTAATTGGACTGATAAGCAATACTGCGTCAACACACCCGGAATTAAAAGATTTATCTAATAATAAGTCTTTCTAATAAATGAGGTTATTTAATATTACAAATATGGAATACATTTCCACATTCTTCTTTAACATTAAGGGACTTCTTTCCGTACTTACTTCATTTATAGGACTATAAAATTTTTTGAATAATGTTAATTACATGACGCATTATTAGAATACATCAATATATCCGAATTTAGATTTCTGTGGATTCGCACATTATTGCTTATCAGCATTAAATTTTATGCTCCTCAGATGGATGCTGATAAGCAATAATGTGTTAACCCACAAAAAGTCAAATTTGGAGATATTGATGTATTTTGATACTACGTCACCTATTTATAACATTATTCAAAAAAAAAATCAAGTCATCTTAACTAAATAAGTATGGAAAAAAGTTTCTTAACTCAATGTTTCGAATTCAGGTGCGTTCCATATTTTGCAATTATAAAAATAATCAACATATTAAATAAATCTATCTGCTTTGGATTCATCATACATTTCATCAAAATAGTAAAGAAAAGATGAATATATACATACGTCTTCAAACAAATTTATTAAAAATAGGTTTGACATCTTTAGGCGCCATTTTCTCAAAACGAAGTCCGTGTGGCTTGACACAGTATTGCTTGACAGCGTCCAGATATATAAACATATATAATAATTAAGTATGCTGTTCTACGTCTGCACGAACCATATAAGGAAGTATTTTAATAGTAAACATTTTTAAACAAAATTGCAAACAGAATCTTGTTAAAGTACATATTAAGTTATACTTTTTGTAATAACCTATAAAGAGTCGAAAGTGGAGGTATTGATTTTATCTGAGAATGCGTAAAGTATTTAACATTATTCAAAAAAATGTTCAAGTTATCTAATTTAAATCAGTACGGAAAATTGTAATTGTGAGTGCGCTCAATATTTTGCATATGTAATAATGTAATATATTTGAAAAATTATCTGCTTTTAATTCATTACAACTTTTATCGAAATAGAGAAGAGAAGATGGATTTGTACGTCTTCAAACGAATTTGTTAAGAATAGGTTCGTTATCTTTAGACGCCATTTTCTGAAAATGGACTCCGTGTGGCCTGACACAGTATTGCTTATCAGCGTCCAATTACAAGAACGTGTACTTTCAATGATAAGTATAGTATTTCACTATAATATTTATACATTTTTAATACATGTTTTGACAGCAGTGTCCATTACGATAATATTTTCTTGGTGTAACTTTCTTTATAAACTTTTTAAAAGATTTATAAAAAGTAATTTTTATGTTATCAACTTTTTAACGTTAATATTTAGTATTAAGATATTATGTATCTTGATAAGTCATATTTTTATTGTTTTTAGTGTCTTTTTGTTAAAATTTAGAACTTAGATTAAAATTATTAGCTTTAAAAACATATTCAAGATAAAAAACTTAGTCGGATTGTAATTAAAAAAACGTCTTATTTGGTTAAGTATGTGTGTAATTATTTTATTTTTATATAATTATGCTCGCTATTACTACATAGGTTATGTAATCTACCCGTGAGAAACCAGGGCGGGTGTTTTATTTTTTTAAATTTATATTTTCATGTCAAGTGATCACCACCGCCCATGAACATTTACAGCACAAGAGCCACTAATGGATGGTGATAAGGAATTACAACCCATAAAAAGACAAATTCAGAAATATTGACGTATTTTGACAATACGTATATTTAATGTTATCATTTGAAAAAAAAAAAATTAAATCTTTTTTTAATTCATTATACATTTTATTAAAAAACAAAAAGATCTTGGATATATACTTATTTAAACAAATTCATTAAGAATGCGTTTGACAGTTTCAGACGCCATTTTCTCGCAATGTAGTCCACGTGGGTATATAGTTTATCCGCGTCTAAATGTGTTACTACTCTAAAACGAAATAAGACTTAAAAGAAAATACAAAGTGAAAAAAAGGATGAAGGAGGGTGTTGATTTTTATTTATTTATTTATGTACTAAAACAAAAAATACAGAAAATAATATTAGTTTTGTTTTGTTAGTATTTCATAAACAAATCGTATTTCTGTATTTGTTAGATCTGACCTGAATTAATTATAACGAGTCTTCTTTCATAAGCCATGTCTTTAGAATGTTTCCATAATTATATTGATAAAGTATTGACAAAAACTTGCCTGAAAATGCAATGTCTCTTGAGATAAAAGTAACGTACGCATTTTAACACAGACGGTACCATTGATGTTATTTATTTTAAGTGAAAAAAACACCCTTTATCGCCTGAGGAGGTCAATATGTCTTATGAGGAATTTTTACAACGATCAGTTAGTGTTGAGACATGAAAGCAGGACGAACAAAATCACTTTCACATATATTGCCTCATATATTGATAAGAGTAATTTATTAACTAGCAGCCCGCCCCGGGTATGCACAGGTTTACTAATTACGAAAACGAAGATTTTTTGAAGATTTACTACTGTATTTTGTTTACTTGGTTATAATTTTTTTTGTTACTTTTATGTATGATTTGTTAAATATTTTTTTAGTACAAATATAGGTGCAGACTTTAGTGAGACCCTTAAATATATTTGACAGTTATTTTTTAATTATACAGGGTGTCAACTGGGCATGTTATTTGGACAGTGTGGGTCCACTGCGGGTTGGCGGATATACATGTGTCAAAATTTCTCCCGGTACAAGCAGGTTTCCTCACGATGTTTTCCTTCACCACCGATTTAAACACAAATTTAGCATTTGAAAACTCGGTGCTAGCCGGCGTTTGAACCCGCGATCATCGGCTGAGATCGACGTGTTCTAACCACTAGGCCATCTCGGCACATCATACGGAACCCGGTCAAATAAACGATAAAACAGACATGAAAGTTTTAATTCGGGTTTCGACAGGTGTTTTTTTTTAGTCGCCCGCCACACGTTTGGCACCAAAACTGAATCCCATACGCGTTTTACGATAAGTTTTGAACTCGTTTTAGGAATATATTAAATTTCGTATACGACGCACCTTTTATTCATTTTCGTATTTCTATTTTCGTCACTGATCTGACGACGCGTTTGAAAACAGCTGGTTAATTGTAAGATTATAATTGGAGTAATATTCACGTAATAGAGAATATTATTAGCTTAAAGTAAATTAACAGACTGTGAATGTCCCACAGCTGGGCAAAGGCTTTCTCTCCTATTAAGGAGAAGGTTTTAGAGCCTCATCCACCATGCTGCTTCATTGCGGGTCGCACAACACACACAACATAAATTTAGCACTTGAAAACTCAACGATACGAGCTGGGGTTTGAACTCGCGATCATCGGTGGAGATCAACGAGTTTCAACCACTAGGCAATCTCAGCTCAATGATTATTAGTATGTATATATAGCTTATTAATGGACATAGTTAGTAGTAATTATTTTTAACTGACTTAAAAAAAGGAGAAAGTTATAAATTCGTAGTTCATTTTTTTTTGCTTTCTTTACAAATCCCTTATTTATAACCCAATTTACAATACTATATTGACTAGTTGACCCGGTTGACTTCTTACTTCCTTAGAATCAAAAGTTATGTGAATTATCGTCATATTCTTTTTTTTTTGATTTTGCAATGTTTTAATAATTATTCTGGTATTTATATTAACATTCAACCAAACAAGGATAATAAAATCTGTTCAGTTATTTTTGAGTTATAAATGGTGTATCTTGCCTGACTTTGTTTTATGTAACTAAATAAACGCATCACACTTAACGGCCCCCATTATGATCGCGTGACCTTGTGTCGGGGGTCCGGAAACACACAACACTAACACAAACACCCAGACCACGACAAACATCCGTATTGTCTATACAGACATTTGCCGTGAGCGGGGATCGAACCCGCGACTGTTTGCGCTATAGTC
Source organism: Hypolimnas misippus (assembly GCA_037950945.1). Classification (NCBI taxonomy): domain Eukaryota; kingdom Metazoa; phylum Arthropoda; class Insecta; order Lepidoptera; family Nymphalidae; genus Hypolimnas; species Hypolimnas misippus. Next base: position 1,154,038 of record JBBEEQ010000006.1, on the reverse strand, counting down.
AGTTGCAGTGACCACTGCGCCAACGTGTCTGTAGAACATATCTATAATATTAAATATTAACTGTCATACTACAAAAGACGCATTAAAACCATGTTGAACACGTGTCTAGCTAAACAGTGTTTAAGATTTAAACATTGCTTAAAATATTATCTAAATTGCTTAACAGCGAATAAACTCATAAAAAAACTTATTGATAAAATGTTATACGTTACATTTGACAGCAAAAATAGGTTTTAAACATCTATTAAAGTCACTTAAACGTATATTAATCTATGTCTATTGCATGTTTAACTCAAAACTGTCTTAGACGCGCGTTTAACGTCTGTTTAAATCTTTTGTAGTAAAGCAGTATTGCTTTACTACAAAGATGAAATAAAACCATGTTCAAGATGTGTCTAGCTTAACTGTGTTTAAAAATTAAACGTTGCTGATAATCTTATTTAAATTGCTTTAATAGGAATAAAATCATGATAAAGTTATTAAAAAACGATCACACGTTACATTTGACACTTAAAATAGGTTTTAAAAATCAAAATCAAAAAAATACTTTATTCAAGTATCTCTCACAAGCACTTTTGAAACGACAATACATGAAAAAACGAAAAAAAAAAAAATCAATAATGAAGCTACCACCGGAACGTAGATCCTACCGAGAAGAACCAGCAAGAAACTCGATAGTAGATTAAAAATATGTTATACTCACTTTAGCGTATGTTATAGTATTTAAACTCTCTAAGCCATGTTTAACTCATAATAGTCCTTAGACACGATGTGTAAAACTTAATTTCATAAAAACCCGGTTAACGTGTGTTTATTTTTTTATAGTAAGGCAGTATAATGTATTGTATCATTGTATCGCCTTTTTTAAAAACTTTTATTCAACTTGCAATGTATGTATGTAAGGAAGTTCGGGTGGAATCTTGCGATTCGATTTTGAAGCAGATACACTCAACCGATTAAGCTGAAATTTTGTATGCATGTTTAGATTGGATGACAATACACGATTAGTTGTGTGACGTCATTAAATAAAAGCTAGGGCATTTAAATAAAAGCTTTCTTAAAAAGGTTTCTTTTTTGTTAATTTTATTTAAACACTCAGCTTCAATATACATATATGTATATGTACATGTAAACAGTTACTTATATCAGTTAAATATTTTCACCTACATTATTGAAGAGGATAATAAGAATCACATCCACATAATATATTTAAAGATTGATCGTAACATGTCTGGATCTTTCGACTGGCTTAGGTAAGTAACACACTTAAGTAAATAAGCGAAGCCATTCGAAATTATCTGTAAAGTAACTTTGTATTTTATTTCATTAGGGAAACAGACAGCACAGTCAATCTTAATTCAACAAATACATACCTTAATACAAAAACCAATCAAGTTTTCACTTATAATTAAGTACTTATAACTAAGTATATAAAATAGTAAAGCAGTGAAGAAATATAATTAATTAAAAAAAAAATTAATAACTTAATTTATAAAAGACAAAGTTAATGTTAGTATAAATTGTTTTTTTTTTAACTATTATTATCTACATTAAAAAAATCTACATAATTGAATTAAAGATTATAAATTACCAACTTAAAGGAAGTGTAATAGCGACTACATATACTAAAGCCGTAATGAAGAAATCATGTAAATAACTATAAGACGTTCATATTTGAATGCTTGTGTGTTAGTACAGCGAGTCGACTAAGCGACTCGGCTTAGTGCTGCGTATATTATGCTAGCTGTCCCTTACGGTTTCCCTCGCGTTTATGGTTACTGTTTCGCTCCAAGAGTCGTAATGTTATGTAATAGCCTTCCTCAATAAATAAACTATCTAACACAAAAATCATTTTTCAATTCGAACCAGTAATTTCTGGGATTAGCGCGTTCAAACGAACAAAATCTTCAGCTTTATAATATTAGTATAGTGGTCGCTCTTTGGTTGAATTTCAACCATATTTAAATTTATAAGTTTCGACATTATTCAGGTTCTATTGATAATCTATGCTCAACTTGACCACAGACCTTGACACTAAACAAAGAGGATATACTAGATGAGTTCGTTATTTCGGGAAACGGTATTACGAATTGTGTTATCTTTTGAAATCTGTTTCCGTTTTCAAAAAGTATTGTTAAGATAAGATTCAAATTAATAGGCTTCAGGTGAGCATTTCGCGATCGCTTCGCTTCGTCGCGTGTGTGATCTTTATTCAACTCGCTTTGAAATCTATGTCCGACTCTCACAGCTTCCGAGAAGGCGCTTTCTCTCGTTAACGTCGACCGAACTCTAACGTGAATTGCTGTTGCAACGATACTCGATGAAAGGTCACGGGTATCCGGATGTGTAGACAATGTTCTATATGTTGAAATACATTTTTATGTCAATGGCTATTATATAATTATATATACTAGTAGTCGCCTAACGATCGATTTGATCCTTTGTTTATTTATTTTAACTAGCGTTCGGCCTGTGTTCGAACTATGATAACGCATTATTGAAATATCGTATACCTTACCTATTATGTAATATATTTTAATACAATTTTCTAATCTTTAATGCAAATAACGTGGAGTTAAGACTTTTCTGACTTAAACTGGTTATTATAATTTAGCCAATATGACATTATGTAACTGTTGATACTAGTGACTTAGCGGTCGGATTCGATTGTAGTTTGTTAAATTTTCAACCAACTTCAAGATTAACCACAGATAATCAATTTTCAATTTGACCACAGATTTAACAGTAAACAAAAAGGACCAATGCATGGTGTGTAATGTTTTTATTATTGGTTTAATGTATTTTTTTATGCATAATAAAAAAAAATGTTAGCATTCCTCGCTCCTTCTCTATATAATCTATAAGTGTGCGAAATTTCCTCCTCCGTCCGCGTAGTTTTCGTTACAAGGGGTCTTCACTTATTATTATGTACATATGTAGATGTTACAAGCTAATGGATTGTGACATTCAAATGACGATTAATTTGGACGACGTTGCCTAGCAACCTGCTAGCGTGGGGCGTATAACAGGTGAGAGCATCTTAGAGCCAACAGGATAATCGACGAGCTTATCAAAGTTGGAAATAGGTTGAGATTTTTAACGTCTAATAGAATGAACGTAATATATTAATCTTTATAGAACCCACTATATATCCACTATATATTATTAGGTTGTCTGGAAGAGATCGCTCTTTAGCGACAAGACCGGCTGTTGTACATTTTTTTCTCTATAATATTGAAATTTCGTGTATTTTTTCTTGTTGTGTACAATAAAGAGTATATAAATAAATAAATAAATATATATTGCTACTATCTATTGAAGCCGTGACAGAAACATCAACGGAAAGGCAACATAGTCTACATATACATGACTTTAAACTTCTTCTTTTCATCTCATATGATTTTGTGTAGTAATAATAATGATTGTCCTGACACCTAATTATGTGTTCTGCGCAGCATAATGCGCATAGATCACACCATTCCTCTTACGTGAATTGAGGTATAATCGTTACCAGGTTACAGAGTAGTAGTTTTATATCAATTACGACTCCAATCCGACGAAGTTCTAAGCCGAGTGCGATCTCATTCGGAGACACCCTTAGGATGAACGTTATATTCTAAACCAAGCGTGGGCTCCCCTTTTCACGTTTCAGTACTCGCCCTCCTCCCTGGTGACGCTGTCAAGGCCTGTAGGCCAACAGCTCTACATATTTCGAAAAAAAAAATCAATTTTGAGAGTAAAACTTACAAGTGTAATTCTACCTACCTTTTATTAACGTCGACTGACACTAGTTGATTTCTTGTTACGTATAAAAATGTTAATTTAAGATGATATTAGTTCTGGCCAGTAGGCTGGTTTGCGCAACACTCTAAAAATGGTTGTCTTAAATCTAGATTTTCGCTGACATTGAAATTGCGTTGAAGAGGGCTTTTCAGTTTTATATGTGTATAAAAATATCATTTAATTTTTATTATATTTTAAATCTATCAAATTTATTTCGTACATAAAAATATTATGATATTGGGCACTTTACTTTGTTGCAATGGTCTTCTTACTTATTTTTTTATTTATTTGTAGCCTTAACGTATTGTTCATCCAAGTTTGGACATATATTTGTTTATTTTAAATATTGTTCAAACAATGATAACGCATTATTGAATATTATATATATACCTTACCTATTATATAATAGGTGAGGTATATATAATATATATATATATAATATTATATAATTATATTTATATTTTAATACAATTGTCAACACTCTTTTCTCTTTATTTTATAGCTATTGATGAGGGCTTAATGTTATCAATAAAGTATTTTTATATGGAATTTAGAATATGGAAGTGAAGACAAAATAGTTAAATGGTTTCATCAAAGTTTCAATAACGTATATTATTAATTATTAAATTCGACTAATGGACAAATATCATATTTCGATAATTATATCATATTTCACAATTAACAATCAAAGTTCCTTTGCTTGTTTGTTCCTTCGTATCTTTTTATGTTAAATATTTCTTCGAGTGAAATAACTGAGTTTGTTTGAATTTGCGAGAAGATTATAAGACATAGTACAATTGGATGCTGATAAGAAATACTGTGTTAAGCCACACGGACTGAAATTAAGTCATTTCGAGAAAATGGTGTCTAAAGATGTCAAACATATTCTTAACAAATTTGTTTGAAGACGTATATATCAATCTTTTCTTGTATATTTTGACGAAATGTATAGTTAATTAAAAGCATATTGGTAAAATGAAAAGTTTTATCAAATAATAAGTTTTTCAAATACATGAGATTATTTTATATTCCATAATATGTCTCACACTTCAATATTCGATACTAAATGTATTAAATTAAATAAAAGAACTTTTTTCAATATTACTTTAGAAGACTTGAAAATTTTTTGAATACTTGTAAATACATGATGCAGAATCAGAATACATCAATATTTTTTGGATGCTTTTCAGCATCCAATTAATATCTGTCAGACAAAAAAATAAGTTTGACGATTATCCGGTATAAAAGATCTACATTAACACGAGCAAAGCCGCGAGCAATGCTGAATTAAGTACTTTTCTAAGCACGTGAAATGTTCAGCATTAATCTTTATATGCATTATTTTTTTATTTCATCCAAACAAAAAACAATTTATATAAACAGATTAACATAATCATGTAAAAATAGTATAAAAAAAATCTCTGTGGTTAATTTAATGCTTCCATTTACCTAACCATATATGGATGCTGATAAGCAATAATGTGTCAACCCACAAAAAGTCAAATTCGAAGATATTGATGTATTTTGATACTGCATCACCTTTTTAACATTATTAAAAAAAAGGAAGTCATATAAACTAAATAAGTACGGAAAAAAGTTTCTTAATTAATTGTTTCGAATTTAAAGTGCGTTCCATATTCTGCAATTTATATAATAACCTCAAATATTTGAAAAACCTTTTATTAGATAATATATTAAATATATTAGTCTGAATTTAATCATTATACCTTTTATCAAAAAATAAAATAAAAGATGGATATATACTTTTTCAAAGAAATTTGTTAAAAATGGGCTTGACATCTCTAGACGCCAGTTTCTCAAAATGAAGTCCGTGTGGCTTGACACTGTATTGCTTATCAGCGTCCATATATTTTTTGTGTATTTGATATAATCATAAATTAATACCAATATTACCGCTATATAGATTGCTAATAAGATTCAACATACAAAATATTGAAAGACTAATCGCCACGTCATAACCTACATTTTCAAAGACGCATTCACACCTACAATTCGACGTACAGACATCTCAATATAATACATGGCTTTCCAAACCAGACCTACCGTTAGTTCGTAACAAAGACTGTGGTTTCTTGCAGGCTTCAACAGCCTTTCATGAAAGTCGAAGTAGTTTTTATCACATCGTAATAAAGTCGAAAATTGATTGATTGTATTTTGTCGTGTTTAATAATAATGTTGTGTGTTATTCGGGTTTGTATTGAAAGAGTCGAGACAAAGCGCAAACGACTTTAGCCGGAACTAAAACGAAATTTGTTTTCAAGGAAAAACAATATGTTGTTATCATTTAGTATTATTTTTTTGGTTTATGACATGTAATAGGCGTTTGAGTGATGTGTGTTTTTACGATTTTAATATTTTATAAAGTACTTAATTTATTTTGAAGATTTTTTTTTATTTAGTTTACAATCGGATGCTTATAAGCAGTACTATATCAAGCCACACGGACTTTATTTTGAGAAAATGGCGTCTGAACATGTCAAACGTATTTATATTTGTTTGAAGACCTTTCTTTTCTTTTCTATTTTAATATGAGATATAATGAATTAAAAACCATTATAATAAGAAGTTTATTTTTATGTAATCGTAAGTTTTCGAAGTATATAAGATTACTAAATATAACAAAATATGAAACACATTTTACTATTTGTAACATAAAATTAAGATATTTTGTTTGTTTTCGTGGGTTAATACATTATTGCTTATCAATATCCATCTACATTTTGTCGTAACGATTGCAAAAGTATCTCTTTCTATTAATTAATAATTACATAAAATTAAATATAGGCAACACGTCAGTCCTGTGTTTATAATAAAAAGTTAGTTAAACAAGCAACAATAGCTAAATCGAATTATGCATTTTTTTATTCCTAAATATATATTTTTTATATTCTACGGTTTTTGATTTATTCGAAACATACGTCTATACATACGTTACGTTAAAAGTAATCAAAACGGATTCAAAGACGATAAACATTCTCATTTAAATTCTCTACCTGTTCAATAGATACGGCAGACTGACAGACAGACGGACAGACAAACAGCGAAGAATTATCTATAGTTTACCCCATTGATACGATAACAGAAAACACAGTAATAAAAATGCTCAAACAAAGTCACACTAGTCAGTATAGCTACCAACGCTAATTCATTCCTTTCAAGCGATTTGGCTAAATTTATCCTTGATTGTCCGTCATTAACTCAGCAATGTCGTTATCGCGAACTTTGAATTATTTCATACAATCATACTACCATTTCTGTGGGTGTGTACGCGGCCTTAATTGAACAGATAATATATAATTTTTTAAAGATAACAGTTCTCGGAAGGTAATAGCGCTTTTTATAGTAACATGCTGTGGTTTTCGTTAATTTATTTATAAATTTTGCAGTTAAAAACATTTGAGATTCATTGAATGTTGCTGGTTGGTGATACACAAATAACTGGATTATTAAAAACAATCAATTTCAAAAGTAGAATGCGTAGTAGTTATTCCGATTTTTAATAGTTTTTTTAACTAAACTACTGATCGGATTTTTAATAAATTCTAAGGGACTAATAAGAAAATATATGCTTTTGAAAAAAAAAAGGATTAACAAAATCGGTCAAGCTGTTTTCGATAATCAGTGAACATACACAAAAAGCTCCTGAATTAAGAACCCTTTTCTGGAAATCGTTTAAAAAAAATACAACCAATGCTATAAAAGTAATATTATTTGCAAAGTAATACCATTTTTTCTACAAAGAAAAAAACCTGGCAAAACTACCATCACATAATAGTTATCTCGACACAAGTGTTTGAGAAGAGAATGAACACTATTGTCCTTGAAATGAAAGAATTCCCAAGAGACAAGTAAAAGAACAGACCCTCGTTCGGGGACCATGAAAATAATGAACACTATTTATATACGACTAGTGCCTCGCGATTTTACTTCAAACTCAGCGCGGTCGCAGCAGAACCAAGAAATAATATTTGATTTGTATGTATGTTCCTCACATATACCCAACCTCCTACAAACTAAGACCTTTTCCATTTTTTTGAAGTGAAAGCGTAAAAAATAGCGCAATTGTGGTATATAATCATAACGCCAATAATAAAGTTAATAATAAACATTTTTTTTTAAATTATTTTGTTTAACTAGCGTTTTACAAATGTATTTGTAGAAGATTGTCTACGAATGTCTACGACTAGACGCAGTCGTAGCGAACTAGCGTAGACTTCGTAGCAAGTATCTAGTCGTAGACTCGCGTAGAACATTCGTAGATACACATGTACTACTAATGTATGGTTGTTTTTATTAAATTTTACATTATATATTAGTTGTAATTTATGTAAAATATAAAGATATCTTTTATTCAATATATGTTTGTTTTTTATTATCATCTTTTCAAGATAGGTGTTGAAATGCGTTTTACGATCGAATATATTTGATGTTTATTTGTGCGTCCGAAATTTCGTTTATATGGACTTAATCCTTTATGTTCTGTGGTATTTTTACTTTATACATATGTGAGCATTAGTAGACAAATTAATGAAACAAAAAAAAATTTGGTATCTGTAGCGTTTAAAAAATATTATAATAATATGTAGACCAGTAAAGGACCTAAAACAATTTTACTTAATTCTTTCTAAAGTTAAAATATAAATGTCTCCCTGCTGGACAAAGGCCTCCTCTCCTATTAAGGAGAAGGTGTAGAGCTTAATCCACCACGATGCTCCACTGCGGTTGGCGGATATACATGTGTCAGAAGTTCTCCCGACACGAGCAGGTTTCCTCACGATGTTTTCCTTCACCGCCGAGCTTGAAATGAATTTAAACACTAATTTAGCACTTGTATACTCATCGGTGCTAGCCGGGGTTTGAGCCCGCGATCATCGGTTGAGATCAACATGTTCTAACCACTAAGCCATCTCGGCTCGAATTAATATAAAATTAACGAATAAAATTAGCTCTTACTTTCGACTTTGCTTACTCTAGACGACCGTCTACAATTATCCCGTATTTCTTCTCGCAAGTGCAAACAATAAGTTTAAAAAGTTCTTTCGCAGTTGTATTAATTGTTAACTGACGGCAGCTAGGCGCAGTGTAACTGACTGAAGCGATAACGCTCGTGGGTTTGATGTCCGCTTACGGCAAACGTTTGTGTCGGCCATACAGATGTCTGTCGTGGCCTGGGTGTTTGTGTTGTGTGTTTCCGGACTCACGAGATAGGGTCATGACATCCTAATAGGGGCCGTTGAGTGTGACGTGATTTTTTTTATTGTATAACACTGCATAAGATACGAACAAGTAAACAAACATACACTAGTATAGTAATCTACCTAGATTAAATAATTGTAAATAATACAAGAATAAACCTCTGTATTTTCTGTTGTATGTTATGTCATTGATCTGTTACTAAATAAACTCATTAATACATTTAAAATATTACACGTGTGCGTGTTAAATATATGGCAGTGTGTGTAATGTTTGTTTATTGATTGTATTTTATGCCTAAATAAAAAAAATTAGCATTCCTCACTCCTTCTCTATATAAGCTATAAGTGTGCGGAATTTAATTCTCCTCCGTCCACTCAATTTTCGTGTTTCAAGTTTTTGCTTCACGTACTAATATACTTATTGAAAAATGCCTAAGAATACTATTCAAACAATTGTAATATTTAATTATTTACTTGTAGTAAAAATATTGTACTAGTATACTATTTGCAAAGCTTTCTTATAATATTTAATACCTGCTCCACGAATTGTGTTCTATTTTAAAAGTGGCATAAGCCAGCTCGCTATAAGTCTCGTTTAATAATCGCGCCTCTTACATTATATAAAATATCATCGGTTCAATGGAAAATTGTTTCGTAATTTTTGTTTTATTTCTAACAATACATAACAATGCCTATCGTATTTCATTTCCTAGGTTTCAGCTGAAACGTGACAAATAGTTCTCGTAGTGCTATGCCAATAACATTCCAATAAAGTCAGATAAATGTGCCACCGCTTCGTTTATGTTATCTTGTTATAACCTAAATATATTTTATTACGTTATGTAGTAGTTATACGGATTCGAATATGGATATTTTGTATCAAGATCTGCGGATAGGGATATTTAAATATTTAATTTTTTCGGTTTAGGTCACGAGACGCTACGTTGTGGACAGAATTACTACCACTTTCACATTTATGACAATAGAATTGGTAATAGGTAATTGGCAAGATATACAGACATTTTTTTATATATAACGAACATTTAAACTAAGTTTAAAGTTAATTGTTTAAAGAAATACTTTTTCTCAAACGGTTTATCAAAAACAATGCATAAGTTTTGACACGATGCTTAAACAAACACTCAATTACGATTGTATTATATAGAAAATATAAAATTTCAAATATTCACTACATTATTGATACCAAGTAACGAGTGAAAATTATTACAGTACAAATCGTGATCGCGTGAAATGATAACAAGAATAGTAGTAGAAGTTTTTACCGGACTGACTCAAAAGGAGGGTAATGTTTTTCGCACGCATGTATGTACATGTATTTCGGTATGTACGTACTTGTGTCCGTTAAATTGTGACCTCCTGTAACCTAAACGGCTTGACCGATTCTGAAGTATCAATTATCATTAGATATGTATTCTTCCCTGGAGTGTCATCGGCTATGTGACGTCAGCAAAAATCAACATGGCGGTCGTAAATTGTCAAAATGTAACACAGATTACTTTCACTGATTATGTGGTTTTGAAGTAAGCCATTAACCATAGAATTGATTGGTTTTTTCATTTGAATTTTTATGATTCATCGAATGGCAAATATACTATTCATATGAAGTACATGATTTTAGAATTTTTCTGGCATATGTAGGTTTTTAGCGATGTTGTTTTATCACTGAACAGAATATTAATTGTAAAAAGGTTAAGATTTCTTGCAGAGATCTTCTATTTAAATAAATAATAAAAAAATATATATACAAAAAAGTTTTTATATCAAAGTATTCTTATCAATTAAAAAAATAAAACAATATCATAATAATTTCTAAGTCCCTGATGGAATTTTTTAATTTCTCAACAAAGTCGCTCGTAAAAGATTTTCTGTTTACGACCGTCCATATCTACAGTACCTCATAAACTCGGGTCTAAATTCTGAGACTCTAATTTATTTTATTATATACAGATTTAAGCCCGTATTGCTTTATGTACATTTTTACTTGATATTCATTATTTGCATACTTAAGAGATGGAGATCTCAGTATTAAGAGCACCATCCCCATAAACATTTTTAAGGAAAAATCCAAATTTTGACGGGTTTGCAACTTTTTCAGTCTTTCTTCATTCTTACCTACAGTATAATTGGACACTAATAAGCAATACTGTGTTAAGCCACACGGACTTCTTTATGAGAAAATGGCGTCTAAAGATGTCGAACCTGTTCTCAAGAAATTTATTTGAAGACGTATATATCCATCTTCTCTTTTCTATTTTGATTAAAGGTATAATTAATTAAAAGCAGATTGACATAATAAATAAATTTATCAAATGATAATTTTTTCAAATATAAATTAAATTATTGCATATTACAAAATACACTTCAATATTCGAAGAGAAATCAAGAAACGTTTTATATTAATTTGAATCTCTTGGGTTTAACTTATTTTACTGTTATGTAATAAAAAAATATATACAATTAAATTTTACTACAAATACAATAGTATAGTTTTTAAAGATCAATTACATATTGTTTAAATAAAATTAAACATGAAAATTTCATATTTAACCTTTGAAAATGTAATTTTATCACATAACAATTATTTTCAGATTTTTTAAGCTATTTAATTTCGATATAATCTTGTGAAAATATATCAGCATAATTTAATAAAAATTCTACGATTAACGTTTAAATATAAGAGGGTGTTTGGTGGTAAAAATTCACCATACCATACGATAGTTCGTTTATTTTTTAGATTAAATATTGTAACGGTTTAGTAATTATAACGCATGAGGGAATATTGTATGTGCATTTATAATTAAATAATTATTGTACCATTTGAAAGCTACATTATTCTAGAGGGCCATTGACTCTCATGTTTGTATGCTTTGTTTTTTTAAATTAAATCTAAAATATTTAAATTCAAATACGCTTTTAAAGCACATTCGAATCGTCAAGTTATAGGTCCATTGGTATAGATTTTTTTAAGCTACCACCGGTTCGTTTAATTAATTTAGTCTCTATCAAGAAAACCGGTAAGAAACTCGATAAGTATTTTTTTAAATCATTCATACATAATGGATTTTTATTACAATTTATTTTTGATATCCTGTTAGAAAATCACATTAGATCCACGGCTTTTTATCGTTCAAATAATGTATAGTATAATATGCTTTATTTATTGATAGTTTTTGAAATTTAGGCTTTAAACTTATTAAGTGGCAAATAAAAAATAAGCGAGCGAAGTCGCATGTTAAAGTAAATAACATTTAAATTTTAGCTTACTGCGCTTTAACTATTCCAAATATTACATTAACGCTTATTATCGTTAAAAATAGGAACAAAGTTTCTCTCTACTTACTAAAAAAACTAAATTAAAATCCATAAAGAAATACATCTAACGAAAGTTGATTTTTTTTAAAGTTAATAAACTAAATTCTAATAATAATATAACCTGGCATATGGTCTTGAGCTTGCGAGAAAAAAAAGGCCTAAGTCGTCAAAAACTCATAAAAGAATTCGGCTGTTGCACGGCGGGGAGGGCGGCCGAAATCTAGTCAAACTGGTGCTGTAGTGCAACGTACTGAGCCGAATTGGGAGGGATAGGGGAGGCGTGGAGAGGACAGTGTTCCATTGAAATTGATAACAGATAAGATCTTCGTTCGGCGAGTTTTTGTTGGAGATAGCGTGGGCAAGATTGACTGGAAATTGTGTTTTTGTACTGATATTTTTTTGATGCTTGCATAGTTAATGGGTTGAATACGTTGAAAATGACAATTTTGAGATTTATATTATGCTTTATATCATGCCTCACAGAGCAAGTAAAGCCGTCGATCTTGGTCGTTATCACAATCACCTGATAATGGTCTTAGGGAAATTATTCTAGTCTAAATGATTACTGGCTTGCCTTCAGAGGTTATGGAGGTCAGATGGCAATCACTCTGTGTAAAAATCATTAACTTGTCAATATCTGGATTAGAATAGTGAGCAGGACCTGGTATTTATGCTTTATTGGTATTAGTTTACTTGATTATGAGATGGCCTAATGATTAGAACACGTCGATCTCATCGAGTTTAAGTGCTAGAATTGTGTTTAAATTCATCTCGTGCTAGCGGTGAAAAACGTCGTGAGGATATTAGCATGTGCCGGCAGAAATTCTGATACATGTATATTCTCCTCGAAGTGGAACAGCGTCGTGGATCAAGCTCTAAATCTTCTTAATAGGAGAGGAGGCCTTTATCATGCATTGGGTTATTTACAGGCTGTACTTTACTTTAGTTTTATGAGTATTCTTTATTAAAATTAAATTAAAAGTATCGTTTAGGCTACGTTTAAAACATGGAAAAAATTAGTTTTTTCATCTCGATTGAACAGACAGCATGAACATAACCCGAGCAACGCCACATGCAAATCTAACTAGGTTTTGTGATGTGTTCTGAGATACAATTTTATTACTAGACAGAGCTAATGGCATAATCAATTGATATTTTTCTACGTCTAACGAGACTTTTTTTAGAATTAATTTAATCCATCGTCGATGCAATGTGTCATTAAGACTAATCAGCATGCTGGATTTGATTTCAGAATAATAAACTGTTATAATAAACTTAACACAAACGATATATATTATTTATTTGTGGTGTTTTTGTCGGTATGAAATATCTACCTTAATACTGCAATTAACTATCAAAATAAAGTTGCTGTAAAAAGAAAACGTTTTAGTATCAAAATCAGAAATCAACTCTCAGAATGTACCATTTTGCGATACCGATAGTTTAAAGTTAATTATCCTGCGATCGTTACATAACGAATTACCAACTATTCGAAATACTTCGCTATTAGTTTAACTTAAAAAAAGCAGTGTTCTCATTTTTTTTTATGTTTGCTCGCCGATTACTCCGCCGTTTGTGAACTGATTTTAAATTTTTTTTTGTTTGAAACGGTATACTTCCAAGATGGTCCCATTGTCTTTAGGTCAGGATCTGATGATGGCATCCTGGAAAAATCGAGGGAACTCCTCAAATATTATACGCACACCTATACCAATTTAGGTATTTTTGATAGTAACTTATGTATTTATAATAACCGAAACTATCCATAAAAAAAAAAAAACGTCTCCATGTCAATCGCTGTTCAGTCGTTAGATAGTCGTATGGCAAGAGTAGGTACATCTAAAAAGTGCAACGCGATCGCTGGAGGCTGCGGGCGGGAAATAAAGATGGCCGAAATCTGCGCGGGCGTCGACCGGCCGTCGACCCCGCGCACTTAGACCGCCTAGGAAGGTGACTTTGAGACCTAATAAATGTTTTTATAATTATATTTAAAACACGTGTCAATGACACGATGACACATCGTATTCTATGTTCGTTGGTAGTTTTTGTCGTAATGTTTGGTTAGGTTTTGAAGTTTTGTTTTTTTTAATTTAATTTTTGTTTGCGTTCGTAACTTTTGGGTTTTAATTATGTTTTATGAATAATGTTGTTTTTTTTTATGCAAGAGTTCAATGTTCACGGTTTAGCGCATTGATTTTAGATTCAAAATAAACACGTACATTTTGTTGATAAAAGTACCAATTTAAGAAGCTGTACGATTTTTTTGTACGACTAAATAAGAAACTCAATTGATATTATCACATTTTAAATGTTTTCGCATATTTTCTACAATCAATAATCTTTTCTCCAATTTTTTCGCTCGGAAAATTAAGATTCGACGTAAAATGAAAGCGTTCCTGCCACGTGGTCATGATTTGAATATAACCTAAATGTATTTAAATATATATATATTTCCTATAAATATAAGCGGAATCAAACTAAAATCAGCATACAATAGTTTAAATTAAAATTAAAAATATACTTTATTCAAATAATCTATTAAAGTATTTTTGAATCGTTATTTTACAAATAAGTCTTTTAGATATAAAACTACCACCGGTTTGGAATGCAGATATATTTTTTTATAATTTTAATACATTATATAATTTTAGCTTATAAAATTACCTTTATAATTTTGTTTTAGATTGATCAAATTATTTAAATTAAATTTCTAATTTGTATTTAAAATGCTCTAATTTTGTAATATTTGTAAGAGGGTTCATTGGTATCTGTATTAATTTTAATTTTTTGTATTTGTGTCTTATAATACTGTTTTTTTTTTCAAAATAAAATAAAAATAATCTAAAATTGAAAAAAATAACCCCCATAATTAATTTATTGAGAGCATTTTAACGACAATGGTGAAGAGTATGGCTAGATGATACTGCAGCATCAGGTCAACTATGATATTTTAGTATCATATGGTATATATCATATCATCAAATAAAAAATTCATTAAAATTCGTGCATTTTTTAGGTGTGTCAATAGTTTTCGAACGCTTACATTTTACGTTATGAACTACGATGACACAGACATACATATTACACACGTAAAACTTAAAATGCTGCTTCTCATATATTTTTCGAATATCATATGGACGCTGTTAAGCAATAGTGTGTCAAGCCACACGGACTTCATTTTGAGAAAATGGCGTCTAAAGATGTTTAATCTTTTTTTAATCAATTTATTTTAAGACGTATACATATATCTATCTTTTTTTTTACATTTTTGATGAAAGTTATAATGAATGCAAAGCAGTTTGATATATTTAATGTGTTATCTAATAATTAGTTTTTAAATATTTGAGAATATTCTATAAATTGAAAAATATGGAACGCACTTGAAATTGTAGTCGTTAAATATCAAGAAACATTTTTCCGTACTTATTTAATGTATATAACTTCAAATTATTTTTTCATAATGTTATATAGGTGACGCATTGACGACCGCTCTGGTAAAGTGGTGCTAAATGTACCTCTAACGCCGACGGTTGCGGGTTCGATCCCCGCTCGGAGCCGATATTTATATTTGTATAAATATTTGTTCCTAGGTCTGGGTGTTTGTCCTTGTGGGTCTCCCCACCGTGCCTCGGAGAGCACGTAAAGCTGTCGGTCTCTCAATCACCTGATAATGATCGTTACTCGTAATAGGGAAATTATTCTAGTCTAAATGGTTACTGGCTTGCTCTCAGGGGTTGCGAAGGTCAGATGGCAGTCGCTCTATGTAAAAATCAGTAACTCGTCAATATCTGGAATAGAATAGAAAGCAGACCCTGGTATAAACGGGAAAATGCTAGGGAGATGATATAGGTGACGCATTATGTAAATACATCCACATCTCCGAATTAGATTTTTGTGGGTGGGTGTTTGTGGGTTGACACATTATTGCTTACCAGCATCCATATGTGTTTCTTCTTAACGATCGAGATTAAAACTTTTGCAAGGGACAAAGGAAAAGAATAAAAGTTATGTCTAATACTTTGCTTATTTCTTGTTGTGTTGATAACGTCTCTTAGTTTCGATATCGAACAAACAATGCTATGAAAGCAGTACGTTATACGTAATAAATAATTATGTATAGCGTACTGCTTTCTAATAAATGGATGCTGATATGCAATACTGTGTCAAGCCACACGAACTTCATTTTGAGAAAATGGCGTCTAAAGATGTCAAACCTATTCTTAATAAGTTTGTTCGAAAAAGTATTTATCCATATTTTCTTTTATTTTTTGATTAAAGCTATAAATAATTAAAAGTAGGTTGATATATTTAATATATTATCTAATAAAAAGTTTTTAAAAATATAAGATTATTGTATAAATTACAAAATAAAGAACAATCTGGAATTTCGAAACAATTCATTAAGAAACTTTTTTCCGTTCTTATTTAGTTTATTTATTACTGAATAATATTAAATAGGTGATGCTGTATCAAAATACACTTATATCTCGGAATTTCACTTTTTGTGGGTTGACACATTATTGCATATCAGCATCCAAATATTAGTTGTTGTATTAATAATGATAGATCGTTTATTATTTCTAGAGAATATGTGAAGCTTAACGAATTACGTTTTTGGAAATAGTAAATGTTTATGTAAGTATTATTTATACTAATATTATAAAAAGGTAAAATTGGTTTTTTACTTTGTATGTAATTTTACACAATACAACCTTGAATTGAGAAACTTTGTTTTATTTTTGCTTATTATTAAAATAATGTAACTAATATATATGTATAAAATATGAATGTTTGATTGTTTGTTCTTATCAAATGCATTGTCATACCGTACGTACGATTTCGATAGATTTTTTTTACTTATTCTTAGCATTTGCGAGAAGGTTACAGACATAGTACTAATTATTTCCAGCAGATTTAATCTAAATAAGTACGGAAATTTTTTTCTTAATTTAATATTTCGAATTTCAAGTGCGTTCAATATTTTGCAATTCATACAATAATCTCATATGTTTAAATATTATATTATTAGATAAACTTTTTACTATCCTAGCTTATTTTAATTCACTTTGCCCTCTATCGAAGTAGAAAAGAAAAGATGAATATATACTTCTTCAAACAAATTCATCAAGAATAGGCTTGACATCTTTAGACGCCATTTTCTCAAAATTAAGTCTGTGTATCTTAACACAGTATTGCTTATCAGCGTCCATATGTGTGTGTATTGCCAAATAAATAAATGCGTTGTCAATAATACTAATGTGCTAATCTCGAAGGTTATGAGCATGTGGGCGAAGAGGTCGCCATCACGCGCGTCGTTAGCGCAGAGCAGTGTACCGCGACGAATAGAACTTGATCCTTTGTGTTGAGTCTTAGTCAGCACGGGTTAGTGCTAGGGTTGGCAATAGTATAGGTGCGGTATGTTCCGAAATACAATCCGCGACGGGTAGAATTTGATCCTTTTGGTAGTTTTGGTCATCGCGAGCTAGTGCTAGGGTTGGTAATAGTAATCATATTTAATATAACGGGTCTTATCGCGATACATAATGATAATTATAATACCTTCTTTACTGCCCGACGTTTCGACGAAGTTACATTCGTCGTGGTCACGAGCTGACTGGTGTACCGCGCGCCCTCCGGCGGCGAGTGCGCGTCTTTTCTACCCTCATAATATTAATATTGTCTTTACCGTTATTATAATGCTGGGACTACACCAACACAATCGGTTCGCGCGAACATTGTTCGAGGTACTTCACTTTTGTTAAATTTATATATCACTGGGTTCCAAGCGGCCGACAATTAAAATCATCGCGATTGAAGGTTTTGTGTTTTTCCGGTCCGTTTAAAAAAAGGGGACGGTATCTGGTCATGACGATTGGAAAGCCTAAAGCCACATAGGACCATATGTACTATATTGTATATTGTCAATAGTGATAGATAAAAGTAATATTATATGAACTCTATTTATAAAAAATTAGAAATGAAAAAAAAAAAAACTAAATTTCTTTATATATATAAGCAGGTTAGTTTAGGAAAGACGTGCATCAGCAATTGCAAAGTATAATTCGAGCAGGCAAGTGAGGAAAGCGGTGTGAAGTGGTAAACATCAACAAGTCGACAGCCGCGTTGGCGCAATGGTCACTGCAACTGACTAAAGCACTAACGGTCGCGGGTTCGATCCCCGCTCACGGCAAACGTTGCTATTGGTCATACAGATGTTTGTCGTGGTCTGGGTGTTTGTGTTAGTGTTGTGAGTTGCCGGACCCCTGACACAAGGTCATGAGATCTTAATGGGGCCGTTGAGTGTGATACATTTATTATTTATTATTATTATTACCGGTACCGGTAAGTGTAGAAAACAGGTTTGGAACCTCACAAAATCATAGAATATGATGAAGTAGATAAGCCTACGATAGTGTCTGTGATCCAAATGTATAAACTAATATCGTTTGATGTCACAAGCGTCGGTGAACGACCGGTGCCGGCTCAGCTATAAAAAACCCGTCAAACACATCACAAAGAGCTGTCAACACTCGGAAAAGATTATAGACAACAGTCAAAGGAAAATCTTACTACATATAAAATGGCATCTGTTATTGGAGAGCACTCTCGCTTGAAATACTTGTTTTTACCTAGTTCAGAGGAAGTAGGTTTTATTTATACACCTATTTCATTATAATCTGAATATTTTTTTATTTTGCTGAAATAAAAGTTATTATTGTCATTAATAATAAGAATTATTTTGGGAAACCAAACAATATATTGAGAATAAGGACATTATTGTATTCATGAATAAAACATTTTATGTAATGTCTTCATCTCAAGGATTATGATCATATCAGCGAAGAGTTTGCCATAGGCACGTCTTTAGCGCAGAACGTTATACAGATTACTATCAAACGGGATATTTACTAAATAAATAAATAAATGTTTCACACTCAATGGACTCCATTAGGATCTCATGATCCTGTGTCTGGAGTCCGAAAAAGCACGACACAAACACAAACACCCAGACTACGACAAACATCTATATGGCTAAAACAGACTTGCTGTGAGCGAGGATCGAACCCGCAACCTCTTAGTCAGTTACAGTCACCACTATGCCAATCCGTCTGCAAAAACCTAATTAAGTTTACGAGTAGCAGCTAATCAATTCTTCAATTTTTTTTATTAATCCAGCAGCTAATGAACATTATTCGAATCATCTATAGAAAATAATAATAATAATAAGCAACCCTGACAAGCAATAAAAGAATTACAACACATTCGGATTCTGTTTATGAATGTACTTAAATCATTTTTTAGATTGCATACCTTGCGAATGATGTAAATTTGAATCAGACGAAACGGGTCAAAGAAGGTTTTTTACATCCTTTATTTATTGAGTGCTTACATTTCTAAAGATTTCCTCTGATATGGATTTGAGTGTAAAAGGGTGCCTTTAGACGTCAAAGATATCATTTCAATGGGTTTAATCTTGAATTTTTTTTCTGACTTCTGATTGGTGGAATGGCTACGACTTTAATTTTACAGATTTGCTAAGTTTCTAGTAAACTGTGAAAATTAGTAAGTTTGTTGAATTTATGAGTTAAATTTACTTTAGATACATCTAACTGGAATTAGGAGGAAGCTATGTTAACATCAAACTGTGTAGAGGTATGCTAACACAGTATTGCTTATCAGTGTCCATATGTGTGTGTATTGCCAAATAAATAAATGCGTTGTCAATAATACTAATGTGCTAATCTCGAAGGTTATGAGCATGTGGGCGAAGAGGTCGCCATCACGCGCGTCGTTAGCGCAGAGCAGTGTACCGCGACGAATAGAACTTGATCCTTTGTGTTGAGTCTTAGTCAGCACGGGTTAGTGCTAGGGTTGGCAATAGTATAGGTGCGGTATGTTCCGAAATACAATCCGCGACGGGTAGAATTTGATCCATTTGGTAGTTTTGGTCATCGCGAGCTAGTGCTAGGGTTGGCAATAGTATTCATATTTAATATAACAGGTCTTATCGCGATAAATAATGATAATTATAATACCTTCTTTACTGCCCGACGTTTCGACGAAGTTACATTCGTCGTGGTCACGAGCTGACTGGTGTACCGCGCGCCCTCCGGCGGCGAGTGCGCGTCTTTTCTACCCTCATAATATTAATATTGTCTTTACCATTATTATAATGGTGAGAGCACACTACACTAACACAATCGGTTCGCGCGTACATTGTTTGAGGTACTTCACTTTTGTCAAATTTATATATCACTGGGTTCCAAGCGGCCGACAATTAAACATCGCGATTGAAGGTTTTGTGTTTTTCCGGTCCGTTTAAAAAAAGGGGACGGTATCTGGTCATGACGATTGGAAAGCTAAAACTAAATTTCTTTATATATATAAGCAGGTTAGTTTAGGAAAGACGTGTATCAGCAATTGCAAAGTATAATTCGAGCAGGCAAGTGAGGAAAGCGGTGTGAAGTGGTAAACATCAACAAGTCGACAGACGCGTTGGCGCAATGGTCACTGCAACTGACTAAAGCACTAACGGTCGCGGGTTCGATCCCCGCTCACGGCAAACGTTGCTATTGGTCATACAGATGTTTGTCGTGGTCTGGGTGTTTGTGTTAGTGTTGTGAGTTGCCGGACCCCTGACACAAGGTCATGAGATCTTAATGGGGCCGTTGAGTGTGATACATTTATTATTTATTATTATTATTACCGGTACCGGTAAGTGTAGAAAACAGGTTTGGAACCTCACAAAATCATAGAATATGATGAAGTAGATAAGCCTACGATAGTGTCTGTGATCCAAATGTATAAACTAATACCGTTTGATGTCACAAGCGTCGGTGAACGACCGGTGCCGGCTCAGCTATAAAAAACCCGTCAAACACATCACAAAGAGCTGTCAACACTCGGAAAAGATTATAGACAACAGTCAAAGGAAAATCTTACTACATATAAAATGGCATCTGTTATTGGAGAGCACTCTCGCTTGAAATACTTGTTTTTACCTAGTTCAGAGGAAGTAGGTTTTATTTATACACCTATTTCATTATAATCTGAATATTTTTTTATTTTGCTGAAATAAAAGTTATTATTGTCATTAATAATAAGAATTATTTTGGGAAACCAAACAATATATTGAGAATAAGGACATTATTGTATTCATGAATAAAACATTTTATGTAATGTCTTCATCTCAAGGATTATGATCATATCAGCGAAGAGTTTGCCATAGGCACGTCTTTAGCGCAGAACGTTATACAGATTACTATCAAACGGGATATTTACTAAATAAATAAATAAATGTTTCACACTCAATGGACTCCATTAGGATCTCATGATCCTGTGTCTGGAGTCCGAAAAAGCACGACACAAACACAAACACCCAGACTACGACAAACATCTATATGGCTAAAACAGACTTGCTGTGAGCGAGGATCGAACCCGCAACCTCTTAGTCAGTTACAGTCACCACTATGCCAATCCGTCTGCAAAAACCTAATTAAGTTTACGAGTAGCAGCTAATCAATTCTTCAATTTTTTTTATTAATCCAGCAGCTAATGAACATTATTCGAATCATCTATAGAAAATAATAATAATAATAAGCAACCCTGACAAGCAATAAAAGAATTACAACACATTCGGATTCTGTTTATGAATGTACTTAAATCATTTTTTAGATTGCATACCTTGCGAATGATGTAAATTTGAATCAGACGAAACGGGTCAAAGAAGGTTTTTTACATCCTTTATTTATTGAGTGCTTACATTTCTAAAGATTTCCTCTGATATGGATTTGAGTGTAAAAGGGTGCCTTTAGACGTCAAAGATATCATTTCAATGGGTTTAATCTTGAATTTTTTTTCTGACTTCTGATTGGTGGAATGGCTACGACTTTAATTTTACAGATTTGCTAAGTTTCTAGTAAACTGTGAAAATTAGTAAGTTTGTTGAATTTATGAGTTAAATTTACTTTAGATACATCTAACTGGAATTAGGAGGAAGCTATGTTAACATCAAACTGTGTAGAGGTATGCTAAATAAAATAACGTAGGTTCGATTTTCAACATTTACAATTATGTTCTCGTCATATAAGTGTTTTTCGTGATGTGGATTTCCGATGAAAGATATCTTAAGAGGTATCATTAAATACAAGGTATTTTCTAGTTATTTGTACAGCAAAATCAAGTAATAATAATATCATACTATACTGCTATTAATGCTTTATTAACAATGAGCCATTACTAAATATATTAATAATTGGTGTTGATGTAGTGGTAATAGATGATATAGTGGTAGTAGACCGGTCAGCGCGCCGAGCATTTATTGTTGATGTCACTATTCCACATGGTGACAATCTCGTGAAGGCTGGAAAAGAAAATTAAGTAAATATTTAGACCTTGCCCATGATTGCTGCCACGTGGAGTGTGGACTCAGCAGTGATTGTTTCTATTGTCGTCTCGGTAAACGACAATTTGCGAAGAGTTTCGACCAACATCTTAAGAAACTCGCTGAGCTGATGGATCAAGGGTAAGATACAAAAGGCAGTGTTGCGCACGGCACGCATAGTGAGGAGGTTCCTCAGTCTGGACCCCTAGCTGGGCGCTTGAAATCATCTCCACGTGTAATGGACTTATCAATTTCATATATTCTTAAATGTTTTAAATACTTTTTTGAAAATATATTTAATTAATATTAAAAGAATAAATAAAAGATAATTGGTAGTCATAAAAATGTAGTTCTTTTCTATTTTTAACACCTATACTTATTTCTCCTTCTAGTTAAAGTCGTCAGATGAAGGTGGAACGGATGCAGACACGCCACCAGCCAATGGATCTATCTTCACCATGACCCTCAAGAATAACCACCTCATCGTTGAGACGGAGGAGAGAAATGTAAGCATATAACTGATGTAATTAAAATTAGCCCAGTATTTTAAAAAGCCGTAATTTATAACGTCATAAATTTTAAAAACGATAATAACATAATGTAATTTTTTTATAGCTGTCGAAAGTTCAAAGACACTATAAATATGTCAATAAACTGTACTGTTTTGTAACAACCTGTAAATGTCCCACTGCTGGACAAAAGCTTTCTTTACTAACAAGCGAATGTTGGGAGCATAACCAATTATGTGGTCCGAATGCGAATTGGAATGCAAACATAAATGTGTCCAAAACCTCTCAATAAAAAAATTGCACTTGAAAATAATCAGCTCATCATTTCCATAGAGCAAGCATTTTATTTACTAGGATCCATTCAGATATGTGTATCTTTTTTTAACGTTTCCAGGATATAACGAAAAACGGTCGCGAAACTAAAATGAAGTACTCACCTGATAACGACGGTATATTTGTAGTTGAAGTTCAACAATCAACCGCATACAGACCGAATAAGTCACTCCAGAACTCTCCACCACACGACCCTCAAATTTCAACCAATCAAGCGTTGATACATCGAGTCCCTGAAGACCTGGAAAGAAAGATAATCATTGAAGAAGATAGTGAACGTAGTAGCGGCAAGTTCGAACGACAGGCTCTTGCATTATCAAGTACAGGGTTATCAATATCAGACCTCAGTATGTCATCAATTGGATCACATAATATCAGCTACTCATATAGCAGCCAGATGGGCTACGACCAAGGACCATTCGGCTATCCAGTTTATGCCGGATATGATACCTCAAAAGACGATCTAGCTGATGCTATAGTACACGACAGCTCACAGGAACCTCTGATCGGTAAAACACCAACTGATCCGGATAAACCTGTGGTAACTGCTGCAATTTTTAAACAAGACTCAATTATTGGTAATGAAATTTTGCACGGTCCAGGATATAGCATCGAAGGGTCGACTGATGGGCCTTTACTTTCTGATGTACAGGCTAGAGAGTATAGCATACAGCATTTACACGATATGAGGGAAAAGAAAATGGAAAATGGTGTCGCAATACCCATATCTGATAGGGTTGATAATAAAGTTAAGACAATTAATAGGGCTGATAACTTACCACCAACAATACAACCCACAATACAAGATGAACCTGAAGTAAGAGTCATGGAGACGATTGTCGAAGATTTTCCGAAGGATGTGTTAAAAGGTAAGAAAGGGTCTTTACCGTTGATTACCGCGGATATGTATGAATCGGTTAAAGAGGTGATTCAAACGGGATCTCCTAAATTCGAGAAGCTTACCAATGAAATGTCCCCAGGTGTCGCCAGCTACGACAGCCCCCCCATGATCACCATCACGGAAGAGAGTGAGTCGGCCAAGTCTGATAGCACCAGTTAATTCTATTTCAATTTTATTGTAAATAGGTGTAAGTAATGATGTGATTTGAATATTTGGATTATTCGATTTTGGTAGGGTTTTATAAGCGATACCAGTAATTGTTTAAATTATGTTCATTTGTGTAATGATTTTATTGTAACCTTTTATTTGATTATTATTATAATGTAAATTTTGATTTAGATCTAATTTTATTTGTTTTTTGAGATTAAGATTTTATATTTAAGATAAGTTTGAATAGACCTTCATTTATTATATGATTATGTTCTTGTATTCTTACTGGAGTCGCGTAAGGTATAGGTAGTAATTTTGTAAAATTTTCTTAGTAAGGTAGAGTTCTCTATAAGCTTCTATATTGGACTGTTTTCCGTTTGTCCGTCTTTTTGTTATCTGTTGCCATATTAGATAATCTAATGTAGTTTGATGTCTGTGTTGATTTCTCTTCGCTATTAATGTACTCGTATTTATAGTAACGGTGTAATACTTGCATGATTAATATTATATGAATTATTTTTCTTTTGAAAACAGTTTGACTTAAATATTTTATTTGGTTAAGATCTGGTACAATTTTGTGTTTATAAATTACCTCTGCGTAAAAAGTAAAATTTTTACACAGAGGTAATTATTAATTTAATGACAAATTTTGATTATCCCTAAACTTTTAAGTTTTGACTAATATTAGCGTAATGAGAGTACATATGCATTTTATATAAATTAGAAGCGATAAGAATGTAAAAGAGCAAGATGAAATATTGAAGTTAATATTGTGGTAACATTTACTTTCGTATCTTTGTATTTTAAGCGAGAATTACATTTGTAAGTTTTACGTTCGTAATTTACCTTAAACAACATTGTAACCTGCTAACATTTATTGAAGTCACCATAAGAAATCTGTTGCTATAATAAAGACACTGACAGGAAATTCTTTCAGGTGTAAAGCAATGAAAAACAACTTATGTAAATTTTTATGAAAGTCCGAGAGCATAACTTATAAAAGTAATTCTCGCGTTATGATTTTCACAAATCATTTTGTCATAATCATGCAAGGCTCGCGTTACATTTTAGAATTCTAGAAGTACATACTAAAT
The DNA here is from genome assembly GCA_037950945.1 of Hypolimnas misippus. NCBI lineage: Eukaryota > Metazoa > Arthropoda > Insecta > Lepidoptera > Nymphalidae > Hypolimnas > Hypolimnas misippus. The sequence goes on along the minus strand of JBBEEQ010000006.1, from coordinate 1,128,335 downwards.
GATCTGTGTTTATTTCACCAGTAAAACCTAGGATCGTGTAGCTCGGATGAAATGATTTAAAGTGAGATATTTAGGAAAAGTGTTTATTACAATGAATTACAAAAAAGGTTTATCAGTTGATAATATTGTTATACTAACCGTAAATTTGAGTTTGAATTTTTTTTTTGTGAATCAGCTAATCCCGTGTTAATTTGAGTGTAAATATTTTGATGATAAGATGTGTGCTATTCGGCTAACTTTACGTTTGGTTTCCGATTCCCCTTCTTCAATTTATGTCAATTTCGTTTTAATGGCTTTTAATCGTGCCATATGAAAACAGATTATTTAACCAATGTCACGTGGGATAGAGAAGACGCGAAGGATATTGTTCGGTGTGGTCGAGAATACAGCAAAGATCAAATTTTGAAGAATATATAAATAGTAGAACTTCTAATGCTTATCCTACGTAAGCTCTTTTTATTGGTCGTTTCATTACGACAGACGTCACATTTATTATTAAATGACATTGCATTAAAATGGAGATAGCGAAACTGAAAGTTATTAAAATTAGGCAAATACAAACGAAAAATTATGAATACACAAAACAATCTGTGTAAACTTGTATGAAAATTATTTACAACCATGCGATTCTTACATAATTTTCTGTAATGTAGAATCTATTCGTAACGTAGACTCTTACATAGAAAGAAAGTGAATTAATCAATAACTCTCTTCATTTTTTTATTATTTAATTTACTAATTATTTTAAGTATCGTTAATGTTAAATACCTTTCATTAAAAAGAAATAGATGTACATATATGAGCTGAGTATATGGCTATTTGTATATTCATTGAAATACTGAAGACGGAATGTTATGGCTCTACGACACGGTGACCTATGGACCTTCAAAATGGTCCATAAAAAATCAACTGTTATGTGTGAGGTTTTCATGAGAAACTCGTAGTAACCGACACTAACATAAGGCTGGAATTACACTTGTAAGTTTTACTATCGTTATTGATATAAGACGACTCTGTAACCTGGTAACAGATATCGTTGTCTTAGATTTTCGCGATTATTACTCATTGAAATAAAACTATTTTAACGGATTTAAATCGCGTATAAAAAATATTTTTATCATCCCGACGTTTCGAGCAATTTACAGCGTTCGTGGTCACGGGTAGACTAAGGTGACATTTGTCTATTTGAGTTTTTAGAAAAATATTATTTACAACTACCGCCAACGGTTTCTTAGTTGGTATCTTAAACAACATTCCGGTTGCACGCAGAAGGCACTAACTGTATCCTTGGGTCTTGCAGTCTGTTGGACTTGGGACTGCATGGACATAAATACATTTCCTTTAGGTGTTAAAGCATTGATAAGCAATTTATGTAAATTATGAAAGGCTATGTAATTCTCGCATTAGACAAGAATTACCCTAATAAGTTTTGCTCTCAGACTTTCATAAAAATTTACATAAGCAATTTATCAATGCTTTATACCTGAAAAAATGTATTGTCAAAATTTTATTTTTGATATTCAAAACTTTCGTAACTACCTACTATGTTACACAGTTGTTTATAACGCTTTCGAGATTAAAACATACAAGTGTAAATCTCGCCTTACAGTAATATTTCTCGGCGGCACATCAAAGCAAAATACGTGATATGAGTGTAACAGTCAGCCATTATGGCCCAATCCATGTATAATATGTCACCAAAATGGACCAGTATGGTGTACTAAAGAATTAAAATAATACTTCAGTAATATGAAAAATTTAACATCTGAATGTCTAATAAGAGCGTTACAAATAATATACGCGTATTATGTAACCTTTCATTGGTATGTACATATGTATATCGAGATATCGATTACGGTTTAAAATATATAACTTTTTAAGAGCTTCGATTGTCTTAATTTAAATTCAAATTATATTTATTCGAATTGGGTTTTTAAAGCAAAGTAAGGGTTGTAAGGATCCTCTTTTTGGGCATCGTCAAAAAAGTGACGGGACAGCCTGTCTTCATGTAGTAAAGTGGTAAATTAATTTTGTAGTAGAATTGTCGTGGAAATGATGAACTTGTAGCTGGCAACCCTAGTCCCACAGCTGACCAAAGGCCCTATCTCCTATTAAAGAGAAGGTTTAGGGACTTAATCCACTCTTTGGGTACAGATTTCTAATAAGAAATCCACGTCTTTATTTATATATAGTATGCAATGTGTAACATTCTGATTTTTGTTATCCCTACATTAAACTTTTATTTATTTAAATTATCTTATTTTAAATGATTTTTCCACCTTCCATGTTTTTATTTTTAATATGTTTTTATATATTAACTATAAACCATTTTTATCATAATTTTTTGCATAAAGTATACTGTATAGATAACAATTTTTCCTGCTAACTTTTTAATATAATTTGGAAAGTTTTATACATACGTATGAGACTTTCTAAATCACATTAAAATATAGATAATAAATAAAAAATTCTAAGAAAATGTGATTAAAATATGACTGATACGGACAAATGATATACATAATGTATTAAGAGTTCGATACCACAAGAGGTATGGTGGATAAAAAAATCCACCCAGATACATATACGACTCTGAAAACATAACTTTCCTTTTGGTGCATACATAAAAAACAAGCATGATTTTTTTGTAATTTTTTGAAGTTATAGGCAAATTTGACAAAGTGAATAATGTCATAGCGATAGACAAACGTTGGTTCATAAGTTAAATTGTGTGGAAATCTCTTAACATGATCACGTGATTAACATTATTCATTTTCATACTTTCACAGAAATACTAATTTTATTTTCCAATATTTTTTTCTGGTCTATTAAATGTCTCAAACCTTGCGGATCTATGTGTGTGTGTTTTGTTACCATAGTTAATGTAATTTTTATTTTAATATGATACTTGTAAATATAATTAGTTGTTAATATTCTTAGCCTCTTTGCGGTCAAATTAATGTCAAGGCTTTTGTATTATCTATAAGAAAGAAAGTCGATACTTATAGATAAAAATGAAAGTAATAAAGCTCAAAAGTGTATGTGATAATTTTTTTTTTTACTTATTTTTTCGTTTTGATTACTTTGTAGAAATCTATTGTGAACGAAAGATATTTCATTTGCGAGAGCATTTTGTGACGAATTTTCGATTGATTAATTGAGTTTTTGATTTTATTCTGTTTGTTCGTGAGTGTTATAAAGTAATTTGATTTATTTGCAATTAATTGAATTTTTCAAATACAAATATAGTGATTATTTTCTTTTATTTGGTATTTTCTAAATAAATCTTTTCATTTTGTTGTAAATTAATTATAAAAATGTTTTCGTTCATAATATTTTAGAAGAAAAAAAAATGTATTGAATACATTAAAACTCATCAATAAGTAATCGTCAACGTAAGGCTTAAAACATATTATTTGACGTGTTTTACTGTCGCGAGTGATTGATGTGGACTTATACAATATCTTGTCAATAGCAGTATATAAATTTGTGTAAATATCACCAATAAGCCGCGGTAGTGTATGACGTGAGTTATGTGCAGACGGTCAAAGATAATTTTCTCCAAGAGCGACACTTGAAATCAACGTCCGATACGATACTCCCTCTACACGATGGGCCATCAAACGGGCCATCTCGATAGACACCACGTGACACTATCTTGTGATTGTGTAAGAAAAACCGATTAAGAATTAAGGCCAGACTGTTATGGCTGCCACTACATTACTGCGACCTCAACACGATGGACCAGCACGCTGATCCATCACGGTCGGCCATTGTGTAAAGCTTGAAATATTAACCCTTAAATGCATGATTTTTTTTTATTTCATCAAAATAAAAAATAATTTAGTAATTTTTTTTATTGACAGTAAAGGTTTTGAAATAAACGTTTTATTTTATATACGCCATGCATAAAAGGGTTAAGTCGCGCCTATCAGTCGCGACAGTAAGTCGCCCGACAATATGTTTTAGGCGAGAATTACACTTGTAAGTTTTACTCTCGTAATGAATATGAAACAACTTTGTAACCCGCTTACTTATGTAGGTAGCCTTACGAAAGCGATGATTGTTAAAATAAGTAAATAACAGTAAAATCATATGTTGCAATGACATAGACTTATGTAAATCTTTATGGAAGTCTGAGAGCAAAGTTATTAGTGTAATTCTCGTCTTAGACTTTAGTGTCTTTGGGTATAGTGGTGTAGGTAGTAGAACTTTTAGTAAGTGGTATTTTCAGGTGTAAAATGTGTACAACTACGATCAAAAGTGCTACATTACATTATGTTACAAATATTATTTATTTTGTAAAAATTAAAAATATCGGAGCGGAATTCGGCAAAGTTTCTCTTAATAAGAAATATAATTTATTACTCAAAAGTAAATGACGAAATGCGAATTTATTTGTGATGTAATATGTAATTTTTTCATTTCACTTATTTAAAGAATTAAATTTAAGTTTAAGTTTATTTTTATAGAAATATATATTTAAAAGTTTTAATTAAAGGCAATATTAAGTTGTTCTAGTTAGCGCCGTCCTAAATTAACGAAAAAATTTATGTGCCAAGCAAATTTGAATTCTATCTCGTTACATTAAGTGCTATTCTATTGTAAATGTGAGTGATTGTGAGAATACGTAAGAGATTTAGATTATAAATTATGAAAGAATAAATAATATTTTGATTTGCATTCATAATTTAATGTTTTATTTGTAATTACTTTTATAAATAACTAAAGTTTGCGAATTAGAAATGTCTTTTATTTATTACTAGCTCTACCCTCTCCGTTTTCGTAAAATGATATAATATAGCCTATAAACCTTCCTAACTAAACAAGCTATCTAACTGAAAATCAGATCAGTAATTTCGGATATTACAAACAAACAAATTTTACCTGTTTAAAATATAAGTTTTACTTAATTACTTCATGATTTTAATAAAATAAAAAAAATGTTTGCATACTGATAATGATTTTTTTACATAAAATTATTAAATAAAATAAAATAGTACGGTTTAGTCAGTTATCATTTAAAATGGAAATAGATATCTAAAAGTTTATAAATATTAAAAAGATATTATTCCATTAAAATATAAAAGTGAAAAATTCGAATTTTAATAAAACTCTTCATTTATTTCGTATAAGTCAAAACAACTTATTATAATGAATGTGTTATAAATAAAACTTCGATTACACGTATTCAAATACGAATTGATAGCTCTGTGATCTAACTGTATTATAATATAATTATTTACAATTATTCTTAATCACAAATATAAAAACTTTTATATTTTATATAATACATAAAAAGTTTTCCTGCGTCGTTGTTGTTACTTCCAATTATTAAAATTATAAAGTTTCTGTTATATATATTTAAAAAAATAAAGAGTGTGTATAAGGGGGCAGCATTGTCTATGGTAAAGAGTGTTTTTGTTTTAGGTTTAAAGTTTAAGAAAAGATAATAAAACGCGTTACAACAATATAAAGAGTGTATTAATTAATTACACCTCAAATAATCAAGTTATAACAGTTTCTAACTTAGTTCAAGAGATGGCGTATAGTAACATCTCTTGCAAGAACCCTGACGTTTTCAAAAGTTATACAATTTTAAGCATGCTGATAGTAACGCCATCTGTGATAGGGTAAATAAACGAAATAAGGGTAAATTGCACATTTCAGAGTACACATATAATATTTTAGGGATCGTATTAACACATATTTTAATAATACTGGAAAATGTCGATAGATGGCAGTTTTACTAATAATTATTTATGTTATAAAATGGCTGAAGCGATTTTGATTACAAGTTCGCTAGTAAATTTATACATATATGCTTAAGGATGCAAATAAGCGTGAAGAGAAGTTAGTTTTGAAAAAGATACTATGATTTTGTTGATATTTATAAAGTAAATAGAATAAATTCTATACTTTGAACCAAAACCGAACGTTAACATAGCGAAATATAGTCTACGAAGATGTAGTATGATGTTCTTTTCAAATGGTATCATAATTTTTATAATAGGTTCTATGGTACTGAAATTTAATTCGCACAAACAAAATTCGCTCTTTCTTTATCATATTAGTATAGATAAGGACCGAAAAAAAATTATAGAAGAAATTCATTTTTGAAATTGAAGACACTAAGATTTAATTAATGTTTATAACAGAAACAATATGGAAAGTACAATATTAATCAAAAGCTAACGAGCGTTTAGTCTAAAGTCTAATTAATATCATATTTAATATAACAGGTCTTGTCGCGTCAACTAATGGTAGTAATAATACCTTTTTATAGCCCGAGGTTTCGACGAAGTTGCATTCGTCGTGGTCACGAGCTGATTGAAAAAAACCTAACCAATTTTATTTTAAGGTAACATAAAAATATAAAAACCAAATAATGAATCTCAATTTATTGTATTTTAATTTATAACTTTTATTGCTATTAAGAAAAAAATACACATATATGTACATCTATATATTAATATGTGAAGCTAAAAATTTGAAATTTTTTTTTACGAAAATTGCGCGGACGTAGGCGTTAGAAATTTCGCACCAATAGATTATCTGTGGTCAATCTTGAAATCCGTTGAAAATTAAATGAACTACGTTCGAATTTCGAACGTTAGGCGGCCACTATATACAGAAATACATACAAAAAAAAACATAAGGTTCTTTTTTGGTCGTTGACTAAAGACAATTTTTTTTTCAGACAATACAAGCTTACTTTCATTTATTTCTTAATGCTATTATAAATATATGATTTAAAATAATTTTCATTACTGCACTATATGCTTTAAAATAAATTCCATTATACCATTACAGCATTTAATTGAATGAATTTTCATCTTTATATGATACATTGTTTAATAGATCGTAAATCTTGGATAACCGTCTCTCAAATGTGGCCTCTTGGACCTCTATTTACAACTAATTTACCCCTCATTTTCTTAATTAAAACTCTTGAGGGTCGAGGTATGACTTTGGGAATAACTGGTCTCTTCGAATTCACGAGTAAGAAATGTATATGGATACTAGAGAGTTTTTCAGGATACTTTTAAGGATTTTTTTATCTTATTAATTTTCAACACAACGATGAATTTCTAAATGTAGAAGATAAGATAGTAATACAATAACTATTAAATTAAATTCGCTTTATTTTTTAATCTTTGAAATCAAATTGGCACAATTCTTGCGCAAACAATTATTGTACTTAGTTACCGTACCAATAATAAATAACTCAAAAACTAAATCAACAATTAGATAAATCACAAATAAATAAAACGGAATCATAATTTTAAAATATTTAAATAACCGTATTCGTATCCAATAATCTTCACACGAAATATCCGTATTCGGATTTATATCCGCGGTTATCCACTTTTAACAATCCCGCACGTCTATTTCAAATTGAGTTACGCAATAAGATATTAAAAGTATACTTACTTGGCCTGACCGACTGACTGATTCATTAACGCTGAGCTAAACCACTGGGGATACAAACTTAAATTTCGACAGTATATGCTGTAAGCATCCACTAAGAAAGGATTTTTCGATATATCACCACTAAGAGATCGAAAAGGGGTAAAAAATTTAGTAAAGGAAATCTTATTGCGTTGTCGTATTAACTAAAACTTATTATACATACTTCTGATTAGTAATCTAAATATATATTACTCAATTCGGACTGACTGATATAGTGATCTATCAACGCACAGCCCAAACCACTGGACGCATCGGGCTGAAATTTGACATGCAGGTAGATATTATGACGTATGCATCCGCTAAGAAAGGATTTTGCTTAGTTCTACCTCCAAGGGGATAAAATAGGGGATGAAAGTTTGTATGAAACTTAGTCAATTTTAAACCGATCAGGTTGAGGCTTTGCATGCATATAGCTACTAGACATCACAGACATCGCAGATGAAGACGCGAGCACCAGCTAGTTTTCTTAATCGCTTATATCTAATTGAATACAATATGTAAATGCTAGTTTCATATATGAACATATATTTTTAATATTCCATATATCAACCTATAAATTAACAAGTCTACCCCAAAGCTTGGGGACACCGCTAAAGTTACGTTTCTATATATCACAATAAATTATTGCGTACTGTAGCCCACTGATTTCAGTTCGTATAAAGACTAGCTCGACCGGGACCACACCCGTACAGGAAATCGGTAGAAACGTCACTTAAGTTTCACAGCTTTAATATTTTCTCTTCTATCTTATTGTATTATTTTTAAGCCAGTATTTGTGTCTCTTCTTGTACTGAAAATGTTAATTATTGACCATGATCACTTTTCACCAATTTTCTAAGAAAAAGTCTCAAATTAAAGTTTTTAATTAAAATACTAAAGTCATCATTATAAGGCATCTAGGTATGTCATCCTTATCGAGACAAATCTAAGCCTAAGTAAGGGCTCTGTTAAGGTGAGAAATGTCTATGACCAGATTAGAATTCCACTATCTGATCATACTTAGATAATATTGTAAATTTATAAGTAACTCTGTCTGTTTGTTTGTTACCCTTTACGCTGAATCATGAAATTTGTCATAGAGATAGATTGAACCTTGAAGAAACACAGAGGCTACTTTTAAGAAACAAAACTTGAAGACGATTACTTTTTGACGCGATACGAAAACCTTATGGGGATGAAATTTTGCGTAGATGTAGCCGTGGGGATTATTCGATGCTTATATGGCTTACTAGCTGTCCCTCGCGGTTCTACTTGTGCTTACGGTTCCTGTAAGTACTAGCGTGATGTAACATAGCCTATAACCTACCTCAAAAAACGGGCTATCTAACGCAAAAAGAATTTTTCAAATCGGATCAGTAGTTTCAGAGATTACCTATATATAAACTTACAAACAAATTGTATCTCTTAATAATATTAGTGGAAATATAACATTGCTGATGGTGAGGTGATCATTGTCACCAAATTAACATAGATATGCCAATTTAAAATTTTATCGGTCGGAATGAATTAGGTTAAAAGTTGTCAGTTGTAATATCTACATTGTCCACAATGACAAAGTAAGATGGACGCTGATAAGTACTGTGTCAAGCCACACGGACTCCATTTTGAGAAAATGGCGACTAAAGATGTCAAACCTATTCTTAATACATTTTGAAGAAGTATATATCCATCTTTTCTTTTATATTTTAATAAAAATAATAAATTAAAATCTGATTGGTATAGTAAAGAGATTTTTTTATTTATAGGTTTTTTTAATATATGAGATTATTGCATATTGCAAAATATGGAACACACTTCAATATACGAATCATTAAATTAAGATGCCTTATTCCTTTTTTTAGATGACTTAAAACATTTTTGAAAAATGTTAATTACCTGACTTAATATCAGATTACATCAATATTCTTCAAATAATTCTCAGTATGTGGCTTTTTGTAGGTTGACACATTATTGCTTATCAGCATCCAAATAAAAATAACTAAACTCTATAATCAATAGTTAGGACTGAGTAAAATGTTTTAAAGTTAAATAGTTCTATTTGAGAACATCAGCTGTACCAAAAACTAGAATGTATTATTAATTATTTATTATATCCAAAGACAAATGTACCTTTATAAAATTTCATTTTCTCGGACTTTTAGCTGACTTAAGATAATGAGCATCACCAGATAACGGATCACCTTTTTCAGTAAACAGGCTCTGTGACGTAATTTGAAATCGTTCAGAAACATTACGAGCAAGGATATTCAAGGATTGAGAAGGAAGCCTAGATTGCAACTTCTATGATTGTAACACCAAAAATGATAAGACCATACCAATTTTTATTCCATGTTGAATTCCTTTAGGGAATGAATTTTTGAATGACTATTTTATTTTTCTAGGTCTACTGATTTAGGCTGTGTTATATGTCATTTAGATAGAGTGATTTTAATGTAGTATTACTCCTATACATATTATATTATATGATTAATTTCGCCCTTCTACCATATACATTAATAGGCCAAACAACATTAACTGTATACCCAACTGTGTATGTCCAAGAAACTATAGATTCAAAGCATATACATTAACTACACAGATAGCAGAGTACAGTCGGGCCGCGGAGCGAACAATGGAGTTTTAAATTTTTTCCAACTTCAAAATTACCATCCAAATAAACATAAAGGCGTCGTCAACTACCCTCATCTCGCTATTGATTCACTGCGGATAATTGAGTACACGCGTGTCACCCCCCCTGCCCCCCTGCCCCCTGGCCCTCAGCCCCCCCACACACACGTCGCACCTCATTTGATTACAACGGAAAAAGCAACGAAAAATCGAGTAGATGCAGTAATCGCCTCGTCGCTATAGCAACCAATATTAACGGGAGTAATGTGGCCAATCATGAGGGCGGGATATTCCTAGGACGGCCGCTGATAGGTTAAAAAAAAACTATGGTGGTGCTTTTTTAAGTTTTCGCGTATGTCGGATGTTGAATGATATATTGGTTAATATTTTTTGATGTTACGTAAATTGTGTTGTCCTGATATAATGTTATGGTCATTTTTTAAAACGATTTCGTGTGATTATTATACTTATTATTTTTTATAAAATCTTAAGCTATAACATTATAATTAGGTCATAACACATGTTATGACTTAATTATCATAAAAGTAATGACCAATTATAATGAGGTCAGTTATTGAAATTGGTTGATATTGGTTGACACAAGAACTTCTCGCTTTAAGATATTAATTAGTATTAGTTCATAAAAAGAAAATATTTCTTTAGGTTGTAAACAATATTTTAACAATATTAATTGGTACTGAAATATTTTATATTAATAATAATTTTACAAAATATTTGTGTATATTAAATTAACACAGAAAAAACATTAATTAGTTAATATTAAAAAGATTAGTTAAGCTAAAGATAGAAAAACATTTATTTTAAAAAAAACATGCTGATCTTAGACTTTAGAATCCTCAATATTTCACACACACAAAAAAAAGATACATAACAAAAATTAAACATATAAACAGTAATAAATCAGCACATAATAAACGCACATTAACAGCCAAGTCCCGTTCCATTACGTAAAATCTGGTCACGTAACGAGTAATACATAAATAGATTCCACGCATAATACATCCGATCCGACCCCCTCATTTCGTTCCTCGCTAAAAAGCCTAAAACTCCCTCGTTCCAGTTTAAACATCCCCCCGGCTCATGCAGATTAGCTAAAACTACGCATTTTTTACCCCACTCCCCCCGAGTCTTTTTTCTCTCGTTGCCCTTCTAACTACCGAAATGTGGGCGTTGGGAGAAAAGTTTGCGTTTTAAATATGTCCGAAGGCACGCATTAAAACGGTTTGTGAAATACAAATCATTATATCCTTTCACGTTTTTGTTTTCTCGTTTATTTCTCGTGCTGATTACGTTTGTTATTTGTTTTTAGGTTGCGTTAATTAGGTCTTGTTGAGATTTGTACGATTGTAAATATTTTCGGAGGTATATTTTTTGTGTTAGTTGTTAACGCGTTTCTTTTCTAAATTCAGTCGCAATTTTTGAACGCAAATATTTAAATAGAATGTTTTAATCTTACGTAAAATGGATCGTGAACTGAATGCACATTTGTCTTCTTAATGTTACATCTACAGAGTTTTAAAAATTATAATAAAGTGTCAAAAGTAAGCATTAATTAGCAAATATTATCATTTATTGTAATTCATGATTTAAATTATAAAAAGAAAATTTCCTTTGCGGTGTTTTTAACTCTTAAGAATGAAAAAAGAATACATATATATTAACTATACGAACTATAAAATTAATGTAAAGTGTAATGTGTTATACATTTAAAAACACAATAGTCTTGACAAAAATCACAATACGAGTATAAAGTTAGTTGAAGTCACTTGTATTAAGTAAAGTGAACAGGCTATTTTCTTAGCTCGGTATTAGCAACATCGTGATAGTATTTTTATATCTATTCGCACCTTAATTTATGTTTCACGGAAAATTTTCACAAGGATAACAATAACGTTATCTGTATAGAAACGTTAAAATAACGTATGTCCGGTCGAGTCATATTATTTCCCGATTTATTAGTGTTTGAGCCCCCTGTTATTCCTAAAGGGGCTCTCTGTGCGAGTTTTATTTCTAAAACGATTTTAGATAGGGTCGGGTTGAATGGGATTATTTTGCAAATAGAAGCGATGGGCGTTTTTTTTTTTTATTTTTTGTTTTTTTTTTTTGTGCTTTAGTTTGATGATAAAGTATAAACTTGTAATGCCTAATTAATTAACGTTGTTTAATTGTGTCAAACATGTAGAATACGAGAAATATTTGTTGTTTTATATACGATAATTATTCATATACAATGTTTTATACGATACACGAAAATAATCATTGATTAATATATAATACAGATATGCATAAAATAGTTTATCTCATACAAGCTCCAACAAATAATATAAAATAACGACACGAGTGTTACTAAAAAAAATATCATAAAATGTATTTTCAACAAACTGATTTTAGCTCTAAAAATTGGTATTATAAGTCCTCTTGTAAAGCAGTTCCTTTTGATTATTCGAGCCAAAAAATAAGACGTCAATGTCTTCTCTATAATTCTCGCCTAATAGACCTATTTATTCGTGTCTTCCCCATCCTACGTGATATTTTCGAAATAATATGTGCTCATATGGCACAACTAAAAGCCATTAAATCTTAAATTGATACACATATTTATTACCATTCTCATGTACATTCATTCAGTTTTTATAACAATTATTTTAAATTGTCAATGAAAGATCGTGTCCTTATTATTTTTTTTATAGTGACAATAATTTATAGATTCAACCTTAACTTCAATTCGGCAAAAGAAAACAAGACACTAATAGGGAAGTACGAAAAGTCATAAAAATTAAAACACACAAAAAGTAGAATACTTACATCGTAAGATTTTTATTTTTCGCAGTTGTCACGGACATTTCATATTTATTGCGATAGTATAATATAAATATATAAATATAATATAATTATATGGCGAGAATTACATATATAAGTTTCGTTCTCAGACTTTCATAAAAATTTACACGAGTTGTTTCTCATTGCTTTGCATCTGAAAGAATTTACTGTCAGAGTCTTATTTTTGACATTCACAGCTTTCGTAACGTAACAATTGGCGCAATCACAAGCTACAAATCAAAGTATTGAATTCTTAAAAGCCATTAACCAAAGAGTTGAATCGAATTGATTATTTAAGACGGATTTGTTACTAGTTAAAATGTAACTTCGCCTGAGCGCAAAACGTAAATAAGTGAAGTTCGTCGAAGAAATATTGAAACATTTTAGGAGTGCAATGTTTGAATTAACTTCTAATCATTCCTAAACGCTATCCGCTACAAATTGGAGCAAACGTTACGTACCAATACGTTGAGGTCGATGTCGCCCTGAGGCGTCGTTACAAACGCCAATAATATTATTTTTCAGTATCCTACGCGTGTTAGCTGAACGCTTGCGAGTTACTCACGTCAAAATGAGATTTATTACGCGAATATATGGGATTTAGTTTTGTATATTTGTGTATCGTTTTGTATCCTACTTTGCGAATATTTACGTAACGTTTTGTAAGGAAATGTAACGATAAAAAAAATGGTAACGATATTGTAGCAATTGGGCTTGTATCGCTGTGTTTCGAAGTAGTGGATAAAATTTTGTAATAAAAAATGATTTATTTTAGACGAGAATTCAATTCAATTCTTAGGTTTAATGGCTTTTAGTTGTGTTATATGAGCACGGATTATTTCGCAAATGTCACGTAGGATGGAGAAGACACGGAGGAGATTGTTCGGTGCGGTTGACTTTACAAAGTCATACATTTTGAAAACAGGCGAAATAGTAGGAATTTCATTGTTTAACTCTTAAGGCGAGAAATACATATTGATGTTGATAAGCAATAAAGTATCAACCTTCAAAGAGTGAAATTCGGAAATCTTGATGTATTCTGATAATACGTCACGTATGTATATTACATTATAAAAAAAAATAAAGTCATCTAAAGTAATGAAGTATAGAAAAAAGTTTCTTAATTAAATGTTTAGAATATTTAAGTGTGCTCCATATTTTTATAATCTAATATATATGAAAAAAAGTTATGAGATAAAACTTTTAAATATATCTGCTTTTAATTCATCATACCTTTTATCAAAATAGAAAAGCGAAGATGTATATATACGTCATCAAACAAATAGAATAGGTTTGACGTCTTTAGACGCCATTTTTTCAAAACGAAGTCCATGTGACAGTATTGCTTATCAGCGTCCATTTGTAAGTATTTTTCTTGTAATTGACATAAAACAACTCTGGTAACATTTAGCTAGGTAACGCATGTCCGTATCAAAAAAAATTATTGATATTAAATTATTATAAGCGTAAAGCAATGACAAATAATTTATGTAAGTGTGTGAGCAAAACTTATAAGTGTAATTCTCGCATTCAAAGATATTAGATAAAGTTTTTTGAGTAATCATTTTATTTTAGTCTTTTGTAGGGAATATGGTTTATAATTTTTGTCGAATTTGGGAATTATTTATTATTACGTTTAAACTATTTATGAATAATGAAAGTTTGTGAATAAAAGACATTCAAATTTTTGAGTCTTTCTAGTATCAGTTTTCAGATTGAACAAGTCATTAATATTTAATGTGTTATACCATCAAATACCTATATAGTCTATACTAATATTATAAGGAGGTAAAAAATGATTGTAAATTTGTATAGGTAATCTCAAAATGTACTGATCCGATTTGAAAAATAATAATATTGAAACGATGACGCGACAAAAATTATGAGATGACGAGACTATATGCTATCACCAAGCCAAGTTTCCTTCATTTTGATTGAGTAATTTCGTATACAACACAATACAAAACATTGGTATTAAATGGACGCTGATAAGCAGTACTGTGTCAAGCCACACGGACTTCATTTTGAGAAAATGGCGTCTATAGATGTCAAACCGATTCTTAATAAATTTGTTTGAAGACGTATATATCATCTTTTCTTTTCTATTTTAATAAAAGATATAATTAATTAAAATCAGACTGATATATTTA
Organism: Hypolimnas misippus; assembly: GCA_037950945.1. NCBI lineage: Eukaryota > Metazoa > Arthropoda > Insecta > Lepidoptera > Nymphalidae > Hypolimnas > Hypolimnas misippus. Next base: position 1,113,267 of record JBBEEQ010000006.1, on the reverse strand, counting down.
ATATATTATCAAATAAAAAGTTATTCAAATATTTGTGGTTATTGTATAATTTGCAAAATATGGAACGCACTTGAAATTCGAACCAATTAATTAAGAAACTTTTTTCCATGCTTATTTAGTTTATATGGTTTCAATTTTTTTTTAATTATGTAAAATAGGTGATGCAGTATCAAAATACATCAATATCTCCCAATTTCACTATTTGTGGGTTGACACATTATTGCTTATCAGCATCCATCTACAAAAAACATATATATGGTACTAGCTTTTTCTTCGCTCCTATGAGTCGTAACGTGATGTTATATAACCTATAATCTTCCTCAATAAACGGACTATTAAACACAAAAAGAATTTTCCTAATCCGATTAGTAAACTACTAATTACCCGATATACAAACATACAAGCAAATTTTACACATATATAATAATAATATATATTTAAAATGGTGATGAAAAATTTTGCAGTTCCTATGCTCTTCTTTAAAGATGCTAATTTTGAATTACGCGGTGTTAGAACTTTACTAACGCTAAATAAATTCATATGTATAGAAGTCTCGTCATATTCTTATGTAGTACTAGGTGGTGCGCGCGACTCCAGCTGTGCAGGACTTTTAAATTCTTAAAGCTTTTTTTTCACATTAAAAAGGAGCCTTTGTCCTTTCTCAGGGTCTAGACTATCTTTCTACCAAATTTTATTCAAATCGGTTTAGTAGTTTAGGCGTGATTGCGTAACACACAGACGGAGTTACTTTCGCATTTATAACTAGTTGTGCCCTGCGGTTGCTGCGTATGTTTACACTCATTTTTGTTTATTAATTAAAATATTTTAAAAATAAATGCAGCTTAAGTTATTCCTTATAAGATGGCTATCTAAGTGAAAGTCCCGTCAAAATCGGCCCAGCCGTTTCAGAGATACCCGGAACTAAACAGTTTGACAAAAATTTAAAAAATTGTGTTTTTTATTTAAGTACCGTATATACTTTCTTATGCATTTGATAGTTGTTAATTTGAAATTACAAACAGATACTTCAATTTTATATAAGTAAGAATTGTACGTTCTTTGGTTACAAGCTATACATTCAGTCTGTGTATGTATTCAGTCGTACACCTAAATCTGTAAACTTAGCCACGGATATCTATTTAAATTCACCAAACGGAAACTTTTTTCGCAATTTTATTCAACGAAATTAATCCGTTTCAGAGGGCAGCCCTACGTCCGTGATTATGTAAATAGGTGATACAGGGGAGCGGTCTAACTTTTCACTTTAAAGGGTTTTTTCGATGGACCTCCGGACCTCCGGGGTGGTGGGAGGGACCGCGGTCGCCCGAACAAATACGCGAGAAGCAGGGACTAATTCGATTTTGTTGTCTATTAATTCTGTTTAATGATTTTTTTTAACCAACTTAAGAGAAGTTGGTTCTGTATTCGACGTGTATATTTGTTTGCGATTTTCTGAAAACCTACTGATCAGATTTGAATGAGGTTTCAACTGTTCATATATTTTAAACTTTCGCGATTTATAATATTCATATTTAATATAACGGGTCTTATCGCGATAGCTACTGGTACTCGTAGTAAAACCTTTATTGCCCGACATTTCGACGAAGTTGCATTCGTCGTGGTCACGAGCTGACTGGTGTACCGCGCGCTCTCCGGCGGCGAGTGCGCGAGTTTTCTTCGCCTACCCTCACAATATTAACATTGTCTTTGCCGTTATTATAATTCTGGGAGCACACTACACTAACACAATCGGTTCGCGCGTACATTGTTCGAGGTACCATGACTACACCAGTCAGCTCGTGATCACGACGAAAGCAACTTCGTCGAAACGTCAGCCTATAAAAAAGAATTAATACCATTAGTTATCGCGATAAGACCCGTTATATTAAATATGTTTAAATACATAGTTTTTAATGAAGGTTTTAGTATATAATATGTTAGGATCTCCTCAGTAACTAGCAACAAGTTACGCGCAAAAGCTACGATCGTTTGACTATTTATATATAACAAGCAATTCTGCTTGAAGTCGGTTATATTTCAATACGGACACAATTCGATACCTCCCACGTAAGTTATTGTAAGCCACAAAATTGCCGTTAGCGTTTTTACTGAACACTACACGAATTTGCTTAATGCATTCAAAGTGAAAAAATACCAAAAATCTTTTTTTTTTTCAAGGAAAGTTACAACAAAATACGCCTGAAAAAAGGCGTATTTTATTGTAACTTTCAAACTAAAACGGATTAAAAGTGCTCTACTGTAAAATTGTAATTTTGTGGTTACAACAATTTACGTGGGAGGTATCGAATTATATAATTTGTATTTCGCTCAAGTGCTCCATGTTTAAGATCTTATTATTTCACATATTACATAGTGTTAATAAAACTCCTATATACGTGACGTGTAGCTTGTTGATGGCGTGACAGAACTTATGTAAATCTTTGTGAAAGTCTGAGAGCAAAACTTATAAGCATAATTCCCAATAACAACGCGTATTCTGTGAAAGTGTCAGTTACCTGAGACGATACAAATATTAGGCAAGAATTATAAATTTTGCTTTCAACTTTCAAAATTCGCGGCTTCACTTGTGCTTGACATAGGACTTTCATACAACAACAACATCCAACCCCCGTTTTACCCCCTTAGGGGTCGAATTTAGCAAAATCACGTCTTAGTAAACACCTACGTTCTAAAAAGTATCCCCATGCAAAATTTGAAACTCTTACTCTCTCTCTCTCTCTCTCTCTTTCTCGTAGTTTCTGAGATTTCGTGATGAATGAGTGAGTGACCTTTCACTTATATATATATTGATTTCTCATTGCTTTACACCTGAAAGAATTTATTATCGGTGCCTTATTTTTGACATTCTCGCTTTCGTTACTACTTACGTCCATATCGCTCACGAGATTAAAACATACAAATGAAATTCTAGCCTTAGGTGCACCCCTTTTGAAAGTAGGACAGATGGATAGAGGGACGAACGGACGGTGTGGACTTAGTAAAGGGTTCCGTAGGTACAGTTTAGATACGGAATTCTGAAAATTTTTCTTTTTATATTAAATATTTTTTTGTTGTATGAATTTATCATTTTGTAAGAAATGAGCTCTTCCCTTTAGTTTGCCATACAGTATTACTTCACAGAAGTTGTTTCTTATAAGTATTATTATTAGATGGTGTGTTTTTTTCTATATTAACTAGTTCGATTCCTGGCTAGGAAAAAAAATTTTTCAAAAAACTAATGATGCAGGTTACGTTTTTATTTTATTCTCATTTCAGTATTATTATCTATTCCTTATAGTTTCGGATTTGGCCTAAACGACAAGTTAAAAGATCATGCTGTATAATATACCTACATTAGGTTGTAATATCACCCTAATAAAACAGAAAAATGACAATCGTGAAAGCTACTTTAGTAAGGTATAGGTTAACTGTAGTTCACTACTGGTTGGTTGGTCCATGAAGTACTATACTCTTAAAAATTAGCGTAAAGTAGCTAATATGGCATTTCGTAGGTGAAAATTACAAGTAAGTTTTACTCCCATAAGTGATATATAACTCTATAACCTACTAACAGTCACGTAGTAAGCAGTTACGAAAGCTTTGAATATAAAAATAAGCACCGACAGTAAATTCACGTGTAATGCAATGACAAACGCATTATGTAAATCTTTATGAAAGTCTAAAAGCAGAACTTATAAATTTTATTCTGACCATATAGAGAATGAGTGAGTAGTAAGCCTAACACCGCACCATTCCTTCTCTTACTTATTTTCATTCTCTTACTTATTTTTAAGTCAGCATTTGTGGCTGTTCTCGTGCTGCAAATATCCACGGCCAATGATTAATTTACATCAGGTTACCCACCTCATATTAAATCACTAATCTTACCTGATTACGGCGAAGGACAAGGACAGGAATGGTTTTGACAATCTATGTATGTTTGTATTTTACAGTGTAATTCCTAAATTACTAAATCGATTTTAATGAATAAGGTATCAATAGATTCATAATTACCATCAAAAGACAAGCGATTTAAATTTTATCAAAATTTTATGTGAAGGAATTGATATACGTAGTATATAATAAATCTTAAGTATCAGAAATGTAAATTCAGGGTTATAACATATGTCTAAATCGAATTAAACATAAATTGAGTCTTTACAGAGTAAATCACAAACGTACAAACTTACGAATTTACAAATCAAAATATACTTTAATTAAGTAAGCTTTCACAAGCACTTGTGGAACATCAAAAGAGAAACAAAGAATAATAATAATAAAACTACCACCGGTTCGGAATGTAGATTCTACCAAGAAGATCCGGCAAGAAACTCGATAGTTATTCTTTTAGTTTCATTAATTTGATTATCGCACCATTATGGTTATTTTTTTTTTTTTTTTTTAAATACTTTATTGACCAACAAAATTGGAACAAAAGGTGGACTTAATGCCTGAAGGCATTCTCTGCCAGTCAACCTTTAGGCCAAACAGAAAATCATGAAGGCGGTAACAATAAAGTTTCAATATGCAAACATAATAAATAAAGAGAAAAAAAATACAGTATAGTAATAAATAACAATAATTACATAAATAATATATATATATATATATATATATATATATATATAAGTGTACACTACAAATATATTTACAAATAAATAAACAATATGAAATAACCAGAAATACAATATATCTAACCTTTTAACATATAATTATACAGAGACAGATCAGACAGAGATTTATGATAAGTTTTTAAGAAGGTGTTCCTGTAAACGACGTTTGAAAGATGCTTTAGTAGGAACCTTTCTAAAGCCCTCCGGAAGCCTATTCCATAGTCTGACAGCTTGAACAGAGAAAGAGTTAGAGACGAAACCAGAATTGTGACTAGGAAACGAGAGAAGGTATGAGTCGTCAGAACGTAACTGGCGATCATGAAAGTCACAAAGAAATTTGAATTTCTCCTTCAAATAGTCAGGAGAATTGGGGTCAAAAAGAATAGAGAAAAGAGAAGACAGTAGTCGCAGATCTCTGCGTTGGCGGATGGGAAGCCATTTGAGCTGAGCACGACAGTGGGAAATGTGGTCAAATTTTCGAAGGCAGAAGATAAAACGCAGAGAATTATTTACGAGACGATCAAGTTTGTTTAAGAAAATTTCGTTAAGATCAGGATAACACACATCAGCATAGTCGATGATCGGAAAAATAAGGGCTTGCACAAGCAAAATTTTGGTCTTAATGGGAAGAAAATTTCTTAAACGATTAAGACACCTCAATGTGGCAGTAACGGAGCGACTAACTTCGGAGATATGTACATTCCAACTAAAAGTTGAATCAATATGCAGTCCGAGATCCTTAATATGTTGACAGTAAGGTATGATGGTGTTATTAAGCCGGACCGATGGTAAGGATGTTAAGTCGATTTTGGAAACAAGACGCGAACTGCCAATAATAATGGCCTGACACTTGGCTGGATTGACCATAATTCCAAATTTGTTAGACCAGGTGTTTACACTAGATAAATTTTTGTTAATATTATGTATAGCTCTGTCGATGTCGTCCAACTTAGTCTGAATGTAGAGCTGCAAATCGTCGGCGTAAAAATGATAAGAACAGTCGAAACAATTAGAAAGGAAATTTATAAAGAGAGAGAAAATAAGAGGAGATAAAACGCCACCTTGTGGCACGCCAGCAGATAGATTGAGCCAATCAGAGAGCGATTGATCCACTCGTACCGCTTGCTGGCGGCCACGAAGATATGAAGAGAACCAATCCAGTGCTGATGAAGACAATTTTAATTGTTTGAGCATAGCAAGGACAATATCGTGATCAACCATGTTAAACGCGTTGGAGAAATCGATTAAGATCAATATGGTGATCATTCTATTCTCCATGCCATCTCGGATGTCCTCAGTTACTTTGAGAAGAGCTGTAGCGGTACTATGGCCTGGTCGAAAACCAGATTGGTACGAACTGAGCAAATTATTATTGTAAACAAAGGAAGAAACTTGTTTGTAGACACAAACTTCTAAAACTTTTGATAAGAAAGGAAGAATGGAAATAGGTCTAAAATTATTTAACTGGGAAGGGTTGGAAACTTTGGGAAGAGGAATTACATAGGCTTTACGCCAAAGGGCAGGAAATTCACCAGAGGAAATAGAAAAATTTACGGTATGGGTAATAGCAGACAATACATAGTCCAGAATAGAAATAATCATACACCGATTGATGCAGTCAACACCTGTAGCGTTAGATGTAGTTGAATGAATTATATTACGAATGTCTTCATCAGACACTGGGGAAAGTACTAAACTGTCTATTGGAAAAGAGGTCATGGAGTCAATTTCTGAAATAGTAGCTAATTTTATATCAGGACTTAAAAGCGTAGTAGAAGAGAAGTGTATATTTAAATCATTAGGAGAAAATGAGGAGATAGGAATATTGTCGTTGCGTTTAATAATACCCAAGGATTGAAGAAACTTCCACACAGAGGTGGAAGGAGAGTTACTAACATTAACATGACAATAGTGGCGTTTAGCTGTTCTTACCATTAAATTACACCTGTTACGAGCAATCTTATATAACTCCCAGTTTTTGTTACACCTATCACGTTTGAATTTTCGGAAAGCGCGATCACGTCGAGACATGGCCATACGCACCTCTTCTGTGATCCAAGGAGCAGGCGGCCGTCTTATCTTGACAGGCTTCATAGGTGCATGCTTATCAAACAGTGACAAAATGCACATGTTGAGTTGAGAGACTTTGTCATCAACTGTAGGAGAAGCATACACCAAAGACATGTCAAGCGATTCTGCATCTGTTTTCAGAGCCTTGAGATCAACTTTAGCAAAATTACGCATCCACACTGTTGGGGTTTTTTTTTTAGGTGGTTTGAGCTTGTACGACAAATATATAAGATCGTGACGAGAAAAACCGGGAGCAGGTAATTGACCATATTTAACCACATAATTTGTTGAGGAAACAATAATAACGTCCAGCCAAGTGTCAGGTGAGTCAGAGTTATGATGTGTAGGTTCAGAAGGAAGAATGGCTAAATTACAAGATATTATAAGGTCAGAAAGTTTTAAAGAACGTGGGGTATTGGATAACAGATCCGTATTTAAGTCGCCCATAATTATGTGATGTAAGTAATCCGAAGAAAGGGATTCAAGGACAGGTTCTAGTGTGGAGAAATAATCGACAGAAGGAGGACAGTAGATAACACCAAGGACAGCCTTCACACCCTCGAGACGGATTTCAAGAAATAAAAATTCAGCAGTAGAAGAAAATGAAGAAGGAGAACAAAAGAGAACAGTGAAAGGGATCTCCGAGCGGAGGTAGATAGCAACACCTCCGCCACCTTTACCTGTGCGGTCGTTCCGAATTAGAATAAAACCTGGAAGAGAGTATAAATTAGAATTAAGAGAAGGCTTTAACCAACTTTCGGAGATTAAAATAGCATCTATAGGTGTATACGAAAAGGCTTCGAGAAAATCGGAGAAATGAGAAGGCAAACTTTGAGCATTTATGTGGCAGATATTTAAAGAGTGAGGAAACTTGGGAAAGGAACCACAAATTAAGGACCCAAGTGTTTCAGGAACATGAAAAGAATCATCATCTGCACCGGAGGTGCAGCTGCTGCTACATGCAGACAAAAATATATCTTCGTCTGTATCATACATAATATATTAAAAGGGAAACTAATAAAACAAGTATAATTCTGGTAGAATATATATATTATTTTAAATTATAAATATAATTATAATAAAATAAATGTAATATAAATAAACACGTATTATATAATTATATTACCAAATCTATATTATTAATAATGTTTCCTGCTTGTCCCGCCAGCTGACGGTTACATTATAAAAAAAAAAAAATAATAAAAATAACAATAAACAAGGAAAAATAAAACAAATAATGTAAGAAAACAAAACACACATATACACCAAATATTTAAATGGCCAGAAGATTATTAAGACTCGAGCATAAATAATAAAAAAAAAAGAGTACTAATAATACAAATATATGAGGAGATTGATAACTTGTAACTTATAACACTACAAAATAATAATACCCTTATAATAAAGTATAAAGAGAACCAAAGTGTAGTAGTATTTAAGTTACAGTAACTTATTATTTAAAGAAAATTAAAACAAAACAACACAAATAATATTAAAAGATATTAAACAAAAAGAAACAAAAAAAAAAAAAAAATGTCATTTAAATTTCAATTCAAATCCTTGGCTTATGGCTTTCAGTTGTGCCAAAATGGCATTCAAAGTAATGAGTTTAACCTGACTTATAACTTTTGTTTTGTAACCTCACTTCTAAAAAATAATTTAAATTAAATTAAATTAAATTAAAGCACAAAAATAATTTATTAAACACACAATTATAGTCTATAATTCCGTATTAAACAAACAATTCCTGTGCTTTTAAAGGTAATTATGTGAAAGTGTTGGCTGTAGAATATACTACTTTTGCTTTTAACCTAAGGAAAAAGAAAACAAAGCGAACAGGTGATGTTTTTGTCAAAGTCAAATTAATATATTGAGAATATTATGCAATGCAAAAGTAAATTTTAAAAGCCATTAACCACAGAAATGAATTGAATTTGATAGAATGTTATACGAATAAAATACGACAATACTAAAATGATATATGATATGAAATATGCAATAGATATGAGAAGTTTAAATAATAAATAAATGAACATCGTAATTGAGAAAATTTGTATGGAAAAACACGATTAAATGACACTATAAAAGACAGAATAGAAGTTAAAAATATAAATAAGTGACATCATTTCTTAGCTCTCACTGCTCTTTTGGGCTTGGAATTGTAACCTGAAGATGAGGTTTCTTGAGATCCTGTTAAGGTTACTTCGCCAGCTGTATCGATGTTTCCAGACAACTTAGAGAGATTCTCTTCCGTATCGATACGATGTCTGGAACCATCAGTTAGTTTAACTATTATGTTGCCATCTAAAGTCCAACAATTCCTCATCCCCAGAGTTTTACGAGCAAGCAGGAACAATGATTGGCGTTGGTGGGTTAAGAATTCAGATATCACATAAGTAGACCCCTTAAGACCCGCCTTTTTCTTCCATACAGCATTCTTTAAATTTAAATTGTTGAATCTTACGATCACAGGACGATGTTTGCCTTCAGATTTCTTGCCGAGACGGTGACAAGCGATAATTTTGTCCTTTAAAGCATCCGTAACACCAAGTTTATTAGTACAAATTCCAGAAATAGTATTCACAAGATCTTCATTAGGCTCCTCTGCTATCCCATTGAATAGCAAATATTTTCTACGGTGCCTCATCTCAATATTATCAATAACTCTGGTGATGTCAGCTATCTGTTGTCGCAGGAGACTTAATATTGACCAGACATGATCCTTGAAGCAGTTAAACTCTTCATACAGACTAGTAATACTGACATTACTACCAGGTGTACTCGCCTTGAGCTGCTTCTCAAATTCAGCCATCTTCTTCAGCAAAGAAGCTTCTAGCGCCTTTTGTGACTCAATCACAGTGTAATAATTTGCCATGATTGATGAAAAACATAAAACTTGTGCGTTTTTAAAACTGTATTAAGTTAGCCAGCAGGACAGTGCAGGTAATTTGTTTAATTAAACACTAAATGCATATATTTAGCAGAGAAAACACTTGTAACTATATAATAAGACTTTAATGTTAATAAACTAATGACTATTGTAATCAAAATGTAAAAAGGCTAATAAAATCGTAATTTATATTTACAAAGCAGTGTTATAGTTTTCTTTGCCTACCGCCAAAAAAACTATAATATATTTATTCATATAATATACACATAATGGTTTCCGTAAAGTGTTTCTCCGAAAGTAATTTCCTCTATAGTTATAATAAGTAAAGAAAAAAAGTGTTCGTCTTACTTAGTTGCCTTATTTACTCATGCAAGAGTAATACTTGACGCTTTGTGTTTTTGGACGGGTATTTTTTTCTCGAAAATAATGTTTCTTATGTAAACATTTTAAAAGAGTAACTATCGAGTTTCTTACTGGTTGTTGTAGAATCTACATTCCGAACCGGTAGTAGCTTCCTTATTAATGTATTTTTTTGTATTGACGATTCAAAAATGCTTGTGAGAGCCTACTTGAATAAAGTATATTATGATTTTGATTAAGTGATAACCGAATTAGCACCAGAGTCACAAATTTGTTACAAGCATAAAGAAGAATAATAGAATGTAGGATGAAAGAGAATAAGAAGTAAAGAAAAAAATGGGAGAGGGGCTAGACTTTCGGCTCGCTCACTCATTGTACGAAATAGTGCCATTAGCTACTTCACGACGTTTCCATTTATTAGCTATGTACTTAATCAATTAACAGGTGTCCCGCCTGTTCATTTCGCAGCAATTTTTTTATTAAAATAAAACACATGCGCAAATTAAGTAGATTTTCTTAAAATAGGATCCATAGTTTGGTTTTAAATATATGCGATATAATGTATACTAATAAAGAGAGCTAATTTTGTGTATGCGAATTAAACTCCGGACCTACTGAACCTATTTCAAAAATTATGGTACTATTTGAATGGTACATTACTATAGATGGTTGTAGGCTATATTTTATGTATATGTGTGATTATTATTTTAAAATTAAATTTAATATAACGCTAGCGAAGTCGCGAGCATAAACTAGTACTTAATATAAAAATTTGTTTATGTAAACTTGGCTCGGCAAAAAACAAATACATAAAAAATATTATTAATAAGCTGTTTTATTTAAAATTTATATAAAAAACCTAATGAGCATTTTTAGGTTTTTTATATCATTTTTCAATCATAAATTCTATTTAGAATCTATAACGATTTAAAATTGGTTAGTGACTATTCTCTTTGGTCTTGTTACGCAGTCGGGTTTTTGTTTTTTTTCAGTTACTTGTTATTATATTTTATTGTTTAAATTTCTGTATCCGTAATTCGAATTACAGTTTGTTTAATCGTTAAACCACATTTTGTAACAGTTTTATTATACGCACGTGTTTTTAAAATGAGACAAAATGAATTAATAATACTGCACCTATAGTTATTCATGATTGTGAAATTATTACAATCGTAATGAAGTAACGTTTGAGAAAATAATCTCGAAAGCAATACGTTATTGGCATTAAAGTATTGAAACAATTTCAAATACGATTTAAAAACCTTTTAAACAAGAGCGAGCGAAGATAAGAAAAAAAGCAAAGAGCGGCGCAAAGCAAGAAACGCCGCGTTAACATAATGAAGTTATAAAATTTCCTCTTTTCAATTACCAATTATTATTTATTGTATCTCATATTTAACTGTAAACTTCAATATAATTATATTATACGTAAAACATGCAATAATAAATCGATAATCCGACGCCATTTTTAAGGTTCTTTATAATACACCAATCGGATTAATTTTTTGATAAGTTGACAAACTTTGACACTATAAAGTACCTAATTATGACTCAAAATATAAAACCTTTTTAACACGTATAAGGTTTTTTATCGAGTCGGTTTATTTTAGCGTTACTATTTTTAGTGTATTTTTTCACTACCGTTCCGAGTGTTTAGTTGGGGTGTAAATAATTGTACGGCTTAAAGGACACCTGGTATGAGCCCTTGAAAGTCTAAGTTTCGTGTGCATGTGATTAGTAACCCTTTGTGCATGGAATCATCGCTCGATTTCCCAGAACGCGCCCTGTAGGGCGAGCCGAGGTCATCAACCTAGGTACCCGAAATTCGAAAGCACTAAAAAACTTTTTCAAAATGGCGGCCGAGACCTGTTACCCGTGTAACATTACTCTATGGCAGGGGTTGACGACATTTTGAGTGTTTTAGGCTGTGGTGTTGTTATTTGTTTGAAGTTTGTCGCTCGTCGGAACTTAGCATCGGATTTAAATAAAAACATAATAAAGAACATTGCACTCCCTGACTATGTTTGTTTTTATTACGATCATATTTTGGCTCTGTTGTTTATTGTTATAAAGTTATGCACAAATACATTTTAAATAGGAAATTAGGAAAAAGTTTGAGAAGCTTTATATTTTATGATTTTTTTGTTAAATAATGTAAAACAGGTGATGATTTTTACGTTGATATGGAAATGTTTATTTCAATTGTGATTGATATAAATATAAATTCAATTGTAATACCCATAATTTAACTATATTTCTGCACCTTTTCATCACTTAATGAATATATTTATTAACATAAATAGTCATTCAATAGTGAGTGTATGTTCGCGCATCACAAGGTTTAAGAAATCTTTATAAAAAAGTGAGAAAGACTTAATTAGTTCATTCCTACGCTGGTAGCGATCAACCAGTAGATATAAAAAATGGATTATAAAACTACTGGTTAGTAATTACTCTAAGTAAAACTTATTTAAAAACTAACTAACCGTGTAACTGGTTTTTGATTAATTAACATTTTCATAAAATAAAATGATGATATTGTTTAGTATGGATTATTAGTCATTATTATAACTCAAAAATAATTTTACATATAACATTTTATAAAGTTGTTTTACTAAATTATCCTACAAAAAGTAAGTCAATACTAAAATTATATATCTAAAATCATGTAATGTAAGGCTACTTATACTTTAAAAACAAATAAGCAAACTATTTAATCTACATAAGTAAAAAAAGATAAGGACAGTTTTTTTTTATAATAGGCCTATTGTGAGGCGACGGCCGTGCGCCATGAGAACTAAAATTAAAAAAAAATAACTAACAATAATATCGAAATTCTAAAAATTGTAATATTTGAATAAATATAGATTTATTAGTTTACACTTTTGTAAGTTTTTTTTATTAACTTGTAAGAGAAAAATCTATAAAATTTGTGGGTGTCTTTTTATATACTAATATAATGAGGAGAGAGCTAGTATTGTACGAGCTAATTTAACTCCGGAACCACTAAACTTTTTTTTAAATGGTATCATTAGAAAGGTGTATTATTCTAGATGATGATAGACTATGTATATAGATAGGTATTATTTTCAAAACGAAATCTACATTAAAGTTAGTCGTTTCTAATCACAATTTACTGTATTAATATTACGTTCCCCCTGAATTTCTTTCGCGGTTCTTCTCAGGTCTGAGGTTTAACTTTTTCGAAACCGTGGTAGGTTAATTTATGCTTAACGTTCAAAAAGATAATATAAATACTGATAATATTACATTCAAAAATGGTAATATTTCGATCTTGATTTTGGTTATTTAATGTCTCCAACAAAAGTAAATAAATAAACTACGCAACTTGTGAAAAAGGAACTGCTATACAAAATTTGTATTATAATAAATAACTAGGTACATAACTTTTTAAGATACGTTATTTTTTTGTTTGTGAGAAAAAGACTGTTTTACTTGAAAATTTAGTTTTTGCTACTCATTTCTTTTGTAATCTCTATTCTAAATCTGATCAACTGATAAAATCTGCTCATATTAATAAAAAATGTACAAAATAATTTATTTATGTATTTATTTACTTGTTAGACCAACTGTTATGCATAATTTATAATATAAATTTTAACATGTAACTAGAACTAAAATTGGATGACACAATTTGTTTAAGAATAATTAAAGTAAAACTATTAAAAGATGAAAATCCAATGGATGAGGGTGGCTTAAAAAATATCAAACAAAATAGTTCAATTTTAAACTATCGAGTTTCTTGCCGGTTTTTTTTCGGTAGAATCTACATTCTAAACCGGTGGTAAAATAATTAAATTCGTTTTTTTGTTTTCATTTTTGTTTCTGTATTGACGATTCAAAAGTGCTTGTAAAAGCGTACTTGAATAAAGCATATTTTCATGAATTTTAAAACCACTGCTATTTTAATCTTTTTGTAGTTCACATTATAAAAAATATATTATTTTGAAGGAATTTCGGCGTATTAGCGCTAAACCACATGTTGCGCGCCCCTGCCGCGACTACTTAGAACAAGTTGCATTTCACCGGGCACCCACACATGCGTGAATCTTAACACACTATGCGATGGCCGTGACTTTGCGTCCAATATTGGCCGTTACCACCAACTTAATCGTTCTTGAAAAACGAAGTTCGTAGTTCTTCTTCTTTTGAAAAAAGGCGTATGACTATTAGATGTATAGTTTTTTTTTCTTTAGTCGTCTTATTTAGCAGACAAATATGGCGTATTTCTAGCCACACGAAAGAGTTTGATAAGAAATTATCGATTAATTGATTGAACTGAATCATTTTTTATAATGCAAAATTATAATTAAAAAAAAAAAATTAAAAATGCGTGATTTTTGTTCGGAGTTTATTACCAAATAAAGAAAAAGTAAAAAAGGCAATAGCTAAAATTGTATATGTCTACAAGGTACGTTGAATTCGCAGTTTTTAATATTAGATACGAAATTATTATCTAACTGGGTATATTAATGTAGTTTTTTTTATCGTAACGCTCGTTTAAATTGGGGTTAAATAATGTTATCAACAGAATTACTGTTATGTAGCAAATAGTATAATAAATAGTAGCTTTATCCGGTTTCCATCTGAACGGATAAAACTATTTTAAACTGACTTCAAAAAGGAAGTGGTTCTCAAATTTTATCGTATGTTTTTTTAATGTTTGTAACCTCAAAACTCCGTCATTACTTGGCCGATTTAAAAAATTCTTAAGGGGAACAATCTTATTCGATACTTTCAGAGTGGTTCCATAGAATTTTTATCAAAATTGGTTCAGTAGTTTAGTATTTAAATCATATATTGATTGAATGGAATAATTATGTCATCCAAATGAAAATGTGTATTATGATTTTGAAGTCGGTTAATTTTTTTTTCAATTTTCATATTTTTAATTAATACTAAAAAGATGAGATTACTACTATGAGTAATAATTTAATTATTAATGGGATATCACGTATAGATACATGTACATTTAGTGTAGCGAATCAAGAAAACAATATTGGTTTATTTTATATTAATTTGGACAAATATGCTTTGATCACATTAGTTGTTTAAATTATCAATATTATTCTTAGATTCAGATCTAGGTTTACACTACCTTAAACAAGAAAGATATAGACAATAAATACATAAAATAAAATAAATATATTACGAATGAATTACACACACAAAGCTTATATCTCGAGGCTAATAGCCTAATTTGGAATTAACTTATTTGATCTGGTTTGTTAATACTGAAGGTAATCAATTTATTAAAAATATAACAAAAATAAAATCCATATATAGTTTAAAAACATACGCCATTAAAATAATACAAAATATTCAATTATTTCTATACATATACATGCATATATATGTAGATATTTTAAGAAATTAGTAAGTGGGTAAAAGTATCAATTTCGCACTTGTCTGTTACCGGTTATAACTGGATCAAACGGCTTCAGTTTTGTAATAAAAAATATATGTTATTGATGTTAAAAAAAAACCTTTCTATTTTTACACCACACCAATTTTTATGTATATTGTTAAATACATAAAAAAACGGATGTCTCATGACGTATAAAATAATCCTTGGGGATAAGAATCGAATTAGGGAATAGTCTCGAACGGGTTTTATCTGGATTAGACCAGTTTAGCATCATTCGAGTTTTTTTTATATAATTTGTTTTGCTTTTTATTATATTATTATTATTAGTCAATTTTTATTATAGTTTATTTGCTGATACTGAGTGTATTAGTTACATTTTTAACTTATTTTCATTAGTATAAGAAATCTTTTCAGTTATAGTGTAATTTTTGTTAGTCTTTATTATTATTATTTTAGGTTCAGTTTTTTCTTGTATTCATCTGCATCTGTCAGCTGTGTTATAAATAAATTCATTCTTATTCTTATTCACTGTTAATATCTGTTAAATTACTTTATAATAAGTCAATGCAACAAAAACTCGTTTGCACAGACAGACGGAGTGCAATGTGTTCTGTATAGATGCAGTATCGCGGGGCTAAAGTACGAATTCGGGACCCCAACCGGTCCGATCTGAATCACGCGGCCTGCAAGCGACTAGCACTCTTAAGATATGGATGAATTGCTCGCTTTTTTATACATTTCGGTAATTTTAATGTTTATAATTATGCTTTCGTAGAAAAATATAAACGAACTTCAAACAGAGCTGAAGTTATACACGATTGGAGCAATTGCTGTTAGTTATACAAGAACTCCATTATCTTTCCGAAGATGTTCATCAGATCCTAAAATATATGAAAATCTCAACCAAATCGAAATAATAGTATTTAAGAAACTCGCGGATAAACATACATATATAAATGCTGGTCAAACACATGACACTTTTTTGAAGTCGGTTAAAAGTGGAAAAGTTAAACTTACAGTTAAAATCGGTATCTACTTAATTATTATTACTAGCGACCCGCTGCTCTTCGGATGAATGCAATGTACTTTTATCACATTACAAATCTTTGAAGTTTTTGGTTTTTCTCTATAATAGTATGCACGTATTATACATGTGAACTTTTCTCCTAAATCACTCTGCTTGATGAAATGTTTGCGTAGTTTCAAAGACCTAAGCGTACAAACGGCGGGGTGCAACTTTGTTTTTACCCGACTGCGCGTTGGAAATTAGTGTAATGTATTAATCAGTCTATACGTATGTATGTATGGGGGTTTATACTATTTTAGTCATATTTAGACTAAACCCGTAGGTCAATTTTATAAATAAAATGTCGTTTGATTCGTCATGGCGGCGTAAATTTCATAGAAAGCATGACAATTTGGAAAACTCACTATGGCTTACTTTGGACGCTATAAAAAAAAAAAGTAAAAGTCGATGATGTCAAGTGGGATATCGTTATATTTAGGTTTCCCGGCTTTTTAAACGACTTTAAAAAGTATGAGGTTTACAAATTGATTTTGAATTTTTTTTTGATTCGTATATGTTCAGATTGATGAATTTTAAACAAATTCGCTTCAGTAGATTTGTTCTTAAATCAAAATAACTTGAATAAGTACATATGTCATTCAACACAACGAAATAACGCATTATGCTTTAAAAGTCGGTTTTGTTAGGTTTAAATTATTTTTTTATTTTATTATTATTGTTTATTTATATTTCAATAGTTTTATGTTTTATTTCAATCATTATATGGTAATACGTTTTTAAAATTATATCATATTAGCATGGATTGGTTTAATAATCTGTGACGTGAGTTTTTGGCGGGAATTGAAAACAAAGATGGTGGATTTGTATTTGATAAGTATTCTCGAATTTGATGGAAAACAAATAAAAATTAGATGGTAAATATTTTAAAATAATTATAACATTGTGTCGGTTAAAATACATGGAATATTCTTTTGAACGCAAAATACTAATGGTTATGCTTGACTTTTCCGGTAAGAATAAGAAACGAATCACTTGGACTTAAAGTATAAATGATAACAAATGATTGGAGTATTAAAGGTTTAATTTGAATATAAGGTTTTACTTCACTTAAAAAAGGTTATTATTAAAAAAAAATTGCAGGTTACTTAAACGTAATTTATTTTAATCCATACTAATATTATGAAGCTAAAGAGTTTGTTTGAACGCACTAAACTCAGGAACTACTATTTCGAATTGAATAATTATTTTTGTGTTAGATAGTTTATTTATTGAGGAAGGCTATAGGCTATATTATATCACGCTACGACTCATAGGAACGAAGCAGTAACCATAAACGCGAGTGTAACCGCAAGGGACTGCACACCACAAGCTAGTCTGCCATTAAATTTCGTGGTATATCTGCTTATCGTGTCCCGCTTGAAATAAAACAGCACATGACTTTAAAGCAACTTTTTAGAGTCTAGAAGTGAAAATAACAAAAAAAGTCTCGCTGAGTTTTCTTCTCAGGTCCGAGGTTATACTTATCCGAAACAGTGGTAGATTTATTAACTTTACGTTTGAAAAGAGAATGTAAATTCCTATTTCGAATAAAAATATTTTGATTTGATTGAATACTAACCTTGCTTTGTATATTATATTCATAGACCATGCCGTAGGCTATCATCATAACAATTATTGTACTATACTAGTAAAGAGTACATTCCTATTCCTATTAAGAAGGATTTGTGACAATCGCTGACTGCCTAAGGCTGCATTGTATTTAAAAAACCATTAATTAATTGAAAAATCAAAAACGCGACTGCTTAACAAGGCCATAGAGAATCGTTACTAACCAACTTAAAGTCAACGTTATAGATTCTAAACGGTAATTCAAAATAAAATAAAATTTTTAATACGTATTCAATGATGAACTGTGAACACAGTTTGTCGATTTTAATTTTTTCTTCATTCACGATATGGCCTCCAAAATCGGCCATTTTGATTTTTTCAAATTATTTTACTTTCTACGACATTCGGGCTGTTATGACGAATCAAACGATGTATTATTTATTTAATTCGGCTACAAAGGTATAAACTTACAAACAAACATACATACATAGACTGATAAACATTACCCTCCCTTGCGTCGCGCAGTCTTGTAAAAAGGGACTATACAGAAAAAAGTCACGAGCATAAAGTAGTAATTTTTATTATTTACCATTTGTTTCATTAAAAAAAAAATATATTTTCACAAAAATAACACTTTAATAAGCACAATAAGACAAGATCTATCCTTCATAAAAAGAGCGCGAAAAAAAAAATTAAAAAAAATAATTAAATATGCAAATTAATTCAAAAATGCTTCCTCGTATAATAAAACAGCCTTTATGTTAAAACACCTGTTTTTATATGGAAAATAATTTAAATATTTAATTGCAATTAGATACAGGAAGACTTAATATCTGTTTGTACGTAACATTCAAAATCACCGAAAAAAAAACCTCTTTCAAAACCAGCGAACTCAAGGGAATATTTTTTTCACTTCCTTGTAAGAAGTTAAAAAAAAATTAACGTGAACAATTTTGGTCATAAGATTTTAATTGAAAATTTATTTTGACTGTTTCTGAATCAATTTTGTATTGGTCGTGACGGCTTCTATGTACCCATGCTCACTTACGTAATTGAAGTAATTAGCCGTAGAATTAAGAAAAATAATTATAGGACTATTCTTTTACCCATTTTTTAATGAAACACACAATCAAAACACAAATCATGTGTTTTTTGAAATTATTATAAAATTATATTATATATTTAATTTAATCAATCATAATCAGAACTTACTCGAATAATGTGGTTATGACGTCATTAAATTCAATATGGCGGGGTAACGAATATTTTTAAGTTAATATAGGAAAGGATATTTTAACTATGCACAGTTTATATTCATTTTATTATATTGAAGTAGCCGTTAACATTGCTTAATTTGTGTTTTAAACGCAAACTATTGTGTTAACGTGAACGAAATAATCATTAACGAGTATAGAAAAGTATTTAACCTTGGGGAAGGACGCACTTAAAAAATCAACCCTAAACGAATTAGGGAGTCCCATAATTAATGTTTCAAAATGCGTTTCACGTACAGACAGGAATATATGCATTTATGTATTATAAAATGTTCTATTTTGTTGTATCTTATTACTTTTTCAGTGTTAAATATTCTAACGGTCTCGTAATAAAGTTTAAGTGGACTTTTATGTTGGAATTATTTAACTATTCGTTCTCTTACGGTCTAAATATCACTGTTTATAACGGGTTGTGGGTATATGGAGTCAACTAGCTGTGTTTTACGGTTTCTTTTGTGAAATTATCCAATTTTATTTGTTAGTGTAAAGGAATATATATGGCTTTACGTATTTTATGAGTGGTGATTTGATTAGGTTAGGACTGATATGAGTGACGCATTATTTTAATGTTACGTTTGAAATTAAAATTTTGAGGTTTTGACTTAAGTTTCGATTTGAGAAAAAAGATCGACTTTAAAATATAGGAAGATACAAAGAGTTATACATTTAAGATATGTGTATATTATTGGTTAAATAGTTTTTATTGTAGACTTATTCTAGTAACGTCGTTATAATTGTTTTCTAATTTATTCTTACATTGGAGTAGACAAAGATGTGAAAAGGTACAGCCATGATCTCATTGTTATTTAAAACAACGTTATATTTTATTAAGAACTGGGACATATGAGAGAGTTGTAACGAGTCGATTATATATAACTAGTAGAATTAATTGGTCTTAGTAATTTTGTCGCTAAACTTTTAGCACCATAATGGAGTTCGCAAGTATTCGCCTCGATAAAAACCGAATCCATTGTTTCGTGGCACACGGGAAAAGTGGAGGGCAGGAGATAGTCGATAATATATAATTATATCCACCAATTTTTCTACGCACTTTCGCGCTTACACACACTCGAAAAAAAACCACGTCCGTACGTACACGTAACCGCAACGCACACACGCGAACAACCAATAAATAGATTGAACTAAACGGTGAAATTTAAAAAAGGAACAAAACGAACGAATCGCATTGCCGCACACATAAGCGTAAATGCAGCCCAATCATTAAGGAGCGCCATCGAAAAAGCGGCTCAAAATCGAACGAACGAAGGTTTTAAATAAAAGAAAATATCGATGCTTATAGAACTAGCGTGTTAACACATAATGCATGCGTGGGAATGACGATTACACACACATGAGCTTAATTTTTGATTATGAAAACACCGAATTTTCTTAGGTGTGTGCTTTGAGGCTGCCCATGTGTAGGTGTGGGTGCATTCTTTTTGCGCGTGTATCGCCGTCGAGTTAAAGTGTGTTGCGTATTATTTATTTGTGTGCGTAATTTTGTCGTTCGCATGATGGATTCGCGTGTTTGTATTGGTGTCTTTTTTCTTTTTTTTTCGCGAGCGGGCAGGCACACAGCGGGACGGGTGAAAAAATAATTTTAACTGGCACACTGCAGAGCGTGTTTAATTTTTGAGCTCTCTTTCCCGCGCGAAATGGGACGTCATTACTTTTTTAAATTACAAATGTCGTCGGTTTTGCATTTCCATTTTGTGTTTATTTTATTTCTGTATTAATCCTCATTGTTTACGAAAATCGTGTGAGCTTTTGCGTATCGCGGCTGGGGGATTGCTTCGTCTTTATTCAATGGCTGTCTTTATTAGTGAAAGGATTGGTATCTTATGCACTGAAATTAAAAATTACTATTTCATGTATGCTGTTGTTTTTGGATGGAGCTATCGTATATTAAAAGATATGTTTTGATATTGTATGAGAAATTAGTTTGAAAATGTATCTTTAGTTTTCACGAAAGTTTTTTTTTCAGTTCGACGATCGTCAAATCTGTTTAACCGCTAACTGCATTACTATTAAAAATTTAAACATACGTTAAACGCGTGTCTATAAAATCCTGTACTACAAATCCCCTTCTAAAGATAGTTTTGAGCTAAACAGAGTTTAGACATAGTTTAATTAGGTATTTTAATAAATGATTAAAAGCTACTTTACCTGTTAAGAATAACGTGTGATATTTAATAACGCAATATAGCAATTTAGACAAAATTTTAACAATTTTAAAGTTTTAAGCACTGTTCAGCCAGACACGTGTTAAGCATGGTTTTATTTCATCTTTTATAGTAAAGCTGTAAAGGGACAGATAGGATATTTATTCATAAAAATAAGGTTTAAAGGAAAAATTTTGATATATAAATATACACAGCACTACAAAAATTACTATGCTATAGATACATATATACTTATGTAGTATGTTTTGTCCTATTTGACAGATATAAAGACACAGGAAAAATAATGAATGACAAGAAATTATAAGTAAGAGAAAAGCAATTTTTTATGTTTTTCAAATCTTTATACAAATATTGAAACAAGTCATATCTATGTATATAAACATATTCTTTAACGTTATTTAATAATTTATTTTAGTTTTTATTTTTTAATATTTTTTGCAAAAAATCTAACACTTCCTGAACTTCATGTTTCTTGCGATAATTGAACAGATGGAAATTGAACTATTATTGTGGACTACGATTATATTACCACATTCTGATTAATGTATAAAATAATAAATCAATAAGCCGATAGATGGCATTAAAAGGTCAGTTTGACATTCATTGCTTTTACTGAGAATCTTCATATGACCTACTGTTTTAGGGTAAAGTATGCTGATCAGTTTTAATGACACCTTGCATTGAAGACGAAGCCCATTCATGTCTCCTTAAACGAGAAATACACTTAAGTTTAGCTCAGACTTTCATAAAGATACATAAGTTGTTTACTGCTTTACACTTGAAAAAATTTACTGTGAGTGACTTCAATTTGATAGTCAGAGCTTTTGTGAGGTTATTAGGTAAGTGTTGCTACGTTACAAAGTTGTTTAATATCAATTACGAGGGTGAATCTTACTGATAAGGAGACATATGTATATTATAACTAGAAGATCCATGTTAATCGCATCATTAGTAATTACTTACGTAGAAATTGTAAACTGTATTCTTAATGAAAACATTATAGTTAAAATATTTACTTATTTGAGTAAAAACTTATCTTTAAAATGACGTATCAATCATTCATTTTTATATAGTATTAGGCGAGAATTACACTTATAAGTTTTGCTATGAGACTTTCATAAAGATTTATATAAGTGATTTCTCATTGCTTTACACCTGAAAGAATTTACCGTCAGTGCTTTACTTTTGACATTCACAGTTTTATATCGCTCTCGAGAGTATAATTAATAAATGTAGATATTTCATACCGACTAAGAACACCTTCGAGAAATATATACGTACATACATACTTCAATACTGTACTAGCAAGTCTCCGTATCTTCTTAGAAATTTAACACTACAAGCTTTCAATTATCTTTTTAACCTTAGGGAATGAATTTTGGAAAAATCTTTCTTAGTGTACACTTACGTTATAAAACGTTTGTTTAAAATTTTAATTAATTGAAAGCGGATTGATATAATAAAAAGCTTTTTTCTAATAAAACGTTTTCAAACACATTTGAATATTCGAAACATTAAATTAAGATACTTTTTTTCCGTACTTATTAAGTTCGGATGATTTGAACAATTTTTGAATAATGTTTACTAGGTGACGCATTATTTGTATTAGTGTATACTAATTCCACGGAATTTTTCGTGGGTTGATCATCAGCGTCCATGTCGTCGCTTTATATGTGATACCTCAAAACCATAATTTTGGTGAAAATGGATTTTCTCAGTGAAAACGTTATTCAAATAATTAAATTTTATAATAATAATATTTCACACAATATCTTAAGTCTAAATCATTTAAAAATGTTAACATTATTACAATTAGCTTTAGATGAAATTTTTTATCTCCTGTAAAGTTCGGTAGTTCATGTACACGCTATCACATCTAGATCGACGATATATAGATTAGTAGAGTAGAAAAAAAAGTTATAAAAAAAACGTGGTTATAGAGTTACAACCACTGAGTTACTTCACAGCGGGTTGGCGGAAGCATACATCGTATTTCTTACAACACACACAGGTTCCACGATGTTTTAATTCATCGCTTACGAGATGAATTATAAACATCGTCGCGCATTACGACATTTTATTTCGCAATTTTACATACGAGGCTGACGTTATTGTAATTTATATATTGCAATTAATGAATAACTAGTTTTTGATGCATCCTTATCCTTTCCAATATACTTAAATTATAAAGCTGAAGAGTTTGTTTGTTTGAACGCGCTAATTTCAGGAACTAGTGGTTCGAATTGATATAATTATTTTTGTGTTAGATAGTTTATTTATTGAGGAAGGCTATAGGCTATATTACATCACAATACATACTCATAGAAGCGAAGCGGTAACCATAAACAAAAGCTTTATAATATTAGTATGAACAATGATAATAAATAAAATTGAAAAACTGTTTTTTGACTTATGTTGATTTCGCAAGGAATAGGGTAAGTGGTGTGTAATTTAACCAAAACAATTGTAGTAAACATGTTTTTATTATTTATTATTGACGATTACTCTTAAAAATTAATTTACATATATTTTACGAGTATTCATTTGTCATGTTTTAATATCTTTAAGTACAATTATATTATAAATCATTGTTATCTAGATTGTCTTCAATATGCTATTGACAAAATTTTAAAAGAGTAATTATCGAGTTTCTTGTCGCTTCTTCTCGGTAGAATCTACGTTCCGAACCGGTGGTAGCTTCATTATCGATGAATTTTTTTTAACATGTATTGAAGATTTAAAAGCGCTCGTGAGAACCTAGTTGAATAAAGTATTTTTTGATTTTGATATTGATTATACCAAGAATATATTTGTATTCTGATAAGAAACAATGTGTCAACCCACAAAAAGTCAAATTCAGATATATTGATGTATTCTGATAATGTGTAACGCATTTAACATGATTCAAAATATTTTCAAGTCATAAGTACGGAAAAAGTTATTAAATTTAATGTTTCGAAAATTTAAGTGTATTCCATATTTTGCAATATTTAATAGTATCATATACTTGAAAAAAAAATAGTATTAGATATTTTTTTTATTATACCAATCTCTTTTATTTGATTAATTATAGAAATAGAAAATAAATGATATATATAAATACTTTTCAAATAAATTTATTAAGAATAGGTTTGACATGTTAGACGCCATTTTCTCAAAATAAAGTTTATGTGGTTTGACACAGTATTACTTATCAGCGTCCATATATATATATATATATATATATTAGAAATCATTTTTAAAAAGTATGACTTAAGTCTTTTCTGAAATGGCCGATTCAGATATAAATCTTGCCTTGACAACAAATAAAAATATTAAATAAAAATTCATAAAGAATCGTAATGCTATAATATTATAATATAACGTAAGCTGTGTCCTTCAACCCGAGGAGCTATAATACGTTATAATGTTTAAATTCAAAGATTTTTCTCAAGATTTCCATCAGATTATGAATTGTAAAAAAAGGTGTAACCTTGCGAATTTAAATTATAAGTTGTATGAAAATTATCGTATGAAAAACTGTTTTTTTGCTATTAAGTTACATCTTCGAGTTCGGTAACCCCATAAGGAATTAATAGCGTTGATATTAATAGCCTTCAGTTAATATTCATCTATACATATAGATTTACAAGATGTCAACTGGGCAAGTGTTGGATATTTTATCAGTGTTACCTGAATCGATATTTAAAAGTAAAAAAGAAACCAAATTCAATTTCAATTCAATTCTTTGACTATTAGTTGTGCCAATTAGACACATGTTAAAAAGAAACCGATTTTTTTTATTCTTGTCATAAATTATGCCTATACGTATATCCTAGCCTACAAGATCCAACGTTGAAGTTATTATTGTTTAAAAAAAAAAAAATGTTTTTATTACTTTTAAATATCGATTCTGCTAACGCTGGTGAAATGTCCTACACATGTTCAGTTGACATTTTATATAATTCCTTGTCCTTACTGACTGACGGTTTTGTCAACGCAGAGACTAAACCGCTGAGGGCGCAAACTTGAAATTTTGCCAGTAGATGCCTTTTAACTAGGATGAACGGATGAACTATTATATAATGAAAGGATGAACTATTCATATATATAAGTCTAAAGTAAAAAACGAAATTGAATATGGTCATTTCCGGTAAGAAATAAATACGCGTGAATATCGACGTTTTTTTTTAAATTCTATCCCAAAGCGGGCTGAATTAGGGATCGTAAAACTATATGTAATGTGCGGATGCTAGTTACATTTATAATATTGAGGTAGCGCCTAGTTGTAGCTAACTACAGCTCGTATACGGGGCAGTACCACACTCTTCGAGTATTTTGTACGGTGAGTGAGACAGTCGAAAGCCGTTAGGTTGGGAGAGTTATCTCCCATTCCTTTCCTTACTTCCTTTTTCCCTTCATCGCTTTAAAAGTAACGAGGTGTTCTTTTTAAGCTGGCAACGAATTTGCGGTTATATATAAAAAATGTTTTAACCGATTTTTTTTTATTAAAAAAGTTGTTAGTATCATATTTTTACTTGAAAATATTGGGTCATATTGTCTGTGTGGTTGTAGTCTAGACATATTGTTTACTTATAGTAAATATGTGTCATGCACGAAGGGTGAAAAAAACCCGTTTTATGAGTCTTTAAAACGACTTTACTATTGCCGCCATGTTTGATATATTTCAATGGTTTTTAACAAACCAAATGTTATATCTAAATTGCAATAATATTCTTTCTTGCTTCCTCTAGCTGATGGATCCTGGATCCTTTGTGAGGCTATTGTTTTAATATTGCTATATTGCTGAAATTCGTACAGGATAAATAATTAAATTGTAATCATAAACTGTGTTGTATTTACAATCTTTTAAAAGAGTAACTATCGAGTTTCTTGCCGGTTCTTCTCGGTAGAATCTGCGTTCCGAACCGGCGGTAGCTTCATTATTTATATATCTTTTTTTTTTTCATGTATGACGATTCAAAAGTGCTCGTAAGAGCCTACTCGAATAAAGTATTTTTTTGATTTTGAATAAATCGTTAAGTTTTTGTTGGCTATTGCGAGAAGGTTAAAGACTGTATATGATTGCGCGTGTGACGTACTAACAACGGGACGACGGAAACATTTTTTTCTATCCAGTAGGATACAAGAATTTGGTTTAGTCGTCGTCAAGTAACGAAATCTATATTAACGCGAGCGAAGCCGCATGAAAAAAAAGCAGTTTTTGGATTATAAATTCTAGTCCAAAATCTTGTACTAATTTATCCTATTTTACCCTTAAAATTTGCGGATACTGTGTTGTGGAAACTAGGCCATATAACTGTCAAAATTTTTGTAACCGCAGCGGTATAGGCTCATTGATAATTCAGTCAGTCAGTCAAAACAATTGATTATATATGTATACATACTTTACTGTGTAAATATCAGCAATATACGGATTTAGAATATAATAATAAGCGAACAAATAATACTTACTGGCTTTTGTAGCAAAGCCCAGCAGTAGTTTACTGGCTGCAATCTGCATACGGGCTGCCTCGACCAGGGCAGGACCACAGTCTTCCAATCACTCAAACTCAAAATATACTTTATTCAAATGAGCTTTAAAGCACTTTCGAATCCTCAAGTTACATGTCATTATTTTTTTAGATTTTTATATAGCTACCACCGGTTTTGGATGTAGTGTCCACTGAGAAGAACCGGCAAAAATTCAACTATTTTTAAGTCATTCATACATAATGTATTTTTATTACATTTAATATCAGTCGAATATTATATTAATGTCGGTGTAAAATAGCTAATATAACTAAATCTACTCCTTTATTTTTTTATTTCCTAGTACTTTTTAAACTGGCAACACATTTATGGCTCCTCTGTGCTGTAAATGTCCATGTGATCACTTAGCATCAAGTGACCTTTTTCACTTTTATCCTCTCTCTGTTTCTGGTACTGTAAATGTCTATGGGAAGCGATAATCACTTAGCATCTGGTGACTTGCTCGTCTGCCAGCTATTTTTATTAAAAAAATTGCCAGAATAGTTTTAGCTATGGTCGAAATATAAAACGATTCGTTAGAAAAAAAGTCTATTGTTCGATAAATTCATTCTAAAACGTTCGGAAACTTCAATCAAAACGAAATGCGTTTTATTAAGCCCTTGCAATCTAAGATTTCATCTCAAACTAGTATTCGCCCTAGCAACATGATCTGGACCGGCCCGTAGGGGCTGTCACTGAGCGGTTACCTTGTGGAAATGGCGTATGTAAGTTATTTCTTTATTTAACTATTTTTAATCTCCGACCCGACAGGGATGTTATGAGATTGTGTATTTGTGTGTCTGTCTATAGCAACGTTAACTCTATCAAATTGATTAATTTCATTACATTTTTTTTTGTTTAAAAGCTGGTGTGATCGAGATAGTTCTTAGCTACAATTTATAAAGATCTATTGACGTTTGAAAGCTATCTACTTGTTTCTATTCGTCGAAAGGATCCGAGTTATTTCTACTAATCACATCTAAAAAAAGTTAAACTTTAATTAAAAACGCAACAGAATATAGCCAAATAGGTGCAGCCATTTTATATTGATGGGATTAGCTAGTACAGTATAGGCATCATTTATAAAAAGTAATTTAAAAAAAAATTACTTTTAAATATCGATTCTGATAAAATGTTCAACACATCACCGTTCTCTTTGTTTTGTATGTACTGTACTTTACAACAAGCAAAAGGATTTGTAGTATAACTAGAAGCTTACAAAATAGATTTTAAGACAACACACTATTCAATGCGTAACTTTAGTTCCATTTGAGATAATAAATTATAGACTAAATCGATTTGCAATTGTGAAAATAGATAATTATAAGAAACATATATCTATGAAATTGTTAATAATATTTTCATCGAAAAATAATGATATGAATTCCGTCATGTTCCACGATAAATTATAAAAAAAAGGCCAGGAACTTCAAAAATCCTGTTACAATTAGAATAAATCTTTATAGATCAACACACAAAAAGTTAAATTCGGAGATATTAATGTATTCTAGTAAGGTGTCACGTATTAAAACATCATTAATTTTTTTTTAAGTGAAGATTCAAACAAATGAATTAAAAATAGGTTTGACATCTCTAGACGCCATTTTTTTCAAAACGAAGTCCGTGTGGATTTTTCTTAGTATTGCTTATCAGCGTCCATGTACGATCGCACATATCTAGAAACTATATAGCTAAGCTATAAAACTTCACCTGTATCTGCTTACCATACCAGAAATAACCAGTACGAACCGGTTAGCATATTGCCGTCAACACATAGCACTTCTAACTCACTATTCTAAGGGTGCATTGACCTTGGAGCAACCGTCTTTCCTATCAATAGACGACGCATGAGGGAGACAGCGAGATAGCGAGCGAGACGGAATAATAACATAAGAAAAGCAAGGTCGCCGGGCAGTGGGTCAGCACGTCTAGGCGATGTCTAGCACACACACACTAGTAACTGACGGTTAGCAGAAAAATGTTAACTATTTTATCTATATCTAGAAATATATATGTGAAATTTAATTAAAGTCTGTTTTCGTTGAAATAATTTTGGATTTAATTTAATTTTTAATAATGTTGTATGGAAGGTGAAATAAGAATGTTTCTTCTACTCCAAAACGTGCAACAGAAGAAAATGTCCAAAATATTTACTACTCAATGTATAGATATCACATTTTATAATCATATTAAAAATATATAATTGCGTAATTATCAATACATTAATATATTTTTTATTATTTAAAAATATCTTATTCTGTCAAAAAGTAATATATTCTACAGAGAAACCAAAATGGCGACTGCAAATGCTATTTTATTCGTAACTTTTTTATTGTATTTAAAATACTATATTAGAATTTAGAATAACTTAAAAATCGAAAAACGATTACTGTATCTGCTAACCAATAACTTAAAATACCAAACTTAATAGTCAAATAATAAAAAAAATACCTCAAACAATCAATTCAACACATTTTCAAACAGCCTTAATTCACCAGAACTCAATCCTAAATATAATAATCACTTAAAAAAAAAAACAAAAACTATAATTCTAAATTCGAAATTCTCCCAACCGTACAGCCGCACTACGCTCGCGATAGTTCACACACACGTCATAGACGTATCGACGTGTGGGACGTACGAGCGGGATAGCTATTGTTTGAACTGGATTTGTTTTAGATTTGTAGTTTCATCGCCGTGTTCGAAATTCAAAAGCGCATTCGGAAATTGTTTTGCGCCATTAATTTTTTATTTTTAAACAGTTTTACATTTGCCACTTAATAAATTTAAAGCCTATATTGAAAAAATCTTTAATAGATAAAGGCGTTGCGGTTCTCATAATGCAAATAAAAAAAGAAAACCAAAGCAGGGGAATAATTGAATAAAACGATCGCAATGGCGAAATGTGCCAGAGTTTAACTATAGAAGGTATTTGAGTACAGAAATCAACTGTCAGAATGAAGCACGTTTTGATAGTGACAGTTTCACATAATTGTACACCCACACACACACACAGCTACAAAACAAAGAATGAATGAAATTTACAATATATCAAGCCACACGCACTTCATTTTGAGAAAATGGCGTCTAAAGATTTCGAATATTAATAAATTAGTTTAAAAAGTGGGTATATTTCCATCTTTTCTATTTTTATAAAAGTTATAATGAATCAAAAGCAAATTGGTATAATGAAAAGTTGTGTCTAATAATAAGAGTATATTGAAAAATATAATACACGTAAAATTCGAAACATTTACTTAAAAAAAACTTTTTCCCGTATTGACTTTAGATGGTTAGAAACATTTTTAAATAATAATAAATAACGTATTATAAAAATCCATCAATATCTCCGAATTTGACTTTTTGTGGGTTAACATATTATCGCCTATTAGAATCTATTAAGGCCTCACGTTTCTTTTTTAATAGGCCAGGCATGATGATCTTTGTATTTCGAATGGTTCGCAGAACGAAATTCTCATATGAAATGTTTATGTATCCAATGTGCATTAGTGAACAGTATGTATTATCGTATCAATGAAGTTTCAATGGGATCTTTATTTGTGTGTCTGTCCCCAAATTCATATTGAATCGTTTAAGAGCTATTACATATTATTAGTTCATATCTGGGTGCTGATAAGCAATAACGTGTCAACCCACAAAAAGTGAAATGCGGAGATATTGATGTATTTTAATACTGCATCACCTATTTAACATTATTAGAAAAAATGAAGTCATATAAACTAAATAAGTACGGAAAAAAGTTTCTTTATTAATTGTTTCGAATTTCAAGTGCGTTCCATAACATCAAATATTTGAAAAACTTTTTCTTAGATAATATATTAAGTATATTAGTCTGAATTTAATTAATTATACCTTTTATCAAAAAATAAAAGAAAAGATGGATATATACTTCTTCAAACAAATGGATTAAGAATGGGTTTGACATCTTTAGACGCCATTTTTTCAAAATGAAGTCCGTGTGGCTTGACACAGTATTGCTTATCAGCGTCCATCGATGTATAGCAATTTGAATATTTGCGTTAACTATAAACTTAAACGCATCACACTCAACGACCTCCATTGTTAAAGATGTAATAGTAAAATTTTACCAAAATTTGTTGCGTGAACGAGTTAAGACATCCATTTCATTCATTTCACAAAGTAAATGTTTCCTTTCTGGGGCAAGGTATTCGTTTTTATAATAAAATCCCCCAGAAATATTTGCAGTTTTCCATGAATAGATTTAAATCATATGTTAAAAAGTCTCTAATAGCTAAAGCATATTACTCTATACAAGATTACGTTGACGATAAAGATGCGTGGGCTTAGTATATGCTGAATTTCGTACAGGATAAATAATCAATTTGTAATCATAACCTGTGTTGTGATGTATTGACAATATTTTAAAAGAGTAACTATCGAGTTTCTTGCCGGTTCTTCTCGGTAGAATCTACGTTCCGAACCGGTGGTAGCTTCATTATTTGATGTAATTTTTTTTTGTTTTTTCATGTATGACGATTCAAAAGTGCTCGTGAGAGCCTACTTGAATAAAGTATTTTTTGATTTTGATTTTGATTTTGACTTATAAACTTAAACTCAAAATATACTTCATTCAAATAGGCCTTTACAAGCTCTTTTGAATCGTCAATTTACAACTTTGTGATGTCAGTTCCACGTGAAGCTACCACCGGCTCGGAGTGTGGACTCTGCTGAGAAGAGCCGGCGAGACAATCAGTAGTTACCCTTTTAAAAATATTTTTGTACAATATTGTTTGAGTTGTTCATAAAATCATATATCCTTATAAACTTTCGATTTTTTAAATAAAATAATATAATAGTAGGATAATCGAGACTCGAACCCGTTACAGTTAACGTTACGGTAACTCACAATTGCTTTCGGCTTCACCGATTCATTGATTTACAACTCCGTATTCGCCCACTAAGGGGTAAAAAAACTCCAATGTATATTTTACATGTGCATTTATTTCTGAACAGAAGACGACCGCTCTGTGTAGTGGTGCTGAATGTACCTCTAACGCCGCCGGTTGCGGGTTTGATCCCCGCTCGGGGCAGATATTTATAGTTGTATAAATATTTGTTCCTAGGTTTGGTCTGGGTGTTTGTGCTTATGGATCTTCCCACCGTGCCTCGGAGAGCACGTAAAGCTGTCGGTCCCGGTTGTTATCACAATCACCTGACAATGATCGTTACTCGTAGTAGGGAAATTATTCTAGTCTAAATGGTTACTGGCTTGCCCTCAGGGGTTGCGGAGGTCATGGCAGTCGCTCTGTGTAAAAATCAGTAACTCGTCAATATCTGGACTAGAATAGAAAGCAGACCCTGGTATAACCGGGAAAAATGCTAGGTAGATGATGATGATTTATTTCTAAACAGAAGTAACTGATATTAAATTAGGTGTTTCTTACTTTGAAAATGACTACTTCGAATGAGTTTAACCCTTTAGAATTAAATTTCCAAAAATCCTTTATTAGTGGATGTTTACTGCGTAAAAATTTTTAACTGCCAAAATTTTAAATTCGTAGACCCAGTGGTTTAGGCTCTGTTGACGAGAGTATGAGGGCGAATTGTGTATATGTGAAGTAAACTCCGGAACCGCTGAAACTATTAAAAAAATTATGTTAACCATTGAAACGTACATTATTTTAGATAGTCATAGGCTATATTTCATGTACATATGCGTATTATTATATATGTATAATTAGCTTTGTCTGAACCTTGGAATTTTGACAATAAAATGAAGTATTGACACAATTGAGACAATAATTGACTGAAATTGAAAATTACAAAAAATAACGGGAATCTATTCGTTGAGACCATTTCAACGAGCACCAACACGATACTTCTGCTGTCAGTTGGTGAGGAGTCGTGGATACTGACTGCAGCATCAGACCAAGAACTCCATAATTTTCCATAGTCATTCTTATTGTGCATCTAAGACTCCTTCCACATCTAAATATAAAAGAGCTCATGATCTTGAAATGGCTAGAGAGATTTTGGTAGAACACGTCTAAAAACCACCGCTAGAAACCTCTCTTCTTATTCATGTTGGTTCACTTGTTTAGAAGCTACAGACACACAGACAAACATAGCGGTCAAACTTATAACACCCCTTTTTGTGTCGAAAGTTAATAATGCGTATTGAAGAATTGATTTATAAAAGTGACAAATACGAACATAAGTATTTATTCATCTACAAAATAAAATCAAAACGTTTTATTCTGAAAAAAAAAACTCTACAAATGATTGTCAGTACAGTCGTTTGTTATGCTAATACTTAAAATTCTAGTTACCAAACAGAATTCGCCTTCACAATCCTTATTAACATGTCATAAAGGCTGTTTCCCCATGGCCCAGCTCATGGTGTACTGCGCCATAGACAACGATTGTCCGCACTGCATTGTTTACATTTAGCAGACGCTACAAAAGGATTCGTAGACGGGAAATAAGTAACATAGAACTTATGTTAATTCTCTGTTATGTTTTATAATGTATGTAAAAACGTTTTTTTGAAATTTCCGTGGAAATGAATGGGTGTTTTTGTCTGCGTTATGAGAATATTTGAATGTGACGGTATACTATAAGATATTTGAGTATATCGCTGATAAGCAATACTCTGTTACGCCACACGAACTTCATTTTGAGAAAATGGCGTCTCGAGGATTTATAATATACCTACGAGATTGTTGTATAAATTTTTAAATATGAATAGCACTTGAAATTCGAAACATCGAATTAAGAATTTTTTTTCTGTTTTTATTTAAATGTTTAAAGAATGTTCAATAGATGACGCACTATCAGGATACGTCAACATTTCCGAAATGGACGTCTTGTTGACACATTATCGCTTATCAGCATTAAATTTGTCTAACCCCTTGTCAAGCTACACAAATAAGTCAAATCAAATCAAAATATTTTTATTAAAAATAGGAATTTACATTCTCTTTTTGAACGTCAAGAAAATGATTCTACCAGGGTTTCTGAGAAGAAACCACGATAGAAACTCAACGGGACATTATTTTTTTCTTTTTAACAACGTTAAGATTGGTTACAATACGTAAAGTGTATTGAGACAGTATAGAAGCGATCGCCTTATGCCCAAGGTGTGTCATCATCTACGAAAACTTTAATATCATAATAACCTCTTACACACAAACGTTTTTTTAAACTTTTTTAGAAGCATTTTGAACGTTTTCTGGGATCCTTTTGTAAAATCTTATACATCCCCCAACAAAATGATCACTTACTCGATATATTCGAGTAGCAAGTATAATGAGTTTGTTTTTGTTTTGAATCAATCAAAAAATACTTTATTCAAGTAGGTTCTTACGAGCACTTTTGAATCGTCATACATGAAAATAACAAAAAAAAGATACATAAATAATGAAGCTACCGCCGGTTCGGAACGCAGATTCTACTGAGAAGAACCGGCAAGAAACTCGATAGTTACTCTTTTAAAATATTGTAAATACAACACAGTTTATGATTACAAATTAATTATTTATCCTGTACGAAATTCAGCATATACTAAGCCCACGCATCTTTATCGTCAACGTAATCTTGTGTAGAGTAATATGCTTTAGCTATTAGTGACTTTTTAACATATGATTTAAATCTATTCATTGAAAACTAGAAACATTTCTGGGGGATTTTATTATAAAAACGAATACCTTGCCCCAGAAAGGAAACATTAACTTTGTGAAGTCGAAAACAAGGTGTTGTAAGTTTATCTTTCTTTCTCGTGTTAATATTATGTTTATCTCTATTTCTTTCAAAAATGATAGATATCATATTTTATTTAATGTGCCATACATTACATTTTCAAGAATGAATCGAGAACTAGCAGTCAATATTAAAATAAGCATAGATAAACACAATCGAATAACCCTTCACCCTGTCCCATCGACCCGGAAGGTCAAGAAGGGTTATTTGACCGCTAGTTTCAGGTTCATGGGAAATAAACCCATCAATATTATTAGTCGAGTGTGTTTGTCCTATTTCCCTTTGTAAACAAAATATTTGATTTCGAGAGGTTTATATATTT
Organism: Hypolimnas misippus; assembly: GCA_037950945.1. Taxonomy (NCBI): domain Eukaryota; kingdom Metazoa; phylum Arthropoda; class Insecta; order Lepidoptera; family Nymphalidae; genus Hypolimnas; species Hypolimnas misippus. The sequence goes on along the minus strand of JBBEEQ010000006.1, from coordinate 1,078,280 downwards.
GGGTTATTTTATTTCGTTACGTATTGTATTTTGAAAAATCTTTGTTATTATAAACTAGCTTTTGAATTTCGCATTCGATTTTATTTTTAAACTAATACGCTTATATTTGGTTGCTGATAAGCAATACTGTGTCAAGCCACACGGACTTCATTTTGAGAAAATGGCGTCTTAAATATGTCAAAACCTATCCATAATAAATTTGTTTGAATCAGTATATATTTTCATAACAGATATAATGAATTAAAAACAGATTGGTATAATAAAAAAAATATATTTTTAATAATATTTTTTATATATTTGATTCTTATATATTAAAAAATATAAAACACTCAATATTCGAAACATAAAATTAGGAACCTTTTATGTACTTATGCAGTTTAGATGACTTGAAAACTTTTTGAATAATATTAAGTGACGCATTACTAGAATCAATATCTCCGAATTTGATGTTTAGTGGGTTGACACATTATTGTTTATGAGCATCCATATATAAAATATTATCTATGACAATCTAGAATAATGTAACAATGCAATAATGTAATAACGTAACCGATTTGGATGTAGTTTTTTTTTATTTGATAGAGAGTTTTCTAGCGATGGTTCTTGGACATTTTCTACCAAAATCGGTCAAGATTATGAGTTCATTTCTGTTTTTTAAAGGTCTTTGAGTCGGAGGTTTTTTTTCGTTTTATATTTTTCTTTCAACTTTTAATAGTTTTTGCAATGTACGCCAGAATAACTCGCAGATGACAGAATTTTTCCTACTTATTTGACATATCGTTATATTTTAAACACACAATATCTTTATAAATTATAGCTTATGTTCCGATATATAAGCAATATAATTGCAAAGTTTTATTAAAATCCTTTCAGTAATATTTGCGTGAAAGATACATACATAATATTATTAAGGATATAACGATATATACATATACATACATATAAGTAAATATAAAGTAAAAATTGAATGAAAACAGAATCTAATAATATCAGAATATGGGGTAAATACCCCTTGGCCGTGAGACCACGGTCATCTACCCTTGGCCTACCTTCTACAGTCTGGACAAGATAGTTGGGGTGTGGGGTGAAATGGGGTCACATGGCTTTTTGTTAGTTTCACCTACTTCTGTGAAGGGATGGGTTTACGAAATTCTTTTACAAACTATTTGGAATAAGGTTATTTTTAACCGATGTCTGCACTCCTTTCTTGATTCTATAAATTATTATAGGAGATTTTAATGTTTTTTTTTTAATTGAGGGTGAACCTGTTAATATAGTTTAATTTTTCAATCGGACTTTGTTTTTTGTAAACAAGAATAAGAATTATCATTTTTTTTTTTTTTATTGTCATACATCACAAATGTTAGGGCGAAAAAACCAAAAATGCAAATCGATAGAGTCATGTTCTTTCTTTAGAGAGAATAACATAATTTTTATTTTGTTCATTACTAGCTTTCGTTCGCATTTTAACTCGCTCCAATGTAATCTACATTATTTTTTTAAATTAAACGCAAATAGTATTATCTATAGTTAGAGAATATTATTAGCTATGTAGAACAGTGCACTTTTAAAGTGGTATCTTGTTTTTTTAAGTAGTTTCATTGGTTCTGGCACATAACAAATTCGTTTACTTCCTATTAAGTATACAAGTAAAATTTATATCACTTAATTAATAATATATAAATATTGTTCTTGAAGATCTACCAAATAAATTTCATAAGTAGGAACTAGTAAAAAAGCGTTCTATTTTTGAAAAAAAAAACTTTTAATTAAAAAACAAATAAAGTACCCACTAAATACAATTCAATTCAATTCTTTGGTTAACGGCTTTTAGTTGTGCCAATTAGACATATGTTATTTCGCCAATGTCACGTAGGAATCCCACTAAATACATTTTACATTTAACAATCGAACCCAAAAGATACTTTATCAAAAAAAAAAAACAAAGAATACCTACCAAAAGAAAACTAACAAAACCAAACCAACATCATCAACGAGAACAGAACGTCCGATTTTCAAAAAACTATTTCCATTAAAATAACAAGACACCGTAAATTACAATATTAATCGTAACGACATTCGGTGCTGGCCTAACATCAGGTCATTATCCGACGCATCAACCTCGAAAATATAAGCACTATAAAGTCTAGATGCGCACACATACATGTGTGTTTGTCTGTGTGAGACTCCTGAACCGCATCTCTACGGAGCTTCGCACTTTGTACACTGAAATGCACGTAAAATATATACCCGAAAATAGGTCTTGAATAATGACTCTTTTTAAAGCAAAAAAATAAAAGTATAGATAAGTACCGTACTATATGACGTAAAAATGACGTAAAAATCTATATATCCATTTCAAATTTTAGCTTATCAATTGTCTTAATCAATTCAATTCAATTCTTTGGTTGATGGCTCTTAGTTGTGCCAATTAGACACTTTATTTCGCCAATGTCACGGAGAATGGAGAAAACATGATGGAGATTGATCGGTGGGGTCGAGAAATGTTAAGCAATAATGTGTCAACCCATTAAAGTGAAATTCTGAGATATTGATGTATTCTGATGATGCGTACGGTTAAATAACCGTATTCAAAATATTTTTAAGTCATCTAAAATAAATAATTTGGATAAAAGTTTCTTAATTTAATGTTTAAAACTATTGAAGTGTGTTCCATATTTTGAAACATGCATTACATTGTATATATTAAAAAACTTATTATTCGATAAAACTTTTTTTATATCAATCTGTTTTTAATTTATTGTACCTTCTATCAAAATAGAAAAGAAAAGACGAACTTCTTAAAATAAATCTATTAAGAACTAGCTATCCCTTGCGGTTACACTCATGTTCATGGTTACTGCTTCGCTCCTAGAGGTCGTAGCGTGATGTAATATAGCCTATAGCCTTTTCAATTTATAAACTATCTCACACAAAAATATTTTTTCAATTCGAACCAGTAGTTCCTAAGATAAGCGCGTTCAAACAAACAAACAAATCAACTCTTCAGCTTTAAAATATTAGTATAGATTAGGTTTGACACCATTTTCTCAAAATGAATTTCGTGTGGCTTGACACAGTATTGCTTATCGGAATCCAGCAAGAGAATATGATTGCTACTAATATTAAACATCGTAAAATATATATGCATCCAATTATCTAGCTCGTGAGTGTAAAGTGCATTGCACTGAACATTTGCCAAATATTTTTTTCTAAATATGAAACAACGTTCATTGACCCGGCGGCCATTATCAGCCGGACGAGTGTTTTAGATCGGCGCCCGCGCAGCTCTGTACGTTAATGTCTTCTGACTCAATGATTTAACAGATTTTTGTATGTATATTCGAATTCGTTGGTTCATTCACCTAAGCGTAATTTTAACGTACCAAAATAATCATTGTCTAAATTTTTATAGTCATCGCGTATTTTACGAAAATCTTTTTAGCGTTTCGAATTTTGAGTTTTTTGACGTGTGACGCGGTTGTGTAAGATATTTAGGTATATAAATGGAATATTAGTTTAAAATTAATATTGTTTTTATTAAAACCATTATATTATTAAGTTTTCATAAAAGTTATAGTACAAACAAACAAATAAGTTTTAAAAATGTCTTAAATTTTAGTAAAGGACATTATATATTTTTGGTTAAAATATGAAGAAGACAGGCTTAAAAAAAGAACAACGCCATATTGTAATAGGACTTGCCCGTGTAAGCATTTTTATTACTGCACCAATGGACCATCCTCGATTTTATTTGATTTCGACAAACGTGTTTTCTTTCTATATTTTAAATATATATAATATGTTATATCAAGAACAATTGATATGCCTGAATATTTTAGTCCTTTACCTTTTTAAAATGAAAATTAAACTTTGTATTGGAACTAAAACTAAAATGAAATAAGAACAGACTTCAAATGATATTTTATATATCGATACCTCCCACGTAAGTTATTGTAAGCCACAAAATTGCCGTTAGCGTTTTTACTGAATACTACACGAATTTGCATTGCTTAATGCATTCAAAGTGAAAAAATACCAAAAATCTTTTTTTTTTTTCAAGGAAAGTTACAACAAAATACGCCTGAAAAAAGGCGTATTTTGTTGTAACTTTCAAACTAAAACGGATTAAAAGAGCTCTACTATAAAATTGTAATTTCGGGGTTATAACAACTTACGTGGGAGGTATCGATATGCAATTTCGTTTTCTTTGACGACATACATATTTCCAGATAATAATATTTATAAATCGAACTATTGACTACATCAAATAAAAATATATATTTGTTATATTATTTATCTATTTAATATTAGAATATATTTTTTACACAATCCATTAGTAAACAACCAAGTTACTAGGCAACAAACACAAAGCAAATGAATTTTTTGAGTTGTAATTTTTATATTTTTTCATACAACAAAGTGTACAAGGAGTTCAGAACCACCTCCTGCGAGACTCTAGATAGACATTATTTTAAAAGATAGAAAGCGATAAAATTTTTGTAACAAATAAAAGATGAAACTCATAAAAATATTTCTTCTTTTATTTCCATAAATGTAAAATAAAAAGAAGTATTGAAATCTCGTTGAAGCAACTTGTCAGGTCATTGATTGCGGCCATGTTTACGATATTCTCTCGAAATTTCCACAAACTCAAATATTTGCTCGATTTTTACTGTTAGAGTAATGACTAAGTATGGGTATTTAGAATTAATATTTTCTCTTCAGAAATTTTTATTAAGATTTTCACGTGGCTATGATATGACTTTCTTGTAGAGCCTGTCAATGGCCCACTGTTGAACAAAGGGCCTTCTCAGGACAGTAAAGAAATTAAACTAACTGTCGAATCTATTTAGACTTTTGACTATTTACTTTTTATACCTAATTTAACAAAATAGTCGTAGAGGCTCCATTATCCTAGCGTACCCAGGGCTTCAAATGGGTTAAACATGGTCTTGCTGTTTTTTTTTCTCAATAATAAAAGAAGACATCCATGGGCGCGCATCGACAGACGCGTTGGCGCAATGGTCACTGCAACTGGCTAAAGCGCTAACGGTCGCGGGTTCGATCCCCGCTCACGGCAAACGAGTAATTGGCCATACAGATGTTTATCGTGGTCTGGGTGTTTCTGGTAGTGTTGTGAGTGTTTCCGGACCCCCGACTCAAGGTCATGAGATCTTAATGGGGGCCGTTGAGTGTGATGCGTTATTTATTTATTTATTTATGGGCTCATAGACGCCCATGCTCCTTTTTATTATAATTATTTCTTTTTTCTTTACAGTACAATTATTCTCAGTGACAAAAAGCTTAGAACTGCCCTAGAATTTAACTTACGATCTCTAAGGACGTGAGTCTGCACCTGGTTGTCTTTATTACTTTCTATTTACAAATGGATTTCGCCTATTGTATTCTAGTATGCCTCACACTATCATTTCGAGCACAGCCTCCATGTCCTTTGCGTATTGACTTGCTATGCTCCAGACTTCGTGCCTGCTGGTTGTCAACACAGAGTTGTAGTGAGTGTGCTAGAGCTGGGCTCTATCACAATTTAAATACTATTGCTTGATCCATATTCGAGTTTATCGATACTCGAGTGACATCACTATTAATATTATTTCTATTGTTGCAGGCAGCGTCGCTACGAAACGCGCAATCTTACTCTATCAGTGATGTTAGAATACCGTTCATGACCATCATCGCGACCTAGGACTGCGCGCTATCTCATCCGTTCAAACCGGGTTTTTGTCAATTTATTTATATAATATGCACATTAATTTATATGAATTTATTTAAAAAAACATATAGAATACACGTATATAATAATATGCGTGTAAACTAAATCATATAATTTGAGTGTTATCTACTATTACTACTGCTAATATTATAAAGAAGTAAGATTTAATTGTTTGTTTGTTCCGAGAGTACTAGACCGATTTGACAAGTTATCTTTCCATTGGTTAGCCAATTTACTGAGAAAGGCTTAGGCTATATTACATCACGCTACGACTTATAGGAGCGAAGCAGTAACCATAAACGCGAGTGAAACCCTAAGGACCAGCTAGTTTTTACCTAGCTATGTACCTAACTAATAACTACCTTATATTTAACCCTCGACCCAAAAAGTCGGGTATTATAATTTTGAAGTGTTTATATGTACGTCTGTCTATGGCATGGTAGCTCGCTAACGAATGGAATAATTTTAGTGCGGGTTTTTGACATGGTTCATAGCAATATGAAGACATTTGATGTTATTAGATATTTTCTAATAAACTACCTGCTTACTTTTAAAATTATTGAAAAAAGGAAAAGCTACTTTTTTTAAAATAAATTTAAAGTAATTTTATGAAAATAACTACAAATAATAAATAATATGCGCATCACACTCAACGGCCGCCATTAGGATGTTATAATCCTGTGGGGTCCTCGAGGTTCCGGAAACACACAACACAAAACACCCACACACCGACAAACGTTATGGACATTACAGACGTTTGCTTAGAGCGGGGAACGAACCCGCTACCATCAGTGCTTCTATCATATTAATTATTTAGGTAATAATTTATAACATTGATTATTAAATATTTATTGTTATTGTTTAGAATTCAGAAATAAATTTAATTAAATTATTTTAAACAAAGTCACAAAAAAGGATAATTAATTATAAATTAAAAACGAAATTTCGTAGTTAAAAATTAAGGACATTGACCTGGCAACGAGAAATTTCCACAGATTTTTCCTTTTACACTTGTAAGGTCTGACTTTATTAATATGTATTCGAATATTCTCTTACATAAATCGCTTTCGAAATGCTTATATATTTAGAATACTTTTTTTAATTTCCGGTTATTTTTGACTAAATTTGATTATATTATATTTAGTAGAAGATATTGAGCGGAAGATATTGAAGATAATTGGATGCTGACAAGTATGCCAAGACACACGGACTTCATTGAGAAAACGAAGTCAAAGATGTCAATCCTATTCTTAATTAATTTGTTTGAAGAAGTATATATCCATCCTTTTTATTTCGATAAAAAATTAATTAAAAACAGATTGGTATAATGAAAAGTATTATATACATATTAGTTTAATAATGTTTTTTAACAAATATATGAGATTATTGTACATTGTAAAATATTGAACACAGTTCAATATTCGAAACATTAAATTAAGAAACTTTTCCATACTTATTTGGTTTAGATTTGATATTTATGTTTTTGGATTATGTTTTTTTTTTTTTAATAAACGCATCACACTCAACGGCCCCCATTAAGGCCTTGTGATCTTGTGTCGGGGTCCGGAACCACTCACAACACTAACACAAACACCCAGACCACGACAAACATCCGTATGGCCAATACAGACATTTGCCGTGAGCGGGGATCGAACCCGCGACCGTTAGCGCTACAGTCAGTTGCAGTGTCCACTGCGCCAACGTGTCTGTCAAATGTTAAAACCTTGTCGTATTAAAAGTAGATTGATTTAATTGATATTTTTTATCTAATACTAAGTTTTTCAATTTGCAATATCAGAGAATCTATTAGAACTTTTTGCCTTAAAAAGGAACCAAGGAGGACTTAGTGAGTTAGAGTTAAGGATGAGTAATATACGGATTCCATCTCGCTCTCTCACTATAAGAAATAGAACTATAGTGATGACTTTAAATTAAGTTGATGTAGTTAAATCATCTATATTTATATAAAAGCTGTCCCTTGCACTCGCGTTTATAGTTACTGCTTCGATCGTATGAGTCAGTCAGTAATATAGCCTATAATAGCATTCAATAAATAAATTATCTAACCCAAAAATAATTGTCCAATTCGAACCATTAGTTCTTGAGGTTAGCGCGTTCAAACAAACAAACTCTTCAGCATTATTATATTAGTATATATAAAGCACAAACGTTGTGTATACCTATATCTATTGTAGATTGTAAAACCATACAAGCGACGTAATAATCCGAGACACATAGATTAAAAAGACAATATTGCAGAAAAGTTTTAGACCATTAATACTTGAGTATACGCGCGCGAAGCTGCGGACAACTACAAGTGTTGTATACTTACAAACATATAACAAGCTCGTGATCGCCGGTGAAGAAAATCGTGAGAAAACCTGCATATAAATTCTGACACAGTGGAGCAGCGTGGTGGATTAAGCTCTAAACCTTCTCCTTAATAAGAGAGAAGGCATTTACCCAGCAGTGGTACATTTACTGTCTCTTACTTTAATCATGTAATTACATCTGGTTTTGCAAAGTTTGTTAATTATAAGTTTCCTTTTTTTTTATCTTTGATTATTAATATTATTTATTTTTCGTTTATGTTATGTAATAATTTGTAATGTGACTACAAATAAAGGTTCTTTCTATCTATCTTTTTTACTCTGTGAAGTCTTGATACGAACTGTATTGATTTGGCTATAAATAGGTTTTCTCGCTAATAAGAATTTTATCAGAAGTCATTTAAAAAAAAGGAAACAAAAAATCAAATATACAATTCAGAGGTCCAGGTTAACGCTCCTCGCTGTAAAGGTCAAAGAAAGAAAATATGGTAATCATTGATTTCCATACGACAGCTTTGTAGCAATGAGATAATGCGATCTTTTCGTCACCGACTTCAAGATAGGAGGACAGAATTTTTCAAATCGATCTACAGTCTATTTTTCGTTACTTATTTGTTAACTCGGAACGATCAATATTTTCTCTTCTCAAACTTATGAGTGATTAAAACTACGCCTCATTTGTCTGCTAAATTGGACAAGTCAAGAAAAATAGACCATAGTGATTCCGGCGCCTATTCAATGCAAAATCAAAAAATCAAAATCAAAATATGCTTTATTCAAGTAGGCTTTTACAAGCACTTTTGAATCGTCAATACAAAAACAAAAGAAAACTAAACACTAATTAATTAATTAATTTACCACCGGTTCGGAATGTAGATTCCACCGAGAAGAACCGGCAAGAAACTCGATAGTTACTCTTTTTAAAAGTTTTACGATGGGTACATACATTTATGAGTTACAAATGCAAACAATATTTGTTAAAAACAATGATAAAAACATTCTTTTTTACTATGTAGATAAAATATTAAATAAATAAATAAACCATTCACCTATATTATATATTCTTTTGAAGATGAAATGTTAAAGGAAAATTCCAGTTCGTACATTACCTAACTCAATACGATCTCTATTCGAACGTATCTTAGACGAGCTAACGACCGCCCGGCCGTGAACCGAGACCTTGGAGCTAAACGGAATGCCTAATTTTTATTCTAGATTTTTATTTATTTTAGTATTTAGGATTCCGTAGCGAATGGGTGTCAATGGGTACAATCATATCGTTGATGGGCTATCTAACGCAAAATTAATTTTTCATATCAGATGAGTAGTTTTTAAAATTATCACCTAACAAACATACAACCAAATTTTACCTAATTTTTATTTTAGATTTTTTTTTAGGATTCCGTATCGAATCGTTTGTCTGTCTGTATAAGAAGGTCTTTTGAATCGTAATAGGTAGAAGTTTTCATGTTTTGTTGTAGTGGAAGTCTTAATAATAAAAAGTGGTTAAGCGTGAATCGATTTTCAGTGTCAGGTTAAATATCAGGTTATACTGTACAAGAGCCTATCTGTATACAACTGTAACGTACTGACTACGGCTGGTATACGGACTTACGGACTGGCTCGACCGGGGCAGTACCACACTCATACAAAAAATCGGTGTGAAGTAGCTAGTATAGCTCGTACGGTGAGTAAGTGAGTCAGAAGCCTAATCTCCTCCCCCATTCATTTTTTTCCGTAGTCTATTTCGTATATACAAAATTCACTATCTATTATATCAGATTAAGAATATTTTTCTATTTACTGCACCTCGCAGTTTCACTTGCATTTATGGTTACGGCTTCGCTCGTGTGAGTCGTAGCGTGATGTAATATCACCTATAACCTTCCTCAATAAACGGGCTATCTAACGCAAAAAGAATGTCTCATATAAAATGAGTAGTTTCTGAGATTACCACCAACATACAAATTTTACCTCCTCATATTATTAAGTATAGATAACAAATCTAAGAAATATAAGAATGAATAAGAACTAAATACGAAATGAAACAAAATATCACTTCTTAAGCGTTTTAACTAAAGCATACACAAAATACAAAGAGTCCACGGATATTTAGTTGTGAGAAACGGTTCAAGGAGAGTTCATACACCATCAAGGCCTACGGCGGAGGAGGAAATAACATCGTTAGGGCTAACCTCCACCTGGCATGCAGAGCTATACTGCGCTGTATAGCTTTGTGTTTATCAGTCTATGCATGAACTTGTGGCACTATTTAGATAATATTGCCGATTTTGATAAATTGACACGTCGATTGATTTATTTGACTTCTCGAATGTCATAGAAATATAGAAAATTCAAAATGGCTGGTTTTGGACGCCATAATATAAAAAAGAAAAAAATTAAAATCGACGAACTACGTCAAGTGGGGTATCGTTGAATAGGTATTTATAATCATTTTAGGTTTCTCTATCATCCACCTGCTATGCAGAGCTGTACTGCGCCCAATAGTTTTTTTATAAAATTTGTGGCCAAACAGGGTATCTGATGTTAAATGACTATCAGCACCAGAGTCTTTGCGAACCAGGACTTCTAGCGTAAATAATTAATCAAAATCTTAAAATGTACATGTATACAAAATGCTTTTATTACTTCTAATGCCATTTCTGTTCTTTAGTCGAAGTCGCGGGCACCATCTAGTTATTTTGAAATACAGTCTATTTTTCTTTACTTGCCTCATTTAGCAGACAAATATGATGCATCTCACATAAGAGTTAGAGATGAGAAATTATTGATCGAATAATTGAACTGCATCATTTTTATAATGAAAATTTACAATAAAAAATAATTTAAAAAAATTCATGATTTTCGTTTCGAGTATTGTTACCAAATGTATAGAGAAATAGACCATATAGAATTGTCCAGCCGTTAGGCAACATTTTTTTGTCATTAGAATACGTAATTATTATACTAGTTATTTTTCGTCTACGTAAAACTCTGTATGTATAGATAATTCAGCTTCAATACCTATTAATTTTGCTCGCTGCATAAACAAAGTTCAGCCAGTTATATTTTTAGTATTTAGTATAGATTATAATCGATTAAATATATCTTTTATTATATCTTCACTGTTTATCTTCTATAATATAAAAATGTATTGCTGAATGTGTTCGAGAGAGGCTGAACCTATTTCACTAATTCTTTTTTATAATATTCCTTGAAGTACAAGGATGGTTCTTATGGTGAGAAATTTAAAAAAAAAATGGCTAAATCGTTTAAATAGATTACTTTACTATATTCTCATATGAAAGATTCGTAATAATAAATAAAAGTATATTTGAACTTTAATACTACGCCATAAAGTAAAACAATTGAGTGTCATTAGTATCGTAAAAATATTAATGAATCGACTGTTAGGTAAGACTGTTAGGAAGTTCGCCGGGTACCTAGGAACTTAGTAGTTACCTAGTACTTTAATAAATTCTTTCACAACACTGCCAAAAACTTGAATACAGATTGATGAAACAAACAAAGATAGCATAATATAGTTTTGTATCGCTCTGCTTCCTGTGAAATATCAACCTAAAATTCATTATAACAATAAATTTATTTAACAACGACAACGAAACGTTCGAATACTTTTAATATTATCTAAATTATTATATTGTTGTAGTGAGAAAATCTAAAATTGTCATTTCGGTAGATATGGACGAAATAAAGTGTCGTTCATTTGACATTTTGAAATGAAATCATTTTGACTATTCGTAACGATGTTTAATTTGAAAATTCAAATCAATTCAATTCTTTGGTTAATGGCTTAGTTGTGCCAATTAGACACATGTTATTTCGCCAATTTCACCTGGAATGTAGAAGATACGATGGAGATGGAGAATCTCAAATCTGAAAATTAAGAGTCCTTTAAGTACCTATTTTAGGTAGGTTATAAACGAAATGTAGTTATTATGACATAAGACGAGTAATTGACGAAAACTTGCATTATTAAAGTCCTCGTATGCTACATGTTTTTATTTTATTTTAGTAAACAATTATGACGTTAAAATAAGGAACCGAATTCAGAATCAAAGTATATTTTCGTATAGTTTGAATGACATAATAAATAATTTAAAAATATACCCTTTTAGATAAATATAGAAAAAAAAATATATAAAATTTAACAATTTTATAATTTTTTTTTAAATGACGGAGTTCTGATGTAACAAATATGAAGTTAGGTTTAATAGGATATTAAATTTATTATATAATATATTAGGGTATTAAATTTTGAAATTGGTTAAAAAATCTCAATTCTACATTTTTACATTTATATAGTAAGTAGATAGTTAAAAGTGAAGTAAATGAAAGCGTATAAAAAAGTAATTTCTTATTACCTAAAAGTAGCGACAATAATTTATTATGTTTTCAACATAAACTTGGTCACCGGGTGACGATAGTTTAACGACCTGAATCTAGCTACGAGTCAGACGACCTATGACTACGTTTGATCTAGTTAGACAGGTCTTGACAGCGTCCCTGAAATTACGTTGAAGGTTGCCAGTTACAAATGTTTTACGCGACGTTATTTGAATTAAAAAATTGTTTTTTTTTTTTTTATAAAACTATAAGGACAAATGGATGCTGATAAGCAGTAATGTTTAAAAAAAGTCAAATTCGGATATATTGATGTATCATGAAAGACGTCACGTAACATTATACAAAAAAATTCATCGAAACTAAATACGTACGAATTTTTTTTTTAATTTAATGTTTTGAATATTGGAGTATGTTCAATATTCTGCATATTATTAGATAAAACTTTTTCTTACACCAATCTGCTTTTAATTCAACATAATTTTTATCAAAATAGAAAAGAAAAGATGGATATACACTTCTTGAGACAAATTAATTAAGAATAGGTTTGACATCTTTGGACGCCGTTTTCTCAAAATGAAGCCCGCGTTGCTTGACACAGTATTGCTTATCAGCATCCAAATGTAAAAAAGTAAAAGATTACAAATTAATTTATACTAATACAACCCTCAATTAGGTAGAAACTAATTTCACCATTATGATATTTATTATTTTTTTTTATAGGATTATAAAATAATTCTTATGAATAAAAAAATCTAATATAAAATAGCCAAATTGTTTGGTCATATCTTAAGGTAAAGTCCCATTAAGCAAAGGCCTTCTCTCCTATTAAGGAGAAGGCTTAGGAGCTTATCACTACGCTGCTCCACTGCAGGTTGGCAGATATACATGTGTCAGAATTAACATATGCAAGTTTCCTCACGATGTTTTCCTTCACCGGCGAGCACGAGATTACTTAAACACACATATAATAAAAAAAAATATTCCAGACGGTCGGTAATGAAAAATTAGTTACACCGATTAACAAAATCTACATTAACGCTAGCGAAGTTGCGAGCAATACTAGTGCATTATAATTTTATATATATTTTGAATTTACAAACTTATAACGCAAATGTAAACGATATTATAATTATATACTCGCTCAGTACAACATAATAACAATTTATTACGCTCAGACTCAAAACAGTTGACAACCCTATGTTGATTTCATTTGAAATAAAAATAAGATTTAGGGCAATTTAAGGTTTCAATTTTCTTTGCTTATTTGATTCATATTTATAGAATAATGATATTAATAATTGACTGTTTCTTCAAAAAAGTATTTTTAATAGGCTGTCTACTTTTTCGGAATTTTCGTTAAGACTTTGCTGGCCTGTTATAGTCCAAATTACTGATTTTAAACAGACCTTTAGGCTATAGTTATTTGACCATTAAGCTTAAGGTATATAGATGCTTATAAGTAATAATGTGTCAACCTACATATAAAAAGTCATGTGTCATCTAAACTAAATAAGTACTGAAAAATGTTTCTTAATTTATTGTTTCGAATGTTGAAATATATTTCATATTTTACAATAAACAATAATCACATATATTTGAAAAACTTACCATTAGATAAAAGTTAAAATCAGATAAAAGTTTTTAATTCATAACAGCTTTTATCAAAATAGAAAAGAAAAGATGGATACCTCTATAAAAATTATAATATTTATTAAGAATTGAGTCGGCATCTTTAGATGCGATTTCTCAAAATAAAGTTAATGTGGCTTGACACAGTATTGCTTCCATCAGATCAGTATCCATTTATTAGATCGTGGTGATCTACGCTACGTTTACGCTATTTAGCTTCATCCTACAACCAATAATAGTGCCCATAATAAAAAAGCATACTATTCATACATGGTTACATTAATGATAAAGTATGGAATAGTGCGGTGACATTCTCGCAAGATAACTGTAGCTAGTTGTATCCAACAATATTGTACAAAGATATTTAAAAAAGAGTCTCGCCGGCTCTTCTTAATAGAGTCCACATTCCAACGGTAGCTTCACGTGGAACAGACATGACAATTTCGTAAATTGACGATTCGAAAGAGCCCATAAAATTCTATTTGAATTTGTACTAATATTATAAAGCTGAAGTTTGTTTGTTTAAACGCGCTAATCTTAGGAAATACTGATTCGAATTGAAAAAAATCTTTTTATGTTAGATAGTTTATTTATTAAAGTACAGTATAAACGATATTACATCACGCTACGGCTCATAGGAGAAAAGCAGTAACCATAAACGCGAGTGAAGCCGCTAGAGGCATCTAGTACAGTATATTTTAACTAAAAACGTCAGAGTATTCGTGCGAACGCGGACGAAATTTGAGACAGAGTTAATGCATGTCTATAATGAATAGATACTAAACCGGTTAAGTTAGATCCCGAGTCTGGCGTCATCGGATCTAAACTCGAAATCTGAACAACAGGTTTGTCTTGACCTCGGACACTAAAACAATTCTTGGAATATTAGAGCGGGATGGACGCTCTAGCGGGTTTTAATTGAAACTTTTTATTAATTTGTGCAAAGAATAAAACAAGTAATGGATTGAAAAAATCATAAACCGGACTGCGTGATAAGACCATCTGCAGCAGTTCTGTCTATAAGTGAGAATCGGTACTAATCAACTTTTATCTTTTCTGATTGAAAAACGATATAAGAATGATTTCAAATACCTATTCAACGATACCCCATTTCATTTTTTGTACATTATGCGGTCTAAAATCGGCCATTTTGTTTTTTTCTAATTCTTATACTAACTATGACATTTGAACTTTATCAAAATCACTCCACGCGTTTGGTCTTAATAGTGTCACAAAGATACATACATGAGATAAATACATATACACATACATGCATATACTGATAAACACATTACCCATGTGTCGCGCAGTTGGGTAAAAAAAAAACTATAAAATAGCGTGCAAATGGGCTGGCGCGTCACCTGATGTTACGTGATCATCGCGGTCTATAGACATTTGCAGCTTTAACGGAGACATTTTCGGCTGCACTAGCTTAAAAAGAAACGAAGGATGAAGTTAAATAGAAATATGAAAGGAACTGGGAAAAGCAGAACGTCGATTTTCTATGAGAGTGTGGTACTTCTCCCATTGAGTCAGACTTTATGTTAGCTGTAGTCTGTGGGGGATGACTTAGTAACTAAAACACGCTGAACTAATCGGTGGTCTTGAAATAAAATTTTGGCTAGAAACTCTTGAATCGTGCGGACACTTCAGGAATTAGAAGAAAATTTTAGACAGATTTAGTTCCATATTCTGTTTCTAAATAGAAGAAGTTTTTAGGCATCCTTATCACTTAAAATTATCCCAAAGATTTACATCTTTGCAAAATATTAAGAATCCTTAAAAAATATATTTCAAAACAAACATTTCAACATTTCTGGCGACGCTATGCACTTTTTCCTTCTAGACCTGTCCGTTATCAGTGACACAAAAAAATGATGCAGTTTTAAAAAGGTAGTATAATTGAAGTAACTTTTGTATTTTAAGCATATCTTGCAACTGTTCTAGATATTTGCATGTTAACTACCGAGAACGGGTTATGTTAAATTATTAGATTAATTAGTGTGATGTTTTTTTTTTTTATCTACAATGCAAGTTTGCCCCTACATTTGTTTTTCAGCCTAAGGCGAGAATTACACTAATAAGTTCTTTATCATTGCTTTTATGTATCATCATTGCCTTATTATTGACAAGTAAAATCATTATTTAAGTTACCGTTTTTTTTTACGCAAGGGAAATCTTCAAAAAGATACCCGATTCCTGGGAAGGAGCTCGGATTGTGTGGAGATCTGTACCCAATAAAACCCCTGCGATGGATGCGCTTGCGCATGCGCATCCGTTGCTCCTGCCGATTTAAGGTAACTAGTTAACTGTTACCAGGTTACAGAGTTGCTTTATATCGAGAGTAAAGTTTATGAATCCATGTTTTGGAATAGGTGTTAATAAAATTGTCCGTTTTTTAACCAACTTAAAAAGAAAGAGGTTCTCAATTCTTAGGGTGGTCTTATCCATGGGGTATAGCACATGGTAGGGATTCGTCCGAGGGTCCATAAATGTACAAAGATAAAATTTAATGGCACGGATTATCGATGCCATTCATCCTATTTACTAATTATAAGTCGTACACTAATCAGAAGGCTGGCGATGTGGTTATTGTAACTGAATGAAAAACGGTGCTAGGTTCGATCCCCGCTCCCGACAAAACGTCTGTATTGGCCATATGGATGTATGTCGTGGTCTGATTGTGTTGTGAGTGTTTCTGGATCCTAGACACAGTATCATAATAATGGCCAAATGGGCCCGTTATGTGTGATTCGTTTATTTATTATTATTTATTTATTTATTAATCTTTAAGAGCATTAACATAATACTATAGCAAAAAATAGACACAGCCCAACATAGAACCTCCTACTTTTTTGAATTCGTTAGTAAAATAAGTAAATTGCGTATGATAATATATATTATATATAAATATGATACAGCAAAAGCATTGAAACTTTTAACTTGCCCCCGTAATTAATATAATTATTATTAGTTTTTACTAATTATTAACATGTTGTAAAACTGACTGTGGTAGAGACTAGCTGAAACTGTTGTTTTATTTGGCTTGCTCGACCGGGGCAGGATCGCACTCTCAGAGAAAATCGGCGAAAAGTTCTTGGCCACCAAATTGGTTGCAAGGGAATGCAAGGATAAAGAAGTCTCTACTTTTGGCATACTTTTCATATAATTCGTTTAATTGCTTGTAGTTAGTGTCTGTCAACCCACATTGGGAAGAACCATTGACTATGAGAAGTACATAGCCTTTGTAATTTTCAAGTTTAACATCTCTCTAAATGGTTTTTACGGTGAAGCTAATAGAACTGAGTTTTGTACAGTGAGTGAGCTAGAAGCCTAATCCCCCATTCCTTTCCTTACTTCCTATTCCTCTTCATCTCTTTCTTTTTAAGCTGGCAACGTATTTATGGCTAGTCTGGTGTTGCAAATGTCCATGTGCGGCGATGATCACGTTGCATCAGGTGTCTAATCTTCTCGTTTGCAAAAAACCTATTTTTGCAAAAAAAGACACGTAGATACAAGCTGGAACCTCGAGGCAGGTTTAGTATTTAATTTATAAAGACCGTAGAAATAAAAATAAACAAAATAGTCATTTTTTTCTGGCTCTTGTTATAGGAAAGGCCCACACTGAACTATATGAACGTGGGTGGTGCTTAAAATGCTACAGATCCTAACTATAAAGCTTCCAATAATCTTAAAAGAAGACTGTTGTCTATACTAATACTATAAAGAAGTAAAATTTAGAAAGTAAAGATTAGAAAAAATCTTTTGCGTTGGATATATGTAATATAGCTTATATCTTATAAGCTATATTACATTATGCTAGGACTCATAGGAGTGAAGCAGTATTTTTATCTGTCTGTCTGTTTGCTCCGGCTAATCTCTGAAACGACTGGACCGATTTTGACGGGACTTCACTCACTTACAGCTAATATTATAAGGATTTAATCTTAAAATTTTTATTTATTTTACTCACTAAATTGAAACCAATGGAATATATAATATCCCATTCGAGCTGGGAAGGTAAACGCTATGTAAACACTTTTTCCTCAAATTAACATGTATGTAACCGCGGGGCACAGCTAGTAAGAAATATACATACAGAGTGTAGAGTATAGTGTAGAGTTCATTTTTAATTGTAATACAAATATTGTTATACCCATGCATAGGTGTTTCTCACGAGAGCATCATTAATATAATTATATGCACAAAAAAAGCACTTAAGATTAAGGATATGGGGACAGAACTAAAAAAAAAATAAAAAAGTTTGTGTTAGATTTTGTATCAAAAGAATACGCGTATAAACTCAAACTCAAACTCAAACTATACTTTATTCAAATGGGCTTTAACAGCACTTTCGAATCGTCAAGTTACATGTCATATTTTAATTTTTAATTTTTATAAAGCTACCACCGGTTCGGAATGTAGTCTCTACCGAGAAGAACCGGCAAGAAACTCGATAGTAACTCTTTTAAAATCATTTATACATAATGTATTTTTATTACATTTTAATTATGTTATCCGGATAGAAAATCAACGCTTATCAAATCCACGCCTCTTTGTCGTCAAAATATTCTTGTATGGTATAATATGCTTTATTTATTAAAGATTTATTAACGTATTTTTTTAACGTATTATATGCAAACAATATATTTTATAAGCATGTAGAATAACGAATATATGAACGCTGATAAGCAATACTGTGTCAAGCCACACGTACTTCGTTTTGAGAAAATGGCGTCTAAAGATGTTAAAACTATTCTTAACAAATAGGTTTGAAGAAGTATTTATCCATATTTTCCTTTAGTTTTTGATAACAGTATAATGAATTAAAATCAGATTGATACAATTAATATATTATCTAATAAAAAGTTTTAAAAATAACTGAGATTATTGTATAAATTGCAAAATATGGACTTGAAATTCCAGACCCAATTAATTAAGAAACTTTTTTCCATACTTATTTAGTTTATATGACTTCAATTTTTTTAAATAATGTTTAATAGGTGATGCAGTATCAAAATACATCAATATCTCTGAATATGACATTTTGTGGGTTGACACCTTATTGCTTATCAGCATCCATATATATATATATATATATATATATATATATATATATATATATATATATATATATATATATATATATATATATATATACGTCATTTACACACATTATGGCCATTCAACGGGGTAATGCTGCCAGTATTTTGGGAACTTTACCCAGATGCAGTGGCTTAGACGAGGTCTACAATGTTTTGTAGCCCTCGTCTAAGCCATTGCATGTTTTTTTTTGTATTAATTAAGATGTAATCTAAATCTATAAATGCATTGATAACTTATATAGGAATAAAGCAAACAAATTAAAAGTGCATAATATTAAACAAACAACATTGTCATATTAAAATAATCGTACAGTGTGTCTATAATAAAAACAAAACACGTCTAAATCAGTCGAGCTAGTCAGGCGGACGTGACCTAGTCCATTGTTAGGTCTAGACCGTCCCCTGTGACCTTGCCGGCTCTGGTCCGGTCGTTGACTGAGTGCGACATCGACGGAGGAAAAATTATTGACGAAGCTTCGAGTGTTTTTGTGGCGTAAGATGTTAGAAAAATTATTTATATATTTTCATATCTATATATTGTTACGTGAAGCATATTGTGTCTCTTTTTAACGTTGCGCTGATGGTGAAGTATGATATTTCGCACATTTATAGTTTATATATAGGAGTGTAGAATGCTATTTTTTTTTGTAATTATGAATAAAAATGTATAAAATCAATAAAAAAAAATATTACGCACACTAACATGTATTTGACACACACGCGTATATGTAGTTTTTGGTTAAATTAATTTAGATTAAATTTTCTTCGTTTCTTCATTTTCTTCGTTCCGCATTTTACTGAAATCCTTATGAATATTCGAATGACTTTTCGCTAAATGGATATAAAAGTATATACGATACATACATCAAAATAACAATAAAAAAAATTGTCTCTCTGTCTGTCCATCTGTTTGTTCAGTCTAATTTAGAAAACGGTTGAACCGATTTTGACCTGACATTTACATGTACTTTTGTTTTACAAATTTTATTTATTATAAATTTTCGCATACGAAGTCGCGAGCACCAGCTAGTAATAATAAGTAGCTAGTAATTTTATTATATAACTCTTTATTATATTAGTGTAGACTACGAGGATATTTTTTTTTTATTTCTTAAAATGAAACCAATCCTGGTCAATTTATCTTCCCCAAAACCCACTGTACACAAAACTTTTTATTAGATAATATATTAAATATATCAATCTGCTTTTAATTCATTATACCTTTCATCAAAAAAGAAAAGAAAAGATGGGTATATACTTCTTCAACCAAATTTATTAAGAGTAGGTTTGACATCGCTCAGACACCATCGTCTCAAAATAAAGTTTGTGTGGCTTGACACAGTATTGCTAATCAGCGTCCATATATAGAAGCTGATAAGCAATACTATATCAAGTCAATACTATTTCATTCAGAGAGAACAGCGTCTAAAGATCTTTAAATATTTTTCGCTACTTCTTGTACTTTCTGATTTGTCCTACCACGCCCAGTTCAAAACTAATCCTCTATGCAACAATTGCTTATTTAAAGGTATTAGAAAATATAAGTTAATTAACCCTTAATTCGACGATGTATGCCCTGGCATACATGAAATTTGGAAAAAATATTTTGATTAAAAAATTGCAAAAATAACGTGGTATAATAATTGTCAATGTATGTTGTGGCATTCATAAGTTTTCAGGAAAAAAACTAAGCTTTTCAGATTTTTTAAATTATCATTTTATGATAGTTTTATGTGTATCAATTACAATTACAACAAAAAATGCTTTTTACTGCATTTCATATTTTGCCAAATTAAGGGTTAAATTTGACAGACACGTTGGCGCAGCGGTCACTGCAACTGTCTCAAGCGCTAACGGTCGCGGGTTCGATCCCCGCTCACGTCAAATGTCTGTATTGGTATACGGATGTTTGTCGTGATGGGTGTTTGCGTTAGTGTTGTGAGTGTTTCCGGACCCCCGACACAAGATCACGCGATCTTAATGGGGGCCGTTGAGTGTGATTCGTTTATTTATTTATTTATTTATACAATCAACAATTCGTTAAACGCGTATAATAAAAGACGCGGGACTATACATAAAGCTTACATTAGTCACATTAAAATTTATCGTTAGAACTCCGTTCGCATTCGGGTGTCAGTGACCGCTAGCTGAAGGTCATTTTCGGACGTTGTGGCACACAAACAAACCGACTATTATACTACTAGTTGTGATAGGTCAGGGTATATTCGTGTACACTATTTTTAGTGATGATTTTGTTTTTTTTTTTTTGTAGAACTTTTTTTTGTGATTGTATTAAATTGAATGTTGGCAATGTCAAATTATAGATAACTTCGTGTGTATTTTCGTTATTTTACGCTGTATAGGTTAAACTTATTTTAGTGAAATTCGGAATTCAGATAGTTTGTATTTTGGATTGAACGTATTTTACTGTAGTCAAATGCAAAGATATAACACATACATTTTCTTGTATTTATGCACACATGGAAAACACTCAATCTAAGGCTAGAATTATACTTGTAAGTTTTGCTCACAGATTTTCATAAGAATTATTTATTATTGCTTTTACACCAGAAAGAATTTACCGTCAGTGTCTTATTTTTAACATTCACAGCTTTCATAAGGTTTCTGAAGTAACGGTTACCAGGTTACAGTTTTATTTCAATTATGAGACTAAAACTTATAAGTGAGCTTCTCGCCTAATACAAAATATATTTTCTTACAGATGTTTTTCTTCAATTTTGTAAGTGCATGTGTGCACGTAGGATTATAACACATGCAAATTTTTTATGACTAACACACACTTGGATGATGTTTACTCTATAATTCTATACTATTCTAGGATTGTTTACAGATAAAAAATATTGAAGAGTCATAGCGTTAGGTCATAGGTTTTTTTATATTTTTATTATTTAAAATTCGTGTTTACAGAACGCTTAAAATTATCTAAAGGTACACTCACATCATGTTATTTAGTAAATTAAAATCTATATATATATATATATACAAAACTTAAAGGCTGAAATATTCACTGACTCATCGATCAACGCAGAGCTGAAACTGGTTAAAAGTTTAAAGTATACACTGGCGACGCTATGGGGAATTGCTAGTACGAATATAATAATGAAATACCAAATTTTGTATCTTGTAAAGTCCGGAACTACTGAATCGATTTTAAGAATTATGGTGCCATTTGAATGGCATATTATTCAAGATGATTAAATAATGTATGTGTGTTATTTTAGAACAAAATCTACACTAATACAAGCGAAGTCGCGAGCGAAAGTTACTTTAAAATACCGAATTAATTATACTAATATTATAGAAAGGTAATATTTGTTTGTAAGTTTGTATGTAGGGGGTAATCTCGGAAACTACGGATCCGATTTAAAAATCCTTTTTATGTTGGACAGCCTGTTTAGTGAGGAAGATTATAGGCTATACTACATCACGTCACGACTCATAGAACCAAAGCAGTAACCATAAACGCGACTGAAGGCAAAGTATCCACTTCTATAATAAAATCCCGCAGATAATATAGTAGTTTTCGTTGAATAGATTTAAATCATATGTTAAAAAGTCCCTAATAGCTGAAGCTATTCCATACAAGAGTATGAAGATTTTGTTTACGCTGGTTTTAATACAGAATGTTCAATAAATTTGTTATATAAATAACTTACTAATAATAATTAGTACTTAATTAATTTACTAATAATAATTAATAATTAGTACACAATTTTTAAAACAATAACTATCGAGTTTCTTGCTTCTTCTCGGTAGCATCTATATTCCGAACCGTTGGTAGCTTCCCATTAATATAAATACTTTTTTTTTAAACTTTTATCAACGATTCAAAAGTGCTCGTGAAAGCGTACTTGAATAAATAATGCGTTTATTCTATGATTAACCATAATACACATATATATACGTACATATGTATATAAGCCGAGTTAACAGCCAATGGAGTGGCACTGAACGCGGTCATAGCCTTGACGTGTGGTTTCCGTCATCTATTAAACATGATGGCATGTATTTGAAAATCAATTGTATACATTATAGGAACACAGGCCTGTGTTAACCGTTATTTTCGGGACCAGGGGAATGACGACAGGTGGATTACTTAGAATTTTTACCCGACTGCGCGTAAATGAGGGTAATGTGTTTGTCAGCCTATGTATGTGGGTTTCTAATTTATGTCACTATATAGATCAAACGAATGGGCCGATTTTGATAAAGCATACGTTGTTTGACTCGTCATGATCATAGAAAGCGGAAAAAAACAACAAAATATCTGATTTTGGACGCCATTATGTGAAAAATAAAATTTGAAAATGTATGTTACATAGGATATCGTTGAATAGATATTTAAAAATGATTTTGATGAAAGAAACCTATTCTTATATCGTTTTTCAATCAGAAAATCACTTTAAATTGTTATTTATATGTAAAGGTATTTAGCTTTTAGAATCTATAACAATTTAAAGTTGGTTAGTACCGTCTCACTTGTAGGCTTTTAGGCAGAACTAATATTGATATGGTGCCGCTGTCTACAGATCGTCTTGTTACGCAGTCCGGTTTTTGTTTTCTTTTAATTAATTACTTGCTAAAAGAATATAATTTATTTTTGTTTTGTGTGTATGTTAATATCTTCGTCAATGACGTACCGATTTGGTAGATTATTCCCACATTCACATTTTCGACAAAACAGTCAAATAATATGGTTATTGGTCCAATCTTGTAATATAGCCTAAAACTATCTTCAATTATCTAGGTATCTAACGCAATAATAATTTTTCACATCAAACTATTATTAATGTGATAAGCGAATTAAAAATATATACGTACATCGCTGTGTCTAGGATGACGTTACCATTTGAATTGTTAATAGACAGTCAAACCAAATATAATTCACCTTGCTGGCTCCAATGACAAGCCAATGATAATTCACGAATAAAATTGTCCAATTTGACCTCAGCGACTTTGGTCTAGGCGGACAGACGAACAAAAACATTAGGTATCGTGTCGTATATGTAGTTGTGTTAGGCGAACATTGGCCACGTCACTTCGAACGCTTAGATTTTATTGAGTTGGATTTTCCTTGAACTATGTTTATCTATATAAGTGAGAAAAAAAGAAACCGAAGGTGACAAGCTAATTCTAGCTATTTTGTTTTTAAAACCCACTGAACCGATTCTCAGGCGTCTACGATATTCTGGCCCCAAAAAAATCTATTTTAGGTGGCATTGCAACTCACGCCGGGTACAGCTGAAAAGTAGATCTCAACTGATGATTACGGATTTAAAACCCGGCTAGCATCTCTGAGTTTTCTTGTGCTACAGTGTTTAAATTCATCTCGTGCTCGGCGGTGAAGGAAAACATCGTGAGGAAACCTGCATGTGCCTGGAGAAATTATGCACATATATATCAAATCCGCTGTGGAGCAGCGTGGTGGATTAAGCTCTAAGCTTTTTTCTTAACAGGAGAGGAAACCTTTGCCCAGCAGTGGGACATTTACAGTCTGTTACTTGACATATATCGTCTGCTATATTGAAATTTGATACTGCTCAGCAATAATATGTCAATCCACAATAACTCAAATTCTAAGATATTGATTTATTTTGATATACCACCTATTTAACATTATTTTAAAAAATTAAGTCATCTAAACTACATACATAGGTGCGAAAAAAAGTTACTTAATGTGTCAAATTTCTAGTGTGTTTCATATTTCGCAATTTATATAATAATCTAATGTATTTGAAAATATTATTATTAAATAAGAATTTAATTATATCAATCTGCTTTTAATTAATTAAATCTTTTATCAAAATAGAAGAGAAAAATTGATTAGGTTTGACATCTTTAGACGCCATTTTCTTAAAATGAAGTTCATGTGGCTTAACACAGTATTGCTAGTATTGCTTATCAGCGTCCAATTATAAGTATTAATATTGTGTTGTTTGCAGATGATATTAGGAAGAATTAAAATCACAAAGGAAGTGAATACTCGCCCGATGGTCTCGTGGTGATTGAACTCAGACCAGACACGTGTTCTCACAGACAGACGTAATAACATCGTGTGTTTTCATATTGATGTGTTTATTGATCTTTATATACATACATTGAATGCAGGTATATAAACTTTGCTGTGTTTTTATTATTTTTCGGTACTAAAGAAGGTAGAGATTTAACTGAGGTAGAGCCTAGATGTAGCCTACTGATTACAGCTTACAGACTTGCTTGACCGGGGCAGTACCGTGACGTGCCTAATATTGCATTTCGCAAGGTGAGAGAGAGCTGGAAGCTGAACCCCCTCCTCATCCATCCTTACGTCGTATTCCCATGCATCCCTCAGTCCTTTTTAAGCACCACATTTGTAGCTCCTCTGGTGCTGGAAATGTCCATGGGCAGCGGTGGTCACATCATTATTTGGACGCTGATAAGCAATACTGTGTCAAGCCACACGGACTTTGTTTTGAGAAAATGTCGTCTAAAGATGTCAAACCTATTCTTAATAAATTTGTTTGAAGACGTATATATTCATCTTTTCTTTTATATTTTGATAAAATGTATAATGAATCGAAAGCAGATAGATTTATTTAATATGTTATCTAATAATAGCTCTTGAAATATTTAAGATAATTTTATAAATTGCAAAATATGAAACGCACCTGAAATTCGAAGCACTGAGTTAAGAAACTTTTTTTTCTTCTTATTTAGTTAAGATGACTTGAAATTTTTTGAATAATGTTAAATAGGTGACGTAGTATAAAATACATCAATATCTCCAAATTTTATTTTTTGTGGGTTGACACAATATTGCTTATGGGCATCCATTTAACATCAAGTGTCCTGTCTTGTTAACCACTTTAAAAAAAGATCGGCAAGGTTTCTAAGAGGAAATGAAAGAAATATTCTTTATATTAAATTAGCTTTTACTTGTAACTTCGTTAACGTTAATTTATGTATTGTTTTAAAATACTAAAGAACTTTAAATTCAGAATGTATCATTTAATAGTACCGTAACTTTTAAAATACGTTCACTGATTCAAGAGTTTACTTCGAACATACGAAATTCAGTATCTTTATTATATAAGTATAGTACATTACATAGAGTGAATCTTCGATTTTGATAAGATAGTTGTCAAAATCAAAATAAAAAAAGACTTTATTCAAGTGGGTTCTCACGATTACTTTTGAATCGCCAATACATAAAAAAATATATATCAATAATGAAGCTATCACCGGTTCGGAATGTAGATTTTACCGAAAGGACCGGCAAGAAAGGTGATAGTTACTCTTTTACTGATGTTATAATATTATTAAATTTTATGCAATAGATAAAATTGTATTTCTTTGAAAATTAATGACTAGTTAATGCTATTACGTTCTCAATAATATTAGAAAAAGGTTCAAAATACTTTTAGAATATAGTGGGAGAAATAGTAAGAGAAATAAAAATAAAATACGTGTCTATAGAGTCATAAAGAATACTTTTTAATTGAAAATCGCACCTGCAGTTTTGTAGTGTCATTTTAACAATAAAATATGTAAAACCATTAAAATAGTTCAACATTAATAGTATTTGATCAATCATAAACGATATTAACTTTTAATATTTTAGAAGCTAATTTCGAATGCAGTTTTATCTGCAACCGGGATGCGAACCCGCGTCCCTCGAGGACACTTCCCTAATTGAAGGGTCATTTGGCTCTGTATACGCATTAAAAATTTTATCTACATTTTACTGATTGAGTAGCCATTTTGTTGAGTAATTTAAATAATAAAATGTATTACGTAGAGATTATTTTATTTTTTGAGATGTGGATCTATTGCAGCATTTTGAAGATCTCATGGTGTGACCGAATAAGCAATGTAGAGATCCTAGCAAAATTAAAAAAAGATATGGAGCTTATGAACACCATAAAGCAAAGGAAATTGGCTTCTTACAGTCACATCATGAGAAATAAAAAGTACCAAATACTCCTACTTGAATCGAATATTGTTCACTATTTTATTATAAAAGTAACCTAAGTTACTTCTAATAACATTAGCTGTGTGACCTTGTCAAGGTCGGTCCAGCCCTTTTAGAGATTAGACGGAACAAACAGACAGACACTTAGCCAAAAAATTTAAAAAGTGTATATTGATGATTATTTGTGTATATTTATTTATTTAAATGCTGTTAGCATTCTCGCCACCATTCCAAGTAGACATGATATGTACAGACAATAAATCTAGGCTTTGATTTTTGAATATTTATATAGTTAGTTTAGGTTATTAAGACAAAAGATAAATTAATTTAGTACTATATAATTCTTTGAATGCAGTTTAATGCTTCTTTAATGTAATGTTTCAAAGTGACATTCAAAATTATAACGAAACTACGAATAAACATTCTATACACTTATGTATATATCTATTACATACGATAGTATTTTTTTATTTTTAACCGATCTTAATTCGTTGGGGACTTTATGTTTACCGATTCACCGATTACTCGAAAACATTAGGATTAAGATTGATTAACCAAGTCCATCTAGATGTTTTCGAGTAATAGAATTGATTTTTTTGTTTGAATTTCATCAAAATCTGTTCAGTAGTCAGGTTTTCGAATCAAAATAAGTGGTAAAAAGTTTATCATTCAAGTTAATGAAATTACGTATTTTGATTTTGATGTTGGTCACCCTTTTTTTAAAAAGTCTTGTTATGAATATATTTTTGTATCCCAACCAAGAAAACTTCGTTTAAAAAATGCTAAGCAAAATCGAATTTATTCAGAGCATTCCAAAATTAAAACGTAAGAGCATAAAAAGGCCTAATCCTTGGCCAAGTGTCCCAAAACAAAAGGTGTCTACGAACCTGCGCCCGCGCGTCGTGCGCGTGTGTGAGTGTCGTGCAAACGTGCAAAGAGTATTTAATGGAGACGTACCATTTGTGTTATTGTGGATAATTTGTGTTTTTGCACGTGTATGCGTGAGTAATTAAAAGTGTTAAGTCTGTGTGTTAAAGTTATGTGGTAAAATAATGAGTATGATGCAGGTTCAGATCTTGATGTAATATTTAAATTACCAAAGGGGCAAATCTTGCGGCCTCCCCATTTTATTTTCTTCTTTCTGATGACGGCCATTGCTGGGAATTTAGTGGGTATGTATTTCCAAATAATCCGATCTTCCCCTAGAAGTCAGGTATCTTTTCGAAAATAAAAATGGCAATTGCTATGAATAATATATCAAATATCGTTTTAGTTGTAAAACCACATTCTATTTCTTAAATTCTTAACCGACGTCCAAATGGACGGAAGTTCTCAATTCGTTAAGGTACTTTTTTCTGTATGTTCTAATATTTCTCAAAATCACCTTGACCTATTTGGTAGAAAGGATATATTGGTCCCATACAATTTTCATCACAATCGGTTTAGCAATTTAATTTTAAAATAAAAATAACTCGAATAAGTATATGATCAAGGTAAACGAATTCACCGTTTTTGCTTTTGAAGTACATACAAATAAAGTTTTGTCTAAAACTAAATAGAGTGAATTAGCACATCTTCGAGTTTTATCATCACACAGTTTATGTAGTTATACGAATTGTCCTTTTTCTAACAAGGGCGCACGGCCGACAACCCTGCGCTATCGATCTAATGCGCGCGCGCATGTATACATACTTGTTTGTATAGCTGCGTTCACAGGCTGTTACAATTTATAATTATCAAAAATATACATATTAACGTATAATCGTTATTAGAATGTTTAATGTTATAATAGATATCATAATGGCTGAAAAAAATGCCGATTATAATTAAACTAGCGGTCACTCGCGGTTTTACTCGCGCTTAACATAGGAATTAAAAATTTCATACAACAGAAAAGAACTTCATACAAAACAACTCCCGTTTTACCTCCTTAAGAGTGGAGTTTCGGAAAATCCGTTTTCAGCGGATGTCTACGCCCTATAAGGAAGTTACCTGTCAAAATTTAAGTTTGTAGGTGTTATAGTTTCTGAGGTTTCGTGAGTGAGTGAGTGATAACATATATATTTCATCGGAATTAAATTTACCTATGGATTTAGAATAACAGAATTTTTGTACATATTTTTAGGTACTAAATAAGAGATCTATGTTAAAAAGAAACTGATAATATTTTTGACATATCCTTTCAAATAAAAAAAAATCATATAACGCAAAACCACTGAACTGATTTCGATGAAACTTTACAAGAATATAGTTTATACGTTATAATGACACGTAGGCTATTATCAACACACCACGCAGCACCGCGTGCAGAAGCTAGTCAAAGCATAATTTAGTATTAACAATCGATATTCGTCAATTGTTCGAGTCTAATAAGCAGATTGACAGTATTTAACAGTGATTAAGGTAAAAATACAAAGCCGCGGGAACAGTTAACACGTTTAGCGGTAATTGACAGACAGACGATTTTACATTAGACTACCATTTAGAGTGATTAAAGAGGCCGATGCGGTTTACTATATTTATTATCTGTATGGCTGTGTGAGTCAATGAATTAATTGTTTTGTTAAAATTAGTTTTTTTAATGCGCTAAGACATGTTAAAAGTGCTTTATATATGTATAATCATAAAAATATGATTTATATATTATTTACGTAAAATATCCAATAAGGTTCCGTTTAAATAAATATGTCTTATAATATATAGAAAATTCCAATAAGAATATAACTAAGAAAAAAATTATAACGTTGATGTTTAAGCACCATGTATATTAGTGCTATTTCTATGGGTTCATGGAGTGGGATAGTTTCAAAGGGTCTTTTGTACTATTTTTAAGGTACCTGTGAAGTCGACCTTTACCGAATTTTTCGCTCGAATTTAAGGGATTTTTATTAGTAACCTTAATTAGTGTTAAAATCTATTGGGGCATACATTATAGAGCGGGCTGAAAAAATAGCTTTAGACTTTGTTAAATAGGATCGTATTTGCTAATATTAGAATTTTCGTTTTTTTTTTTCAGTTTTAATGTTATTAGGAATAATATATTTTATTGTATTAAATTATTTATCTTACGCTCATAAAAAATTTATTAAATTTACTTTAAAATAAGTATAGCTTTTCAAAGGATAAATTATGCAGAGTTTTAATTACGTAGTTAACAGTAACATTAGCGAAGGACAAAGTAAGCCTAAAAATATATTTTTTTTATCACAGAATAGGCCTTCGGGGAGAGCACTCGGTTGGGAGCGGTACATCTTTGCTAATTATGATGTATGATAATTATTAACTTTCCCGTGTAAAGTAGCCGTGTTCTTTTAACCATTAATTATATAATATAAATATTTATTATATACTTTAATATATTATCTGTGCCTTTATAGGTGTGTTATGAATATTAATTGCAAATATTGCATCGTTCCTAATAATCGTGTAAGAATGACTTCGTTGTATTTAAAACGAGTTTTAGCAAAAAGACGGCGTCGTGAAAAGCTCTCAATCATCCGATCCTTAGCAGCGCCTGATCGAACGCGGTGATTTAAAACATACCGACATAAAAATAACACGAAGGCTATCAACTCCACGAGGAAGTTTACAATAAGCCG
Source organism: Hypolimnas misippus (assembly GCA_037950945.1). Lineage (NCBI taxonomy): Eukaryota > Metazoa > Arthropoda > Insecta > Lepidoptera > Nymphalidae > Hypolimnas > Hypolimnas misippus. Next base: position 1,047,543 of record JBBEEQ010000006.1, on the reverse strand, counting down.
GGGAAACTTTTTCGAAAACGGCGTTTTGACGTTTTTAAATGCGCCCGCGCAGGGGACGGGAGTAATCCAAACACCGGCTCCCGGTGCCCCGGCGAGCACGTCGCAACGGAATCCTTTAGCCGAAATTAGTCAGAGTTCCCGAAAAATACGGCCGTCGACCCCTCAGGGCAACACCTAAATATTTTAATGTCGAAAAAAAAATCAGCGTGTTTACATAACACGCCGAAATTTTAAAGAAACTCCACGCCGAAGGGCCACGCCGGACGCACACTGATAAAAATTTCGTCTGCTCCGCGCGTGTGAGTGGCGCACACACGGAGAAGACATAAAAATGCCCAATCGGTACATGACGCACCACTACAATGAAGGGACGACGTAAGTCGCATACAAGTGCATAATTCGGCCGAGATGCAAAAAAAATATTTGGCAATGCGGCCCCTACGCGCCCGCCAGTCGCCCGTCCGCCAGGGTTAGGTTAGGTTAGATTTTTTGGCTCAAAACGCTCGTTGGAGATTTTTTGAAAAGTATTTTATATCTGCCACTAGGAAGAGACGTCCCGGCTGCATTACATTATTAGTGCCAGCCAGTACGTCGCGATTTTTTGAATAATATACTCGGCACGCGCGTCGGCCACACTAGTCGGATTCTAATTAGAAATTTTATTATTTCGATAGACGAAATTATTTTTGACTCTTTTCAATATTTTCGTTTCCAACGGTCGTTTTCTTGACACCCTGTCGCGGGCGCAGTATTTTATTCTGCCATTTATTTTCCAGACGTACCCGATAATGGCATAAATTATTTAATTTACGAATTCAAGATTTTTTTCTTTTCAATCAAACAAAAGACTGCAGCAGTGTCTAGTGTCGTGTTGTGAATTATTTTATGAATTATTTACGATTTTGTTTGGACTCTTGTGTTTTTGGTTCGTTTTATTTGGTAAGTAAACTTTTTTTTTTGTTTTTATTATTTTTTTTTTTATTTTTGACTTTTACTTTTTTTAATCTTTTTTTTATTTGTTTAATCGTAATAAAATAATCGATTTTATAACAACTTTTATATTTTAACGTTAAAATAAAATTATTTAAGCCAACCCATCGGCGTCACTACACAAAGCTTTGTTACAAAGTGAAAGAATTTAACACAAATTTAAGAAAAAAAAGAAAACTCAGAATATCTTAGACGATTTATTTTTAATAAAAAATTGGCTAGACACTAGAAGCAAGGACACGTCGTCCAGTGACGTCAGCGGGACTAGGCACTGCCGAGAAAGCCCGCCATCTTGGTTCTGTTTTTTTACGAAGCCTACAAAGTGCGCGGGCGCAAGACCGCCATGTTGTTGCACATTCGAATTTCGAAAAATTACTAATTATTCTTAATATTAAACGACGATTTTACGTATATACTTTATTCAAAATAATGTCGTATTTATTTTGTATATTGTGTAAATGTAGGATGAAATTATATTTTCTTTACTTAAAATTAAAACAAAGCATTCAAGAAAGTTAAAACATAATATATACTCTCTTATAACCTAAATAATGTATTATTCCTCATATTTAAAAATAATCGGTTATTACAAACACAGGTTTATATTAATAATTTTAGATTTTTTAAATATATCTTCTACAACGAAAAGGTCATATGTTTATATATAAATTTATTTTATTTGCAATTAAAATCGATATGTATGTATATTTTACCTATATTTATGTATTTTTTATAAAAAATAATTCTAAATATATCGGTACATGCGTACGCACAGATAATAAATGCACTTTTCGACGCATAGACTAAAAATACATGTGGCGCCATTGCGCATGCGTGGTGGTAGCGCTTGTGCGTTCTTTTATTCTTTTTATAGTCTTTTATAAAAAATGGGTCACCATACATGCTTAGTAAGTTTTAATAATGTTTTTGAGGTTAAATCTGAAGTTATTGCTTAATTTATTATAAAATTGATCGGTTTAACGTTTTAAGATCAACATAAAAGGTTTTTATATAGTTTGGTAATGTATTGTTACGTTATGAGATACATTAGGAAAATAATTTAATTTGTAACATACATAACTCATACATACATGTGTTAATGTATCGTTATTTATATAAATATACTTTTAACAAGTTCTAATTTAATCCATTAAAAAAGAAAAACTAGAATATAATAATAATATATATAAATAGAGAACATATATACATAGAATTCTAATAAGATGATCATCAGAAAATCATTTGTTCATACAAGTTCAAAATTCTATTTCAAATTGCGCTTGCGCAGTTATTAAATCTTTACTTAATACTTCAATAATACTGAAACTATATGATATTATATAAATGACTATGCATAAAATGTAACATCATAAGACAATTATTTATCAAAATTTAATATTTCTTGACCACGTTCGTTATCATTTCTTGACACTTGATTAAATTGTTGCATAAAATTGATTGAATTTTTGCAATTGGGAAAATTGATAATTTATATGAAAAACTAGCTCCCCTTGCGGTTTTATTCGTGTTTATGGTTACTGCTTCTATCATGTGGGTCATAGCGCGATGTAATATAGCCTACAACTTTCTTCAATAAACGGGCTATCCAACGCAAAAATATTTTATTAAATCGAATCGTTGTTTCAGAGAATACTCCCCACATATAAAATTACAAAAACATTATACCGCTTTATAATATTAGTATAGATTACAGACAAAATATAAAATTTTCTCTTAATGAATAATATATAAACCTTTTCTTTTATCTACTAACAAAAGTATATCTGTCCGTTGCAAATGTATATAATAAAGGCGTGAAATAAAATCCTGGGTTATTACATTAATTAGTTTTAATTTTGGTCTATCAATATTATATTTAGTTATTATTTATCTGTCAAAGAATTACGTCAAGCTGCTGTATCGATTTTTTTTTTTACTTTTTTATATTAAAACTTAGACGTAAAATTGTGTAGTGTTACAGCGTTAGCTAGATTATAACTGTAGTTATTAAAAATGTATACGTATTAATAGACATTTAAAATATAGAAATAAAAACAAAAAATTAATAAAGACGGATGAATGGTATTCTGTATTTTTAGTATTTATAAGTACTACCTATATAACTATAGTATCTTTATAAAACTAGAGCCAAAATGTGTAAAAATGGGTTACATTTTTTTAATTTTTTTCGGACTAATTGTAAGTTAGAACCCGTTCTATTATATGTATGTTTGTGTGGGAACTCTTTGGTCGTTAGCTTCTCATTGCCGAATAGACCTCTTCCTGTTTTTATTCTTTCGCCTAATAGAGGACGTCTTGTATCTATTGGTACATTGTGATTTCATGAGCAATTTTGTACTTGATTACTTGGGGCGATTGGTAAACTTGTTTTAGATGTTGTAAGAATATTGTAGGAGAAGATCCTTAAATCCTTACTAATATTATAAACGAAAGTGATTCTGTCTCTGTGTAACACAATCTCTCAAGCACTGAACCGATTTAAATAAAATTTAAAAATTTAGTTACAGAGATAGTCTACGTAATTACATAGGCTATTTTTAATGCAAATAAAGGGGTTGAAAAAGAGGGGATGAAAGGAAGGAAATTACATTTTTTAAAGCTACAAGCTTAAAATTTAAGTGGTGATTTTCCAATTTTTCTAAATCGCATCTGTCAAATTGGAAACTAAACGGACGATGTCGCGAGCGACTGCTTGAGTACCTATTACGTAAATTATGCTTCTACAAATTGTTGTAAATTATCGTTATATAGGAATTGCGGTTAATTTATTATATCTGGCTTTCATGGTTCATATCACCCAGAATGCCGATCACTTTGGACAATGTTATCAATTAGCGAATGGTGTTAGCAACCAGCGAATGAGTATAAAGAGGAAGATCTTAGAGCCAACAAGTGACGAGCTTTTCAAAGCTGGAAATGGGTACGGATTTTGACGTCAAATAGTATGAACGTGACATATCTATAATTGGACGCTGATAAGCAATAATGTGTCAACCCACAAAAAGTCAAATTCGGAGATATTGATGCATTCTGATAATACGTTATATGTATAACATTATTCAAAAAAAAAATTCAGTCACTTAAACTAAATAAGTAAAGAAAAAAATGTCTTAATTAATGATTAAATTACTAAAGTGTGTTACATTTTTTGCGATATCCAATAATATCATATATCTAAAAAACTTATTATTAGATAAAACTATTATTTATACCATTTATTATTTAATTCATTATACATTTTATCAAAATAGAAAAGAAAGAATGGATATACCCCAAACAAATTCATTAAGAATAGCTATGATATCTTTAGACGCCATTTTCTCAAAATGGAGTCCGTGTGGCTTGACACAGTATTGCTTATCAGCGTCCAGTTAAAATTATCATGAATGTTATCATTCGATATTTTGATTATATGAAAAATTTATCATAACATATGCATTCGTATATGATCCACTTACTACATGGCGTACGGTGTCTCGACCGGGTACCAGGAACTCAGTTTCATAGAAGAGCAGCGTATACTAGCTAATATTATTTCGTTTGGGGAATGAGCGAGATGGAAGTCTAAACCCTTTTTGAAATCCCTTATTTACTTCCTATTCGTTTTAATTTAATTACTTTTTATGCTGACAAAGCTTTCGTGGCTCCTCTGGTGCTGTAAATGGACATGGGCGGCTGATCACTCAACATCAGGTGGCCAGGACTTTTGTCAACTTAAAAAAAAAACATATAGCAATGCTTTGAACAGAGTAAAAAACATAAGAACCTTTTTTTTTAATAAAGTTTAAAAATTAATTTAATCCTTCTTTGTTTCAAATATTATGTATCATGTTACATGTAATTAAAGCAGCATTTAGAAAAATAAAAACGAGTTCTCGCCCGGAAATCGAATCCGGTACCGACTTGTGAGGCGTGGTCTGTACTTCAACTCTGCCTATTGAGCGTCAAAACTATTAAATTAAAACACGCAAGAAATCGTGCCTCGATATGAATAGTACCAGCTCTGTCTTTCACAATATAAGTCATATATTATAAAACACTGTGTCAAAAAAGGAACACAGTTTACTGTAATATTTGTACACGGTGTACGATTCTGTGTGTTGTTGGAAAACGCAATGCAATGTACGCGATAGATGAAATACTTTTCATGTGTGCTGCGATTGTTTTATTAAATTTAATAGTTATATCACCGTTATAAGGTTTAAAATCCTATGTTTTTGTTAAGAATAATGGGTGGTGTTTTTTGTTTTAATAAAATACTTAACTGAGTTTATTTCCTACTTTTAAGATTTTATTAACGTATTCGTACATAAATTAAAGCTATACATAAAATTATTATACTTAATTAAGTCATACACAATAAGTGTAGACAATTAAGTGATATATTTTTTCAATTTATTATAAATTGCAATTTTTTTAAAGTTTTGCTTATTTAAACGCGTTAGCTCGGTTAATATACGCGTTTACTCGTTTAAACCGGTTTGCGCAGTTGAGCACGTGCTTATGATCGATAAAACGGTAGTTCGCACAAACTAAAGATGTTTTTGTAATCATTGCTCATAATTGCACTGCATAGTTTTGCACTGTTTTAACCCGACTGCAGTGACGACCAAGAGGGTTATGTGTTTCATATGTCTGTATGCCCGTTCCTATGTCCACTCGTAACCACTAAACTTAAGTCTTGTTTCTTCTTTGTAAGAAGTAAAGAATGGAGTTCGCTAAGGCGTAATGCGGGTTTTAAAAAATCGAACGGAATTTATATTATCTTGACGATTTCTGAATCATTTTCTAGTATCAACGAGTATAAAGATGTTTATAATTTTTATGTATATGCTAGCAGTTTCCTGCAGCTTCGTCCACGTATACTTAGGAATGATACTTAAGATACTTTCAACCCTCTTTTTAATCCTTTGATTCATACTTACGATAAGGTACGTTTGTGCCAAATTTAATGTTTCTAGACCAAGCAGCTTAGGCTCTGCGTTGATCGATCAGTCAGTGAATATGTCAGTCAGTTTTGATTATTTTATATATAGATCTCAAATAACTTATATATTAATTTAGGAATTATGTATACTTGCATCTTCTTTCTTGACGGCCATATTTACGAGGAAGTCGTGTAAGGTTCACATTTTTTATTTTCCTTGTTTGTTTGTCACTAAGCGAAGATTATTTGTATACAGGCATTTTGTAGGAAATTGTTTGCGCAAATTCGCGATTTTTTGCGTATGATCCTGTATAAGCAAATATTCTTTGGATATTCTCACAACTTTGGTACATAACTTCACTATATTTTTTATAAAAGTATCTTTTGTATAACGTCCGTTATTGCAAGTAGACAGTAAAACGCGACAGACGGAGTTGGCCCTCCTGAGTGTTATAATAATTATTATTAGTTTAAAAAATGCGATAGTGTATGAAAAGGTTTTTAATAATAAATAATCTTAAGAGATATCTAAATAGTGTTTTGCTGTGACTTTTCACATTATGTATGCAACCATATACAGTTAAAAATCATTAAATGAAAGTATACTTTATTCAAATAGGTTCTTAAAACTTTGGAATCATAAAAATACAAACAAAAAAGATTTAAATTAATGAAAAGCTACTACGGGTTTGGAATGTAGATTCTATCAAGAAACTCGATAACTGACAGTGATGAGTTTCATATTTTTTTTTCGATCTTTTAATATTTCCCAAATAATTTTTAATTACGCCTCCTTGGATATTGTATGATCATTCATTGTTTACACGATGCAGTAACAAAAGAACAGACTCACGTTCTGTATAACATGTAATAAGTAAGACATATAAAAGGCATAGGGACAAGGAAAAGTGCGGTCCATCTTATTCATGTAGATAGCCTTGAGATGAAGTCTCATTGAAAATACGAAAAAAAATCCTTATTACCACGACCTAAGATTCATTTTAAATGTACTATATTCATGCGAAAAAGTCTTTGAAAAATAAACCTTATTCCAGCGACTTAAGATCTATACACGTTCCCCATATAGTTTTGCATGCGAAAAGCGTAGCAAAATGACTTTTATTGAAACGATATAAGGGCTTCAAAATGTAATGTCTGATTCAAATACTTACCGAATTGTTAAAGAAAAATCATACGTATGTTTTATGTAATAAGGTTTAATAATTTTCATGTATCCAGATTTGAAAAATGACGAGTTATGCGTTGTGAGGTCAGGTAGGAAGTGAGGGTTGCAACTTGTCGTTATTATATGTAATATTTTGTATGTTATGTTTTGTGTCACATATGTAGATGGTCATATCTATATATCAATACGTGAAGCAAATACTTTGTACCCCATTTTACGAAAACGTATGAAGGAGTACGAAAGTTGATGCTGATAAGCAATAATGTGTCAACCCACAAAAAGTCAAATTTTGAGATATTGATGTATTTTGATACCACGATATTTAACATTATTCAAAAAAATTTCAAGTCATCTAAACTAAATAAGTATGGAAAAATGTTTCTTAACTCAATGTTTCGTCATTTCAGGTGCGTTCCATATTTTGCAATTTATAAAATAATCTCAAATATTTAAAAACTTATTATTAGATAACATATTAAATATATCTATATGCTTTTGTTTCAATATACATTTTATCGAAATAAAAAAGAGAAGATGAATATATACGTCTTCAAACTAATTTATTAAGAAAAGGTTTGATATCTTTAGACGCCATTTTCCCAAAACGAAGTCCGTGTGGCTTCACACAGTATTGCTTATCAGCGTTCAATCATGCATAAAAAATACTTTAAATCAATAAATAAAACAACATTACACACACTTCTACGTATGTGACACACACACGAGTGTATACCACGATGTTTACAAAATATGTTTATTGTTAAATTTGTGGTCGAATTTAGAATAGATGATTCTCAAACTCAAATTCAAAATATACTTTATTCAACAGGGTTTTTAAAGCACTTTCGAATCGTAAAATTACTTATCATATTTTTTTTAGGTTATTATAAAGCTACCACCGGTTCGGAATGTAGTCTAGAGAAGAACCGGCAAGAAACTCGATAGTAACTCTTTTAAAATCATTTATACATAACGTATCTATATTACATTTTAATTATGTTATCCGGATAGAAAATCAACGCGTATCAAATCCACGCCTCTTTGTCGTCAAAATATTCTTGTGTGGTATAATATGCTTTATCTATTATTATTTGTGATCAATATGAAAATCTTTTGAATATTTAATGAAGTACGGTCGAATTCCAACCGCTAGGCGACCACAAGTATAGGCTAAATTCTGTTTAAACCCGTTAAATTCGTGGCTTTATTATATTATGTATTCTAGGAACTTCCTTAATTAACATATAGGTAATTTTTTTTCGAATCGAACTTGCAGATACCGATATTATTAGAATATATAAACTTCTCAGTTTTATTGTATTATTAAAGATAACAAATAAAAAATGGTTCAGACTACACTAGAATTTAAATATTTTATTTCTGATTTTTTCAAAACGTACCTTATATAAAATACAAATTTTGATAATAACGTTCACAAAGGTTCTATAATCCTACTAATAACAATATTTATTAAGTCTATAATAATAAAAAAATATATATTTATACTCAAATGACTCAAAGGTGAGAAATAAAACTCGTGGTGAAACGTTAAAGGATATGTTTAAAGGTATAGGTTTACGGTCTTTATTTCCCTGAATAGATGAAAGAAACCACTCAAGGCTGACCGGTAGAAAATGTTATTTGCATTGCACGATAAAATGCGTTAAGAACTTAACGATTGAATTAAATTGTGGACATTTGTTTTTGTTTACGATCAACCATATATTTTTACAGATAATTGGATGCTGATAAGCAATAATGTGTTAACCAATAAAACTTCAAATTCAGATATATTGACGTATTCTGATAACATGACGCGTATTTAACATTAATCAAGTTATCCAAGCTAACGGTAAATAGTTTCTTATGGTTATATTTCGAAAATTAAATTGCAATTGCAATGCACTACCATTTGAAGATCTACAGAACCGTCAGAGCATAAGTCTTTTATTATTAGGCGTGCAAAACCTTGAAAATAAAACTAAAATTCTATATAAACAAATATTACCGCTTAAATTATATGGATGTGTTTAGCCTGGAACTCTCATGGACGTCAGAACACCCTACCAAAGTCATAATACGATCAATGGTTTCGGAACGCATAGAGGACAAACCAACAAACAAACAAACAGTGATTTTTATTTAAATAATAATTTCTCTACAAATCATCTCTGTGAAAATGGTGGTGGCTTTTTTGAATTAGAATGGCTTTTTTATAGAAAATATCTGGCGGGACATCTGATGTTAAGTGATCATCCGTCAATGGACAAATACATACCCAGCTTTAAAAGGAATAAGTATTGAAAGAGAATAAGAAGGGAATAGGAGAGGAGATTAAGCTTCCATCTCTCTCTCTCACGAACCTCGGCTTTATTGGCTACTTTTTAACTTTACATATGCTTCCCAAATATCCACGGAATTGAAATTCTCTGAGTGAAAATGCGTTCTCCTGTCACCAGTGTAAAAAAAACTGATATGTTTTTCAGATATATAAAAGCGAAACTCATAATAGTATTGACAATGGTTCATTATCTAGATTTCCAGCACACTTTAGCCTAACTATTGTGATAGTACGTCGACCTGATCCTTGGTTATCAGATGACGACTTGCAAATGACTTGTTGCCGCACGTTTTTGTTTATCTTGTGTTGAAGATGTCAGAAGGGCATGATAATATGACATTAGATTGTGAACATATCTATTTTTCAATTCTTCAAAAATAAAACACCATATTTTTTAATTATTCCGCAATATGGTCTGGGATGCAGTTCAGTCTTGCGAATTGAATTGACGTCTAGTTAGACGTGGAAAAATGTCAATTCAAGATATCATTATCATTTCACCAGTAGGAAATCCACTGCTGGATAGGCATTTCCCAAAGACTTCCAAAAGGACCAGTTCGGAGCGGCCTGCATCCAGCATCTTCCGGCGATCTTTAGAGTAATCATCAGGCCGTATTTTATATAATAAGCTGGTAAGCGAACTGGCGGGACAAATGATGTTAAGTGATCGCCTATGGACATTTGCAGCACCAGAGGAGCCACGTACGTGTTGTCAGCTTAAAAAGGACTAAGGGAATAGGAAGTAAGGAAAAGAATGGGGTATTGGACTTCTGGCTTTTCAAGACCTGAGTTACCTCATCTATAATATTATAAACAGGAAAAGTTTGTTTGGAAGTTTGTATGTAGGGAGTAATCTCTTAAACTACTGATTCGAAAAATTAGTTTTGAATTAGATAGTTAATTAGGTAAAGGTATAAGTAATATTACATCAAGCTACCAGCAGCTAATTATTTATAAATATTTACAAATTATTAACAATCTGTGGCATCATGAAGAAAGCGTAATTAAATAACTACATTTTCTATATAAAAGCTAATAACCAAAGAATTTAATTGAATTGAATATTAACTGTGTAATGTCTAACTATATCTTACGAACATTTTAATATCCATTATATGTTATTTATATTCTAAATGAATTATTTGTATATATGTACGTAAAAAATAAAGACTGAAAAAGTTTTTGAACGTTTCATTTACTTTCAACACTTTTCTTAAAAACTTGATACGTAAAAATGTATGACACATACAAATTTATTACATACATACGTGAATAAATCAGATTATAGTCTCTGTGTGTGCGTGAGAGGGGAGAGGGGAAGTTAGTTTTATGGGTCTGTACTCTGTAGTAGGTCTTTGGGGGGGATCAGCTTTATAGTAATTGTAAGGGGGGGAACGCATCGAGTGTACGCAGACGGGCGGGGATTCGAAAGTCGTGCGTCACCTTGACCTCGATCTGCGCCTGCGCATGCACTATTATTATTGCACTTTTTTTTAGTTTAGTAATGATCAAGGCTTTGGAGATATCTAGTCAATTCTCTTTGGATGGATCGCTTGTATAATAAAGACTTTTCTTTATTATATATGTACCTATTGCAGTATTTGTGATTTATTTTTTATAAAATGTCACTGCTGGGCAGATTGTCAATTATTAGTTTACTCAAAAACTAAAGAAAAAAAATATTTTTTCAATATGTTGCTAGTCTGTTTATTAAAAAAAAAGTTTTTTTTTTTTATTTACTCAACTATGAGATAATAGGCTGTAGCTTCTCTCTTTTATTAGAAACTCCCGATTTGTCCCGGCTTCACATGAGTGCGATGTAATTTTTTACGACATCACATTACAAATCTTTGAAATTTATGGCTTTTCTCTACTATAATATACATACATGTATCATAATATTATTATTATTATTTTAGACTATGTCTCAAAACAACTAGAGTTTCTGTAGTTTTAATATTCTTGTATTATTTACCGAGTACCTTGCGAATTTATTTTTGATTTGGTATAATTCCTACAATAAGATGATTTTTCTAGTGAAAATGTAATTTTAAAAAATTGCAATGAGATCCAAACGTTCAAAAATATCCATAAGAACTGTATACATTATAGAAAATAACAAAATTTTATGTGATTGTTAATAAAAATTTAAGTCCACTATTCAAAAATGGAACGCAAGTCAACTGGATAACAGATACAAAATGTGCGTAAGAATTTAAAGCATGCGCTACACACGCGATGTTTCCGTTGGTTTTAGTTTTTTTTTTTTTAAGAAATCTTCAAATGCGATGCGTGTGGACGTATTGTTTTCAATTAGCTTGAGAGTTTTACTGTTTCTTGTAATTTGTAATATATATATACTGGCATTATATTAAATAAAAGATAAATATATAATATTACGCTTTATATATATTAAGAGACACTAGGAGACAATTATTATTTTACTCAAAATCCAAAAATACTATTTTGTCAATATGTTGCTAGTCTGTTTATTTAAAAAAAAAGTTTTTTTTTTATTAACTCAAGTATGAGAAAATAGGCCGTAGCTTTAACTTCAACGACCAAAAAAAATTCTCAGTTTTAATACTGTCCAGTTTTTGTACTAAAATCAACAAATTTATTTAGACTACAGACACAGACATTATTTATAGACACTTGATCCACGCACACAGATTGACATATATACATACATGATATATTGATAATTATTTTTAATAGGCTTAATTACTTTATACGCGACGCGATCGCGGTAATTAAATTAATTATTCGTTTTAAAATGCACCTCGCCCTTAGTTAACGTCATCGAGGAAAAATGTGGGGTTGCTTTCGTGAAAGGGCTGATGTTACGGTGAAATCCTGAACCATAAATTATGGTTATAGTTTTAATGAGGATGAGTATAATGTAATAAAAAGTGGGACCTTTTTAAGCAGCGACGAAGAATTTTTTTTTTTAATATCGTTTTTAAGTTTATTTTTCTAGTGATGTTGTATATTAAATTAAAATTGTCTGTGCATATTTTTGTAAATAAGAATTTTTTTTAAAACCGCCGTCATTTTTTTTAATATTCCCTATACGCAAAATCAAAGATCTTAACCGATTTTAATAAAAACTAGTAGGCCTAGTAGTAGATAATTTTTAAACCCAGTTATAATCTGTTTTCAGATGTTCAAGTTTTCATATATCATTAAAATTGATTCAGTGGTTTGAAAACGCAGGAAACATAATTATTTAGTATATAATATTAATAAAAATAATTATATATAGGAGACTAAGTAAAACTATAATATTGAACTGTTAAATAACAAACAAACTCAAATTAGCATTAACATTATTGGATATGAGTAGAATTTCCAACCATATAATACTAAGCATTCCATGTCGTACTTCAAACAGTATTAAGCAAGCGTTTAACGTAGAGAATTATTTTTAGAAAAAATAGTACGTAAAAGCTCGCGATAAAATACCGTTTAGGTATAACAAAGGGTGTTATTACACGGGCCTGAACACGCTGTATCTCGTGCGTTGACGTCACGTCCCGCTGACGTCACTGGGACGTCAGACCGACTAGTATGTGTACACGTGAAAGTGGAAATAGGCGTGTTATGAGGATTTAAATGATTTTTGGAAAATTACATTTGAACTTTTTTTGAAGGGAAACTTTGTTAAATATGTATGTGTTAGGTGAAATTAGCTTTAATGGAGACCGAAAAAACTGTATAATTTTATATATTATGCTATTTCTTTTAACAGTAATTTGATTTGTTTTTGAGAGTTTATGCATGTTATTCCGCACCGACAACTTAACTGTAAATTTTCGTTTGCACTTTATATAAGAACTAAGTTTAAGTGAACGTAATTTGCACTTGAAAGCACCATTCGCATAAATTCGCGCAGTTTTATATAACGAAATATGTACAGAAATAGAATGTACGTATGTTTGTTGGTCGATTTAGTTATTTCGGGGATATGTCATTTTTATCAGACTTTATTGCTGCTTTTATTTTTATGAAATATAATTTTTGCTTTTTGTAATATATAATATTCAAGGGCAGGCTGCCCAGTATAGTTTGTAATATGTTTTCTCTGCTCTGATAGTTTGGTGACTGGAACTCAAATAAAATTGACATAGAGTTTACTGACTCAAACTTAAGTAGAGATTGAGTAAAGTTTCTTAACTCAAAGTTAAACGTTTTGACGTCAAAATAAATAATGTTAAAGTAGAATTTATTGACTTTTTAATGAAGTTGGTGTAAAATCATTCAAATCGAGTTACAATAAAATGTGTTAAGTCGAATTAAAATAGAATTGAAGTAGAGTTTATTGACTCAAATAAATGAAGTTGGAGGAGAGTTTAATGACTCAAAAAAACTTAAAGAGTTTCTCGACTCAAATTAAATAGAGTGAGAGTGTGGACTTCAGCTCAAATGTTGTTTGTTGATATTGATTTAACAACTAATTTAAATGTATCAGAAGTTTCATCTATACGTGTATAGACAGACTTTCTATTTCATTAGTATTGAGTGTTTCGCAATCTAACGTGTGAAACTTTATGTTATATAAATAGTTGTTGAAAATACATGAAATATTTTACATTAGAAATTAAATATGTCTTAAAATAAAAATTTTAAAATGCACAAAAACAATTAATCATACAAAATATGTTTTTAAAAGATGTTAGTTATCATTACCATCTTTATATCTATAAAAATCGTACAAAAAATAATTTAGGTGTTTTTAATATTGACTTGTTAACTTACTTAACAATTAAAATTAAAAAAAAAACAACGTTTTTTTTATCTGTTTGAAATATCTCCCTAAATACTGCGTCAACGTTAATCTTTCATACGCTTTACTTTAATAATCCTCGCTGAGTATAAAATAGAAAAAAAAACATATTTGACCACAAAACGCAAAAACCTTTTTAATTTGATACTTCGGCCATTTATTTAAATTTTTATGTTTCAAAATGTTGATATAATAGTTTTTTTTTTAATATACAGACGGTCAACTGGGCATGTGTTGGCCTAATTTATCAGCGTTACCAGAATCGATATTTAATTATTTTTTTTCGCTTTTTTCTTTCCTTAGAGGGAAAAGGCAAAGGTATTACACCGTACAGCCAAGTCTTTTGTAATTTTTATTCATATTTAATTAAATTGTAAGGCATAAAGCCATGTCTTCCGTTTAAATTAAAGTATTAACATTCAAGTAGAGTAAAATTCTTTCAAATCCAGGTATAGTTTAAATGTCTTGAATTGTAGATTTGATATACTCGTATATAGTTTTGTAAGCTTCCGTATTCCTTAAAAGGTCTTGAAGAGTGCGCGGGATAATCGATATTTAAAAGTAAAAGAAAATAAGTTATTTTTTTTTTCATTAGTAACGCATCTACTGTACGAGCCTACAAGATCTAACGTTTAAGTTATTTTTTTTTTATTGAAAAAAATTATGTTACTATTTTTTATTTTTAAATATCGATTCTGCTAACGCTGGTAAAGTCCAACATATGCCCAGTTGACATATAAATGTGTAGATTTGAAAAAATAAAAAATCATACGAGATTTATTAAATCTCAATTTTGTCTGTCTGTCGCACTGCATGATGAGATGTCAAAAGGTCACCTGGACAGACGGACACGGCCACTGATCGCATACATACTTATTGCCGCGGATCGACTTCCCTGAAACGATTAGCATTCGTTCGTGCCCTGAATAATGGCGAACGAGATCACGACCGACACATTTCGGGTTCACTAAATAATGCGAATCAATTTTATATTCTCGATGTGTCTCCATAATTTCAATTCGGACAGTTGTAATTGAAAAGGATCAGGTTCTTATTTGGGTGAAAAAAAATTGAGTTGTGATACTTGTTTATTGATATTTAGGGTTCCGTAAGTAAAGGGCGTCATCGGGACCGTAATACTAAACTTACGCTGTCTCTCCGTTTGTCTGACAGCGAGTTATATGACATGAACCTTCCTCACACTTGACCGGTCTTATTTTTATTCTGCGCCTTGCGGTTATTGACAAACTTCAAAATAAGAGAAGGTTCTTAAATTGTCTGCATATCTATAGTAATATTATAAAGAGGTGAAATTTAATTATAAATTTGTACTTAAGGAGCAATCTCGCAAAGTGTTGGTCTAATTTGAAAAATTCTTTTTACGTTGGATAGCCCTTGGGGAAAGTTATACTGCGACTCATAGGAACGTAATAGTAACCATTAACACGACGGAATCCGCGAAAGACATCTAATTTCTTTTTTAATACTGCTCATTTTTGTAATAGTTATTTTGAAAACCAATTCTTTTTTATTTACACAACAAAAAGTCATCTTTATACTCCTCTAAGGTCTCTGTCTACACCAAAATTGGTTCTACGGCTTAATCACGAAAACGTAACAAGCAAACAAACAGGCAGACAACGCATAATTAGTTAATCTTTTAAAAAACCTTTTTGATGAATAAATAAATAAATAAATTTGCACAATAACAATTGCCATTGTAAATATATTTTTATTTATATTTATGCAATAAAAATATTATGCACGTAATATTTTTTACTAATTTAAAATTGTAATAAATCTAAAAGTAACATCACTTTTAATAAATAATTATATGCTATTAAAAAGTTTATTAATAATGATTACAGACAATAAACGAAAAAAAAACATAATAATATGTTTATTATTTTAACAATGCCTAATTAAAATTGTGAATAATATTTTTTCTTAGCAAAATAATTTAATGTTTTTTTTTTTTTATATTTTCTGAAGGACAGTTTAATCGAGAATCTTTGCTACTTTAGTACAATTTAAAATGAATGTAAGGAAAAATTAACAAAAATGTCTTTAAAATAACCTTTTATTTCAAAAGTATGGATTAAAAAATAATATAACAAGGTTATATTTTCTATGTAAGTCTTTCTAACACTACCTTCCAGCTCCATCCCCAAAACACAACACAAGGAGTATCATCCTTGTCAAGATAAATCCAATTGGCGCGTTGGAGCTTGAGTGTGGTTGCAGCAACTCTTTAAATATACGACATATTTAAAGAGTTGATACAACCACCCCAGAGCTCCAATTTTAGTGTTCAGACCAGCTAGCTAGCAGCTTCTATAGTGTCACAATATTACGTTTTTAAAACGGTAGCAGGCAAATGATCATACAGTTCACCTGGACTAGATTTCCGATTGTTTCATTACGAAACTCATCTATAACACTACGTACTTTGCGCCTTTTCTGTGAGAGTGTAATACTTTCCCGGTCCAGTCAGGCTGTGTACAAGATGTAGTCAATGGGCAAATCCTAGCTCCTAAGGTTTTATCACAAAAGAAGCATAAAGTGTTACATAGATATGCCATATAAGATATCAAAATAAGTATCCCAAATTATGAGGTAATTGATGCAGTGCCAATATTATATCAACGCCATTTGCGTACAGTTTTTAATTCAGAATAATAGAAAACAGTTTCAAGCTCTTACTAATTAAATACACACAATTCATACATATATAATATGCATAGGTTTGTCGTGGTCGTGGACGTGGTCTGTCACGTGGAAAGAATTGGACTGAATAACATTTCGCTTAGTAATAGATCTAGATTAAGATTTGTCAATATAACACTTATTTCCTTGACTAGTAACGTAAGAGCGATGAATAAGATTCTATGAAATTTAGTGAATAGTGAAGTAGTTATAAAAATATCTAAAGATTTTCGTACGTATTTTGATTCTTTATCTGAATAGTAAAGAGAACTATCGATCATCAATAACGAGGTATCGATAAAACAACATTATAACACGAACACAACTACATATAATTTATTGTCATTATTAATTTTAAACCTTTGAAAACTCGGTAAGTACTAAAACGTTTCCAAAATGAAAAAGTTCCCTGTCTAGCTCACCTTCAACGGGCATGATAAGACTTCGGTCGCCATTTACAAGACACAAACAAGCTAATTTATATCTTATCACCTTGGAATACGAATTCAAATTGCTTGACGATAACGCATAATCTAAAAAACGTTACCATGCAAAAATGCACCGTATTCAAACAAAATAGAGTCTAAAATAATTTCACACAAAATGCCGTCTGATTTAAATGCACCGCGTAGGCCTTCTGAACAAAATTGCACTATAAACAAAGCTAATACAGTCTAAAACGCATTAACATCGGAACGAGGCGGTTAAAACGTATCATTACTGGCGCGAAACCGCCAAAATGCATCGGAAGGTCAACGAACCTCGCCCGCCAAGGACAGTGCATTCCATTTTTAAATTTAAAGCTAGCGCGCCAATAGAAGGCAGGATCTAAATAGGACGGCCATCTTGTCGTCATTTTTCGCGGGAAGACTCTTTTAATTGCGCCATCTGAATTTTTGAGGTTTGTACAAAAAGTTTTTTTTTTTTGGAACAAACAATGGGCGTTTATGCATTATTTCGACATAATTAATGCGGTAACGAGATCGCAATTTGAACGTTGGTTTTGCGCTGTTATAAAAGCATTCCGAGTTTTCTACGCGTCTGCAGTTTTTAAAAGCAATTGTATTATAATATCGATAATTGTAAAGTTTTATGTCTTATTTGATAACTTTTATTTATAAAGGTTCTAGAGGTATTTATATACAATGTGAAATGTACATGATGGTCGACTTTTAGGTAAATAAGGTAGAACATTTATCATTTAAAATTGTAAATATCCTAGTTCGCACACAGAGTATTAAAAGAGTTCAGGTATGAAAACAAATAATTTAAAAGACAAACCATTGTAATTCAAACATGATAACTAATAACTTTGTTCATTTATATAATCCAGGTTTAATTAATATTTATAATTATAATTTCACACACCACTTGATGGATCACCTCCAGACGAACGATATAAAAAAAAAAAAAAAAAAAAAACAAAAAATTTAGTGAGGAAACCTACATAGCATACATACATGTATAGAAACACACATACATAAACAATATGAACATAAAAACGCGTACATAAAATAAGGAATTCACAAGCGACAAGCGGTTGCCTACATATTACATACATCACTGATCTAGGCTAAACTTGACCTAGCCAACTGACGTGCTGTTATCTACGACTATAACGTTGGCTGAACTAAAAAAATGTATGTACACTTTCGATAACTTTGTACGATTTTTTAGATTTTAATTTGTTAATGAAAATCTCAAAATGGTTTTTAATTCATAATGGTATGAGTAATAGTTTCGTTTTGTCTTGTAAAATTATTTAATCAATTTTGATAGCTTGAATCTTGGAGATGTATATAGACTACTTTAAACGGCCTATCAAGTGAATGAAGGAGAAAAAATATATATAGTATTTACTTCATTAATCCATTAAAATAGAAATCTCTATTTGAACAGAACATTTTAAAACTAAGCAAATTCGTCATGTATTTTTTTACAAAGATAATTTATAGATACATAAATATTTACAGGTAAATTTTCTTTGAAAGAATAACGTACCCTTCAAATAGTACTATAACTTATTAAATAATTTCAGTGATTCCTCAGTTTACTATATATACAACATTCGCTCCCTCCTTACTACATTAAAGCACAGATAGCATAAACGAAAACAGGTCACATCTAAAAAAATTCTAATTCTATTTACGAGTATTTATATTTAAGCATAATCTTGGTCGCCAATTCGACTGTAGTAAATTTAATTTTTAAGTTTGAATAGCCTTGTGTTATAATTCATTAATATTAACAGAATAAAGAAAGACTACATCTCCTATGTTAACTCCGAAACTAAAACCTTAGTACCATTTGAAAGATACATTATTCTCAATGGTATATTAGTATTATTTTAAATCAAAATGCACATGAATGCGAGCTAAAGTCAGTATATACAAAGATTATCACTAACGTTGAACTGTCAAGCTTATGAAGAACCAGCGGTGTGTTCCAGCCTAACATTACTAAAATAAACCAAAACGTTTCAAAGCAAACATACAGCCACTAGGACTGAATTTAGTATGGTGCAACGACTCGACTAGTGATGCTGATTTAATCGATACGAGCTTTATCGATATTAATAATAATTGTTTTACAACTGAGTATGAAATATAGAATCTATTTATCTGTGCTACTAGTACAATTTTATAAATGTGAAAGTAACTCTGTTTGTCGAAAATGTAACAAGTTTTCGTAAAGGGATAAAATACGGGGAGAAAGTTTCTACAAAATCGCGAAAATCTGGTAATATATAAATGTAAAGAATTTATTTATTTGTTTGTTTGATCGCAATCTCAGGAAAAATCTGTTTTTAAAATAGCTTTGAGTTAGATAGCTCAATGCGTGAAGCTGAAGAGCTTGTTTGTCTTTAAAAATGTTTTGCATTAAATAATTCACTTATTGGTGCTTAACTAACACCACAGACCATAAAACAATCGTATTTCGATCTGTAGAAGACGATCAGTAACCATAACCCCAGGTGAAACATCGAAACACTAAAGTAATAAAGTTATTTATTCCGTAAATAATATTACACGTTATTATTGCCATATGTATAATATAATATGGTAAATAAACGTTACATTCCTTTGTTGTTTTTTTTACACACATTCAATGCGGTTTATAAATAGTTTCTGGTTTACATATTCACCTTTAAAGCAAAGCAGTAGGATTTGATGTGAATCGGCCCACAATTAACCCGGGCGGCCTTGCGCGTGAGGCTGAAGGTATAATAACACATTTATAATGTTATTGCATTTTCTTATGTATAAAACTCCATTTTATTTATTTGACGTTAATCACCTGCTTCCTATTTACCAACCTTTGATAAAATTCGTGATGAATGTGTCATTTAAAGGTAAAATTAATATATGAATTAAATAACTGATAGCCTAGTTGTTACGAAATATTGATTTCAATCGATGATCGCTAGTCCTAGCCCTGGTTAGTACCGCTGAGCTGTTAAGCCACGGTGAATGCAAACGCCATAAGGAAACTTACGATATTTAAATTTAAAATCTACTGTCTACAGTATATTTCCAGAAACGCCACTATATACCCTAGTTAAAACAGTTAAGTAATTTATATGTTCATAAATATTGTACTCAATATAAAAGTCAACGGTAAGGTCATAACAATTTTGACATGAGAATACTTAAACGCCGTCTGCATATGTAACGTGAAGTTGGCGATAAACGTCTTATCATTCATCGGCCATAAACAGAAGTCAGCAGCAGGAAACGCTTGCAACTATATTAAATTATTTTCAAATTCACAAAACATGCGCGATTAAAATGCAACGAATGTCAACGCTAATTCAACAACGGACTGGTCGTAGTCTGAATACTATCGAAAAAAAAACAAATTTCTGTATTAACATGTATCCTGGAAGGTTCAACGCACCTAATGCTTTATTCAAAAGTAGTATTAAAAGTATATAATTTATTATATTCATAGTATAACCTTATGACACAAGGTACATATCGTTACATGAAAGAACATCGTCATATCCTGTTGAGTGTTATTTATTACTTTTTTTAATTTCCTACGCGTCGTGTACGAAAAATTTTAATGGCGCCAAGACCTTGTGTTCAGCGAGGAGGTCGTTATCTTAAGATTCATTGTTATTCAAAATCTGTCACCTCGTTGATACGTCTTAAACGCGTATTGACTTTGTCACACTTTAACACACACATGCATTCGAATATTCCACTCCTGGGCAAAGACTTTCTCTTCTAAGAAGTTTATTTAAAGTTTAATGACTGATATTCTAACAATATAATAAAATCATGTTATGAAAATGGAGATAAAAAAATATTCGATTTTTAAATCGAAACTTTTAATTAAATACGATTACTGTTAATGGTACTGATGTACACGTGATTAAGAGAGTTGCCTACCAATTAGTTGTTCTTATAATAGAGAAAGGCGATATATTCTTACTCAGATTATGAAATAAAGACGTTAACCGAGAATCTAAAATATTAATATTCACTTTTATTCACCCCCAAAATTTTAATTTCTAGTTCGGAATATTCACTGCATTCTATCGACATCGACACATCGATAGTTCGCGTCACTAGTATTTCTAATTTCACGGCCCTCAGCCATGTGTGCGTCGAGCCAGTGTGCGTGACCTTGCGCGCGTTGCGTTTCGGCGGTCGTTCACACGATTGCATTCCCATCCCTGACTTTGGAAATGTACTATTAATACATAGCGTGTAAACATGCTAGTTGAGCGGATTTTAGTCTTTGTTTTTAAATATATACAGATAAATAACGTTGAAGTGTCTGTTTGTAATTTCAAATTAACAGCTTTTAACTAAATACATATGAAAGTATATATGTTACTTACAGCAAAAACGCCATTTTTAAAATTTTTGTCTGTTTATTCCGGCTAATATCTGAAATGGATGGACCGATTTTTGCAGTACTTTCACTACCTAATGTTATAAGGAGTAACGATAGACAGAGAGACAAAAATTTGAAAAAATGTGTTTTTGATGTAAGTACCGTGTATACTTTTATATGCATTTAGTTAAAAGCTGTTAATTTGAAATTACAAACAGACATTTTATTTTTATTTATTTGTATATATTACTATATACATTCATTGGGATAGTTCAAATTGAGAAACTGAAATTATAAGAGAATAGAACATTGTTAAAAGGAACCACGTCACCGATTTTGAAGTTAAAAAACATTTTCGGTTCCAGTAGTATTGTTATAAAATCAAAATAGCTGTAATACCTAAATGGACGCAGATAAGCAATACTATGTTAAGACACACAGACTTCATTTCGGGAAAATGGCGTTTAAAGATGACAAATCTATTCATAATAAATTTATTTGAAGAAGTATATATCCATCTTTTCTTTTCTATTTTGATAAAAGTTAATGAATTAAAAGCAGATTGATATAAAGAAGTTTTATCTAATAATAAGTTTTTCTAATACTAGAAAATTTTTTATAGTGCAGAAAATGAAACACACTTTAATATTCGAAATATTATATCAAAGAACTTTCTTCCGTACTTATTAAGTTTCGATGACTTACAAATTTTAAATATTGTTGAATACGTGACGCATTATTAGAATACATCAATATTTCCGAATTTGACGTTTTGTGGGTTGACACATTATTGCTTATCAGCGTCTAAAATGTCAAGTACACGAAATTACGTAATGAACTTTTAAAGTCGATCCCCTTTTTAAGGTTCAAAAAAAGGAGTCTTCTCAATTCGACCGTATATTTTTTTATGTTTGTTCGCCGATTACTCCGCCTTTGTGGACCGATTTTCAATTTTTTTTTTTAATTAAAAGGGTATACTTCCGAGGTGGTCCCATTGTCTTCAGTCAGGATCTGATGACGGGATCCTGGAGAAATTGAGGGAACTCCTCAAATATTATAGGCACACCTATTAGGTATTTTTGATAGTAACTTATGTATTTATTAAAAATACTTAAATGAAAAATATTATTTGTCTCAATAATTTTGTAATTAATGTAAAAGTTAATGTTTTTAAATTAGTTTGTTTTAAGGTTTAACATTAATATGTATGATGTTTTAATTCAATTGTGCTTAAATTTTTAGTATCGCGTTTTTAATTAAAATAAACTAAATACAAACGAATTGAACGTACATTATATACAAATTATACAATTGACTCATCAGTTACTGCATACACGCATTTCACATAATATTATATTATATATTAAATACCTAAAAATATTTTAAGAAATGCATTTTTCTGTACGTTTAAATTAAGAGACTATTGCAAAACTATAACATTAATACATTAAGATGAATTTTGAATTGAATTAAAATTGTCATTGTTGCTTTTCTTTGCCATTTTTAATCAACTTCCAAAAAATTAGGTTCTCAATTCATCGAGGAGTTTTGTGTTAACACTTTATTGTCTGTATTCTTGTAGATTGTTTCTATAGAATTTTAATCAAAATCTATTCAGAAGTTTAGATTAAAATCAAATTAATTGATATTAAAAACGGACCCCGAAAAACTAATCGCTAACCCCTGTTTTAGGCTATGGAAAATGCCCTACCCTGCTCGAGGCTACAACAACACTACAGATTGTATCATGATGTTTTCAAACAAATCAAAATCATCAGTGTGATAAGATCCTTTAACATTGTGGTAATACAAATTAAAACTTAAACATTCCAAATTCGAATACAAAATGTTACAATGTGTGCAAATTGCGGTAATACAGATTAAAACTAAAACATTCCAAATTCAAATCTAACACGAACGGAGCAAACCGCAACCGAGATTACGTATACATCCGTCTACGAGTCGTCTAGTCGACTATTCACACGTCCAATATACGTAGACCGCTGGAATTCTATACATTTGCCCCGCGAGTAACCTAGTTTTGTATGACGCGGGGGGGTGACGGGGCCAGGTTGTGTTGGTCGATCCGTGTAGTGTGTGTAGTGGTCCTGACCTAGAGACGATAGTCGCGGCTCTAGGTCAAGGAAGGATAGACGCACACATGCGAACTCAAGTTAGGAATGTTTACCACTTAGATGTTTATAGATTATTATTATTATGTTTTTATATGATATATATTTTGATGATGGTTAAAATGTTCAAAATGATGTTTATAGTTCGTATTTAAAAACAAACAGGTTATGTTTATAGTTAATTTAGATTAATAAATCAAATGAAATAAAATCAAAATAATTTATTGAAGCTTTTATAAGGACTTTTGAATCGTAAAAACAGAAACAAAACAAAAAAAATTAATGAAGTTACCGCCGGTTCGGAATGTAGATTCTATAAAAAAAAACCGACAAGAAGCTCTACAGTATATTCTCTTACATATAAAACTATTTTTATATATTTTTGTTTTGGAACTAAAATAGTTTTTGTTTAACATAATTCTTACACTAACGACATACAATATTCCATATCTACATATGCTATTACAATTTTGATCACTAAATATAAATGGCGGGAAACTAAATAAATATAAAACCATCGGTGGTTTGAGTCCCTAATGTTTATGTCACACTAACACACTACACATGTACATATACAGACGTACGTGTACACGTGCACACATTGAAATGGCATTCGATATTTGAATTACGCGGCAACATTCTATACATTGTTTTAGTTCGTATTTTAAATAGTTCTCATTGTTGACCGACCTCTTTTGTCATGTTTAATTATATTCTGTCTAAAAATAATAACTGTTTTAATAAGGTTTTTAAGCTTAAAAATGTATTTAATTGATTTTATTTCTAAATATTATTATCACTCTAAAAAAATTAAGCATTAATTTTTCGTTATGAAGTAAAATTAAATTGCGTTTCTTATTATTTGGCATTCTATAACCTGTTCTTTTATAGAAAACTAGAAATAAAGTTTAAAAATAACAATATAGTAAAAAAAAAAACAATAATTATTTCTTAATATACTTTTCTATAATTCCCGTGAATGTAATGTACCTATAAACATCTATATCGCAATCCTGTTCCTTCGACCCTCTGCCCTTCGAGGCTAGCTCGACGACTCAAGAGCCCTTGGCCCCTTATACAGCCGACTATTCTATAAGACCCTCGCATTCATACAAAGTCATACGAAACACAGATCAAGTTACTTTGGCAATTACTACTAACCACTTAAAAAGACCCCACCTTATATAAAATGTCATACGGAAGACGGGCCAGTTGTACTTGGACGTGTTAAGTTTACAACATCTTAACTTGACCCATTCTTATTTATATTTTCACTTGAAAGGTAGATCAAATTATATTGGACAATAATTTTAACCAGTTAAGAAGATCCTTTCTTCGTATATAATGTGTCTTACAAGACAGACCCACTTGAGTTGGAAGGATTACGTTTAAAGCATCTTTGTAGGGCCGTTAAAAGAATATGAATCACAGATTATAAATATCACATGATTACAGACGACGAAGGTTTTAGTTTTCTTAGATTTAGATATAAACAACATTTGAGTTGCGTCAAAAAAATGGATTAAAATATTTTTTTCGTTAAAAAATTTACTCCACGCTAAGCCATTTCGAGTTACCGGCGACATGGAAAATTCCCAATACTTCAGCAGTTACCTTAAAGCTACACGGATCCTGGAAAGAAAAAACAGACAGCGTCGATAAAAAAAAATAAATAAAAAAAACAAAAGCAATAATCCATTTTTAATTGCAAACGTCGGGACTCGAATGCGAAACAAAAAAAAACGCGTTCTCATCGGAATTACCAATTGAAAAATCGCAATCAGCCCGAATAAAACTTCATTTCAAATTTCGAATTCTGTTTAAAAAACATTCGCTAATTATCGAACGCAATATGTCCGGTACGAAGTAACAGTACCAATTACCGACCACACCAAGCTATTGTGCCACCTTTCACCTATTAAAAAAGAACTATAATCGTATGCACGCATTTTAACATTACCCGTACATACTTTCCGATATATAATATGTTTTGTGTGTGCGTGTTATATAAAGAAAAAAGGGTGTTTTTGTCTATGTGCCAAATAAAAATGAGGGCGTAATGTCCGGTTGCATGGACCGTTTATCGTGTGTCAGGCGACAGGATGAAGTGGGATAAGTTGACTTTTTTTATAAATTGATTTTTTTTTATTTAGTGCAATGAAATCTGAACTTATTACAATTTAAACGTAGCATTGAAATTAGAATTTATAATCTGTATTGATAATAGGAACTTGTTATTGTACGAACGAGGAAAACGAGGTACATATAACGTTATACAATGTTTCGTAAGTCAAGAAACAGATTTAAAAAAATAAACCTATGTTACTGTATACGCAATATATACTTGTATAATATAAATAATATTGAGTCTATATCTATGCCGTTACTAAAACTAAACTAAAATTACCAAAAAAAAATATGCATAGAAAAATAATGTCATATACTCTTTTAAAACTAACATTTTCTTGTCCAACGTCAAATTTCTTTGTACTCAATATCCTCACCACTATTCGATAATTTAAATCCAATAACTCCGCAGCTGTCATAAACAAGGACAAGCCAACGGACTGCACCGCATATTAAACTGCGCGTCATTGAAATAAATTTACAACGCGCATGATAGTAATTAATTATATGATGTATTACCCTAATTACTTCCGTTTATCATAATTTTTTTTTAATTTAACCCTAAATATAAAATCATGAATTCATTAAAAAAAAAACTTTTTACGAATACAATTATCGAAGTTAAATAAAAAGATTTGTATGCCTCAATGATCTGTTTATTTTAGTTGTATCCTAATGATTTCTTACGATACATTTATATTTACAATATTAATGTGCTACCCGCTAGGTCATATAAGCGACAAACAAATCTTAATTGTGATTCGCACCTTATTAAGTATATTTACCTTTATAAATATTAATTAACTATCTGTATAATAAAAGGTTATCGCCTTACTAATTTCAATAAACGTAAACATTTAAAATAAGCCCTAAAGAATATTTTTTTAAATATCACACTGTATTAATTTAAAGTACAATTTAGTTGCACAGTTCATTAACCCACAATTTCACTTCAACATAATATACATTGATAATAATTGATAATTATAAATAAAACATACATATTTATGAGTTTATGTAAATGAAAGTGAAATAAAAGTATTTTTAATCTACAATTGAATACAACGAGTGGTATATGGCGGTTAATATGTCACGTGCACTCTATAGTGTATACCTAGTATATATAATTTTTATATATGTCTTTTAACGTAGACTATATATATGTTAGACTATATATATGATAGACTATATAGTGATAATAGTTTCGGGTTCGATTTCCGGTCACAACGAACAGTTGTCGTTATTTTACATATGTTTTTAAATCCTCGCCAGGAACCGTTCTAATAAAATTTAAAAACATAACAACACTAAATACCGTCACATATTGTAACGCAAAGTCAGTTTTTTCTTGCTTTATTTAAAATAATGTAAAAAGAAATGTGATCAGTAATTAAAAGAAATCAGAGTTTAGGCATTACGCGGAATTCGAGACAACCTCGATTTCACACACCGACAGAGATAGCGATCTTGATGTTCCGCAATTACCATAACGTTTATTGTTTATTAGTGATATTAAAGAAATGCATTTCGTTTCCTTAGAGAAAATACGTGCTTATAAGTACACCTGCGACTTTACTTGACTTTCAACTTCTCAAGGGAAAGTGTTATAGAACTTTGATCATTGAAAACTTGTTACATCCTTTTAGATGTAGAAAACAGTAACTAGTAAAAATTGAATATCACTAAAATCGGTTTAATTGTGAACCAAGTAACAGGCAGACATAATTATACTTATGCTTTTGTAAAGTAAAATAAGATTCAAAAAAATTATTAACAAAATATGATAATTACTCGGACGAAACTGTAAGAAGTATTTTGGAAAGCAATTGAAATTTCCGTATTTTAAAGATTTTTACTTTGCTGCGAAATGCAGGATTTAAGTATGCAAATTGGATACCTCTAACTTTGAGGAATACAAAATCACGCATGTGCGAGTTAAACTATGTTGATGGAATATTTTATTCGATTTCGTCTTTCGAAATCTAAAGTTTGGAAACCATCTTTGCTTTTACTTGAACCACTTTGAGGCCAAGAGCCTAATGTAACCAATTTACACAATGAAAGGCAGACGACCTAACATATTGAATATAATACTGTTTTCAATCACAATAACATGTTTTAAAAGTCAATCAGCGTCACGCGACCTGGTTATTTTACTTATGGTAATACTTTTTACTTTACAAACTCTTTTCATACTTTTTAGTTAAAAAAAATGATTTTAATCGCGATAATCATGGGCCACGATTAGTACAATGTTCGGAACCTCGTGACGGAAAAATATTCAACATACGCAATTTAAATCTAGAATATACAAGTTAAATATAGTTTTTCTTTCAATTTGTGATAATTGCGGAAATCTAAGAGAATATAAAAAGGTAATTGTTACCTAACTAAATAAAAATCCATGTATGTATGTTTGTGTTCTATGCGTTCTAAAACAATTGTTTGTGACGAAACTTTGATAGAGTGTTTTGGAGACGCCCATAAAGATTCCTGACACAAAAAAATCGATGTACTTTAGGTGGCATTACAATACAAGCCGGGTACAGCTAGTTTGAAATAAAAAAAATAATAAAAAATAAAATTCGTACTTACACATCTTTCGCATCAGACCGTCTGACATTCGAAATTTAAATGAAGTAGCTATCGCAATTAGTGCACACACGCGCGCTTACACACACAGCCGAGAGAATGCAAATAAAAATATAGTGATCAAAAATGTGTGAAAGAATGACACACACAGACGCGAACCACAATTCAATATCGCCTGTCATTGGACGTAACGTCCGCATAAAATTATAATACTAATTATATTTATTAATATACAGATTTTTTATATGTAATATTTAAATTCGTCGCTTCAATTTAATAAGGAGATTTTTATTCTTATTTGAGAGTCTCTCGATCAATCACTTTATTTTAATAGTTAAGCTTAAAGTTTTATGACGTTTTATCGAGTTTCACTTCAACATACATACTTTAACAATTGGAGAATTTTTAACGTAATTTGACCTGTATTATAATGATAAATTAATAGTAATAACAGAAAATAATTATCTATATAAATTATAATACATTATCCAAATATTTTAAACTCAATGATAAAACACGATTTAAATCTATACTAATTACAAAGCTGAAGAGTTTGTTTGTTTGAACGCGCTAATCTCAGGAAATACAGGTTCGAATCGAAAAATTCTTTTTTTGTTAGGTAGTTTATTTGTTGAGGAAGGTTATAGGCTATCTTACATCACGCTACGACTCATAGGAGCGAGGCAGTAACCATAAATGCGAGTGAAACCGCAAGGGACAGCTAGTACTTTTATAAAACAAAAAACTATAAATATTACCAAATTCCTCACTCTCAAAAGATTCAAATCCATGTATTTCTATTTTAAATGTAAAATTAAAGTAACACTACGCTGCTCCACTGCTGGTTGTATTTACATGTGTCAGAATTTCTCCCGACACATGCAGGTTTCCTCACGATTTACTTCACCGCCGAGCTCGAGATAAATTTAAACAAATTCAGCACTTGAAAAGTTGCATCGGTTGATCGACGTGTTCTAACCACTAACCATCTCGGCTCAATATTATTGTAATTAAAAAATATATATATATAATTAATTTTAGTGACACCTAAATCGTTAAAATAATATAAAGATTGGTATAGGTTGTTATTATTCTCGGCTATACACATTCATGTATACCAAAAAAAAGCAAAAAAAAATTAATAATAAAAAATTAAAAAAGCCCTTAAAAGCTTTTCTCGCTAACTGTACCCGCTGCAACCTGCGCCGCACACATCAAAGCGCCGTGCGATGTGCGTTCGCGCGGCGCTGCACGCGGCGTATTTGGGTCAATCGCTGAAATAACGCATCGCACGTTTACTCTTTCCCGCTAAGAGTGGGGTGACTTAATATAGCTAATACTTTTATATTCTAACCGACTACTAAAAAGAGAGAGTCTTTAATTAATCGAAGAGTATCTGGATTACTCGAAAATGGCTTAACGATTTAGTTTATCCTTTAAAGGGCATTCTCTCTCATTAGTCGCTAGAATCATCATCAAAAATGTCTTTGGTAGTTTACGCACACAATCTTATTCGTTAAACTGTGTGGTGGATTAAGCTCTTAACTACTAACTAACTTCTTAATAGGAAGAGACGTTTTCCCAGCGGTGGAACATTTACACGTTGTTTCAGTACAGGGACATCACTGAATGCATTTTTAGCGTGTTTTTAATGATATCTTTTACATTTTTATTAACATTTGCAACGACAATGAACTTAGGTTGTATTTAAGTTATGCTTAAGCTACGAAACGTCGTACTTAATTATTTTCGTATGAACTGATCGCCGGTTTGACCTCTTGTGAGAATAATCACTAATATTAAGACTGGAAATGTCAAAGAACCGGTCGAGTTAATGTAACTTTTAAGTAATGTCAGCGTCATCCTTTCTGGCGTTCGGTTAAAAAACAAATTGCAGTAATAATTTTTAAACTTAAAATTTCTGTGAGTTGTCTTTATACGGAGAACTATGACGAATTAAAGTTACGACGTTCTTATGATGTAATTTTAAACAAAATTACATAACATTTGGTTAAATCTATCGAAATTTAAATTATTAACTTGACTATGTTTTTTAATGTTAATAAAAATAACGTTAATTATTTTTTATCGACAAAAAAGAAATATCCATACATCATATGAACGTAGGTTTTATTAAAATATTAAAAACATACATATATTATCAATGATTTCAATAAAGACAAAAATATATATTAAATTTATTGAGTTATTTATGACATTAAATTAATTTTTATCTTGACCTCTTAGTATCGAGAGCTTATTCGATATTTTTTTGTTTGTAAATTACATCGGCGCTTATAAGACAAAGGTCGGCGGGGAACGGGTTTCACTCGCAATCGACTTTATGCAATGAATATCGATTCATTAGTGGAATATCGGTGAAATTCGCGCAAATAGCGTCGTTAAATACGAACATTAATATTATTTCGTTTTACATTTGACAACTTCGTGGTACGAGTTATTTAATGTGGTTTTATTAAAATCAGTTCCATATGCGAGATTTTTTTTAATCTATAAATCTATACTAATATTATAAAGCTGAAGAGTTTGTTTGTTGAAAAAAATATTTTTGTGTTAAATGGTTTATTTATTGAGGAAGGCTATAGACTATATTACATCACGCTACGATTTATATGAGCGAAGCAGTAACTATAAACGCGAGTACAACCGCTAGGGATAGCTAGTACATATGCAAAAGCGAAAGGTCACTCACTCATTCATTACGAAATCTCAGAAAATAAAAGTGCTAGTTTTTTTTTAAGACGTAGATACTCACTAAGACAGGATTTCTCAAAATTGAGAGAGTCCTATGTTAAGCGCGAATGATACCACGACGGGGCGCTTGTATGTAATATACAGATAGTCAAATACAAAACAGTACAGTAATTTTCTGCCCCAGTTTGTAAATTTTTATGAAATAGCCATTGACGAGCTTTAGTCACTAAAATAATTGGAACCAGTTTTTTGTAGCGATAAGTAAAGACGAAACAGTTCAACATTTTTAAGTTTTTAATGATATAGAATTTGACCACTAAACAAACACTATTTAAATAAAAAACCCATTGATACATAAGCAAACTATATAAGAACACTAACTTCTGCCTAAAAATCCATTTTTAATATTTTAGAGTTTTTCTTTTTTAAATAATGTAAAAATTAAATTAAACGGTTTGTAAAGTGGTCGCGCCGTTTGAATGCACACTGATTGTCGATTTTTAATGCGTATTCGCGACAAGGCTTGCATTTCGGCAATAGAGTTAATGCTGGCTGGTGTGGAGTTAGACTACACGTATTATGATAAAAATTTACGATTTTTTATCAATGATATTTATTAACTATAGATAAACGCTTATAAGCAATACTGTATCAAGCCACACGGACTACATTTTGAGAAAATGGCGTCAAACATGTTCTTAACGCACACTTCAATATTCGAAACATTAAATTAAGTTCTTTTTCCCTACTTATTTACTTTAAATGGCTTGAGTTTTTTTTTTAATAATATTAAATACACGGCGCATTATGAGAATAAATCATTATCACTGAATTCGACCTTTTGTGGGTTGACACATTATTGCTTATCAGCATCCAGATATCGATACCTCCCACGTAAGTTGTTGTAACCCCAAAATTACAATTTTACAGTAGATCACTTTTAATCCGTTTTAGTTTGAAAGTTACAACAAAATACGCCTTTTTTCAGGCGTATTTTGTTGTAACTTTCCTTGAAAAAAAAAGTTTTTGGTATTTTTTCACATTGAATGCATTAAGCAATGCAAATTCGTGTAGTATTCAGTAAAAACGCTGACGGCAATTTTGTGGCTTACAATAACTTACGTGGGAGGTATCGATATCGTCGCTGTATTTGATACCTCGTAACTAACAATTTTGGTAAAATTAGATTTTCTCAGTGAAAACGGTATTTAAAAAAAATACTTTTATAATAATAATATTTCTTACAATATCTTAAGTCGAAATCATTTTAAAGTGTAAACATATTTATTACAGTTAGCTTTAAATCAAGTTTTTCGTCTTTCTTGTAAAGTTCGGCAGTTCATGTACGAGCTATCACCGACGATGTTGCGTTCATACATACACGTTACATCAGTTCGTTCTTTCACAGTTTCTTACCACGGAACTACGAAAAACTGAAAATTACAAAAAACGTATTTTGCTTTCCAACTCGGTTCCTTTTTTAAAGTCTTATTATTTAAAAAGTTTTGACCTACGACATTCATTCAAATGAAACACATTGTTACGAAATTCTGTATCGATAAATCAGCACATACCTAACTCAGTCAACAATAAACACTTAAAAATCTTTGACCTAAATTTTTAGTGCTCCTTTAAGTAGGGCATGCAAACATGAGTTAAACAAGACAAATTGACTCAAGATGGATGTGACGCGGACGATTGAGTTTTGGGGTTCCGTGACAGACTCACCGTTGAGTTGATGTGAGAAAATATGAAAACGTTTATGGATTATCGAGTTTCTTGCCGATTCTTCTCGGTAGAATCTACATTCCGAACCGGTGATAGCTTTTCCTTAATTTAAGTACTTTTTGTTTTGACTAAATTATTTTTTGATTTTGATTGATTTTTGATTAAATTCAAAGAAATCATACAGAGAATAAATAGTACTACTAAAGTATTATAGCTGCAAAGATTGTGATGAAACTTTGTAGTACTATAGTTTATATGTCAGAATAACATAAGCTAATTTTTATTTATAACCACGCGAGAGGCTAGTATTAAAAAAAAACAAAACAAAATTACCAAAGAATTGAATTGAATTGAAAATTTTATTAAGATATGTTTTTGTGTTTATATTAAAAATTTAAATACTAAACGTCTCGCGTGGTTGTTAATAAAAATTAGCTTATGTTATTCTGACGTATAAGTTATATTACTACTAAATTTCATCACAATCGGTTTAGCTATAATAGAAGTAGATAGTTTAAATTATTTCTTTAAATTAATATTTATAAACATTTAATTTATTAATTTTAATCACTTTTTAAAGTAAAATGCTTCATTAAATTATAGTTTTCGTACAAATGGAGACAGAAAACATTTTGTAATGTAATGGTAATTTTGTTAATTGTACGTGATTTTTATTACCTATATTTTAGTATTAAGTATTAATAATTAATAATTTATAACTTCATTCAAAAAAACTGTGCATGTATTTTATTTGCACGTTTCATTCGATGGCCTTATAAAGATAATTAGCGAGACCTTCGAAAACCTTATTTTGAAGGTATGTTATTTAATTTATTTTGTAATTAATGCTTATTCAACAAAAAAATATTTTTCACTAGCTGTCCCTTGCGGTTTCACTCGCGTTTATGGTTACTGCTTCGCTGAAAGTCATAGCGTGATGTAATATAGCCTAAAGCCTTCCTCAATAAATAAACTAACGCAAAAATAATTTTTCAATTCGTACCATTACTTCCTTATATTAGTGCGTTCAAACAAACAAACGAACAAACTCTTCAGCTTCATAACATTGGTATAGATAAGCATTCATCAATCATAACCTTTGTCAAATAATACATTAATTTAAAAAAAAAACTTCTAAATAAAAAAAAAAACGTCTCCATTATAACTGAACGACAATCAGTTCGAAATTTAAAATTATAAAAAAAAAATAACAAAACGTACAAAACCTGCCATCCCTAATTATATCATGGCAAAGTCAACAAGTCCTCGATGGCCCTAAAAAAATGAAGATATTAAAAACTTTCCAAAGTCGGCGGGTAATTTATATTTTCGTGTTGCATCACAAAGACTCTGTGACCTCGATGTTGTATGTGTGCACTCTCACATACGCACACGTGTGTGTACATCGATGTACACACTACACGCGTATCAACTATAGGCTGTTCGAATTTTATTCTTTTTTCAAATATTGAAAATGACATGCAAAGAAGTTAACGTGAAAAAAGTCTTCATTGTTTTTTAACTTCATACGTCACATAAAAACTTGTCCCGCCATTTTGAAAAAGAAATAATACTATTTAATATATTGTTTTACTCATAAATTACTCGTTTTCATCGATTTATTAAAATTAATTATCATTTTTTTATACAGATTAAATATAAAATTAATTTTAATTAATAATAAAAAATAAATAAACGCCGAACGACCTGTAGAGCGTTACCAATACAAACGAACACAAAATGTTCTCTCACATCTGATCGGCTCATAATAAAATGTGGCTTTTTTATCACTATTTACTTTTTTCTATGTACTGTTTTAATCTCTATATACTTTTCACATAACGCGCCTCTCATTTCGCTACGTAATCGAAAATTCGTTTTCGCATTTCGGTCTGTCTGTTGAAAATTAATGAACTCTGTGTAAATTAATTGAGAATAGTTCTATTTATAAAGACATCTATTAGTTTAGTAAATAAATGTTTTGTTTAGAATTGATGTATGTGTTGGAATTAAAGAAGTAATGGACTTAGAACATTTTGTAAGAATTATGTACATTAGGTAGGGATAAATGAAACGTGATACGAAGTTAAAAATTAGTCCTACAGAGTTTCTTTCGCGTTTTTTTCTCAGGACTGACGTTTAATAGTAATGACGACGATTTACTTAATTGATTTTATTAAGCAGAACGTCAATTCCTATTTTGAATAAAAATATTTAGATTTTTGAAATTGTCCATTTGATCTAAGATCGTAGATTCTTTGGACGAGATAAGTAAGTTTTTTAAGTCGTAAATTGATATTTAGGATTTTCTTTTAATGGTGAAAGAAAATTATGTGAAAGACAATATAACCAATTAAATTTTAAAGTTAAGATCCCACTATTCCCTTTCATAGAAGAAGCTATTCCCATTAATGGGACATTTACTGGACCGGAAATGTTAGCTCACTTTATAAAAAAATAAATGGGAATACAATCCATATAATATACATAACTTCTATAGTTAATCACGATATTTTAAATTCCGTCCTAAACATCTCTAAAGCTAGAACTATACTACTACAATACTTAACCTTATATACATATATAAGTATATATACATATTTGTTAGGCGAGAATTACACCTATGAGTTTTATTTATTTATTGCACACACACAAGAAAAAAGAATATAGATAAGAAAATATAGAAGTACATTACAATATAGTGCAAAGGCGGTCTTATCCCAATGACTTCTTACAGACAATCCTGTATGCATAGACATCATTTAATAAAATATGCAAGATTGGTTCAAATAAATTAATTTACGAGGTAATACAATACGCTGCTTTTCAAGAATATCGATGCAACTAAAAATGACGAATTTTAGGGAATGGGGTTTTTAAATTTCTTTATATGTTGGTGCATAGCTGCAAAATTTAAACGATCTTGATGTTATAAATTTATTGATTTAAAGAAAATTCATCATCGCAACTCTTTTCATGATAAAACACCAAAGATTTATGGTATTTTGTCATACTTAGTTCTATTTGTTAGAATTATGAATTACTACGATGTTCTTTCAAACCAACGAATCGCTGTTAGACTGTCATTAGAATTTACATAAGTTGTTTCAGTAACAGTGCCTCTTTTAATAGCAACGGACTTCGTAAGGTTTATACTATTCAAAGTATCATTCCGTGTATTTCGTCATTTTATATCAATTACGAGTGTAAAACTTGCAAATGTAAATCTCGCATTACACTATTAATTAAGAAGAAAACAATTTACACGAACAAATTAAATATATACACATAATTTAACAGACAAATCAGTACTCAAGCGCTAGTGAATGGGCGAATGGTTTTCGCGACGCCATTTAAAATCGTCCATTATATATGTATGTAGGTACATAGTGGGTAATGTATACCTAAAGTTGCATATATATACATTATGTATGTTTTTTCCAATTCTGAATGATTAAAACGCTCAAATGAAAAGCTAAGTTTGGATGTGACCGCAGGAATCAATCATGTCGATTTAGGGCTATTAGATTTGAATTGGCTGGCCGATCGCTCTGGTGTAGAGGTATTGAATATAGCTTTTATGATGTCGCTTGTGAGTTCGATCCTGTTTGAGTCAGATTTGGTTTTATAGAAATGTTTGCTGTTGATGTAAAATTTGTGTGTAAGTTTGTATGTAGGGGATAATCTCTGATTTGATTTGAAATATTATTTTCGCGTTGGGTAGTCCATTTATTGACGAATGTTATAGGATTTTTTTTATTTTTCTTCTAAGATATTTTAAAATTTTCTAAAGATAAATGTTAACAAATTGACGGTGTATATATGACACAAAAAACCGTTGCAATTCTATATAAAGAACATTATTGCTTACGTAGTTTTAGACATAGCAATAATTTTAATATCTAATAAAACCTTTAATACTTTAAATAAATATTAGCGGTTGAATATAAAAAGAGCCCTTCTTCGCGGTTTCTCTCGCGTTTAAAGTTACTACTTTGCTCCTATAACCCGTAGCGTGATTTAATATAGCCTATAATCTTTTTGAATTAACGGGCTATATAACGCAAAAAGAATTTTTCAAATCGGTCTAGTTCCCGAGCCTATTAAATACAAACAAACAGACAATCAATTCTTTCCTTGTTATAATATATATCTTGATCAATACTAATATTATAACGCTGAAGAGTTTGTTTGTTTGTTTGAACGCGCTAATCTCAGTGACTACTGCTTTGAATTGAAAAATTCTTTTTGTGTTAGATAATTTATTTATTGAGGAAGGCTATAGGCTATAATACATCACGTTACGACTCATAAGTGCGAAGCGGTAACCATTAACGCGAGTGAAATCGCAAAACACAGCTAGTAATAGATAAACATCTTTGATAAACTGTAGAACCACAAGACGAGCTTTTTAAACTAACTGTTTAAAAAGTAAGTTTCTAAAATAATCTCGTTTAAACAAATACACTATTAAACTCAGATATAGATTAAAGATATTAGAATTAAATAAAATTATTATACATATTTTCTTTATGTACTAAAATTTTTGTATCTGTAAAATTGGATTGTTTTTTTTTTTCCTTATTTATTTGTTTTTACTTGGTTTGTATGTATTTTGTTATCTTATATAATTGTCTCAACGCTCACAACTAAATTAAATGAATACCCAAATGTTTTATATTTCCTCATTAAGTGAAATGTAAAATTTCTTTTGAGAATCATGATCTTTAACCTCTATTGAGTATTTCTATACATATAGACAAAATGAAATAACCGACGGATTATTTCTATTAACACAATTCACTTCTTACCATTTTTGTATACATGATTATACATGAGTTTTTTAACTGTGAGTGTTTAGCATTTTTTGAAGAATGGACAACTTAAGGTTTAATTAATGTAGTAGATTAATGCATAGTATATTGAACAAGCATTTTCTTTTAGTTTGCCGTATACTATTACTTCCAAAAGTAGATCCTTATAAGTAACACTATCAGATGGTGCACTAATATAGCCTTTTTTTAATCAATGGGTTTAAAACTTAATGATGCAGTTTTATTTTTTATCAAAATCAGTCCCATGGTTCCTTTTAGTATTTTTCTACTACATCCTATATTTTCTGATTTGGCCTATCACTTGGTTCAATATTCTGCAATATTCAATAATCTAATATATTTGAAAATTTTATTTTTATATAAAACTTTTTATTACACCAATGTGCTTTTAATTTATAAGATTAAAATCTTATCAAAATAGAAAACGGAAGATGTATATACTTCTTCAAACGAATTTGTTAAGAATACGTTTAACATCTTTAGACGCCATTTTCAAAATGAAGTCCGTGTGGCTTGTCACATAGCTAATCAGCGTCCATTTTATCACACAGATTATCTTGCTAATTTTTATACGTCAATTCCTAAAACAAGGTTAAAAACATAACCTCAAAAGGTGTTTTAAGAGCAGGTGTATTGAAAATACATCATTAAATAAACGTTAAATTGTATGAAGTTATCGCGCCTCGATCTCACTGTCATACTTTTTTAATCACAATTTGCCAACATTCAATACCTAATTAGTATCATTAAAAAGCTGTCAAACGAGACTCGGACCCCCGTGTGGAGGGTTCAGTACATTAACACGTTCAAAAAAGATAGGTGATATAACAATTCTTACTAGTATTATAAATGCGAAATTAACTCTGTCTGTGTTATGTAATCACGTCTAAACTACTGTGCCGATTTTAATGAAATTTAATTCAGAGATAGTCTAGGGCCTGAGAAAGGATACATGCTACTTTTGAATGCGACAAAAAGGATACAAGGGGTTGAAATAGGGGACGAAAATTTGTACGGAAATTACGTCATTGTAAAAGCTAGAAACCTAGACGATTATTTTCAAGATTTTTAATTTGAAAAATCTTATTCTAGCATTAATAGAAATACACTGTGGAAATTTAAACACTCTACCTTTTACGGTTCATTAGATAAGCGCTGATCGACGGACAGAGAGATAACGAAAGCTTAATTATAGGATACCCTTCAAATACGGAACCCTAAAAACTATTTTCACGATAAAATTAATACGTTTAAAAATGCACGCTTTTAACATGACGACGAAAGTAGAACGGGAAAGTGGAATACGTTATAAATAGTTACCGATGAAAGGAAGCAAAAAATCTTTATACGAGTATCGACGAATCGTTAAATATTCACGTTCATACGCTTAAATACACGATTGTTATTGAATACAGATAATTAATTTAATAAGTAACTGGCATAATAATATAAAATAATAATAATCTCTTTATTTCCAGAATAATTATTCTAATATCACGTGCAATTAATACCTAATTTTAACATTATTACAAACAAACAAAGAAAATGAAAACAAAAAATACAAAAAAAAAATACTATACTATATCTATACCACAAAATATGAAATAAAACAATTTTCAACACTTGTCTCGCTAAATTGTGTTTAAAGATTAATGTATGCTTAAAATCTAGTCTAAATTGCCTGTATGCGAATAAAATCACGAAAATCTTATTAATAAGATGTCCCACGTTGCATTTGACAGCTAAAATAGGTTTTAAGCATCTATTATATTCACTTAAGCCTTGTTTATACATAATTTAACTATATCTAAAGCATGTTTTTCTCAAAACTAACGTTAGACACGGATTTGTACAACGAATTTTTAAAAACACGCGTTTGACGTATGTTTAAATCTTTCGTAGTGAGGCAGTAAGACTTTGAAATAGGAAACCTTTAAAGCAAAATGCTCGATTAAGTTTATTTGGAAGACATACTTAGTCCAGTTGTTTTGATCTAAAATCCAAACTACTAAACCAATGAAATTCTCTGGAACACGTCGGAAAGTATACTCTTTTAAATAAAAAAAAATATTCAAATCGGTCAAGCCGTCTTCGAGTAATCGGGGAATAACATTTATTAAAAACAAGTTCCTGACGAACTAAGAACCTCTTTTTTGACTTTCTTTAAAGTTTTTATCTCGGCAACAATGAATTCATAAATATATGTACATTTATGCACACGTATAATTGTTATTATACGTAGATAAATAATTTAATATTGTTAGAGTGAGGATGACTTAGTTAGAAGAACTCGATAAACAGATTATTGAAATGCTAAGGATGGAAAATATCGTGAGGTAACCTGCATGTATCGTAAGAAATTTTGACACATATATCCGCCAATAAACAATTTAACAGCGTGGTGGATTAAGCTCTTTATTTTCTCCTTAATGGAGAGGCATTTTCCCGGTAGTGAAACATTTACAGACTGTACAACAAAAAACAGTAAATAATGTTCTGGTTTAAAATATTGTTTTGTAATAAAAAAGTATGTCAATAAAAATGGCCAGCTCCGTC
This sequence comes from Hypolimnas misippus, assembly GCA_037950945.1. Taxonomy (NCBI): domain Eukaryota; kingdom Metazoa; phylum Arthropoda; class Insecta; order Lepidoptera; family Nymphalidae; genus Hypolimnas; species Hypolimnas misippus. The sequence continues at coordinate 1,007,056 of JBBEEQ010000006.1, read as the reverse complement.
ATTGTAAACATGTGTCCGAAAAAACGCATTAAAAAAAAAATAAAACCACGTCGGCGCGCGGGCAATTTGAAAATAGAACTCTCACTCTCGGCGGCCATTCCGCTTTTTTTTTCTTTTTTTATTCCACGGCCCGTACGATAGAAATAGTGACGTATTTTTTTCAGGCTTTCGCTTTCGCTAGTTCTCGCAAAAGCAAATAAAGATTGGAAAAAACTCGGTTGAATTTTTTCGCCCGATGTTTTCAGGGTTATTGATTTTTTTTTTTAATTTCATACGCGTTTTAGCGGGTTGATATTTTTATTGGACGGACGCTTTGTGCCAATTTTCGCACGTCCAGCTCGATTTTTTGAATGGACTCGTTTTTTCACATCGCGTTGATTTAGTTATCAATGGGCTTGATAACTTGTTTACACTATCGTCTATTACAATAAAAAAAAAGAACGCTACTTTTTGCGTAGATTAAATATATTGTCAAGATGCTTCTTTTGACAATAATTTACTTGCTTGATTTATTTAATTATCTTAAAGACAAAACTAGAATATATTATATTTTAAAAGACGAATATAACTAGCCTGAATAATTATAATCCTTAGTCCCGAAAACTGTAAATATAAAAAAAATCGCGTAAGTCAAACAGCGCGGTGAATCTTCTCAAACATTTAGGTTAAAATATAAGCATCTTGCATAAGAAAATGTTGGGGAGGCACCCTCCGTATCTCCGTTTTTAGTATTTTAGTAAGTTCGGGGGGAAATTACCCCCTGGGGGTGGGTGGAGGGGTAAGATGTTGATGTTTCTTAGTTTTATATTACCGCTTACTTTATCGTTTATTTGTGTTGGTGTCTGTGTGTCTGTGTGCCGTCTATGCAGATGTTTTATTGTGCCGATGGCACGCTTTATAGATTTGTTTTAGCGTCTGCCATTACTTTTTTAAGATTAGGGCCTGATTTTTTTTTCTCCGTTTCCGCGGCAACGCCTTCGACGGCCGCGCTAGTTTTACGGTGAGGTTTTATATATTCCGCATCCGGTAATTTTGTATCTGGAATTTATTGTACGCTAATAAAAAGTTAATGTTCTTAGGTTTTATATTATGTTTTTATGCTGGATTCGGTAAATTCAATTTGTTACTCCTATTCCATGAACGATTCTATAAAATTCTTATGCAATTTTTATGATTATTTCAAACTATTTTTACGCTAATAAACATATTCGCGTACAATTTTGTTTCAGCTAATTTATGGGACTTAGCTTTTCGTTTTTGATAAAGTTTAGAAATGTTTGTCATAATCATTTGCGTCATTATGAAAATCAAAATATTTAAAAGAGTAGATACTTAATATATAAAAAAAAACGTTACCTTTACAATAACGTATTGCAAACTAAAACTTTAAAAAATATATTCAAATACAAACATTACTTACACGTATATTCAAAAAAGAAATACTTCTAAGGAATTCAAGTATCATTATTTATAATTTTTCCAAGAATTCCACTAAAAAAAAAATACTAAAAGCTTTAGTGAGTTTGTTTCAGACTTAGTTGAGATTTGTGTTAGGTGGCCTAAGTGCTATTTGTTTTGTAATGCGGTCAAGTGCGCGCGCCTCGTGCGTAGGGGTTCTGTACACTATCGATATAACATACATGGTAGATATAGGCATTTTTATAAAGCTTGATTACTTATTAAGCAACTATTCTGTTTGTCTGACTGCGTTTAATTAAATATAAAACAAGGAAATATACTCAGTATTAATAAAATCAATGGATGCTTTTTAACGTGTTACTTATATTATTAAAGGTAAGTATATTATTAAAAACTCTAAAAATAAATCTAGTCAATTCAATTTAACAAATAATAAATTATCTAATTAATATCATTCTTGATGTGTGTTTGTTTGTTCGTATATTATTCGCCATACCCTCGTTCTGAATGTGATAAAACTTAGTCAACTCATTGTTTGCACTTTCGAGAAGGTGGAATAGTATATATATATATATATATATATATATATATATATATATATATATATATATATATATATATATATATATATATATATATATATATATATATATATATATATATATATATATATATATATAATTAACTTTCAGTATAAAAATAAGTTTTAAACAATCGTCCGGTATAACAAAATTTAACACAATCGAAACTATGAGCAAAATGTAGTTAATAACAATAGTACACATATATAATTTAAAAATTCTCGACTTATACTATTCATATTTAATATAACGGGTCTTATCGTGATAACTAATGGTAGTAATACCTTTTTCTGATAAGCAATAGTGTGTCAAGCCACACGGACTTCATTTTGAGAAAATGGCGTCTAAACTTGTCAAACTTATTTTTAATCCATTAGTTGGAAGACGTATACATATGTCCATCTTTTCTTTTCTTTTTTGATAAAAGGTAAAACGGATTAAAAGCAGATTTATATATGTAAAGTTCTATCAAATAATAAGTTTTTTCAAATATTTGAGATTATTGTATAAATTGCAAAACATGGAACGCACTTGAAATTCAAAAAATTAAATTAAGAAACTTTTTTCCGTACTTATTTAGTTTAGATGACACATTATTGCTTATCAGCATTAAATATGAATAATAATACACTTACATTGTATGGTTTGTGCATTATAATATAATTTAAAAAAATAACTAAAATTATTATTTAAAAAAAAACTATATTTCATCAAACACATTTAAATATTACACTCGCATAAATGAGTCGAACACCCTTCTGATCCACCCTCGGAATCTTAGAAAATAATCAATTCCTAAAGAAACAGTCTTCATATATTGATAAATGAGGCGCTCCTCATACTTCCCCCCGGGGGGCGCCCCGTCTTAGATAGTGCCAGGGCTGGGGTAATGAACTTTCAAGTTTTTGGGGGATCTTATAAGATGTTAGGGTGACGTGTGATTCGTAATTTTAAAACCCTTGGAAATGTTTTGTAGAATATTTAAAGGAGTTCGTTTTAACTAGCTTTTGCTTGTGGCTTTACGTTCGATTTGCGAAAGACTAAATCTGAAAACGTATTTTAGGCTATTAACATTAAAGCTCTGTTGTAAGATTATAAGTTAATTTTATTTTATATTTTTTTTATTTTCATTAATGTTGGTTTGACGTAAAAACGAAACACAAATTTAATTTTGTGTTTAAAATAATAGTATGGATTAAAATATCATTTAAATTGAATATAAACAGAGGTATTGGTATTTAAAAATTAATTAGCTTTATCGATTAAGGCGTTAGGGACTTGAAGAAACTCTTTCACACACAAGCCAAGAAAAAAATGTCTTTTTTTACATTTAATAAAAAATCTAATTAAAAATAATAAATACTTTATTAAAAAAACTTAGCTTTTTAAATCTATATAAAAAATCTTCTCGCGGTTCTAAATGTCATTTTTAAAGAAGCTTTGCACTTATTAAATCCATTTAACAATACTGACTTTTTAGAGTTTACTATTAATATGCTATCAAATCAACATACATTAGATCCACGACTTTTTCTCATTAATTATAAAAGCGCAATGCACGAATGATTTTTATCGTAGACTTTATACTTAATCATTTTTGGAGGCAAAATTTAATAATAATTACAATAATATAAATCATTATATAGGATATATATACTTAAAGGATATTGTTCATAAGGAAAGCAAAGAAGGAATGGGACAGCCCTAAGCCTACGCCTCGTAGCAAAGCGTAGCCGGTGCAGTCCTGCTGTATAACTTATAACTGAGCTTGCGAAATCATTAAACAGAATAACTTCATAATTTATATAATTAAGTATACAATTATAAGTAAATAATAATAAGTGATTATTATTTTAAAAGCTTTTACTTAGCTTTAATACAATGTAAGTATAATTATTGATTATATTACATTTCCTCATCAGTTTAATAAGTTAAACAATATATATCAAAATATGTATATTATAGTATTTATAAATAATCTAATATAGTATTAATAACTTATTATATAACTAAGCTTTAACCAATCAATATTTATCAAAGTTAATTTATTAAAATTTACCAATTACATTTCTATCTAAACAAGAACTAAAATACATCCAAACTTTTATCCCGGACTGAAATTAATTTAACTAACAAAATCCATCATATTTCACCCGGACTCGAACCCAACCCTACGCTCCCTCTGAGCCTCCGTTCTTATTTTAAACAACTACGCCTTATAATACATCCCGTTTCGCGACTAAATATCAGCGAATGTAGCAAATGTAGCGGACTGGACCGTCTTGAGACTTGCGTCGTAAATCATATTGCTGATTCATTTTTATCTTCAAATAATATTACTTTTTTGCCTTTACAAAGCCTTAATAATAATCATAATATAGTATGTTTAAAGTTTTTTCAACGATTTTAATGTATGTTTTAGTATAAAAATTCATTGAATCTTTAATTATTTAAATCTATTTGTGTTGAATTGATCTATTTGTGTTAAGACATCCATAATGTGATGCTTATTATTGTTTGTTTCATCTATACTAATATTATAAAAAGGTAAAGTTTGTTTGTATGTCTGTAAGTTCGTACTGATTCGATTAAAAAAATCTTTTTGTGTTAGATTGTTAGATAGCCTGTTTATCCAGGGAGGTTACATAGATTACATTACGACTCATAGAAGCAAAGATAGAGTTAGCTTGTAATAATATAATTATAGGCAATAGTTTAACTATTTTGAAATGTAGTTGTAAAACAAAAATGATAATTTAATATATCGTGAGAGTTATAATCAAAAAATAATAAAAGGCAACTATGCTCTCAATATTTCTATCATACAATATACGTTAAGAAAACAACAAAGCGTTCGTATTTATGGCAGTGATCACAACGTTATCTTTTTTGAACGTCTCCAAGTCAAACATCTCATTAATAGATTCATCAAAAGATCTCAACTCTCAAGAAGATCTCCGCGGAGTACTTCCGCGTGCCGTATTTACAAGTATTGTAAGTATAGAATTATATATTTTATAACACCCCCCATCCCTCCCCCGCGCAAACTAAGTCTTTGCGCATCTTTCTATCCCCACCTTTTTGCCTTCTTCTTTTAAAACCACCCTCGTATGAACCCCTTTCCCCTTATTCGACTAATTTCGGGGTACGACTGGAGAATTATTTCTTGATACCGCATTCCGAACGAAAATCGACTTTAAATTAATACTATCAAAGTTCAAAATCACCGACGCGTCACACACAGTCTTGGGACTGTATCTTTTCACTTCGAAAACTAATTCGGAATTAGAAAATGGAAACAAGTACGCGTGTAAAATGAGCGATTTTGAATCGTATTTTAAGGGGACAGAGTCAGTAATAGGTTGGGATGGGTCATAAAATTAGAACCGTTTCGTCAAAAATATGAAATTAAAATCTTCATACTAGCGAAAGAAGTTTTAGCATCTTTGTTTTAGAGAGAGACGGCGGCCGCTGCATTAGTCTCGCTCCCTCGGGGGGTGTAGGGGGTAAGAGATGGGTAGTTTGAAGTAAAAAGCCTTGGCTCCTTGATCAATGCGCGGCGCATTCGGAATTAATCATAACTGGGTATTTTCGGTCTATTCCAGGGGGTGGTGGGGGGCTATTGGATTCGTATTCTTAATGAAAATACGGTTCTTCCTGTTTACATTTTGTAATAAATTGTTTTACTCCGATGTTTGTGCGTAGGAAATATCTCATTTATTACTTAGTAACGAGTGTTCGTTTATATTTTGTTCTACCATCTAGTGCATCCGTCGTTGGCTTGTAACAGCTTAATAGCTATATATCCCTATTTCTACTAACGGTCTTGTGTTAAAGCCAAAACAACAAAAACTTATATCTTACATGGACGTTGATAAGCAATAATGTGTCAAGCCACACGGACTTCATTTCGAGAAAATGGTGTTTAAAGATGTCAAACCTATTCTTAATAAGTTTGTCTGAATAAGTATTTATCCATATTTTCTTTTCTTTTTTGATAAAAAGTATAATGAATTAACAGCAGGTTGATATATTTAATATATTATCTAATGAAAGGTTTATAAATGTATGAGGTTATTGTAAAATTACAAAATAAGTAACGCCCTGGAAATTCGAAACAATTCATTAAGAAACTTTTTTCCGTACTTATTTAGTTTATATGACTTTATTGTTAATTGAATAATGTCAAATAGGTGATGTAGTATCAGAATACATCAATATCTCCGAATTCGACTTTTTGTGGGTTAACACATTATTGCTCATCAGCATCCAAATATTCTTAAAACTAATCTAGATAACGATATGGACACTGCCGGTGTCGGTTAGGAAAGAACAATTAGAAATGTACCTACATCTACGAAAGAAATTGCTATAATGAGAGATAGTCGAACCCGCAATCTTCATATTAGATAACGTGACCCACAAGTCGTAATTAATCAAGTATTTTCTGTAATTTATAGTTGAAAATCCTATTTTAAGGTTATTATTACAAATTTACCTAGCTAAAACTAGCAACTGACAAATACGAAGGACTAAAAATAATTCGAATAATAAAATTTTCTCTTATGAATTTAAATTAAAATATAGTTCCTCGGGGTTTATGGTAACTGCTTCGTTTATATAAGTCGTAGCGTGATGTAATATAGCCTATAGCCTTCTCAATAAGTGGGCTATCCGACGAAAAAAAATTTTTTGTATCGGATTAGTAGTTTCGGAGATACCCTACATACAACTTACAAACAAATTTTACCTCTTTATAATATTATTTTATTTATTTATTTCACTTTATTGCACAACAATTTAAAAAAAATACATTGAGCAAAAGGCGGACTTAAAGCTATATAGCCTTATCTACCAGCCAACCTTAAGACTTGCAAGAAAGAGCGTTCAATAGATGCATATAAAGTATTATATTGTATAAAGTATATTAGTATATATTAACAACTATAGTAATAGATATCTCGATGTAATTTTAACGAAATTTTTGAAATCATACATCACAAATATAGAAATGCAGATAATGTTCATTGAATTTTTGATTATATTTAATGCGAATAAATTCATTGTTTCGTACTTATACCTGTCTTCAAACGACCGAGTGTCTAAGTTTAAATAAATGTGAATAACGAATTTCTAAAGTGTTTAACTTTCTTGCACAAAATAAACAAAGACAATGCAGTTTTGATATTTTCGTGTGTGAAATCTGAATCAAATGATTTTTATTATAGCAATATTTACTTTACTCTGTACCACGGAATATAAATCTAAATTTCGGGTCATTAACTCATAATAGACCAGTATCATGACCAGTTTTGTAAAAACAAAGAATAAACTGTCTACTTTCCACTACAATAAGTTAATTAATTAAAAAAAAAGAAAAGTTTCTCTTGTTTAGTTCAAAATACCTGCTTTAGATAAAACTCCGAGTAAAACAGCAATATATTTTCATAAACTCTAAATCCGCTGACACTGGTTAGACCAAAATATTCTTTTTACTTAATATTTACGTAATAACCTTAAATAGCTTTTTACACTTTTATATTAATATAAACACAATTTATGCTTAAATAATGGAATGTATTGACCTATGTAGAAAATATTCATAAACAACCGTAACTGTTTAAAGTTCCCTTGACCTATAAAAGGGTGTGTAATATATTATTTAGATAATTCGGTTAAGAAGTCACCGTATCACCCCAATAACGCCAGGGGCAGTGGGCCGATCGCGTTCAAATCGATGTCTTGACCGCCGAGCGCCTTGCAAAAATCTCACAGCAATTTCCTTTATGCGAGACGGATGTGTTGCGGCAATAAAAATGTCAGGCGCTGCAATTTAATTCTTTCGTTCCTTTTACTGAGTCTTAAGTCTTTTAAAGTGATTTAATATTTTAATCTGATATTATTACGTTATGAATTATTTTTTTTTTTCTTTTAAAAAACTTTTTTACGTAACGTATATTTCATCAATTATTATATCGAATGTAAATTACAATAGATAAGAAACTGTTTATTTTTTATATATTTTTATTTTATTTTCAATTATGATATATAATAGTGTCCTATATTTTGAAACTAAATTAAAAGCTATTCTTGCTATTAAAAAAATCTAATTAAGAAATAATAATGATGTACAACATTTCAATATTTTAATTATCAAAGCTACAGCCTGAAGCTGCGAATGATTAAAAATCCCCCAGTTATCATATCCAGAAGCACTAAGCACTCGAGTTCACGTGGAAGCGTATCAACGCATAACGAAGCAGATATCTCTAAACAAACCCTAAACTCCCGCCGACACAAAAAGTACAAAAAAAAAACAAAATAAAAGCACAAGTATTCTCGTAATCTAACCCGCGGCGTCACAGCCTCCCAAAAACCTACCTACTCCTATATTCATTTCCGTTCCGTTAATACCGCATACTTTTAACTGTCTAACTAGGTGGGGGGCCTCCCGGACCCCCTCCCCACGCCACTACTTACACGCGGTAGGCGCAACTTTTATAATACTACGTACTCGGGTGCTTTTTAACGAAGCCACCCCGCGAGGGGTCGCCACCTGCCACGCATACCGAAAAATACGTAAAACGGGCGGTATGGGGCATTTTGTACCCCCGTCGGTTAGAAGTGGCCGTATTTTGCGTATTTTTAAATTATTCCCCACATGCGGGTGTCGGGATGCTTAGTTCGGTTTCCCGGTACGAAATTTCTAATTCTGTTTGGTACATGTTTATGTATATATTTTTTTAATTTGCGTTAATAGGATCGTCATTTCCGGGCTTAATCTGTGTATTAAGGTATATACTAACCGATTACTAAACTTAATATATATTAAATTTTCAAAAAATATAAATAGGTATTATTAAATTTTTCGTTGATTAACGATACTTTATAAACACAGTCAATTATGTTTAATTGAAATAATTTAATTTGTACTTTTTTATAATTTCGTAAAACTTTACAATGTATAACGAAACAAGAACGTCATCTTTTTAAAACAGCACTCAAAGACATTATTTCGATTAACGCGTAATAAATATCATTAAGATACAAAATATTCGTCAAAATTGTATCGTATTGACTCGCAAGTCAATTTGGAGTCAAATCCAGCGAGTCAAAACGATAACAACATTGTTAAGGCGCTGTCATCGTGACTTATTTCCTGACTGACTGACTCCTCTCGCATCTTTAACCTCGTCCCGTGCGTGTGAATGTCTGAATGTGTTCACATCGAGAATGATATTCTGATATATTTAATAATAAATATATTTGCTAGTGCCAATTTAGAGACTGAATATTGACTTTTTTATAATGTAAGAATGTTATTACTTTACCGATATAGGTTACCTCGATAACTTATTAAATTTAACAACTTAATTTGAAATATCTATAATTGTAGAACTATTAATTAGTTATTCAATATACTTGTTAAAGTGATGTCATATTAGAAATATGTTTATGCGCATTTGAGTACCGATTAAATATTAAATAATTGAATGTAACTAAGAAATGTGTATGCAATACTTTATCGTGGTTATTCAACTTAAAATTAAGTAGCTACATTTGCGTAAAATAGAAGTTATATAAAATATTTTTATTTATTTATTATTATCTATAATACAGAGCTTCTGTCAAATAATAATTGGATAAAAAATTCGTTAATCTTAAATAATATATATTGCTTATAAATATTTATTTTTACTATAAAATAATTTGTCTAAATATAATATACAATAGACATACATAATTATATAACTCTACATTATTTTCTATAAACTAATTTCAGTTCAGATGTTATTGTAATACAAGCCTGACCGCACTAAATAGTCTTCTTTTAATGAAATAGTCGAATGTAAGCGATATCATTTCCAAACTTTATATACTTCCTGGACTTTCGAAATTAAATATTATTTTGTTTATTAGTAAAATAAATCTTAACTACATCACGAAACTTCTCATTTATAATTCTTATTAAAAATAAGTAGGAAATATAAAAATACGCATTTCTTTTTCCAATTTATTTAATCGAATAAACCTTTAACACAATACATGAACAGTATTAATGAATACTTTAATATTAAGTAGTAAAAACACGAATCAAACTTTAACATTCAATCGAAAAAACGAAAATACAAACGAGAGGATTCACAAAAGCGAATCAGAGCGTCTCATTACAAATAAAATATCAACACAAAAAAAAAATAACCAACCCGTCCAACAAAAGAACTTTCTAATGACAAATTTCCGACGAAAAAAAAAATTCTAATTCACGCACGAGGGATGCCACCCCGCCCGCCGCCCACCCCACCATACACGCAATTTTTGATCAATACTTAAAAATTAACCCAACCTCCGTTAGTTTTTTAAATTACTCTGCGCATGTCATGATTTTTAATCAGCCTCCCTCTGTGACGCCTACATACCGATACATATATATTTTGTATATGTTTAAATGTGATGTTATTATATCATTGCTTTTTTACATACACCCCTTCGATTGGGCAGCATTTTTGAACGAAATTTTTGGTGGGGGCGATGGTGGTATCGATTTTATGTTCTTCAATTATCTTATTACTGATGCTAATGAGGCTGATTGTATGAGTGACTGATTGTGTTAGCTTCTTGCGTTTTGTATGGTTGAGCTGTCTGCGGCTTTTTATACTAGCGATCGAGTTTTGATATAATTAGTTTAGTTTATGCTAAATATGATCGTTAGGATTGAAAATCGCAGACTGAGCATTTAATTGCTATGAAACATTACTAATAGCTTTTGATGAAAAACGTAACGATTGTCCTTTTAGGTCATGTAATATTAGAAATTAAGATATTTACTTTCGTTATCATTTTGTATAATATTTATATATTTTTTTATTTTACTAAAACCGAAGTCTCTCTTTTCTTAATGTGTATTAGATAAAGTTAATTAATATTACATTGAATTTATATATTTCTAACTTAAACTAAAAAAAACTTCTAAAACTAGTAACTCTAAAATATTGAGTTTTATAAATGAAAAAAAAAAACTGTTAGAAGAAGGCGTATAATTAACTTATTTAAGCCATAACATCTCATTACAACCGATAAAAACAAAAACCAAAACATTTCTTGTTTTTTACTTTATTAAGTAAGATTTTCATGTTTTAATAAAACCCCTTTTTAATTAGGAAATATATTCTTTTTTTATACATCTGGGCATTAGCCGAATATTTAGCTCAGGGGGATGAAAATAGAAGATGACGTCAATGAAAGGGTCGCCCGGAGCGGAAGTGACGCATATCACAATGAAAAATGTTTAAATGAACGTTAGAAACAAAGAATTGGAAATGTTTTAATATAATTTAAATAATTAATGAGATGGGAGCACTTAAATACATTAAAGTATTAAATTTGAATTTGTTATTATTTTTTTTTATAATTAATCGTGTTTATTATAAAGACGAAACCGTATTAATTACAATTTTATTTAAAGAATGTTATATTTTGCACATAAATAATTACATATATATCACCCTAAATTGAAACATACAAAAATATAAAACATAAACTTAAAAGTTATGAATTCAAAGGCACTAAAGAATCGCATATCATTTTATTTCGAATATATTTCAAATACAATTTAATTTTGTTAATTCATTTAGAATTGAATAACAATTAATTATTTTCAGTGTTAATCAATTACTACTAAAATATACACGATATTTTCACAAAATCATAATTACCGAGAGACTTGAAACATTTTGCGCCAAAGCTATTTCTAGTAAACATTTCAATGTAGTTTCATGATAATTTAAAATAATATATAATGTACTTTTAATATATCTTATTCTACAAACAAAAATGTGTTTTTAGTATTATTATTAAAATTACTAATAAATTTATTAATTAATGTTATATATTAAAAACAATATAAAAATTTAATCATTCACGGTATCAGATAATTATTTTTTATAAAGTTTAAACTTTAAGTTTGTCTGTATGTTAATATTATCTTATAAAAAACAGAAAACTTAATTAAACCGCTTACTTTACTTTCTATATTAAAATTATAAATATTAATAAACTAGCATCTAAAATTGGCAGTTTATATTATATTGGATAAATAACAAAAACCATAATTATTAGACTAAAGTAAATATGGCTCCACTAGTCTCACCTAAAAGCAGTTTATAAACATGCTCTGGACAAACCCAAACAATTTATTATTTTCAATAAACTGAAAATAAATAGACAAAACACGTAAAAAATTTTTAAAGTGAAATTAAAAAGAAATCTTATTTAGAAAATAGAAACTGACTTCAAAAGACTTTTAAAAAAAAAAAATAGCGTCTAAAGATGTCAAACCTATTCGTAATATTTTTTTTTAAACATATATATTCATATCTTTATTTTTTTTAATACCATATAATAAATTAAAAGCAGATTTATATATTTAATGTGTTGTCACAATAAGTTTTTCAAATGTTTGACATTATTGTATAAATTGCAAAATATAAAACGCGCTTGAAATTCAAAACATTAAATTAAGAAACGTTTCCGTACTTATTTAGTTTAGATGACTTGAAATTATTTTTAATAATATTAAATACGTGACGCAGTATCAAAATACATACATATTTCTAAATTTGGCTTTGTGTGGGTTAGTACATTATTGCTTATCAGCATCCACTTAAGAACCGACGTTGGTAGTTGAAGGTATTTTGTATTTTTCAGTAAATAAATTCCTTTCCTTTTCTTTGACCCCAGACGACCTGAAAAGATATTCACTAAGGAAATGTCAAGATAGTAAAAACCCTTACTAATAACGTAAATGAAAAAGTGAACTGGTTTAGCTTAATTTCACATCAAAATTCTTTAACGGATCGTCTTGAATTTTGGTATTTCATTAGATTAAGCTGTAAATAAGAACCCTCTTTTGATGATGTAAAACTAGTAATTTATGTGCAAAATTTAATAACGTAACGTTAAAAATATTTAACAAATAATTAAAAAAAAAATCTAATTTGTTGTACGTATATTTTTTTATTCATATGTTATTATTACTTTTAATATACACCTATTTAATCTATTCCTATTATAAAATATAAGTTTTTATCATTTTCAAAATAATTACAAAATCAAAATATAATCATTAGTCGCTTCCATTTCATAACAAAAAAAAAACTTATATTATAAATTTACGTACTCCTTGCAAACTTAATAATTTCCATCCTTTAAAAATACAATGCTACATTCCTCATCACATAACATTAGCACGTAATCATTCCAGCATCCTTGACCGACTTGTGTTTCATCCTAATATGTAATAAAAAGGAAAACATCGCATACATCCTTATTTTCATTATAAATAAACTAGCAGGGGCGAATGTCCCCGCGTTTTGCTTTCTCATTAATATTTAATATCGACGTCGTATTTTCTTATTTATCTATCGCAATGGTACCAACGTTCCTTACGTGTATCATGTGTGGTTCTATTTGCATTGGTTAGTTTTCAAAGTCTATTTAACATTCTATGGTCGTGTTCAGAGTCTTGAACAACGTAATCTGTTTGAATAATTTTATCTATATCTAATACTTATATAGAATAATAATGTTAGTTTGTTTGTTCGTTTGTTATGCATTGTTATACCGTTCAGCTAATTGTGATGAAATTTTATCAACGTATTGCGTACAAGTGTAAGAAGAAATTGCGAGAAGGTTATAGGCACAGTACAATTCCCAGTAACGCGCATGTCGCACCAGCCAGACAGAAATATTAATTTAAGACGGTCGTCCGGCGTAGAAAAAATCTACATTAACGCTAGTAAAGCAGCGAGTAAATGCTAGTATTATATAATTGTGATCTATTCCTTGGTATTTATTAGTCGAAGTGTTTATCGTAATAAAACTAAAAATGTATTCAATTAATATATTACATACTTATATAAATATCGGAACTTTAAATTGTTCTGGGAATATATTATTCTATTATAGTTTAATATGATTAAAATAAACACATAATCTATTGTGTAAAAGATAAATATGTTTTATAAATGCTAAAGCATCGAAACTCTGTCTATCTGTTACACTTTCGAATTTCGAGAATATTGGGTACAAATTGCTTATGTTCCGAAATAATCTACATCGATTATAAGTAGCGCAGGATGATGTCGATAGACGAAAAAAATTTACAATTTGAGACGTCATTATTTCTAGCCAGAACGTTGACTTTTATTTCAGAACATAATATTGTCATCTTTGAAGAATGATATAGGTAACTTTTAAAAAAATCAACCCAAAAGGAAGTTATTCTTCATAAAACTCAAAATGTCATAGTGTTTTAATAATTCTTAAAATATTTCTACACTTTTATTTTGGATAAATTGAAACCTATACGAGAAAAGTCTAGCAGAAAATTAACATAATCTCCCATTAATATTATCTTATTTATTAACTTACTTAATTATATCTGATATGTTATTGGATGAGTAACATAAAATGCCTCTAATGTTCCTCGTTGTGTCTGAAATTATCAGCTTTCCAACTCAAACTAAACAAAACATTGAGGAGTAAAAGAAAAAATACATTATAATATTAGTAAGTATACATGTATAGCTCCTTTTTAACTTCCAGCGGCCATTGTTTAAAGAGAAAAGATTACTTTTTCCTTTGTTATTGCAAATTTTCTTAAAATTTCGCGAAACGCATGTACCGAATATTGTATACTCGAAGGTTCTTACCGCGTTGTTTCTGAAACCGCTAGTCTTTTTATTAGATAATAAAGAATGGAATTATAATTTTATATATGAATTTATTTATACTATTAACAATTTAGTATCTGTAGGAATTTGTGAAGAATATAAAAAAAGCTCTTTATAATAATATTATAAAGAGCTTTTTTTATTAAATGAAAAAGAAATAAACGAATTATAATATACGAGAAATAATTATGCTATTTTTATGACAAATTTTATTACATTTAATCCCCCCCGTTTATCTGTATTAAAATTACAAATTAATAAGAAAGAGATTCACATTTCTGTCACGTCATGATTCAAAAGATAAAAAATAAATATAATAAAACTAACTTCTAATTATAAAACACAGTATTCTCACAGAATATTTTCTTAAGAAATTTCATGAATCGTCTTTTGTGCCACGTAATTAGAGGGGTGCTACGAAATTATTTATTTTCACGTAGGCGTGCTACGCCGTAGTACTACGCTACGGGCAGACGTAGATCAATTTATAATAGAATACGCGTGGAGTCTTTACCGTATTGTGTAAGAGATAGTACTGAATGTGTGAGCTATTATAGTACTTTTATAAGTAAAAAAATCAGACCGAACATTTGATTGATGCGGTAATTATTCTATTTAGTTCTTTTGTTACCAAGTTTTTGGTCGTTTTTTTAAATGCTTACCTCTTCAATAGATTATATTTTTAATACTAATAATGCTATGATAATAAAAATGAATGTTCTAAAGACGTATGTGAACGTGTCGGTAAAATGCGATATCTCAGCGCTAAGCGAGTATAAATAACGGCATCCAAGAAAACCGTTGATAACACAACAGTAACAAAAGCGCAGAGGAAAATAAAAATTTAATAATTACACACAAACCAGCCCCGCATAGTTGCTCGGATAACGTTGAAAAAAAAACTGTATCGCGGGCCCTCCCCCACTCTACCGCGAAATTTTTCACCCTCCCTCGTTTAGCGAGATTCGATCCCGCAATCAGGGTGGCAGGGTGGCATTTTTTGGCCTCCCTACCACCCCACACCATCGTAAATTGAAGCATATAATTTTTATTACGGCCCTGTCGTATGAGCTCGTTCGAGTAGTCAAAATGGGATACAATACTGTATATCTTAGTTGGCACTTTTGTTAATGATTATATTTAATTAATTTATTAGGTGTTAATTAATGTAATTAGGTTCGGTAATTACATTGTTGCTCGTTGAAGGACTATTTCATAGAACCGTAGATTAGTTTTTTTCATTTTAATCCTTAAATATTAAAAAAGAAATTTAATATACATTATACATTAATTTATAGTATTACTGCTTAGTGTTATTATCATTCTGTATCTTTATTAATTATTAAATATATATTATTAATGAATAATATTAATAAAAACATTTTTAATCTTCAAAATAGATTAACGCTTGCTAATTATTCTGTTCTATTAAAATAACGTTTTTATTTTGATTAAAAATTGTATAATCTCCAAAAAATTATAATATTTATACATCTCACTTATTTCCTGTTTTAATCATTTTATAAAACAACCTATATCAAAGTTAGCAAAAAAAACTAAACAAAAAAATTGAATTTACATTCCAATAAAGTGAAATGAATTTTGACATAAACGGATTCAACAATCATAACCTTTCAAAACAAATAGTTAACACCTAAAAAATGCACGCAAAATTTTTATTGAAGCATTTGTTTACAAACAACGAATATTTAGAACTGATATAAAAATGTAAACGGCAAATCAAACCCTTTTCACTTTCGATACGGAATACTGAAAAAAATACGAGTTTAAAAAAAAAGAGGCGTGCGGGTTCGTGCATACTTTTTTTTGTATTTTTTTTAGAATCCGATCTCTAAAAATTGCGAATGGACGCGTGGCGGCCTAAAAAATATTTTCATTCATTTGTTCGTGGCATAAAAAAGTGCTCAAATTCTTCACACTTTCACTTTTCATGTCGCTCAAATAAAAATATCCTGACGGTTTTTTTAATCTATTTCGACGCACGAATTTTTTGAAGGTCACTCGTATGTAGGACGTAGCTCGCCGGAAAGTATAACCTAAGTTGACTTTTGGTACTTTCTTTGATTTTTGCGATCACAGCTCGTTGGTATAAAACTATTTTAAGAGAATTAAAATCGCGTGTGTTACCTCGATCCGTGATCAGAATCGTTGCTAAGTGTTCGAAATTTTGGGATGATAAAAATAATAATCACATTCGAATTTGTGATGTTAGCTAGAATTAATTTTTAATTTAACCGTGTTGTACGTTAATAACACGTAGCCTGTGTTATGTATACGCTATGCTACTATTAAGTTCAACCTAAATTTATTTTGTAGTTTTTGCGTAAAAAGGCAAAAAATATCCCAACATCTATTCTTACAATTTTTTGCATTTATAAAACAACTGTTTGTATAGAAAAATATAATCTACTTCAAACGGAACTTTTGTTGTTGAAGATTTCATCTCATCCTTATATATTATATACCAAAACCTTACCCAGAGAATAGGCACTTAAACAACGAAAATTCTCTCTAAATCAGATCAGCAGTTTTGAGAAAATAGCGGCCAAACAAACATTTCATACATACATATCAAATCAAATATAGAAAGTTCTTTGATGAAGTCGATTAATAAGATGCCTACATAATATTGCATGAAAATTAGAAATGATAAAAGGCTTATTTATTTATTTAATACGTATTAACGTATTTAAGAAGCGAGGAACTCTACAAACGCGTCAGTCGTCTTCAGCTAAATAGAATCGTCGAGAATTTTTCCGCGATTATTATTCACAATTGGTACACGTTAAAATCTTATTTAACAGAACATATCGATACCTCCCACGTAAGTTGTTGTAACCCCAAAATTACAATTTTACAGTAGAGCACTTTTAATCCGTTTTAGTTTGAAAGTTACAACAAAATACGCCTTTTTTTAGGCATCATTTGTTGTATCTTTCCTTGAAAAAAAAAAGATTTTTGGTATTTTTTCACTTTGAATGCATTAAGCAATGGAAATTCGTGTAGTATTCAGTAAAAACGCTAACGGCAATTTTGTGGCTTACAATAACTTACGTGGGAGGTATCGATATATTACAAACATTTAATTCAAAAATGCTTGATATATTTGAGTGTATATTATAGTCAAAACTCTTAACAAATAAATAGTACTTTTTGACTAAAATAACAGTAACTTGTCATTTGATAACAACACTCGGAACGAAAATCACGAGTTTTCGTTATAATTTATTTCTAACTAGCTTTTGCCCGCGACTGCGTCCACGTTTTCGTCGTTTTTTGTAAAAAAGTAGCATATGTCCTTCCTCAGGGTTCAGTGGTTTTGATGTGACAGACAGATTAACTATCGTATTTTAGTAGGGAAATATAATATGTTAATACACAATTATTGATTTGTATGTTTTTTTTTAAATTTAATAGGTAATAGGTAGAGTATTATAAACGTAAGAGTAAACAAATATAATCAGAATGCTCCGAACTGCTAAGCTATCAGGAGTTACACGTGTTATTGTGAGTCAACCATAAGAGATAGACATATGCTGTTGTGGGATATTTTTTAGAAAATTTTACGTAAAATATTTTCTTCATACATGATTTCTATGTAACTTCAACCATTAAGGCTGCATACGTGACGGAAGCTTAAAAATTGGAGTAACGTCTCCCGTTTTCCCAAAATTTCCCTTTACTACTCTGCTCCTATTGATTGTAACGTGATGAAAAGTATACTATGACCTGCCCAGGAGTATGCAGAATAATTGTACCAAGTTTCGTTAAAATCCATCGAGTAGTTTTTGTTTCTATAAGGAACATACACACAGACAGACAGACAGACAGACAGACAGACAGACCAAAATTTTACTGATTGCATTTTCGGCATCAGTATCGATCACTAATCACCCCCTGATAGTTATTTTGAAAATAAATTTAATTTACAGAATTGACCTCTCTACAGATTTATTATAAGTATAATAATAACTATGGACATAGTGAATATATATGAATATAGTGTTATCGAAAGTCTGCGGACGAAAGTACTCTTGACTGATTTTATCAGTTAATTTATTTGAATCTATTAATTAAGACTTTTAATTGTATTGTAAAAAATGATTGTTTTATACTCTAGTATGTTTATAAATTATCTGTTTTTACTGCTGACTAACGTCCGTTCGCGTCTTCGCGGGGTATATTACTAAAAAAACTATATGTTATTCTGATGTTCAAGCTGTATTATTGTAAAGTTTCAACAAAATCTGGTCAGTAATTTTTCGTGCTTATAAGTAACCGGAAACGTAGGTGAAATAGCCAGGAACAGCTAGTCAATACAAATAAATAAAATTGAAGTGTCTGTGTGTAATTTCAAATTAACAACTTTTAACTTAATGTATATTAAAGTATACATGTTACATCAAAAACACAGTTAAAAAAATTCAGTCTGTTTTTTCCGGCTCTCTGAGACAGCTGAACCGATTTTAAAAGGATAATGAGTAGCTCCGGTTTCTTTTATTTAAAAAATATATTAATTTTAATAAATAAATAAAAATGAGGATTATGCTGGAGCTAAATTGAAACGAATGAAATAGTGAACAATATCCGATTCAAATAATGAAGGTAAACATTCTATGAATATAATTTTTCCTAAAATTAATGCTAGTGAAACAGCGGGGCACAGCTAGTTAAAATAATGTTAAAATATACTTAATAGTGAATGACCATATAAATGTTTTGTTACTAAAATATTCTATTCAGTCTGTATATTTAAAGGAAAACCGTGCGGTAATTCTGGTTAAAGAGATAGAAAAACTGCCGGCTTAGAACTCTTTACAACTGAGCTTTAAGCTTATTAACCTAGGGTTAAACTGTAGACTGGATGTGCATATGTTAGAATTACGTACATATTTAACGCTTCTGTTTAAAATAAAAACTTTAATTAAACATAGTTTTTTTTGTATTTTTTAGATTCGTTTTGTTTTATATTTTATGATTGTATTGGGTTGTATTTGGACGCTGATAATAAATAAATCAAGCCACACGGATTTTATTTTGAGAAAGTGGCGTTAAAAGATGTCAAACCCGTTCTTAATAAATTTGTTTTAAGAATTATATACGAGTATCTATATTTTATTTTCTATTTTGAAAAAAAAATGTATATTAAATAATGGTATAGTTTAATGTTACATATATCGATTACGTTTTTCTGAGATTACTGTATAGATTGCAAAATACATTTGAAATTCGAAACATAAATTAAGAATCTTTTTTTTTCGTACTTAATTAGTCATCTGACTTGAAAAATTATTGAGTAATGTTAAATAGGTGCCGCATAATGCATCAAAATCTTCGAATTTGACTTTTTGTAGGTTGACACATTATTGCTTATCAGCAATTTTATGTTTTCGATTCGATTTAATTTAGCGAAATTTATTTTAATTAAATATTATTCTTATCTATCTGTTCTCATTTATTTTTAGTATGGTAAGACAAAATAAACCTTAAAACGATAATATAATTGAGTTCTAAATAAAATAAAATATAATATTTTTATAAGATAATGACTTTTACTATACTATAGAATAACTTTAACTTCACGAATAATCGCAGGGAACAACAAAATGAAGTAAATGTATATATTATTCTCCTCTTGAAATCGCGTACACATAACATTAAAACGCAATCAAAGCCTTATAAAGTTATTAAAAAAAATACAAAATAAAAAAAAAAAACATAAAAAGAAATTTTGACAACAGAACGAATTCTAAAATCGGTTACCCTTTCAATACTTCAATCACAAGTCAAATTACCTTAAAAGTATTATATGATACATCGAGTCTCATTTTTTCATCGATCGCTCAACCCCTAAGCATCTGTATATTTCCTATACATTTTCTCATTCTTAGTTGGCGGCAGCACACATTAGCGCGACGCGTATGTGTGCTACCCCCTAAATTATTTCGACATATGCAAATTTGTATTCACCTACAGAGCTCGGCATAGATTAGATTGTGTAGATGTGGCGTGGTTCGTTTGTAATTAACTAACTCATTCGTTATATTTACGTTCGTTCATTTAATATAACCTATGTTCAATTCCATTCAATTCTTTGGTTAATGGCTTTTAGTTGTGCCAGTTAGAGACGTGTTATTTCGCCAATGTCACGTGAAATGGAGAAAACACGATGGAGATTGATCGGTGAGGTCGAGGTTATGATAACCTATGTTAGAATTTTAAATGATTTGTTTGGTACTTGTATTACATTTTGGTGTTGTAATAAATTTTTCGTAATTTTTATTTTTGGCTGTGGGATGAACAACGATTTGAAAATCTTCCACTATTATATCAAAATGTTTTAACATAAAGTCGTTTTTTCAAATTAAAAATATTATTATTAATACTTTATTCAAGTAGGCTAATGAAACGCCAAAAATTTTTTAATCAATTTATAAATTCATTTTAGTATATCTTAAAAAATACCATTAGCTACATATATTATTACTTTTAAAAACTATCAAATTTATGCGCACTCATTCTTTTAACGTTAAAGTTTTATACAATTTTTGATAAAATGCTATTTACAACATTATCATATGCTTAAATATTTTATCAACTAAATTAAATTCTTACAGATAGAAAATGAACATAATTAACAAAAAGTACATACAAAAAATTGCATGTATAACGCATAATTCGTTATATATTAAATTATTTCACACTTTCTTATATATCAGAGTTCGTACAAATTAAAGTGTCATTTCTATTCTTCGTCTAATCTATGTACGCGAGTTCACCTAGCGACGCGAATCTCCAAAAAACGGAGCGGCGCAGTTGTAAAATTGTCTAACTACCCGCCCCCGCGCGCGCTCATTACAGCGCGTGCGTGGACCACACACCGCGCACTGGGTCGCGGGACGCGTCTTAAGATCACTTGATTATTAATATCCTGTATCTTGATTATAAATGGATGCTGATAAGAAATAATCAGCCAACCCACAAAAACTCGAATTTAGATATATTGATGTATTTTGATAAAGCGTTACAAATTTAACAATATTCAAAAAATGCAAGTCATCTTAACTTTATAGGACCGAAAAAAAGTTTCTCAATTTCATGTTTCGAATTTCAAATGCTTACGATATTTTGCAATTTAAACAAATGAAATCCATTACAACAGTGAAAGTGGCTCTACTTATACATGAAGTTTATAATAAGTATAGAATGAAGAGATTCATATAAAATACACAGATATTTATGTGCGTAATACCTTCAATAATATTATAAAGAAATAATATTTTATACAATATGTATAAAAACGTATTTTCAGAATTTACCAGTGCGATTTACAAAAATATATATTCGTATTATATAGCCTGTTTAATAAGGAAGGTTATAGGCTATAAAACATCACATTGCGACTCACAGGAGTAGAACATTAAACGTAAACGTCAACCTATCCATTTTCTCAATTGATAAACGAAATATTTTAAAACCTGTACCAGACACGCAAAAAATATAGTCATGAAAACAATACGACAATATCTCTACAAGATACCGACTAATCCAGAAGGAGGATAATGTGTTTCTCAAGCATATATATATTTCCATTCAATACGATCTCCTGTAATTTAATTGGCGTGACTGATTATGAAGTGTAAGGAATCATTAGATTCGTATCCTTCCTGGAGCGTCATATGGTATGTAACGTCAGCCAAAAATCAACATGGCGAACGTACGCTGTCAAAACTGATAAACCGTTGTGACTAGACTAAATATTTTGACTGATTTTTAAGTATGAGATGTTGCTATAAGACCTTTGGTTTATTAATTTTCTAAATAACACTTCTTCTTAAATTTCATATCACAAAATAATTATCCCTATATCTCAAGACTCGTCCGTCTAATTCGACCTCGTTGTAAAAAACCCCATACGAGGCCCAGATCGCGATACTAAGCGTGTTCATCTCTTTCTAGTTTTGAAAAAACTCCACCCCACCTCTCACCCCCTGACCCCTTCCCCCTCCTAATTCCTTACATATTTAAATTCCACTTTCAACGTTCGTTGGAGTCTCACATTGTCTCATATGTCTTTCGATGTTTTACACCGAATATTCGTTAGAATTTGACGATGAATTTCTTTTTTTACAAAATTATAATCTATACTAATATTATAAAGCTGAAGAGTTTGTTTGAACGCGCTAATCTTAGAAACTACTAGTTCGAATTAAAAAAATATTTTTGTGTTAGATAGTTTATTTATTTAGGAAGGCAATAGGCTATATTACATCTCGCTACGACTCACAGGAGCGAAGCAGTAACCATATACGCGAGTAAAACCGCGGAAGGCAGCTAATAGTAAACTATAATTAAAATACACTACTGTTAAATAGATTTAATAGGTGTCAAGCTTCCGGTTCTCCTTTAGAAAGGACATTCTACCACGAGTAACTTTATTTATATAGATTTAAAAGGCTGAGTATATTTCAATAAAGTATCTTATTAAACCCGAGTAAAACCGGAAGAGATAGCTAGTTGAGTATATTGTTTTAAGTTTATATTTGCATTTTAAATTTAAGCAGTTGTAGTTTTTTTAAACAAATTTATTATAATTTTAAGGGGAAATATTTATTTTGACTATAATAAAATTTATTTTTAAGTAGTTTCGAGACAGTGTTTGTATATACTTATATATTTTATTTAAAAACAATGAATGCGATGGATACGAAACACGAAGAAAACGATTTACTATATCGCTCTCATTATTATATACCAATATATTAAAGTGTATTGTATATGCGTAGTAAATTCCGTGAACATAACATATTAAAAAAATATAGGATATCATTTGTGAGGCACATTATTCTAGATGATCATAGGCTATATTTAAACATGAGCATTATTTAAAAACAAAATCTAAAAAATCCCAAGCAAAGCCCTAAGCAAAATTTACTTCACTAATATTATAAGGAGGATTGATTTGATTGTTTGTTTGCATTGAATATGCTCCGAAACAAATCGACCGATTTCTAAAATTCTTATTGCGTTTGTTATACTGTTCATTAAGGATATTTATAGGCTGTATTACATCACGCTCCAACTCACAATAGCGAAGCATTAACCCCAGTGAAACTGCGAGGGGATAGTGTATAGTAATTTAAAAAGCCACTGAATTTTCTTCATCAAAGAAATCAAACGAAATAAATGAATGCTAATTACGGACCTTAACTTAATATTGAAAGATTAAAAAGTACTCGTAAAGGTCTTTTTGAATAGTATCGTAACGAGAGTAGGGTTTAATGACAGGCAAAGGGACAGTTTAGGTCCAGCGATTATGATATAGTACAGAGAGCCATATTAAATACTAGCTTTAGTTTTCAACTTCTCTGGCATGAATATAAACGTTATTTTTGTCCATTGAGTATATTAATTTAATTTAACGTATAAATAAATAGACACTGTTAAGCAATACTATGACCACGGACTTCATTTTAAGAAAATGGCGTCGAAACATGTTAAACCTATTCTTAACATTTAGAATAAAAAGCAGACGGTTCTAATAATATTTTCTTGAAATATATGAGATTATTGCATATTGCAACATATTGAGCACACTTCGATATTCACAACATTAAACTAAGAAACGTTTTTTCCTTTATTTTTAAGAAAGTTTAGATGACTTGAAATTTTTGCGATCAGAATACATCAATATATCCGATTTCAATTTCTCTGGGTTGACACATTATTGCTTATCAGCGTCCAATTATAAAATATCGTAGTTAGTGATTAAATTTACGTCCATATGTTTATACATATACAAATAGTCATCTGTCTGAATTGACACAGTTGTTTTCAACCATCTATGACATTAGTTTAACGCCACAGTGGTATAACTTGCGTTTTGTCAATTTTAAAAATCATCAAAATTTAATATGCCAATTAAATATACCGACTGACGTTGGCGCAGTGGTCACTGCAACTGACTGAAACACTAGCGGATGCAAGTTCAATTCCCGCTTACGGCAAGCGTCTGTATTGACCATTCTGATGTTTGTTGTGGTCTTGGTGTTTGTTCTGTGTTTCCGTACCCCCGAAACAAGGTCATAAAATCTTAATGGAGGCCTGTTGAGTGTGATACATTTATTTATTATTTATTATGTATTATTCTTGTAAAGTAACATACTGTAAATGCTGGGCACATCCCATTGCTGGGAAAAGGCCTCCTTTCCTATTAAGAAGAAGGTTTCGGAGCTTAATTCACCACGGTGATCCATAGCGGGTTGGCGGATAAAGAAGTGTCAGAATTTCTACCGGCACAACAGGTTTCCTCACGACGATATAATGTTTACTTTTCCTACTTGAATCGGATATTATTCACTATTTCAATTAGTTTCAATTTTGTTTTCGCGTAATTTTATATATATATTCTTTTAATTAAAATAAATGATTTTTTTTTAAATAAAATAAGCCTTAGGTATTCCTTATAACATTAGCTACGTGTAAGTGAAAATCGGTTCAGCCTCTTCTGAAATCAACTGGAACAAACAGACAGATAGACAGACAAAAATGTTAAAAATTGTGTTTTTGATGTTATTACCGTGTATACTATATACATTATGCATTTCGTTAAAAGCTATTAATTTGATATTACAAACAGACACATCAATCATGTTTAATTATATACATTACAATAATCTAAAACTATACTTAACCATTTTTGGCTCAAGAACACATTTCTTTACACAAATGTTTTACAAGAATGAAACATGTTTTCGTGCTGTTATTATAAATAGAACATTTTGATGTTCTACAATAATGTCTAGACAAAAAAAAAACACGATGTTACAGCCTTAGGTAAATTGAAAGCCTTTGTAATTGAACTGTGGAAATATGTGAAATATAAAGCATTAAAACTAGTAAAAAGAGACTCAAACTCACGTCCTAACGCGCTATGCGTAGAAAACTATGTCTGATTGTCTATTTGTTTTTACGTCTTAACGTCTTCGCGATTTTACATAATGATAATCATTCTACGCAAGAACATAAGGTACATCCAAACAAAATTGTTTCACTGCTAGCTATCCCTCGCGGTATCATTCGCGCTTCCAGTTTGCTTCACTCTTAAGAGTATCGTAATGTAAGAGAGTATATAACCTTCCTCAATAAACGGGCTACATAACGCAAAAAGATTTATTCAAATCGGGCCAGTAGTTTCAGAGAATACCTACAAACAAACTTACAAACAAATTTTATAATCCTTACCTACCTGTCTGTGCTACGCAATCAAGTCTAAACTACTAAAATGATTTGGATGAAATTTACTACAGAGATAATCTAGAGCCTGAGAAACGACATAGGCTACTTTTCTAATAAAATAAATCTAGAACAAATGCACGGTTCCTTTGAGAATGATATGTAAACTGGAGCGTGATATATAGATGTATAATTCTCGTCTAACATAATTTTCGGACCAGCGTTTGTTATATTAGGGATACAACTAAAAATATTCAATTTTAGTACATAATACCTATTCATATTAAAATGTCGTCTAATGTTGCAAGAAGCCTAATAGACAATATGACTAATTAGCCAAACGTCCATGTAGGAAAATTGAAGGGTTATGACTTTAAGACTAGCTTTTGTTCGGCTTTGCATTTTTTTTGTTCACTTTAATGCAGATTTTAACCGACTTCAAAAGCAAGGAAAATGAGGTTTTAATTTCTAATTTCTATAGTATATTTTTAATGTGTGTTATTTTAGAAGTGCATCATTTATTCAAAAATTAGAATATATTTTTTTTATGATTAATTTACACGGAAGAAACTATCAACTTCACATCGAGTGTTAAAAAGAGATAATTAACTTCAGTTTTTACTCAACGGAGGACGCAAAGGAGAGTAATGTGTTTATCAACCTATGTATCTATGAATGTACATATACATATATGTATGTTACCGTTAGGGCACTATTTAGTCTAAACGCGTGGGCCGATTTTGATAAATGACTCGTTATAAGGGCGCGAATGTCATAGACAGCCCTAAAAATTTGAAAAATAAAATGGCCGATTTTAGACGCCAAAACTTTCAATTACCGTTACCATTTAGGATCTAAAACGAATTAAAATTTGGTTAGTAACGATTCTCACTTATTGGCTTTTAAATGTTAGGAATTCGGGTATTTAATTCTTCAAATAATTACTTGTGTACGGCGTCTGCTCTGTCTAACTATCTAATGATGTAAAACGAATGCGATCTTATTAAATATAAAAGTTATTTTAATGACAATTCCATTTATATATATTTCTATTTTCAGATTTCGAGAGGCTGAGCGTCTCCGAAAAAGTAAGTCAATTTTTTTCTTAAAATAAATATTTGTAGGATGATCAACGGTAGGCGAGGGTTGACTAATTAAGAGAGGACCTATTTAGCTTTCTATTTTAAAATTCTCGTTGAATTCGGATTTATTGCATTATTTTCAACCCACTTCGAGAAAAGGAAGTTCTATGATCGGCTGTTTATATTTTTAACAAGCAAATAACACGTAATATTTTTTACTGGCACCGACTTCAAAATGTTTTAGGAAATATTTAATTTTGAGTTTACTTATTTCCGTTTCGAAGTACGTAGCTGTTTGTTTTTTTTTTTCTAAAAAGTTTTTAATAATGTTTATTATCTTGGTACTCCGTCATTTACTAACTAGTTAAAAATATATATTTTATGGCCTATTTTATGATAGTATGGATATGATCGGAATCCTTCGTGTGTTTGTCTGACTCGCACTTGAACGTTTTATTTTAATGATAGCCCTTTTACTGAAGGTTTTTCGCATCATGATGTGTTGGTGTTCTTACATTATATGGCTAAGTATGTGAGCAAGGTAAGTAAGTAGTACGTAAGATAAAAAAGTAAAGTAATAGTCTGTAAATCTTCCACTGCTGGGCAAAGGCCTCCTCTCCTATTAAGGAGAAGGTTTAGAGCTTAATCCACCACGCTGCTCCACTGCGGGTTGGCGGATATACATGTGTCAGAATTTCTCCCGACACATGCAGGTTTCCTCATGATGTTTTCCTTCACCGCCGAGCTCAAGATGAATTTAAACACAAATTTAGTACTTGAAAACTATAAGGGTAAAATGGGTTTTTGGACTTTGAGCCGGTGGTTTATAATATTTGAATTTGTGATGAAGATCTGAGATAAACAAAAGAACTCTTCTATAAGTAACGACTAATCCGCGATTGCTTAGACCGTATAAATACAAGAACAGTTCTCTTCGTAGTCCGTTATATTTTTCTATATCAACAATTACTGCTTAATTTACCCGTTTGTCCGGTCACCTATTACGCTAAAATATTAAATTATTAATGTGACTTGCCATTGCAAAAATAAGCTGAAACTAATGGATTATTTTTAATCTGTCAAATGACAGGGCTTCCAGGACGGTTATAACGCATTTTAATAACAAGAGCACATGCAGACGGATTTGTGAGCCTCGCCTTTATCCTT
The DNA here is from genome assembly GCA_037950945.1 of Hypolimnas misippus. Classification (NCBI taxonomy): domain Eukaryota; kingdom Metazoa; phylum Arthropoda; class Insecta; order Lepidoptera; family Nymphalidae; genus Hypolimnas; species Hypolimnas misippus. The sequence goes on along the minus strand of JBBEEQ010000006.1, from coordinate 978,817 downwards.
GTATGTATATGTTTTGTAAATTTATACAATCTAGTGATCACCTAGCGGTCGGAATTCGATCGTAGTTCATTAAATTTTCAACCGATTTTAAAATTGACCACAGATAATCTATTCTAGACTTTAACAATAAACAAAAGAGTATAGGTTCGTGTTTGTGTCAAATACATGGCAGATTGTGTAATGTTTTTTTATTGATTTAATTAAAGAAAATATATGAAAGTCTGAGAGTAAAACTTATATGTACAATTCTCGCCTAATTGTGATGGGTTTAAACTATTAGCTTATAACAGATTTTTATATTACTAGACCAACAACCCCGCGCTTCGCACGGATGTCCTAACGAAGACTTAGTAACTCTTCATATGGAGACTAGATTACGATGAAGCGATCTGCTTATTTACTCCCGGCAATTAATTTTTATTCATGATAAGCATTACTATGTAAAACCACAAATACTTCATTTTGAATTACGTCTAAAGGTGTGAAACCTTTTCTTAATAAATTTGCTTGAAGACGTAAATACCCCACTTTCTTTTCTATCATAGTAAAAACTGAAATTCAAACTCAAAATATACTTTATTCAAATAAGCTCTTTCGAGTCGTCAATGCACAAATTTGTAATGTCAGTTCCACGTGAAGCTACCACCGGCTCAGAGTGAGGACTCTACTGAGAAGAGTCGACGAGAAACTCAGTAGTTACTCTTTTAAAAATATTTTTGTACAATGTTGTTGGATACAATTAGCGTCAGTTATCCTGCGAGAATGTCAACTCACTATTATTTCACGCTGATTTATCATTGATGTAGTCATATACTGATTAGTATGCTTTCAATCAATGATTTTTTAATGTAAATTTTAAATTAGCGAAGAGGCAAATTTGAACTTGTTTCCGGGATCTTATTATAGAAGCGTATACTTTGTCCCATAAAAGACATGTTAACTTCGCGCAGTCTGCAACTAGGAGTTATTGGCTTATCTTTACTTCGCGTGTGTATGCAATGTTTGTCGCTGTTCCTTCCGAAAGTGTTAATATTTTGGTGGATGTACAAAATATTGTTGTAAATACATTGAGATGGAACTGTAATCTGTGTAAAAACATTTATAATTAATTAAAAGCAGATTTGTATAATCAAAAGTTTTCTTTAATAATAATATATGATTTTATATTATGATTTTATATTTCAAAATATTTAACAAAATTCAATATTCGAAACATTAAATTAATGAACTTTTTTCCGTATTTATTCAGTTCATATGACTTTAAAATTTTTTAAATAATGTTAAATACGAGACGCATTATCAGAATACATAAATTTTGTGGGTTGACACATTATTGTTTATCAGCATACATTTAAGACTAGTTACGCCATCGAAAAAAACAAAAAATTCGCAATTTTTTTTTTCATCTCGCGCAATGATTCGACTGCATAATGTCAAGATTAAATGACAGGATATGTCAAATGTACTCGCAGCGAGATAAAAAGAGATAAAACAACGACCGGCCAATTCAATATGAAAAGCAGAACGTTTTTCCACCAATCGGGGGAATTATTGGAAAAACTAGCAAATGAATTTATTATACCCACCGTGGACCCACCCTCCGTCCCCCTCTTTTTCATACTCATTATGAATATAAAGGGTTATGACGTTTTTACAACAATAAGGAAGCAATTTTTAATTATTATAACGCTACGTTTTGCACGCGGGTTTGTCTGTTTTTTTAACTTTTTAATATATTCGTATATGGACGCTGATGTGAAATACTGTGTCGTGCCACGTGGACTTCATTTTGAGAAATTGGCGTCTCAAGATGTCAAACATATTCTCAATTTTGTTTGAAGATGTATATATGCATCTTTTCTTTTCTATTTTGATAAAAGGTATAATAACTAAAAACAGATTGGTATGATAAAAAAAATTATATAATAATAAGTTTCTGATATATATTTTATTTTTACATATAGCAAAATATTGAATACACTTCAAAATTCGAAACATTAAATTAAGAAACTATTTCTCGTACTTATTTTCTTTAGATAACTTGAACTTTTTTTTATAATGATAAATATTTAACGCATTATCAAAATATATCAATATCTCCAAATTTAACTATTTGTGGGTTGACACATTATTGATAATCAGCATATATACTATACGTATGTTGTATAATACATCTGTATGTGTACTTTTAAAGAGTACAAAGTAAATAATAATATGACATTAGATCTCTCTTGTAATAATATATCGCCATTTTTCTTAATATCAACAGACCGTTGCTAGGCAACTTATTAAGTCACGTGTACATTAGACTGATCAATCTAATCATCACTACGCATCTATATATGAATACTAGCTGTCCCTTGCAGTTTCGCTCGCGTTTATGGTTACTGCTTTGCTCCTATGAGTCGTAGCGTGATGTAATATAGCCTATCGCCTTCCTTAATAAATAAACTAACACAGAAATATTTTTTCAATTCGAACCAGTATTTCCTGGGATTAGCACGTTCAAAGAAACAAGCAAACTCTTTAGTTTTATAATATTAGTATAGATATATTAGATAAAAATGCTGTTCGTCTGTCTCTCTAAAACTCGAGAATGGCTGGACGGATTTGGTTCATTTTGATCTTGAAATAGTGTAAATTCAGGAGAGGGATCAACGGTGCGAAACATACAAACGGTAGAGCTTAGATGTAGCAGTGTAAAAATAAATAACTGGTCAAGTGCGAGTAGGACTCGCGCACCGAGGGTTCCGTACAAACTTATAGAAATCTATATAAGACTAACCCATCTACGCCATTTGTGGTCTTCATCATCAGTTCCAACATAAGTTACTATCAAAATACCTAAATCGGTATACGCTTGCCTATAATATTTGAGGAGTTCCCTCAATTTCTCCAGGATCCCATCATCTGATCCTGACCTGAAGGCATTGGGACCACCTTGGAAGTATACCTTTTCAAACAAAAAAAAAATTGAAAATCGGTACCCAAATGGCGACGTAATCGGCGAACAAACATAAAAAAAATTAAATACAACGTCGAATTGAAAACAATCCTTTTTAGAAGTCGCTTAAATATAATCAAATAGTATGTAAATATGGATCACGTCCCAAAAACTATTTTGAAACTACTTAGGAGCACTTTAATTTAAAACACGATCATCAACGTTGCAATCCATAGCAAGTACTAATACACCTTATACTTTAAAAAAAAATAGTTATAGCGCGATTCAGGATACACCTAGCGCCATCTCTTGACAATTTCAATGAACTAACTTGTTGACTTTGATATTAAAAACATAATTATATTATATTTTATTCTCGTTTTATTTATATTTATATTCTACTACACTCCACTACCCCTGCACTACGTTCGTAAAATATTTAGATTTACATTATCAATCAAAATATCAAAATATATATTAGTGTTGCCAAGACGAAAATAATTAGTCCTTAATTCGAACAAAACTAATTGTTTATTTATAAATAACCAATTATATTACTAATAACCAGAAGACTTATATGTGTAGATAAATAAGTAAATTAAATACCTCGATCTGTTTGAATTTAATTTTAAAATTTTCGTACTAAGTCAATACCAGTACTTAAATCAAATCGCGTGAAGCTCTTATATTGAATGTTAATTACGTAATGACGTTATAAATCGACGATAAAACTTTTAAATGAAAAGTTTATTTTATAATTTTTAGCGCGTTTAAATAATAATTAAAATAAAAATTTTTATTAATCGAGCAGAATTATATCACAGTTAATGTCATAATGTTGTAATAGATGGCATTAGCTGTACGCTGCATCGCGCTATCATTTTGTTAGCTGCGATATATAGATTGTATTGCGTTGTTTATAAAGGTTTGCTGCTTTTTAATGTTTTCGTATTGATACAAATTTCTTCTCAGTGTTTGTAAAATTGTTTTTTGACCATGGTAAACTTCTATGTTAATTTGTTACAAGTACATATAATTTTAATTCTAAAATTAATATATTTTCCGCTTGATCAATTTACAACTTGATACATTTACGCGTTCCTGAGAAAAAGGTTGAAAGACAGACGTACAGACTGACAGACACACGAACAGAAATTTACAGTTTTCGGATTTTTTCCTTTATGTATACTAAAGGACCTTGCTCCTGGCCAAATTTCATAATGCTTGGTCAATGGGAAGTACCCTATAGGTTTTGATTCCCTTGCGAAAACGTTAAAAACGCTATCATACTTAAAATATGTGATATAAATGACCGTATCTTTTGATTGCGTTAACTTAGAAGTTTGATTTTTTCACAGCTCTTAGTAATTACAACTCTGAGTACTTGACGTTAATAAAAATTTGTTACCTTCACGCGTTTCTGAGAAAAAGGTTGAAAGACAAACATACAAACAGACAAACATACATACAAAAATTTACAGTTTTCAGATTTTTTCCTTTATTTGTACCATAAGATCTTACTTCTTGCCAAATTTCATCGTGCTAGGTCAATGGGAAGTACCCTATAGGTTTTGATTCCCTTGCGAAAACGCTAAAATGGTCAAAATATACGACATATTTTCCATTATCTTTTGATTGCGTTGACTTAGAACTTTAATATTTTCACGGCCGCATGTCATCATAGACTTGAGTATATGATATTAATTTCAACATGATACGTCTATGCATTTCTGAGAAAAAAGGGTTGACATCCCGACAGACAGACAGACAGACAGACAGACAGACAGACAGACAGACAGACAGACAGACAGACAGACAGACAGACGGACAACAAAGTGATCCTATAAGGGTTCCGTTTTTCCTTTTAAGGTACGGAACCCTAAAAACCGATTATTTTTATATTAAAAAAAAAATCCTTTTTTTTAATCGATACTCGTAGACTCGTCCAGTATAGCAATCATTTATGAAAAAAAATAAAAAATAATTTCGAATTTTTACTTATAAATATCCATTGTGGTAACACTGATAAAATGTATAACACGTGCGGTTGACACCCTGTATAGACTAGTTGGACCGGAGATGTACCAAGCTTTCATAGAAAACAGTAATGAGCTAACTATAGGTATTGAAATAAAACAATTTAAAACGGATTTAAATCGTATATTAACTATTTTTATCATCCCGACGTTTCGAGCACTTTACAGCATCACGGGTAGACTCTTTTCTTTCAATGAGAAATAATCTCGAAAATCTAAGATAACTTTACACGTAGTTAATATAATTACCTTTACAGTGAGTGGGAGAGCTGGAATCCTAACTCTCTCCCGTTTTTTTATTACCTACTAGCTACACCTATCGTTTTACTCATTCATTCATATGAGTCGTAGCGTGATGTATTATAGCCTATAACCTTCCTCGATAAATGGGCTATCAAATGCAAAAAGAATTTTTCAAATCAGATCAGTAGTTTCAGAGATTATCCCCTACATACAAACTTACATATAAATTTTACCTGTTTATAATATTGGTATAGACATCCTTTACTCCTTATTTTTTGGTAAGCTGTCGCGGTGATTACTTTACATTAGATAGGCCAACTAATCGTTTATCAACTATTCCTATCAAAAAACATGGCCTAATTAGGTAATGTTTAAAATTTACCGAGTTTAATCCAACTAGCTGCTCCCTGTGGTTTTAATTGCGTTTATGGTTACTGTTTCGCTACTGAATCGTATCGTGATGTAATATAGCCTATAACCTTCCTCGATAAACGAGCTAACCAACGCAAAAAGAATTTTAAAAATCGGATCGGTATTTTCAAAGATTATCCCCTACATACAAATTTTACTTCTTCATATAAGTATAAATTACCTCCTAAAACATAATCTTGTACTAGTTCGTTCTAGCGTTTAGTATGTAAGTGTGTGTAACTGACTGTAAGGCGAGAATCACACTTGCAAGTTTAGTTATATAAGTTTGTCATTGCTTTACACATGAAAGAATTTACTATCAGTGCCTTATTTTTAACGCCTTCGTTAGGTTCCTTAAGTAGCTATTACTAGGAATATAATAATTGTATTCAGGTAGAACATAGATGTAGTCAACTGACTACAGCCTATATACGGGATGGCTTAATTGGTTTAGTACCATACTCTCATAGAAGATCGGCGAGAAGTAAACCAGAAGCATAAGCCTCATCCTCATTTACCTCACTTTCTATTCCATTTCATCCCTTATTAGATCACGTTCTGCCTCCTCATTTACTCATGTTTTTTCATATATTTTAATATTTTATTTAAATTATTAATATTTTCACATTATAACGGTAAAGATAATATCTATGAGGGTAGGCGAACACTCGCGCACTCAACACCAATCAGGTCGTGACCACGACACAATGCAACTTCGTCAAACCGTAGTTATTTAAAATATGAATAATTAAAAAAAGATTTTTTTTATATCAATTACATAAAACTTACAAGTGTAGTTCTCGCCTAAGATTGTACTCGCCAGTTACTAATACTACTATTTATAATACTCGCAAGTATTAACGTGTACGTTAAGTAAGTAAAAAAAAATCTTTTCTATTCATAACAAGAAAACTTACAAAAATAAAAATTATTTTCTGTCAATGCCAAGTCAAACTTACAAGTGCAGTTCTCGCCTAAGTCTGAAACCTCCGTTCGCAAGTAGTAACTTGTAAGTACACGGTTAAGAGCCACTTCCTTACCTGCGTCTTTTTCACACCTTTTCTTTTGTTCCAGTTTTCCCCTTGACTGTGACTGTGGGTTTTTTAATATTTCTTTTCACTTTTTTTTTTCTTTATTTCATGGCTGTGTTTTCAAATAATGAGACTTTGAAGGCGTCTTCGTATGTGACCCTCGTGTTTTGTCTATGTTTCAAACTCATACACTAATATTGCTTAAACATTCTACTAAATTTGTTTGTATAAGGTTACTATTAAGATCTTATAATGATATACTGATTAGAATTGCTGTTATTATATAAAATACTAATATATCTGTAAACATCTCGCAAGCGCAAACAAGAAATTGGCGAAGTTTCATCAAAATCAGACAGCATTCCAGCGGATAAAATACAAAAAAATACATGTATTGATATATACTACATTTATAAATACAGTGATAGATGTATCAATTATATAACAACGTTTAAGCTAAGCCAGTGAAGCTTACTTTTTAATTGTCTTCCGAAAAGGCTCTTCTTTTTTGAAAGTCCGTTATTTCCAATTCGTCGGGGACTTTTTTTATGTATGTTCAATCTCAAAAACAGATTCGAATTTGTTTTTTCGTTCATAAAAGTATACTTTCAAATTTATTCAATAGAATTTTTATCAAAATCGGTCCTGTACATTGTTTTTAAAATCAAAATAACTGAAATAAATATGTCATTCATGTAAACGATATTGCGTGTTTTGTTTTTGAAATCGGTTTCCCTTTTTTAAAAAAACGTCTTATTAAAAAAAAACATACTTTCCTACATTTCAATGTATATATTTCATTTTAGGATCTTCAACAAAAGATACATACGAATCGTTTTAAAAAAAATGTTACTTGACACAATATGTGTGCTCCTTCATTTACAGGAGCTCATATAAATTATTGACGTTATAAGATGTAACGAATTTATCACTGAAATGAAAAACAAAATGGAAATAAAGAAACAAAAAATTAACTACCTTAAAACAAAAAATGAAATTAAAAGAACTGTCAAAATATGATGATGAGATATGAGATACATAAGAGATTTAATATATTAATAAAGTAAAGAATCATTTTTTATATATGACTTCATTGCACATGATAATGTTGACATTAACGAATGTGCTTTTAGAGTTACCTATCCAAAGTTCCTTTTACTAAGCTTACGCCTACGTCCGTCCGTCCATTTAAAGACTTTCTGTCATACTACAAAAGACGCATTACAACCATGTTGAACGCGTATCTAGCTAAACAGTGTTGAAAAATTAAACATCGCTTAAAATATTATATAAATTGCTTAACAGCGAATAAACTCATAAAAAAAAACTTATTGATAAAATGTTATACGTTACACTTGACAGCTAAAATAGGTTCTAAGCATGTATTAAACTCACTTAAACGTATGTTAATCTACATCTAAAGCATTTTTAACTCAAAACTGTCTTTAGACGCGGATTTGTAGTATGAATTTTTTAAAACACGCGTTTAACGTCTGTTTAAATCTTTTGTAGTAAGGCAGTTTATGTTTTGAACTGTAATAAACGAATCCCACATAACGGCCCTCAATAAGATCTCTTGACTTGTGTCGAGGAACCACAAACGCACAACACTAACACAAATACCCAGACTACGACAAACATCCGTATGGCCAATACAGACGTTTGCCGTGAGCGGGGATCGAATTCTCGTCCGTTAGCGCTTCAGTCAGTTGCAGTGATCACTGGGCCAACGTGTCTCTCAAATAGTAATAGATATCCGATTGATATTTTTGAATAGGCCTAACTTCTCCCGAACTAATATTTATAGAAAAATAATTTGACGAATATAAAATCGATTATAAATGACAAAAATATCATTTAAAAAAGAGTAACTATCGAGTTTCTTGCCGGTTCTTCTCGGTAGAATCTACATTCCGAACCGGTGGTAAATTAATTAATTAATTAGTGTTTAGTTTTCTTTTGTTTTTGTATTGACGATTCAAAAGTGCTTGTAAAAGCCTACTTGAATAAAGCATATTTTGATTTTTTGATTTTGATTTAATATATGTATATACAAAAAAAACTAAGTGTTACTTTTTTTTGGTATAGTTACAGAAGGGCGCATTTTTCGTCCAGAGAATCGGAATAGCGATTCAAAGCCGAAAGTCTATTACGATTATTTATATTTGTAAACATTTAAGTTTATACAAATGTATTGTGATTTTAATTAAAAAAAAAAAACTAAGCTGAATAAAGCAATACCTTAATTTTAAACGTCGGCTATAAAAAAGCCATTTTATACATCACAATTAAATTTGTCGATAGTAACAATTTCTCTAACCCCAAATAAATACCTTAATAGATTGAAATGTTTGTAAAAACGTGAACAAATTGCACATGCATCGGATAACAGCGGATGCCGGAACAATCACTCGAAAGCCCGTAAAGCTTGAAAATAGGAGAGAATTTTCATAGAGCTTTACTCTTTGAACTTGTGCAGTGTAATTTGGCGTTTAGAACTACATAAATATTAGAAAAAGTTGAATGTTATATTTTACTAACTTTCTCTGGCATATACGAAATCTATAACGAATTAAAAGCATGTTAAAATATAACAAAAATAAAATAAGAATATAAACAAATAATTCTATTAAAAATAAAAAGGAAAAGCGAAATTAAAAATAACGATATTGAGCCTAAGTAACTATCGATGTCAGTGAATAATTATATGTATAAATAAATATAAATAGTTCACTTAATTATAGTTATTTGAACGAGTATTATTTGAAATAAATTTCATGCCAAAAACACCTTTGAAAAATAACATAGATATCTATGTATATTACCCATCTAGGTAGATTAATTTATTTTATGATTATATACTAATTTACATGTCGATTTAAATTGCAGTAAATTATAGTACAGGATCCGATCAAACAACCCTTAGGCTCAATTTCTTAGTATCTTTGCCATTAAACTATAAACACGTGAAAGAATCATTTTATTTACTTATATATTATTTACGACTTCTAACATAATTTTTTATACTCTTTTAGAACAAAAGCTTTCTAAGAACAGTATTTTTTTTATAAAATATAAAACGTAAAGAGAGCTAAGTTAGCCTAGTGATTCCAATACGGGGATCTCAACGGATGATCGCGGTTTCGAACCCCGGGTAGCATCGCTGAATTTTCAAGCCAAAATGTAACCGCCTGTTAACGTCCAACTGCTAAAGAAAGATCTTCTGTCCTATTAAGGAGAACTTAAGTGGTTCAATTCACCACGTTGCTCTAGTGAGAATAGGTACGTACAATTGAAAGGTATAATAATTTCATCTTTCTAATAATAAGTTTTTAAAATATATTAAATTATTTTATATTGCAAAATATACACTTCAATATTAAATTAACAAACTTTTTCCCGTACTTATTTAATTGGAATGACTTGACAAAATTTTTGAATAACGTTTAATACATGACGCATTATCTCAGAATTTGTCCCTTAGTGGGTTGACACATTATTGCTTATCAGTAAACAGTTTATAGTCAACTAAATCAGAATATTTACCACTACAGTTAAAACGACATTTATAAATTAATTCGTAAATTACCGTTCTACAAGAAACACATTCGATATTACCATGTGAATTCGGTCATTAATGGGACACGGAGCGATGTTGACAAGCGACATCGAACGCAATAATTATGATAATTAAAGGACAATCGACTGCAAGCAAGCATCAATGTGGAGTATGAAGTCAACTGTTGATATTTTGATTTCGGCTTCACTAATAGCTCGTTTAGACTCGCCGAATATTACCGAACTGACGTGAGTATGGACCTTATTTGTATGTGTTCTTTATGCTACGTTTATGTTCTAGGGACGGATATTTTTTTCGGATTCGAAAATATCGCTTATGTAATATCTTCATATCAATATTATGACAAAATTTCTACAGAATTAAATAAAAAGGAACCGACTTTAAATGTACAATACGTATTCGTTTACGGAGATGATATATTTATTGCAGTTATTTTGATTTTAAAAACAAACTAGTGATCCAATTTTGATGAAAATTCTGTGGTACCTATCTCATATAAAAGTATACTGTTTAAATAAAAATAGAATACAAGAACCTTAAAAATACACGCACGATGAATGAAAAGTCTATGGAGATAATGTGAGAGTATACGCTTACGAAAACGGTTTAAACGTTTTCGAGTAATCAACATAAAAATAATAAAGGAAAAGTACCGGACAAATTGAAAATCTCCTCCTTTTTTGGATATTGGTTTAAAAAAGGTAGTTTCATCTTTTCGTTGAACTCCTCATCCCCACTGGTGACGGGATGGCTGGTTGATATTTTACTGAGATATGATTTGTACAGTAATTATTATGAAATTGAAATATTATATAAATAAAATTATAAATAATGTACATTGCCATTGACATGAATACAGCTAATTATATATTTTAAACTTTCGCGATTTATACTATTCATATTTAATATAACGGGTGACTGACTGAGTCAGCTCGTGACCACGACGAATGTAACTTCGTCGAAACGTCGGGCAATAAAAAGGTATTACTACCATTATTTATCGCGATAAGACCCGTTATATTAAATATGAATACAGCTAATCTTTTTAAATTAGCATTAAAATTTATATTCGAAACAGACAGCGAACACACGTGAATAATTTACACGCTCGTTGTTGTGTGTATTCGTATGTATTCGGCGAAACTTTTACAAGAGTTTTCAAGACAATTATGTACATAGATGGTACATTTGTTGTCCGGAATATATAAACGGAGCTTACGAATATTTAGAACCCGAATTATCGGAGAATTATTTGAGTTATCTATTCAAATATTATAAAATATAAAATTTGACAGACGCGTTGGCGCAATGGTCACTGCAACTGACTAAAGCGCTAACGGTCGCGGGTTCGATCCCCGCTCACGGCAAACGTGTGTATTGGCCATACGGATGGCTGTCGTGGTCTGGGTGTTTGTGTTAGTGTTGTGAGTGTTTCCGGACCCCCGACACAAGGTCATGGGATCTTAATGGGGGCCGTTGAGTGTGTTGCGTTATTTATTTATTAAATATCTACGACATAATGAATTTGCTATTGTACGTCTTGATGTAACAAAACATATTATAAAAGAAATTTATTTGACGTGTTTTATAAGTTTTTATTATAAAAGGGTACATTCTTATTTACAACAGGTTGGCCCAGTGGTTAAACGTGGCTGTCTGGCTGTTTGTGTTGTGTGTTTCCAAGCCCTGACACTGAGTCATAAATTCCTAATAAGGGCCGTTGAATGTGATGCATTTATTAATTATTATTAATAAGTATATGTTATAATGTTAATAAACTGAAAAATAAACAAAACTGGAACAAAGTGGAAACTATATAGCCATATTTAATAATATGTTAGTCAATCTGGATGCGCTCTTATAGACTGGACGAAGTTAGGACTGACGTTGTTAAGTTGACGGCTGACTAATTCGTTTGTAGAAAAGTCAAATTGTTTGGAACAGGCGTAAGTATCCGCTTAGTCACGTGATCGTCGTATGCTGTTCCCATACACGTTGAGTTAATTGATTTGTCTACAAATCTTATTAATGAATTCGTTTGTAGATAAGTTACTGAATATTTTTCGGAGAGTTTTCCACGACTTCGTTTTTAGTTCGATTTGTCAACGATACTTAAAATTAATTTTACCATAATTTTAAATGTTTATTTTCTCGATAATGTTTAATTAGTTATTTCCATTTAGAAGTACTAGGAAGGTTTCCTTACCTTTGAATACTTTATTGCATGGAAAATTTGAACAAAATTTCTTTTGTTTTTGTTCAAGGAATTCTTAAGAAATTAAGTTTTCTATAGACGTATAACTCACTTTGAAGGTTATTTAAGAAATACAATATTTAGAAAAAAAGTCACGGCTAAGCAAAAGGAAACAAAGCGAAAGAGTTGTAGCCGTCACGTTTTTGCAGCTAGTTGGGATGTTTGTTTGTATGGATTTACTTTGACCATAATTGGGCAGTAATTAGAGAATAGACTTTTCAAGTGCTAAATTTGTGTTTAAATTCATCTCTAGTCGTCGTGAAACATCGTGAGGAAACCTGCATGTGCCGGGAGACATTCTGACACATGTATATTCGACCCGCAGTGGAGCAGCGTGGTGGATTAAGCTCTGCACTTTCTCCTTAATATGAGAGAAGGCCTTTGCCCAGCAGTGGGATATTTATGGGATGGTACTTTACTTTTCATACAATTACACAGTAAAAGTTTAATTGTAAGTTCCTGCACTAATTAAACTAACAGATGTAACGTTTTTTTTCTTTAATTATAAGTTTTAAATATCTCATTAATAAAGAAATGTTATATTTAGAACAAAATAGAATTTATAATAACTTGATAAGGGGAACTATTATACTAAGTATGTTTCTTTTCGACTACTTGCATGCTAAATAATGCTATTTTATTACTACTAGTGGTCACCCAGCGTCGGTAATCGACGGTAGTTCATTAATTTTTCAACTGATTTCAAGATTGACCACAGATAATCTAATCTAAATTTGTCCAGATTTTAACAATAAATAAAATACGCATGTATCTTATACATGGTGGTGTATGTATTTTTTTTTGGTATAATGTATTTTTATGCATAATTAAAAAAAAATAGCATTCATCGCTCCTTCTCTATATAATATTCTAGATTCGAACTTCGTCCGCGTAATTTTCATAAAAAGGGGCAAAAAGTTTTTGTTTCACCTATTAAAATATAATTATTAATGTTGAAGGAAAAATTGTTTGTATGTGTAGATTTCTTCTACCTAGAATTATTTTGATGTATTAGTCTATCTGCTTATTATTTTAGTCCAGATTTTGATAGCTTACTGATTTTAACAGACAGCGATTGTCATCTGATCTCCGCAACCCCTGAGGGCAAGTCAGTAACCATTTAGACTAGAATAATCTCCCTACTAAGAGTAACGATCATTATCAGGTAATTGTGATAACCGGGGCTATACATGCTCTTCGAGGCACGGTGGGGAGACCTACAAGGACAAACCCAGACCTAGGAAGAAATATTTGTTACTTGCTCATACTTAAAGTTTAATTTGAAATAAATTTAACAAATATTCTGTGAGCCATAAGGTCATAAGAGCATAAAATTACGAGGTCTTATAGCAACTTAGGTATTTGTAACTGCTTAAAAGCTTTTTTGTAACGAAAATAATTTTTGCTTTTGATTCTAATTTGAAGAATTATATCGTATTACCGTAAAGCATCTTAACAATAATATTTAATTCCAGATACAAAATAATTTATCTTGTATATAATAATTTTTTAATAATTAATTTCCCAAAAATATTAATGCAAATGGAACAAGTATTATTTAATAACAATGAAACATTTTATTTTTAAACGTTTACTATATTCACATATATCTAATAACTACGACAGTAAACTCAAAGTACAATCTTTAAAATTTACCAAGAATTTATGTATACACAATACACGAACACGAGACAAGCTAATAAATAGTTATTAAGACGATATTCATCATTATTAAGAAATTTTCATAATATTTCCGGAAAAATAGATTTATACCCGACATAATCGAGGCACGACTTAACTATGAACCTAATCAAAAACAAACATTCCGTGACATAACCGATAGGAATCCGATCGCAAATCATCCGAATAGTGGCCGGAAAAAAAGCAAAATCGTCCGTATTGTTTCTACTAATAAAAACTTCTAATAAACATGCAACTAAACTCGAGCTTCCGGGCAAATAAAACATAAAAATATATCCTATTTTCATAGGGCGAGGGTGTCACCCCCCGGGGGGTGAGGGAGCCCCCTTCTGCGCAAAAACCCAAAAACATCGAAATGAAAATGAGTAGCAGGGAGGCAGGGAGTCTGTGTTGGTAATTCATTTTTAACATTAAGTTTGTGTGAGTTTTTAAAGTACAGTCGATCGCGTTATGCTAATGTATGAAATGTTATTGTCTATGCGAGCGGAATGGGTTCTTTACATGTCGGTTTCCTGGTTTTGTTCGACTGCTAGTAATTAATTAGTGTTCAGTATTCGTTTTTAATTATTTCGAAATATATTATTTTGTATTTTTTTTTATTTATTTTTTTATTATTAGATCGTGAAGGATTAAATATCTATAAATATTTTCCGTATGCATATTTTTTTAATTATTATTTAATTACTTAATCAAGTACGAGAAATCACATCATATACTTAATGAGTTCATGTATAAAGATTATCATATACATAAATATAAACTAATTTTACAGAAATGTATTTAAAGTTCGAATAGGAAAACGTATTTAGCCCACTTCGTAGCGGGCTACGCGGTGCGTAGTATAGTTACGCTGTGCTCTACGCGTCGAGGCAAGCATCGTGGAAAATTTTAATATTGTTTTTTCGAATCTAGAATATTATATTCCCTACATTGAAATTTAAAAAGTGCTCTAGAAAAGTTTTGTAACTGTGAGCATACGATTGCGTTTTGATTGCATTTGAGTTATATTAGTGCTGTGCGATGTTTGAAAAAAAAAATTTAATTAAAAAATAAGTAGGCCTAATATGTTATAATCAGGTCGAGTGTACGCGCCGAGCTCGCATTGTGCCCCCACACACCTACACGCACTAGCGCGAACATAAAACGCAATTTTGTATTAGATTTAATTTGACTCGCACACAATCACACGCACGCCCTGCTGTGTGCGGAAGCATGCCGCTTCCTACGCACAAATTGATTGCGATCGTCGCTGAAAAGACGAATTTGCATACGCGGAAGTTTTTCGTACTCTTACGTACTTCGTACAGTTCGACTCAGTTCTATATGGGGTGACGAACTTAGAGTTCGGGAGCGAGAGGCGAGTCCGATCGGACGGCGCGCTCGTCTTGGACATGTGGCGTGCAAGACGGCGCATGTAAGTGCATGCGTGATAGTTGGTATAGTGTAGCCCGCAGGCTTGCAGCAGTCGGCGGCCACGCGCCGCGGCGCCGCGCCGCCGAGTGAGCGCCCGATTTAAAAACTATACGAACGAACTCGCGCAGCGAGAGCCATAATACCACCCCCCGCGTAATGATTTTTTGGCGATGAATTTATATTCGCGCGCGAGCGGTGCCACTTTTTCGACCCCCCCACCGGCCCACCCCCCCGCTCATTAACGCAACCCAGATATGCAATTCTGATCTTTGACGAGGAGGCTGTAGTGTCGGCGGGCGCCTCGCCGGGAGAGGTGCCCCGTTTTGTTTTTTCCCGCCCGGCTTCATTATTGATGGCATCGGGACGGTAATGCGGAAGCATGTGTGAACGTTTCATTACAAAAGGTGGACGCGGCTCGTGTTAATATTGCAGACCGGCCGGACCCGACCGGACGGGTGGACGCTTCCGAAAAAAAAAGAAATTAAAAAAAAAAATAAACAGCCGCAATTATATTAAATAGTAATACGGGTTCGGTCGAAAAAAATTTTTGTCAAGTTTCGAATAGAGCGCGTCGGCTCCGAACTGCTCGGACGCGTGTCGGCAAACTTTGGCGGAACTTCGGCCAAAGTTTTCACGTGCGTGTGTGACCAGCGGGCGGGCGCGTGACGGATTGGCCGGCCTGCCGCCCGCTCGATTTCATTGGACACCCAAACTTCCAATTCCGAATTCCTCTATTCGAACGTCGCCTAGTCTCAATTAGTGAATATTTTGTCAACAGTCGGGTTAAGTTTGTTTATTCGTTGTGTTCCGTCGCTGTCGCCGGACATTGACTCGCAGTGACATTGTTGATGTTTTGTTGATTGTTTTTGTTGAGTTACGTTTTGACGGCGCGAGCCGGCCGATAAGGTAAGTGCCCTACACTATTCCACAGGTTACTGAGAAAATTTTCACAAAAAAAATGGATTTAAAAAAGTATAAACTTTTTTTAATAAAATCCAATCACATCGAAATCAGCCGTTTATCTCGCCGGACTTGATTTTTTTATCTATCCCGAACAATTAGAACGGCTTTTTTGTGAGCGGAACTATTATGATGTAAATTTAAGTGGACAGACGCACGGACGGACAAGGGTTGAAGCTAGCCTGCAAGTGCGCTCAGACCTCGACATTAGATGTTTTTGCATAAATAATTACTTTAAGAGCAATAACCGATGCAGGCGAGACGGTTGAACTAATAGATTTTTTTTAAGTTATGTTAATAGTAATAATTATGCAAATAATGACGTGATTTACAAAATGTGTGTATGTATGTTTGAAATTAAAATTATTAAGTCGTAATATAATTTTTCATACGCTTATAAGTTGATATTTTTACATTAATTAATTGTTATAAACTTTTGTGGTAATTGTTTCTTTCATTATTCAATTTTTGCTCAACTTCAGTGTATAACTTGTCCAAAGTCATAAAAACTAATACAAAATTACTTTTGGCATAAAAAAGATAACCAATCATTTATCATAATTCAATATTAATTTCCATTCCACGTACAGAAAATAACAGAACGTTTATAATATTTAAAAACAAAAAAAAATTAAACAACTGTTTTAGAGAAAAAAAAACAAATAATCCGTAGCATAAATTAACGACTATCCATTCAAGAAGCGCAGCCACACACGGACGAATAGTTCGCAATTTGCACCCTACGTGTAGAAGCACAAATTAGGTTCTTTATCGAGTCGTTACGAGCGCGCACGCTGCACGAGCTCCGAGCGAGCCTGCAGCGACGCTGCACGCACCCCTTCACTATTGTGTATCATAAAACACCTCGAGATGGACAACTAACCAATCGTAACAGGTTTTCTATTAAAAAAAAAATTCGACAGATTGACTCGCATATCATTATTTCGACGGTTACTTTTTTGCGATATTTTAATTAAATAGTATTGTTAGATATTCTTGAAAATGTAAATTTAAATAAAGCTAAATGTATCGTTTTATTCTCATACGAACGATGCAACGAAAGCTAACAAGAAACGCATACTCGAAAAATCGAATATCAATTAAAAGTAGGAAGATCGCTAATTTCATCTCGGTCCAGACGAGCGATCATCGATTCGTAGCATCTATACGAAACAATCCTACAGAGCTAGCAGACTAGGAAAAAGTAAAAAACGTTGACAGACTCTTTCTGTCGCCGTTCTAATCGCGCCCCCACGCACGCGCGGCTTTTAATTGCATCCCCGCCCCCCGGAAAAAAGGGCCGAAGCACACGATGGATTAGCATACAACCTCGCGCGCCGAGCGCACCCCTTCAGTTTTTACGCGTTTCCTCCCGCCATATTTTTTCGCGGCATATTTTCGGCGACGGAGGGGGGGCGCCGCTGCGTGCGCGCCGCCAGTCGGCAGCGGCCGGCGAGCGCGCGATGTTCACACGAGCCGACGCGAACATACACACTTCCGCGGCTGACATGATCGACAAACTTTTCTAATTGAGTGCAGTGCTGTGTGTGCATTTTTAATTCGTTACTTTTTTTTTGGAAAAAAATCGGTAAGTCACTTTTATCAGTAGTGACGTCGGCACTAGCGAAATTCGGTGATATCTGGGAGCAAGGTCGTGGCACTATGATAATATTATTTGCACAAAAAATTTAGTTAGACTGATTTGGATAACCTCATTTTAGGACAACGCGCGTCGTTGTTTTACTTCGCATATTTTTTTACAAGCGACTATTATTTTCTATATAATTAACTAAGCGAGACTATATTCTATGTCTTTCATACTTAATTTCCATGTTTTTTATCATACCTGTCGCCTAAATTTCTTTTTTATTTATATCCTTAATGCCAATGGCTTTTTATATATAATAGCTTAAAAACAAGTTAATTATAAATATTATAAGCATCAACTTAATTAACTAAAAAAAGAGTCCTTTTAACTCGTAAGTTCATACCTAAGTAACGCCGACGTAAGTAACTAGTTCATGACGTAGTTAGCTATAGCTCCAGTAATATCTAACTGTTAAAACAAAAATCTGTGTCCGTATTATTCAAAATTACATTAAACATATGTAAAAACTATATTAGACATATTCGCTATTAATTACTAAAGACAATACTTTGCCTACGTGGTATAAACGTAGTTAGTACATAAGGAACTTAGTTACAAAACTTTTACCTAACCCAGATCACGTAGAAGTAATTCATATAAAACACGTTACGAAAAAAAACTTTAAATGTTTTAATTCACTAACTACCACAGTTCCTAAAATATTTAATTTTGCATTAGATATAATAAGAATTTTCTTTTATACAGAGTGTAAATGAAAATCACGTATGTTAGAAATGAAATTATCTTCCTCGGTACTAATTTGAAACATCTAACTAGCCTATATGTTAGTATAATGTAATTAATTTTCTTTGCATTATTTAAAGCTTAAATGAATCATTAAAACTAACCGCCATAAAGTTTATTATCAAAAGCTTTTGAATGATAAAATCTGTTACAAATAAAGTTGTTACAAGTGAAAGTTTAAAAGTAATATATTTATGTTGAATTAAAGTACTAATTGTCACTTAAAACTTGAAATTTTTAACGGTTTAAACTTACATCATTTTAAATTCGAAAAAAAACATAATACCGATGAAATACGCAGATATCGCGCGAAAACGACTGAAAACGTTTCTAATTAAATTCACTAGAGCTTATAACTAAAACACACAAAACTAATATCTTAAAATAGATATAAAAAATAAAACAAATCCTGTAGCTCTTTCATGGAATATACGTGAAATACTTTTAAAATGACAATTTTAAAAACCTAGTAAAAGTCTATTCAAAGAATTATATTTTATATGTGATTATAATTATAATCATATATATAAGCCCGTTGACATGTTAAGATCTTGTTTTAAAATAACTTAATAATACAAAGTTAAAGACTTTGTATACTAAATAGCACTAATTCCAGGACATGCCAGTCTGATTTTAAAATTATTTTTGCTCTGTATTAAGAAATGCTACGGACTATACTTATGTATGCATTAAAAATAAATTCAAGTAGACTTTTAAATCACTCCTAAATCGAAAAAAATGTCTTTTATAAAATATACTACAAATGAAAAATATATTTTTATTATTAGGACCTCTACGGACATGATTAATTTACAATTTGAAATTTATAATTTATATGTTATTAATATTATAAGCGGGAAAATTTATTTTACTCTTTTACACAAATCGTACTGAATTTTGATAAAAAAGGCTATAAGTGCATTAAAAATAATTACTAATATAGAGTTACTACAATATATTGATATAATACAAAAACTGTAAAAATTAATTATGCGAAGATAAATAGGCGACGAGACACAGAAGCGATCTAGATCATATTACTCACAAAAGTTAGTTAAACTATCTCGCTTTACTAAAATATTATTGAATAAGAAGGAAAAACCATCACAAGCGTTATGTCAATTATAGGCTTTTTAAGATTTTTTTTAAAATATTTGTAGTTATGCAATTTTTTTATTTAAAAAAAAACTATCATAAAAATATGGTACATGAAATTGGAAGAACGGTATAAGGAATTAACTAAAGAAACTAAGATTATCTATTTATTTTTAATTTAAAAAATGTAATATATGCATAACGGTATAGCGATAAAATCGGCGTATATATCTTATTATCTTGATTCACAGTATATAAACAATACATATAAATAATAATTATATTCATTCAACAAGCATATAAATTAATAATTTCTTGAAAGAAAAATGCATAAAATATTGCTAAAAACGCTCTAGACTCACTTTAACGCTCCTTTTCAGTCTTATACGAATGTTTGTATCACAACGTTACACCATTTATATTTCTCCAGTTGTAGTATTAATATACTGAACCGATTTTGATAAAACATTTTGTGTTTTATAGTTAATAATTACAATTAAAGACAAAACTGGTAGGTAATATTTATTTCGCTACAACAGTAGCCGGTAGCGAATAAAATCGACAGTAGACGTCTACGTGGTAAGCGTTAGTTTTATGACTATCTTCTTTTCATATTATGATCGTAATTATAAAATTTATATAAGTATTTCATATCGAATATATTAGGGACTAGCCGCCCGTCGCAGGTTCATTCGCGTGTGTATTATGTTGATGTAATATATGATGTAATATATAATGCCTACAACATTCCTCAATAAATAAGATATCCAACGCACAAAAGATTTTTTATCGAGTACTTTCAGAGACTATCCCCTGCAAATTTATAAAAAAAATGTATATACCTAATTTTTATACAGAATGACGAAATACATTTTAAAACACTAAAAATTACTTATAAATTATAATTAATATATCGATAAGAATTAATCTTAAAAATCGTATTGGCTAAACTATAAACCTAAAAAAATGGAGAAATTCTTCCATTACTATACACTAGCTGTCCCTTCACTCGCGTTTATGGTTACTGCTTCGCTTCTACAAGTTGTAGCGTGATGTAATATAGTCTATAACCTACCTCAATAAACCGCTTATTCCATGCAAAAAGATTTTGTCAAACATTATAATATTAGTATTAGATATCTTTATAACAAACCCGTAGATTTGTTCATAAAAGTATTATAAAATCTCAATTGATTCGATTTAAAAAAAATCCTGTGTTATAAACCCTTTATTGAAGGTTATAGGCTATATTACATCACGCTGCGACTCATAAGCGCGAAGCTGTAACCACAAACGCCAGCAAAATTGTGAGAAGCAGCTATTCATATTATTGTTTCATACAGCAACATAAATGTAAAAAATTCTATTTTTAGACCGAACTAACGCGGATTTATAGGCAAAAGAAGTAATAAATTCTCATTAAATTGTGCTAAATATATACATAAGGTATTTTACAATTAACAAAATATGTATGATAATGCATAATGCACAATAATTACCGTTAAAATATCTCACTTATTAGGAAAATCTATTTAAATATATTATATCGACGTATTCGTACTTGTTTTCCTTAAAAATATGGCAATGACCGACGTACAGTCACATAACGCAACCATTTATCTGTTATTTATAATTTAATTACTTGTTATATTTTATTAATTCTAATTACTCTGTCTTCGTCCTTTAGAGGTTTAATTTATGAAAAAAAAGTTGCAGAACTCAGAAAATTAAAAGCTTTTATAAATAATTTTATAAATTCTTACTATATAATGGCATAAATCTATGAGAAAAATATATACTATATTTAAAGGTTTAAGTTTTTGTTACTAAGGAAGCACCGACGTGCAAAAAACCCATGCAAAAATTTGAAATTCCTTACTATTGTAGTTTCTGAGATTTCAAGTTGAGTGAGGGACCTTTCGCTTTTATTTTACATTTAATTGCTACGGAAAATTTAAATCATAGTCCTGCGAAATACATACGTAAAAAAATATCTAAAATAAAAAAAATATATCTAAAATTTCGTCACCATCGCCAAAAGTTCAGAATTCAAATCAAATTCGAATAAAAAAAAAACATTCAAAATCGAGCACCATCCGTTTTTGTGTACAAAGGCCAGGCGTTAGTTGGTTAGTTCAAAGTCAATTGCGCGACATCCAACTCGGTAACCGCACTTGTGACGAGGGCGCTCGAAACGCACGCGGTAACGCACGTTACACCGTAACACAATTCAATAGCTCTGTTTGCTTTAAGTTGTGATGAAAGGCTTTATATTCAATATCACGCTGTCATGAGAATTTTTTTTTTGGTACAAAATTTGCGTATTTTAAATACTCTGTGATTTATACTGTGGCAACACTTTATTTATAAATTCTAACGCAAAATATGAATTGTTTTAGGCTTTTTCGAATGCTTTTGAGTTTTTATTTCGTTAGTAAAACTCTTTGTTCAAATTAAATTATCATTAGTATGTGTATAAACTTACTTGTTCTGAAGTATAAACTATAATTAATATCTTCAGTAGTTTTCGCGTGAAAGACATCACAGCATCCATCCTCATTTCGCATTTTTAATAGTAGTGACTTATTAAGAAGAGATTAATGACATTGCTTAGTTAACACAGATAATCAAAATATACTTCATTCAAGTAGGCTTTTAAAAGCACTTATGAAACGTCGAAACAAACAAAAAGTATCTGAATTAATCATCTACCACCGGGTCGGAATGTAGATTCTAGATACTCGATAGGTAGTCCTTTAAAATTCCGATAGTAAATACGTACAGGATGAAATTTAAAAATATAAAAAAGATATGAATTAAAAAAAAATTTATGAATAATCGGTAGACACAGTTGGACTCGACGTTACTACAGCTATCAGCCTAGACGAACGCTGTGACTAACAGGATACTCTGCTAAAAAACAACGCGATTAGAGTATTTTGTCCGCTCACATCTATAGCATTAACCAATAAATAATATTCGCATGTCAAATTCTAGTAATGTTGCCATAACGTAAAAATATTTTATCACAATTTTTTTTAGAGATTGTTAGATTTTTTTTAAACAATGAAAATATGTCATTGAATATATCCACTTAGACTTTTCATCTGGATTTAATTTTTTTTTTTCGACCATGCATTTTGATAGTCAATTGTTTTACGATAAAATGCCTAATAATTTTTGTTGTATCTGGTTATATGAAAAATACTGTATTTTTAAAACATAAAAAAGATAATTAAAAACGTTTAATGAATATGATATTAAATTTCGATAAAAAAATACCATTTTTTGCATAATTTATTAAAAGATAATTAAATAATTATCATCATTATAATCAAGACCGCGTGATTGTCCTAGACTTATCTAAAACGCTAAAATTTATAATGGATCAGACATACTATTTCCGTTTTACATATAACATAAGCACACCGAATTAATGAGAAAAGTGATAACATAATTTAATATAGTTGCAACACTATTTTATTTATAACAAAATGAAATAATGATATCAGTTCTTCTATAAATATACAATAATTTTTTAAATTCAATAAAACCCCTTCATTTAAAACATAAAACTTTGCATATAAAAAAGAAGATTTCTTACTTTCACGATCATATTACGATACTGATCAAAATACGATAATGTTTACGAGGAAAAATTAAAATTTTTTTTTTTCATTTACGATCTGTTTTCATATAGTTCAATACAACATCAACATCAATATATATTATTTAATACCATACATTCTAAACGATATAACAAGAATGTCTTAAACATAAACAATAGAAAAATATTACAACACTTAAAATTGCACTACAAAACTGAATCCGCCAATTCTCAAAACGAATTTAAATTATAAAATACTCATAAAGCGGTTATTATAACAATGAAATGCTATTGTTTGCGCAATCTATTGCCTTATTATCTTAGAAATATGTAACACGAGTGCGCCCGCGGTGGTCTATGACGAATTCACTTGAAAAAATGTCTATAAAGACGTACCTAGATTCTCTATATAGTACATATTAAAAAGTCCTTAGTAGCTAAAGCATATTATTCTGTTCAAGATTATATAGATGATAAAAATGCTTGGATTTAGTATAAGCTGGATTCACAGAGGGTATTTAATATATTTGTAACTCATAAATGTATGTACCTATTGTAAAATTTTTAAAAGAGTAACTATGGAATTTCTTGCCGGTTCTTCGCGGTAGATTCTACATTCCGAACCGGTGGTAAATTAATTAATTAATTCGTTTTTTTGTTTTCTTATTTGTGTCTGTATTGACGATTCAAAAGTGCTTGAAAAAGCTTACTTGAATAAAGCATATTTTGATTTGAATTGATATATACAAGATGTCAACCGGGCCTGTGTTGGATATTTTATAAACGTTACCAGAATCGACATTTTGAAAGTAAAAAAAAAAGTATTTCTTTTTGTATTGTTCTGTTTAGTAAAATATTTAAGTTGTGTTAATTGATTACGTTTTCACTAAATAAAATAAATACACACAGAATAAATCCATCTCTGTAGAACAAAAATAAACTCATAACTTCATCATTAGTAAGAATTACTTATAAGTAATTATTTAAATTAAAAAGTCGTCGTTTCCATTGTCCTCGTAAACAAAACTCAATTTCCTAGTTAGTAGTATATTTTTACTTGTTAACATAGTAAGGAAAATATAAGTATTTGTATTATTTATAATAACACATAGGGTCAATGTCATTTCCGAGAACGGTTAAAGTTAACCAATCAATTAACCGAAATGATGCGTTCGCATTATCACAGCGAATGCATTATACTAAAAGTTAAACTAAAATCAACTTTAACACCTATTTTTTACAGTCTATATTGTCTTAAAACGATATCGTCTTATGATGATCAAATATATTTTATGTACAGACAACAATAACGTTATAGAGGCAAAATATCTTCAAGCAAAAAACAACTTTAATACAATAAACATAACATAAGTTTTTCTTAAAAAATATTTGTATAATAGTTAGCTTACAAGTTAGGACTTCATTCGTCACACCATAATTTTCATAATTAAATAAATATACACTCTATAGTTAAGAGAATACAGTTTAACTTCGCATGAATATTTTTCTCATGTTGTCAGTATTATGCAATATTTTTTGGAAGTGAAACGATTGCGAAAGAAAATTCTTCTCGATTCGATAACGTGTCTACAATGAGTATTGTTTTGTAATTTGTATGTATGAATGAGAATCAGCGTTCGTTGCAGTAAATGCTGAGATAGGCGGCTAATCTTCTTATTATATACTCAATTCTTAGTATCAAAATGTAAGTCAGTGTCGAAATTAAGATATACATTTTTTTTTAATAAATATATTTAGTTTTATAATATAGAAACCTAAATGTTTTTTGCGAGAAGAAGCCATTTAAATCTTAAGTAACAGTATAAAAAGAGGTTTGTATAAATACCATGACGAAAGGGACATTAAGTAAAAATTCGATCTAGTCATTCTTAAACAATACAAAATCAAATCAAAATATTATTCAAGTAGACTTTTAAAAGCACTTTTGGATCGTCAAGATAAACAAAATAATATTTAAATTAATCAAAAGCAGCTCGGAATGTGGATACTAACGAGAACCGACAAGAAACTCTATAGGCTTTTAAAATTTTGTTAATACATACATTTAGAAGTTACAAAAATGTATACCAGAAATTCTGTAAAATCCAGCTACACTAAATCCACGCTAAATCTTACAAAACTACAACTTAACATTGAGTCTCGTCAAAAAATTACTAAAAACGATTTTGTTATATCGTCATTTTAGTGTACTACCTAAAATCGAGTCATCAGCGTGTCAATAATAGCACTATTAACAAATTAATGTATTAATTGTTTACTGTACACAACACATAGATGCATTTCATAATGTTTACTAAGCGTCGTCCGGTAAATTTTTCGAACTATTACGGCCACGGAGTTACTCGAAAACATATTTATAAACAAAACTCATTACATCTATTTTAACATTCGTTCTTTAAATGTAAAATTATCAAAATCAAGGCGAAATTTACACAGATAAAATAGTAATTGTAGCTTATTAAATGTCATTTTTTTTAAAGAATGTCTGGTAAAGATCAGGAAGATGAGCCGCAAATGAGTTGCCAGCTAAAAATAAATAAGGGATAAAATAGAATAAGAAGTAAGAAAAGGAATTGGAAGGAGATTAGACTAAACTGGTCACACATCCATGTCACGACTTCCTATCTATACATTAACAGCCTATAAAATTATTTTTTATCTATACGCAATACACACGTACCGCCAAAATATCAAAATGCATAATTCCGTCCTAAAAACCGAAATTCTCCGCAATACTTCGTACAGAAACGTGAAATTAACGCAAATTATTCTATTTACATACATAAGTATGCATATACATTAAATTCAACACGTGTAAGATAATAATCATAGCGAATAGAAAAAAAAAACATTTAGACTCGTCTCTATGCCAAATTCTAATCTAATGTAATTCGGCACACCTTATCATAACCCGATATTTTCATATTCGCAATCTCCTGCAGCTGATAACTGGCCCTGCCCTAGGTTAGTGATGTGACGTGTAAACAATCGATATCGATAAGATAATTTAATTTTACAGTGGCATTCGCTACTATTGCTTTTTGATTTTATTGATAAATTGATTAGAATCTCCAAAAATTATATACCTTAATACTGTATGTACTTAATATTAAAAATTACTTATAACTTATAAAAACTTTGTTAATTTGAAATAATTATTTATTGATGATAATTATTAAATTTATATTAATTTTAAATGTAAAAGTATAATTGATTTTAACTACCCATATAATGATCAACTCAAATAAATACAAAAACAAACATTATTCAATGAGACAATATTTATGTTAATAATAAACTAAATCACATTTCAATAAAACTCCTTTCAAAATGTCTAAAATATTATCGACAAATAGGTAAAATAGCACAACACTATCAGCAATGCAACGCTATCTCGTTTTTAATACTACGACAAATATTAGCTGTCAAACATAGGTCCTAGCCACAGAACGCTATATCTAAACATGCTAAATTTTTAATTTATAATTATGTCATGATTGATGGTTTAACATTTATTCGTTCGTGTGAATAATTTATTAACTTTAGCTTCATATTTGGAATCCGATTTATTTTACGTATCCAGTATTTCGTATCGTTCAGTCTGTTTATAATTAATATATTTAAGCGAAACCTACTTTAATAATAAAATAATTCAATTATTAAATACTATAGTAATTAAAGATATAACAATTTTTTGTTCCCTATGGAAAAAATATAGTTAATGCTGAACAAAACCACTTTTCGTGTACATTATAAGGATATACAGATACGTATATATTTATAAATTGTAACTTATGTGTTAATCTGACATACAAGTTGTAATACCGTAAAATTTCACCAAAAATCTGTCAGTAGCTTATGCATGAATGAGTAACAAACACCGATACATCATGAAAAACTTTCATGTTTAATAAAAGTAGGATTATGCAGTCTAGATTATCTTGTTCTGCTGACTTGAAGTTAGGTTGTAAAAAGTGACCGATTAAAAAGGTTACGATAAGAATACTACACATGAAAGGAATAAATGAATAAGTAATAATAATACAGAATATTTTTAGTCATGAAATAGGAAAAATCCGAAAAATAATCTAGTATTTTTCTTATGATATGATATGCTTCATACCAGCTTATGGAAAAGAGCATTACCTCTTAAATAACGTATTTCTACGTCTTAAGAAGCGAATTACACTTATATGTTTTGCTTTCAACTTTCATGAACATTTACGTAAGATATTATTGATTGTTTTACGCCTGAAAGAATTTACAATTCAATTCAATTCAATTTTCAGGTTTAATGGCTTTTAGTTATATGTATTATATATATTTCGCCAATGTCATATAGGAAAAAGAATTTACTGTCAGTGTCTTTATTTTTGACAGGCATAGCTTTCGTAACCTAGATAACTGCCAGGGTACAAATTGGTTTTGTATCAATTACGATAGTAAAACTTACAAATGTACTTCTCGCCTAACGAAACGCCGACTAGTGCGATTCCGCGTCGATGCTGTGTCATTAAGGCCTTTCTCCCACGAGGCTATTGACAAACGATTCACGTTTTGTACGCTCACCCGACAAGTTGCTCGCAAGTTGCCGGCAATTGTGAGTAAAAAAATATATATTCTCTGAAATGAATTTATTAGGAGCAACTATGGAGATTCTCGCCGGTTTTCTCCGCTAGAATTTGCACATTGCATGCAGATTTAGTTAAAGCTTCCTAGATTTATGAAATGCTTCGAAAATGTTCGTAAGAGCCAATTTCATAAACTATTTTCTTAACTTATATTTTTTTAAGATCAATTTGTCATGCTCGCATTAAACGTATGTAAATTAAAAACAATATTACTATTGTTTATTCCGTGGACACGTCATGCATAGATAAAAAAAATATTTAAGTCAAAATGGAAAGTTTATACCTAAGAATAAATAAAGACGATAAAATTCTAAATCATAATTTTTATTTAAATAAATTCAGTCTCTAATAGAAAAGTTAAGACTGAAACACATTATAGCGTAGCTTACAATGAGGGACGCACATTCTATCTAGACAATAAAATTATAGAGGCTTGTGAAAACTGTCAGCGATGAGTCGCAGTCATGAACGCGCAGAGGTCTGACGACAATCTAGTTCTGAGGGGAACACGTCCGAACACAACATCCAAAACACTATACAGATTAAGGATGTGTTCTGAATACAATTCAGCTTACTGGCTAGAGCGAGTAACAGCTCGGATTGACATAATGATGATATTTTAATAGTTTATACACGCCCCTGTATCCCTAGTATCGGTTGTAATCATTTTAATCAGTATTTTTTGACTAATTTTGCATACATTAACGCGCCTCCTCCGCAAACTAACTTCTCGGCATAATATTCATCAAATGGAAGGAGTGGGTGATTTTTGTTGGCTTTAGAAATATAGGTAATATTTCAGAAAATTAAAAACGTCGTTGGCGAGCGGTAGTAGATACTTGGCAGAGTTTTTGAAAAAAAAGACATAAAAAAATAAAGTGAAATAATTTTGGTTAATAAATAACGGTGGTCAAAATAAATGTTTCGGTTATGAGCCAGGACGAATCGGCACTTTTGCGCCCTCTCTGTTATTTATTTTGAAATTCGCTCTACATCTATCAGTCGTGTCCTTCCGATGATACGTTTCAAGCTTAAGCGATGGATAAGAATTTACTATTGTGTTACAGCCTTTATCATTTGCAAAGTCAATGTACGGGTCAAAAAACCCAAGTCAATAAGGAAGAATATTTATTTTTATCTATTCGTTTTACATAATATATTGTTAATAAGGCAGTATTTACATCTATATTAAATGATAGCGAATTTTGTATGTGCGAAGAACGGAATTACGGAAACTATTTTAAAGTTTATGGTATTATTTGAAAGGTACATTATTTTTAATAATAAATAATAAATAACGCATCACACTCAACGGCCCCCATTAGATCTCATGACCTTGTGTCGGGGGTCCGGAAACACTCACAACACTAACACAAACACCCAGACCACGACAAACATCCGTATGGCCAATACACACGTTAGCCGTGAGCGGGGTCGAACCCGCGACCGTTAGCGCTTTAGTCAGTTGCAGTGACCATTGCGCCAACGCGTCTGTCATGTCGTTGTTGTTGTCATGTTTTTTATTGTTATATGCAATTTTTTATGTATATATGCATAATATTTTAGAACAAAATGTATATTAACGTGCGTGACGCCGCGAGTAAATATTAGTCTTTAATTTATCTTATGATTGCTTGACAACATTATTCTCGTAAAAGTAAGATTTATTTTATAAAATCATATTATTTTATATGATGTTTACAAAATGGCATATACATCGATTTCTCTTCTTTAAAGACCAATTTTAATCAAGCCTGCGCTTGATTTTAATAAAAAAATAAATAAATCACTAAGCCGATTTTTAAGATAACATTCTCATTTAGTATACCTGTCGAAATTACCATTTATTACTACAAAAAACTTTTACCTAAAGCCTCGACAAAACTTGATAGGATCTCGCACATACGAGTACATACATACTAGATCTAAAAATGACGATTAAATTTTTATAAACCGCACGTGCAGCTAAAAGAGCCATTCTAATGGAGCTAGAATCGATAACATTTGAACTGACTTGGAAAAAAATTATGAATAAGTCGTCTGTGGTACGAGATAATGTAACAATTTATTTACTAGAATATACTTCGGTCGATGTCCTTCGAGCAAAATATTGGACCAAGCTTCTTCCTCCGCATTTCTTAAGATGTATCTATACTAATATTATAAAGAGGGAATTTGTATGTAAGTTTGTATGTGTAGTCTCATAATCTACAGATCCGGTTTGAAAAATTGTTTTTGCGTTTGAAAGCCCGTTTATAAACCTTTTAAATTCACCACGGTGTGACTCATAGGAGCGATGCTTAAAGGCGAGTGAAATCGTGGAATGCAATTAGTAGACTAGCATTTTCTCTTAGCTTCACCTGTATACATAAAATATGGCCTTTGACCATCTGGAATCTTCTTTAAATTTTTTAAAGTTAGGTAGAGTTTGTAAAATTCGCTCTTTTTTATGTGCGAGATCCTATCAACATGAGATATTTTTTTCTATTCGCTATGATTATTATTAGCATGTTGGAGAATTTAATGTATATATAAGAGCTAAGTGTCCACATCGTTCTCTTAAATTATTTTTGATTATTTTTGTTAATTCTATTGAACTTTAAACTGTTAAAATAATTGTAGAGAAAGTAATACATTATTTACGATATGATTTATCATATCGTATTCTAAAAATAAATTAGAAAGTACGATGGCCTTTTTTCCTAATAAATTAAGTAATGAAATAGGCACATAAAAATGTAAGGGTGAATGAACTTGATGTTTGCTACGATTTATTTTATATACTACATAATAAAGCACATAGATTCACTCTCGTTGAAGTTGGTAATGGTTATCTGTGGTCAGATTAATATAGTAATCATTCGTTGTAATACAATGTTCTATGTTTTATATTTGATTAATACATAGTTTTGAACGTACATATTCAAAAAATATCAAAACATAATATAGGAATACTATAAATAGTACTAATATCTAGCTCAACCTTATGATGAGTTTTGATGTTATTTTTTACTGTTAGGCTAAAATCACACTTGTAAGAATTAAAAAAAAATGTTTATCATTACATTTCCCCTCGCAAGAATTTACTGTCAGTGTCTTATTTTAGACAATCACAACTAGGATTTCAAGTTACAAGTTTGTTTATTTCAATTAAAAGAGTACGACTAACAAGTGTAATTATCGCCTTATTAACATTTCAATATCTTATCATTCACAATACATAGCCTAACTTAATATGTCACGAATAGTACCTATTCACATATCCCTAACAGAATACATCATTCCTACGAACAACAGTAACATATAACGCGGTCTACATATTACATAGAAAACCCTCACTCAATTCACGTAAACTATTTTCCGTACCAATTCAAATATAAGGCGTAAATATGTAACCAACCGAAGGTTCTGAGGCCCAGAATCACGTAGGCTCTATACATTATTTCCGTAAACAAGTAGTATATGAGCGGGAATCATCCAATCGGAATGAAGGTCAAACTTTGAGTAGCCAACCGGAGCGGTTCGTTTGGTATTCGAACTATGTAGGCTCTGTGTGAAAGCGAAAGTGGGCCAATGGCGTGTCTAGTTTCTATGTGTGGGTGGCATGTGTGAACGTATGTAAATAGGTTCTATGCGGACGTGTGCGTTGTGAATGAAGCTTTCGGAGCCTTTGTTGCGTAATGGAGCTACGGTGCTGAGTTTTAAACGACTTTACGTTTTCGAACACTTTAAGTTATGTGGTGTTAGAATAATGTAGAGCAAACGATATACCGTCGAGAAAAAAAATATTGGCTATTACTATAAATTGCATGGTTTATCGTAGTCCTTCCAAGCATTATGTACGTTAATAAAGTAATTCTATGTCTTTTTAAATATAATTTAATAAAACAAATTAATGGAACAAGTTGCAAAATATAAAAAAAATCTTAATCATACTCACTCCTATTTAAAACAAACTGCCCCCCAAAACCTTCATAAATAGATGAACTATCTAACGCAGAAAGAATTATTTAAATCGGATTAGTAGTTTCAGAGATAACCCCCACATACAAACTAAGTTTTCCTCTTTATAACATTAGTATGTAAAAAAACGGAAATAATTTACATAAATGAGATACAAATAAATATTCAAAACGTATAAGAAAATCTATTCTAAACTTTCGTAACTCATTTCAAATACATCTTAAATTAACTTGAGAAAACCATTTGGATGTCAACTTGATTATCTTCGTCATAATAAAGAAAAATTAAAAAAATACATATCTTTTTTCACAGATTTAAGACAAGCGGTCGCTGTTAAGAGGACAATCGCAATCGTAAAGGTAAGTAAGGCGATTTTTTTTAACCAGGATTACGTAACATTTGAACTAAGCACATTCATCCCTAACTCAACCTTGTGTTAATTTTGTTTTCTATGAATCCAGATGGATCTATCCTGGAATTTGTTGGATTTAACAATAATATATCCAAAATTTTAGTTTGGACTTGATCTAGCTGCAATGGTTGAGAATAGGCTGTGTCAAAATAAACATTCAAGCCCTTAAAACCACATAATTTTTCTTCTTAGTATAATCCACACGTTGTAGAACACTTAAATTAATGTTTAAAAGTCAATCATCGCTTTAACAATAGCACTATATTTCGATATGTTTAATTAAATCATTGTTTTTCAAGAAAACTATAACCTACTAACTTATAAACAAACGATCCCTAAAATCTTTATCAGATCCAAATATATTATATACTTATTAAACCTTTCATGAAAAAAAATAGTATTTAAAAAGCGAGAATCCCAAACAAATTGGATTAGTTGTCTGAAATAGTCGCGACCATACCAATTTATATATGGACGCTGATAAGCAATACTGTGTCAAGCCACACGGACTTCATTTTGAGAAAATGGCGTCTAAAGATGTTAAACCAATTCTTTATAAATCTGTTTGAAGACGTATATATCCATCTTTTCTTTTCTATTTTGATAAAAGTTATAATTAATTAAAAACAGATTGATATATTTAATGTGCTGTCTAATAATAAGTTTATTAAATATTTGAGAATATTTTATAAATTGCAAAATATGGAACGCACTTGAAATTTGATACATTGTATTAAGAAACTTTTTTCCGTACTTATTTACTTTAGATCACCTGAATTTTTTTTGAATATGTTAAATAGATGCCGCACTATCAAAATACATCGATATCTCCAAATTTGACTTTTTGTGGGTTGACATATTATTGCTTATCACCATCCATATAAACATGAAATTTCCTTAATTTTGAAGTCTATTTAAAATTCGCTCAAATAATTCCTATTAAAATCAGCTAAATAATTGCTAACGTACAATCACAATAATATAATAAAGATACCATTGCAAATACTGCACATTTTACTTTATATTTATCATTGTTCTACACAGAGGCGGATCCAGCCCTCAAAAAAGGTTTTAGGCACAGCGACGTGCGAGTATAAACTCGCTCATCTAAAACACTCAATACGTAAATACGAATCTATGTCTATTAAAAATTTCACCTGCATATTACAATATATAGTCGGGATTGGTTGTTGAAAATATCATTAAATTATTACTAATACGTGGTCTGAATCACGTACAATTTATTTTTCTAAGGCTCAAGTCCATTAAGGTTGTGGGCATGCCCGTTGTGCCTACAATCCGCCCGTGTACTATAAAATTTAATCGTCTCCGTACATACATCAATCAATAGATATATATTAAAAAAGCTATTTTATTATAATATAATAACGAAGTCGATTTTTTGATAAACAGTAGGTAGGTCGCGACTTTTGAGCTCTGACACTGAGCTAGATAAAGCCTAAGTTTTTAGTTCTTTCCGAGATAACACTTCAATATAGTGTTTAAAATTGTAAAAATTATAAATACATCGATGTTAATAATTCGGGCATTATTATTTTAAACTATAGAATTACTGTCAGCCGACCATGATGCGTGTACCTTTGGTGAGTATATTACATAATTTTATGTATAATTTTTTATAAAAATCAATATTATTTCTCAAGAAGGTTTTATAGGAATTAAATATCTCTTTTAATAGTGTATCAAAATTAGTGTTTGATGCGCCATTTTGAAGAGCATTTCTCGCTCTTATTACGAAAAGTACGTATCTCAATATAATAACAATGTTTTATTTAAAAAATAATAATTTTAAACTGTTACGTAACTTATATACAGTAATCAAATACGCGAGTAACATCGCAGGAAGGAGGTAGTGTAATATAAAATTGAAAAGTCATTTCGTTACGGCAAAATATATATATGTTTTCCTAAGTACATAAAGCCATTTGTTAACACAGATGTGTTAGGATTAGCGAGAAAGAATATTGTATTAAGAAGTAAATAAAAAAGTGTATATATAAATTAGATATTTTTTTTTATTGTTAAACAACAGAATAAAATAGGTTTTATAAATGAAATCATCACAGAGTATAATTTAAAGCTAATTGGTATAATAAAAAAAATTTATCTAATAAAAAGTTATTTAAATATGAGATTATTTCATGTTGCAAAATATGGAACACTTTAATAATCGAAACGTTAAATTAAGAAACGTGACGCACTATCAGAATACATCAATATCTCCGAATTTGACTTTTTGTGGGTTGACACATTATTGCTTATCAGCATCCATTTTATATGTTATGTGTTCTCTATTTTTAATAGCAAGTATGACCTCATTTCGGTGAATTAGTTATCACTTATGAATAATATTGTTTCATTAGAAACTATTGTTTCTTAGATAAATATTTTATTTTTTTCATTTTCACATATTTCGTCTGTTTGAATATATTTACAGAAATGTATTTACTCTGTCTCAATATATAATACACTTAGAGAGCTGCCTAGCAACGAGTTTGTTGGTGTCAAGAGTAAAAATTACACGTTATGGATGGTAAACTTATTTTAGTTATATTGATTTTTAAACCTTACTGAATCGATTTTGATGAAAATTCTATGAGACGGAAATTCTTCTAAATAAAAAAAAATTCGAATCCATGAATAAACAACGCAGTTCTGAGGTAAAAGTTACAAATAGTTTCACATTTGCTACTTAATATGTTTAAAGCCTATATTCAGAAATCATTAATTGATACAGCATATTATACTATACGAGAATATTTTACGACAAAGAGGTGTGGCAATTAAAATATTTTAAATATACATTATATATGAAAAGAGTTACTATCGTGTTTCCTGCCGGTTCTTCTCGGTAGAGACTTCATTCTGAACCGGTGGTAGCATTATAGAAATCTAAAAAAAATGACTTAACAATTCAAAAGTGCTTTTAAAAACCTATTTCAATTAATTAATATTTATTATATTAATTATACACTACGAGTTGAGAATCTTTTTTTTTTCATGTCGGTTGACAACGGTAAATTTACATAAAATTTTATAATAGTGTTTTAAACGTATCGTGTGCTATAATGTAAATAGACATAATATCATAAAACAAATTTTGCGAATTGTTTTAACAAAACAATGTAACACACATCTGTACAATCTGTGGGGACCTTGGAACATGCAATTTATAGCTTAAACATGGCCTCATTTCTTAACTATTTAATGTCATTAATTACATTATGTTTTTTCAATTGTCAAAACAAAAAAAATTGAATTATGTTTTATATTTATTTTTTTTTTGTTTTGTTTTGACGATTAAACAGTGCTCGTGAAAGCCTTCTTTTGTATTGTAATTTTGTTTTATATACATATGTATTTCTATATATAATTTTTTGAAAATTGATGATTATTATGACATTTTTTTAATAAAGTATTAATTATGAAGTGTTCGTCTCAATTACGTAAAATATTAATCTGTGGTAATATGACACAAGTAAAAGAATAGAAGAAAAAAAAACATTTTTTTTTAGAAATGTTGACAAAGTACGTTTAAAAAAAAGTTTTTCTTTGGTATTTAGTGAATATGTTATATATAAAACATTAGCTTCTAAACAACAGTAGGGAACTTTATCTAGGACAGAGATTTCTATGAAAGACATCAACGCGATTGTGTCTAATTATAAGGAGAGAATTACATTTCTAAGAGACTAAACTCTTAAAATAAATGTAGTAGAAAGTATAACATTTCAAATCATGTATTATTGATTCAAAATGTTGTCTATGAAACATTATGCATTTTTTTCGCTATTCCTTAAAGCTGCTTATTTTAATTTACGCACTATTACGTCTTCACTGACGATAAATAAAAAGTGATTAGGTACAGAATTTATGTAAGCGCATCACTTCAGGACGGCTGCACCTATGTGGCTAATCTTTTATTGTGATATTTGTATCAAGACAAGGTTTGCGTCAAATAAAATATTTGAAAAATCGTAGGGAAAAGTAACAAAATTGGATTAAAATCAATCTATGTAAAAACGTGAATATGGTTTAATCAATATACCCGTGTGTAGCTGGAATATATGGTATATTATGTCAAAAAGTAAATACCTAACTATTATATACGTCATACGTGACCCTTTTCACGTTATTTATCATATATTGTGATAAAAACTGCATTATACGATTTTATTTTTGTAAGTAAATAGTTACATCAAATATATTACGAATAATGGTGCATCATCGCATTTACAATAATTTCATCGATATTCCCGTAATCCATAACAAATGAACTTAGAATATTTTCTTATTAATAAAAAAATCTCAAAAGTTTATAATATAACTAATTAATAAATCGAAGTCATATTTCAAATAACAGTACGAAAGATGTTATTTTCTTATACATGATGTAATAGCAACATCAGTTTCATTATATAAAATATTTTTAAAAAATACGAATGATTTATTTTATAACACTAGAAACATTCAGAAACCTAAACTATACGGCCGATAAGATAGCAGGTAGCCTAGGTCTTTGATAAAACGCTAAATTTACAAAAAAAAAACGCGATAACGACCGGCTATCGGAGCGCTGATGCGCCGCCTCGCTTCTAATTCAGTTAATAACGAAACTTATTACATTTATTATTGTGAATTACTCGATTTTAGATATTAAATGTAGTATTCTTAGTTTGAAAAGCACTCGGTACCGAGAAATATTGATCAAATTGCTGCGTAATGATAAATTGTTTTTGATTTTTCATTTTTATAAAATTTTAAAAAAATTTGTATTTAGTCTTCATACAGAACTTGAATTTTAGGTCAATTTTGACGTATGCAAAGGAATTTTGTGTTTATATAAATGACTACCATTTTATTAATGACACATTACAAAATAAGTATAATTATTTATTTGTAGTAGAAATTTATTACTACTAATATTAGAAAGCTAAAGAATTTAAACATACAGGTATAGAACTCAATTACCGCGTAAGATTAAAGGCAATTAAATAGCATACTAAGGAGGAAGAATAAATTGTAAACAAGCATATGAATTGAAAAACCTCAAGAACCACGAGATACAAACACTCTTATTATAATACAACGTAATTCTTTAAAAATAAATCCGCTTCAAAGCTAAAAGTCCTTTATCCAGCTATATATCTACTACGCGTTAAATAAAAATTGTATTGTGAAATGCATACTAATTAGTATCAAATCAATTTATCAATGCAATTTAATGTAAAGAGAAATCTAATTTATTAACGATTGATCAATCATT
Organism: Hypolimnas misippus; assembly: GCA_037950945.1. Taxonomy (NCBI): domain Eukaryota; kingdom Metazoa; phylum Arthropoda; class Insecta; order Lepidoptera; family Nymphalidae; genus Hypolimnas; species Hypolimnas misippus. The sequence goes on along the minus strand of JBBEEQ010000006.1, from coordinate 940,836 downwards.
TATGATATTGAAACTAATACTATAAGCTCTTTAGTTTCTAAATTTTGTTAGATAAGATAATTATATTCGTAAAGTGTAATCTTCGCTATTCATTCGGAATGAAGGTTAAAATCTTATGTGAAAAAAATAATTAATACATTTAGTCAATTGTTTTTCGTTCCACGACTATATTGAGACTGAGACGAGAATTATACTTATAATTTTACTCACAGACTTTTTTAAAGGTTTGCTAAGTTGTTTGTCATCGCTTACGCCTGAAAGTGTTAAGTATCAGAGCTTTATTTTTGATATTCACAGTTTTCGTAACTATTTACGATGTATCTGTTGCTAGGTTACAGAGTTGTTTTTATCAATTACGAGACTAAAACTTACAAATGTAATACGTTGAGTATATTTAGCTAATGATAAGAATCAAAAATAGTATTTATATAAAAATGTTTAATACAATTTTAAATGTATTTAACATTTAAATAAGGTTCTTTCTATTACCCAATATTATTATTTGAATATCATTTCACTTTTGATTTATTATTTGTTTTCATCTTTTTACATTTTCATACGGATCTCCAAAAATTCGCTATCTGCCTATACATAAACAGAAAATATAATGCATAGTATAATGCATATATTATATAACGTTATCTATGCTAGATAGTAAGTAACCTTGAACGCGGGACTTTATAATCGGATAAAAAAAAGAATTTTGTTAGTTAATTTCCTTTGATTTTTTTTGAAAAATTTCTTAATAAAAAAAGAACCTTTGCACAAAAAAAATTCTTAGTGTTTTCTTTTATGAAAATATAAATCTTTGAAAGAAAAGACTACAAAATTACGAGTCAAATTATATATGATATATATTTAATTATAGTAAGTAAAGATACTCGATCTATTTATTTATCACTATTATTTTACGCTTTTTAAGTGATTATTATCTTAATACTAATCATAATAGATAAAGTCCTGCGGATCTAGAAAAAAATATATACCTATTGACGATTCTGTTGAATAGGTACATGAGACGTACACGTGACTAATCGAATTCTTCTACCGTTATATACATTTCGTCCTGGTCTACAAACGAATTAGTCAATTATTACTTTGCCTAAACTTACATATCATTAAAAAGCATATATTCTGGAATGCAATCCAAGATAATAGTTTGAGCTAATGGTATCTCGAATCAATTCTGCATTTCACGAAATGTCAAAGTATGATTCGATGTAAGATGTCATTAAGTGCACTAGTGACTAGCAGCTGCTCTAGAACGTAGCCAAAATTTTATATATATATAGTTAGTTATATATAGTTTATCCTAACGTCCTAACTTCCTATAAACTATTCAATTCAGACTAATAAGTAATGTGAATTCTGAAAATGTTTGCTATTATCTTAAATAATCTAAATATAACGCTCTACTTTATGACTAAGATAGCTAAAAATCTTATCGCTCATTCAAATAACGAAGTATATAAAAACGTCAAAGATATCATTGTGATTCTAAGTCTTATTTATGAATGCGTAAGTTTCATTTTTGTCTGTTTGTTTTTCTTATTTATTTCTACCCTATTATATATTATGTAGTGTCGCGTAAATCCTTTATAGAGGTGTGAAATACACAAAACGCTTTTGATTTCATGGTGTTTTTAAACGGAGCAAAACGGACATTTTACGCGTCGCTTCGAAGTTTCGTGTATGGTCCTAGTGAAGAAAATAGAGCGATACTTAACTACATATTAAATTAAACAATTAATTTTATTATAATTTATATAATTGACGTTATTATCAATACACATTATTATTTTGTTTCATATCAACAAATCAAAATTCTACAATCTTATGAAATTTCAAATAAAATAATTATAACTATATTCTAAATAAGATTCTTAAAGTATATTTTCAAAAAGTTTTTTTAAAAATTGAATTTTTTAATTATGCCTCATCGAAACCACTGCATTGAGACAAGACATTAATGCAGCTTCAAAGGTACAAGGGTCTTGCTATCAGTTCTCTTGCCATTTTGACGTAGTCAATAGACTCCAGTGGGCTGGAAAATTTATGCTGGGAACAAACCAATGGATTTGCTACGATTGTGCATTACAAAAAACTAATCAGATAAAACGCTCTTATCGACTAAAATAATGAATAATTCATCAATGATAATTATGATGTCTTATATTAAACAACTGATTAACAAAATATATCTCTTTAGCACAGTTACCCATATGAATTATATAATTGAATTGTACCCAGCAAAACTTACACAGATTATATAATCAAAACAAATTTTAAACAGCGAATATCCACAGATTAAATACAAAAATTAATACAAAAAACTAATATAACTATATTTTTTTATATTTAACGTTTATTAAGGTACATGACAATGGTAAACAGATCGATTAAAAATAGTAGTTAAAAAATAAAACTTTTTTTTTTATAAATTGAGCCACAAGTCAAAGGGAGTGTGCCTTTTCATAGAGGTTGAATGGCTGATTTGCAAAGTGGTATCACAGCCCGTGTAGTTACTTCGGATTTACAAATAGCGTGGAGGCACATCTGGACCAATATTAGACCTAGGGTGTGATTTCAAGGAAATTTAGTTACACCTATATTAAACTAGCTTTATTTACGTTTTCGGCAACATTTAATTAAACTTATTTCGCTTTAAAATCTTAAAGTTTAGATCACATTGTATATTTGTTTGTACTGGCAATATACGAAAAAAAAAATCTAATCATTTGCTAATAAACCTACAGAAGAATAAAATTTAGCTTACATCTTTAAATTTCCTTTTCCGTAATATGCGATCTTCGATTGTTTTCATTCATCTTAATAGTCATGTCGAAAATTAACTTGTTACTACATATATGCCAACCCCGGCGCCACAATTATAGCACTTACCTACAAAATTATTCATATGGAGTTTTAAGTTTTTAAAATATTTCCGTAAACATTTTCCGTATAATTTGTCAAACATATTCTTTCATACCAACCTTGTCCAGACAAACAACAAAAAAAAAACAAAAAGGTGCAGTACGTTATGAAGTGATGCGCTTATATATGTATGTACATTCATGGATTTTGTTTATAAAGATTCATCTCATTGTATAGTCAAACTAACTTTCATCAATTCAAACTCAATCTAATATGATTTCAGAACAACCTAAATCAATGTTTAATGATCTAAGTAGATTTGTTTGTTGATCTTAAAGTAGCAGAGATAGTACGTATCGCATTCCTGGTAATTCGATCGTCATTGTTACAATGATGGCCACTGGGTTATTGTCTACAATTGTTTGAAAAACTTCACTGGAATATCTGTTTTATAGCAATACCGTTACACCTAAGTCGTACAGGCAGCATATCGATATCTTAATTCGCTAGCCAACTCTATACTAACAAAATTTACAAGAGACACTACATTTTTAGTACTAATATTTTTGTAAACGAATTTGTAAATAAACGTTACTTAAATTAAATACGACTAGGATATTTTCTTAAATTTTTGTGAATACTATACATTTTTATTTAAATCGTGTATATTATTTTTATTGATGCATCGCTTTTAGACACTAAAACGATCGTAGTTAGACTGGGACGACACTTGTCAATCTAGAATCAAAAAAACTACTTTTCTTTATTTTGTTTTAATTGTGCCAATTGTGCACATATTATTTCGCCAATGTCACGTGGAGTGGAGAAAACACGATGGAGATTGTTCGGTGGGGTCGACTATCCAACCTTAATTAAATTTGGAAAACACCTTAAAATAGTGTAAATTTTATTATTAATCCTTATCTAGAATCTAAAGATTATTTTCAACTACTGCCATTAAACCTAAGAATTGAATAGAATTCACTATCAACGATTCCTATGTTTCTCGAATAACTCATATACTTTTATTTATTTAGTTTATTGTATAACATTTGAAAATACATTGAGCAAAAGACAAGCTTAAAGCTATACAGCCTTATTTAACAGCCAACCTTAGGACATACAAAAAATACTTGTACTACTGCGTACTATAACACTTTTACTGCCTTTGATTTATACATATACCTTGGTTTTTGAGTTATATACCTTGGTTAGAACCTAAATAGCGTTTCATTGAATTCAATGACGTGCCAAAACAAAACTAAAATGCGCTTTAAAAAAGCTGGCAAAGAAGCAGGCGGGACATCTGATATTAAGTGATCACCGTCGCCCATGGACAACACCAGAGGAGCCATAAATACGTTGCCAGATTAAAAAGCAATAAGGGGTCAAAGGGAATAGGAAAAGAAGAATGGAGCATCTAGTTTATATCTAGATGAGTATGAATCAATTTTTAATGCAATAAAATTATTATAATTTCTTATTCACTTACAAATTATCATTTTTAACTTATTTTTCATTTCCTTCGACAAAAGTTTCTTACATTTAATAAAGCCAATGAAGCCACCCTTCTAGTTGGTTAAACGTTTATTTACGAAACAATACATTACAATGAAACATAACAATAGTATTCTTGAACTTTCTAACTTTCATTGTTCCGAAAATGCGCTAAATTCATGATAAACAAAAACTTTACAAAGCCTTATAACAAACAATACCTAAAAATGCCTGAAACACGTTTTTATTCGCAAAACGTAAATTCCCACAAAAGGAAACCGTAGTTTTAAATGGTTGCCATAATTAAACTTTTTTTGCAAATTGTAAATTTTTTTTATTCCAAAAAATGTGACATTCTGTGTCGTATTCCCGAATAAAAGGTTGTATATAATGCAATAAAATATAAATACTTTTATTTGTACTAGAAATAAAAAAAATAGCAATGGCAACATTTTAAAGAAACCATTAAAAAGTAATAAATCATTACTGCATTATAACTTATCTTTTGATAGAAATAAAAACAAATGGTATCACGCGCAGCTATCACCAATGCCTAGATCAAAGAATGAGTTATACAATAATTATAGGCGGTGATTAAAAAAAACGGGTCATACGATAATAAGACACACGATAGCACTTGTTTATGACATTTAAAAATTATTGCACATTTGTCCCATTTTTATACAATTATTACTATCAATGTAATAACTCATTTCTATTTAAAGATGAGAATAATATGTTAAGATAAATCTCTATTGTATTGAAATGCTGTTCTCGTTAGCAACTCGTCCTTAGGAACTTGTCGAAAAGTAGAAATCCCAATACACGAAAAAACTAGCTGTATGAATAAAATAAGATAAATACTCGTTTTTAAAATTATATTTAATAAAAATAAATTTTTCATTTAAATATTATAAAAAAAAATCGTTCGACACATTAATTTATGTGCCTAAATAAAAACCTTCTTATAAATAAACTATTTTTTACTCACAGATAACAACCACATGACTCGATAATTGGCGGTAAAAAAATATCAAGATGGTGGACACACAGCACTTTTGCCTCCGGTGGAACAACTACCAGAGTAGCATCACCAGCGCTTTCGAGAACCTTCGAGATGACGAAGACTTCGTAGACGTGACCCTCGCCTGTGATGGGAAGAGTTTGAAGGCGCATAGAGTCGTGTTATCAGCGTGCAGCCCATATTTTCGAGAATTACTTAAGGTAATGTTATTATTTTACTTTTAACTTTAATATTTTCTTTAAGGTTTGAGAATAGTGCGTTGAAATTTTTCGTACTATTTTCAACTTTACGAAATTGAAAAAAATGTTATTATAAAAGCTTTTTGTATAAATGAAACAGTCTAAAGACGAATAACAATTAATAAATTTTAAAACCGTTAAGTATTCATTCACATTTCAATTTCAAAACAATTGACATACGAACTCAGCAAAATTTCATAACATTGCAAAATATATGTTCCGTAATATATGACTCATGTCGTTAGTATTTTCTCACTTAATTCTAACTAAAATGGACAAAATAAAAAAAAAATCAACTATTACTGTCAGGTGTGGGGTTCGAACCCACGCTCCCTCTCGGGAACCAGAGCTTAAATCTGGCGCCTTAGACCACTCGGCCAACCTGACTTGATACTTAGCGTTGAAAATACGAAATACTATCAACATAACATTCGATTCGATGCTAAAATACAATTTTAAGTGAAAAGGCGTTTAATAATAATATTTCTTATTTTAATTATATCGACGACAGATAATATACTCGGCGCGCTATTTAAATAAACAATTCTTTTTTTTTTTAAATTCAGCCATTACTGATTACTCTGTTTATTTTTCTTTTTCTTATGAAATTTCGATCAAATCGAAAAGTATATCGGAGATTAAATATTTATTTATAATTTAAATAATTATTGCAATTTGACTTTTATTTTAAACTTTCTTTTCATGTGACATATAAAACTGTTCAATAAATAAATTATCAATAAAAATTAAAATATACGTCCACCTCTGTCTAACATTAGCTATTCCCTTCACAGTCAACACCATGCAAGCACCCAGTGATAGTGCTCCAAGACGTGGCGTTCCCGGACTTACACGCGCTGGTGGAGTTCATCTACCACGGGGAGGTGAACGTGCACCAACGCAGCCTCTCTTCCTTCCTCAAAACTGCTGAGGTGTTGCGTGTGTCCGGCTTGACACAAAATGATGATGCTCAAGGGGTGAGTGTTGTAGCTGACATTGACACTCTTATAATAATGTACATTTTTTCTACATAAGTTTTTTTTGTCTAATTGGATTGAAATTCTATTACTCTTGTTATTTTTTACTGGTTAAACTTGTAATTTAATTGCAGGCACTCTTAACGCATTAATATTTTGCAGGGTTTCAATAAAACTTTAACCAAGTTAGTTATTTTTAGTAAATGTTTACATTTTTTTACGAATTTAAGCAGTTTATCGAATCGATTCGACTTTAATTTTATTTTACGATATTCAATACACTGCAAATATAAACTTTCTAATATTCTCAATTTTGGCAATTAAAATATCTGAAAAACAAAATAAAATATCAATGGTCTATATGATGAAATGGTTATTGAGAAATTGAAAATGATTTTCAAATCCAAAAAATCTCAATGAACATGACGATTGGTAAAAATATAAAGCTGACAAATTGGATAAATTCACTGAAACCAATTCAGTTTCAAAACAAAGTAATGTTATTATTTTATATCCAATCGTTTTTAAGATAAAGCATACTTCACTAGTTTTCGAAATTCCAATAATTGCATGTATAACGAATCATTTTAAAGTATAATCAAATGGTGTAGTGCCAATGCGCTTTAAATTACAATAAATAGATAGCTCCGTCTAGACATTCGCTCTATTGTGTATTAGATAAAACATAGTCATGAATTAATTACTGAAATCGATATGCTAACGACGTATCGAAAAAAAATACATGAATCCGAAAGTTATGCGAATGAAAGATAATATTAATTAATATTTTTTTTACACGTCAAATATACAATATCGCAGACATTTTAAAACTATATGACTAATATACAAATATATCGACAGCCGCTGGTGCAGAGCATCGCACGCGCAGCCGCCGCCGCGGCTTCCTCACCCCACACTCCCCCACACCCCGCTCACACCCCCAACACACCACACAACCCGTATCCTTCCGATAAGCTGGAAGAGGCCTTACTCCACCCACCCCCGATCATGCGCCGCATCCCCCTCCCCCCGCGCCGCATGTCCCGCTCCGCGGACAACTCGCCCGACGTCATCAAGCGCGCCCGTCACGACAACAACAACGACCAGCCGCAGATACACGACTTCTCGACAAAGAACCACTCGATGGTGAACAACACCCGCGCCCACAACGAGCAAGGAAACAACGGGAATGGGATCTCCAACTCCAGCTCTTCCCCCTCCCCCCGACTGATGGATGAAGTAAAGAACGAGCCGCTCGACATGATCTGCCCTTCGAACCCAGACATCGATAGGAGTACGGATGACACGCCGCCTCATTCCCATCACAGACCACTTGTGAGTTGGTAAAAATCATCCATTGTAACAGAAACAATAAAAAAATATCGTTCACACTACCCAATGCACGAGAAGAAACGATTAATACATTATTTATTATTCATATTAATACAACCACAAGACAAAGAATTAGCAAAATAATTATTTTAATAAAAACATATTTAACAAGTTAAAGATAAATAAGGATCCGCAAAAAGTTTTTGTGGTCTTTTAGGAAACGAATTAGTAAACTGACTGCCGTGCAAATAAAAAGTTCGTAATTTGAATTCAGAACTGAATATCAGCAATTTACTGTTCAGACCAGACAACTAGTTCATATGCATATAATTAAAAAGTATTATTCAAAGCGGTAACACAATATTTTAATATAAACACGTGACTTCCTCACGTACTCGCTGGCATTGAGACTTACTGAGTATTAGAAGCACTAACTAGAACCTATACCCGGAATCGTGAGAGTCGTATGACACGTCAATTGAACCAGCGCTCGTAAATTCAGTGTTTGTAAAGCACGAGTTTAGCGCTTCGACCTTCAAACAAATAGCCAATGAAATAGGTTCAATTAATTTAGATTTTTTTTTTTAAATAAAAATAATCGTCTCTACACGCTGTATGTAATATTTTTTTTAATTTTCCGTGAAATGAAGAAAGAAACAGGATTTTGAATGTGTTACATTTTCCATTATAAGGTTTAGAAAATTAATAACTTAATAAAATTTTTCTAAACCATTAAAAAAAAATCTTAAATTATTTAATTTCAATTTTTATCTTAATGGCAAATCTGGAACACATCAGAAATTGTTATAAACAATGATTTCTATCAGTAACATAAAAGTTAAGTCAAAACTTACACTGATAAATTTATGAATTCGTCTAATCTTATACATACTTAACATTATAAATGCCAAAGTAACCTGTGTGTCTGTTTCACGCCTAAAAAGCTAAACGAATTTTGATGAATTTTTGGCTATTTTTATTATCGTTACTTTTTATCGAAATTAAATGCGAAGGATTGAAATATGGGATGAAAACGAAGTTACAGAGATGAACCAGTCCTCTATATAGCCTAACCATTTATTAGCCGTTAAATAAACCGCCGTTAAAATTCTAGTAGTCTACGATTCATGATTACAAAGATAGATTGCATTATAAATTTGCTAACCCTAACTGGATTACTACGCTTATTAATTATCTTTAAACACGATCATGACATATATTTCTGATATCAAAGTTTTTCCTAATTTAAAAACATTTTTTTTTAATTTTCATGATCACTGATTGAAACGTTTAATACCTACGAGTAACAAGTCCATATAAATTGTATTGTCTTTGTTCTATTGTTTACTAAGAACAAAATTATCTGTATTCAGCTCACAATCAATACTAAGAATATTATTATTATTATTATATCATGTGCATAAAAACGAAGACAAATAAATAAAGTTAACGATTTCGTCTTTAAATCATACGATATCAAAAAACCGTAATAATAACAGTATTCTTTTACCAGATAGGTTAATCCTAATCTTAAGGCGAGCATTACATTTATAAGTGTTATTTTGTGATTGACATGAAATATTACCTGGTAACAGTTACCTAGGTAGCTTTATGAAATCTTACGAAAGTAAATTTTTTCACGTGTCAAGCATTCACTAACAACTTCGAAATCTTTATGTAAATTTGAGAGCTAACCTTTTAAGTATAATTCTCGCCTAGAACACATTGCTCTATAAACAAGGCAAAGATTAAAAGCATTCCAGTACAAAGTTTAATGCCTACAATGTCGCTGTCTCAGGGAGGCGGACCACCGTCACGCGCGAGCTCCGCTGAGGACGACCGCACCCCGCCCCCGCAGTTGCCCCCCTCGCCATTCATATCGCCCGCCGACACCAAGCTATTCGCGCCACAGCACAACTACAACTACAGCATGACGGCCCTCACTGATCCATCTGCTCTAGCCGGTAATAATGCTTTTGTGATGTCATATTTGTTTTGTATTTTTTTTGTGTTTGTAGTAAATAAATAACATTAACGGTTATATTATTTCACGTTAATTCCGAATAATTGTTGGATAAAATAAAAGAAGGAAGCAACAAAATATTAGTACCTAATAATTTCTTTTAAAACTATGGAATCGATTAGTATATATTCATATCGAAGGCACCAAAACAACCTGCTTTAAATGGTTCAGAGCAAATATTAAATAGAAACCCTGGTGTTAGATGAAGTTTAATATGAATATAGATATGGTGGTGGTAATTACTGAGTTAGCCGTTAGGATTTAGGTATAATAGAAGGTACAAAATAGCGTTTGTATGGAGGAGTCAATAAGATCCATGCAATTTCCAGGTCTGCCGAGCCCGCTGGCGCCGGACGGCATGGCGAGCACATCGCAAGGTGAGTTGGCTTGTTAGCAACAAGTTTATTTTATGCATACCTACATATATTGAAACAAACGATATTTTTAATGCACTGTCTGTCGTATGCCACCATCACCGCTTCCTCTCTGCTCTGTCATTATTAGGTATATATATCATTATTAGGTTTTATATTTTAAAAAATTAAATGTATGAGGCAATTATCACGTGACATATTTTTTAATATATGTATTATTATTATATATACTCCTAACCTATATATGTCTTCATTATGTGCTGTGTTTTGTACTCAATATTAATGTTAGCTTTTTGTGTTTTGGTTCGATGTATTAGCTCGTATCTTTTTTCATTTATCGGAATTATACAGTCTGCGAAAATGAGAATTGATCATTGAACCAAAACTCAACTTGGCGTGCATGTTAATGTATTGTTACTATAGTTTAATGTATACTATACCAAGAAAATTGCTAGCTTGTTTTCTAGATGTGTCTTGATAAGTTACGCTAGGAATCCTTCGTCCCGATTACTCCTTTTAGTTCATTTTTATTTTCGTTACATTTTTAAAACGAGTTACTTCCTATTATTTTTTTATACTCATTCAGTTACCCCCAAATCTTGAAATACAAAACGCACTAAATATGTTGAATTGGCTATAATCGTGCCGGTTGAGAAGAAAAAAATTAGAAAAGAAGACGGTAGCTTCCAAAATTTCAAGAAAAATCAGGAAAAAAATCAGATCAGAGTTAGCTTCATCGAAAAGCGATATCATGAATCATTCGTGTATCTAAACATTCTCGTGTTACCCTCAACCGTTGTTCTCTCGGGAAATATATCGTTGGGACACACAAGATTGGACAATGGAATTTTAGTAGCGATCACGTGGTGTCAGTTTATTTAAAAGATATTTCATTGAAGAATAGCTAATGCTTTCGTTCGAGAAATTCGAAACCGCATCAGACGATAGCGCGTTATGAAAAAGATCGATTCAATCATCGCACGATCATCGGTGAGCTTAACTAAGACGTAGGTCGAATTAGGAAAAGAATTATTTGCGTTACTAATACCGCTTGGCATAATATCGACGCGTCGGATGGCTATCATCAAACTGTAAGGGGGGTGGCGGTGCTTGAAAGTTAAACGAGAGGCTACGATAGTGAGTGCATTAAAAGTGCGTTCGGAAGCTTCAATGGGGCTAACTGCTTGTGTTGTGACCAGGTGGCGCCCGCACCCCCCAGGAAGAGTACCGATGCGAGCCCTGTAACAAGAGCTTGTCTTCCCTGACGCGGCTCAAACGGCATATCCAAAACGTTCACATGCGACCGTCCAGGGAGCCCGTGTGTAACATTTGCCGACGGGTTTACTCCAGCCTGAATAGTCTGAGAAACCACAAGTCGATCTACCACCGCAAGCAGCAACCGCCCTCCGCCGGCCAGGGCCCCTTCTACCCCGTCAATTGACGCCCGACGAATCCGTTGCCATACACGTTGCCATTCGAAGAATCAAAGCTGCCATCCCAACCACCTAAAACATAGCCATAGTCTTGCCCTTAGACTTCTGTTAAGTTTAATAAAAATGTAACGCGATATGTTCCTAACATTTGTACATAGCATAGTTTTACGTGTACTTGCATGCGCATCGCCAGACTCTATATATTATGTATCTATAAATTATCGTTACTAAAATAAAATGTACGCTTGCGTGAGCGTCGCTCGCACGCGCCACGCCTCTCTGGAACCAATTGGAACATCTATGATCGGTACACGCATAACAACCAACGCTCCTTTACATAAAAGCGCATTAGTCAATTTTTAATGATCGAATCACGTTGAATTGCCTCTACAACCCAGGTTCACAAAATTGCCACCCGTAAAACAAATTTGGCGGCACTGAATTGTGCCAATTGGTTCCATCAGGATGGGACCCGTTGGATGCGAGCGGTCGCTGTGGTGTTGGTGTGCTCTATCCCTGGGGGTAAGGGGTGTATGTTGACTAATGCGCTAATGTTGGTCGTTATGTGTGGCGCAGTGGGCCCATTGGGGGCGGGTCACCGATGCGAGGTGTGCGGCAAGCTGCTGTCCACGCGGCTGACGCTCAAGCGGCACACGGAACAGCAGCACCTGCAGCCGCTGCACTCGGCGCGCTGCAGCCTCTGCCACAAGGTGTTCCGCACGCTCAACTCGCTCAACAACCACAAGAGCATCTACCACCGGCGCCAGCGCGGCCCGCCGCAGCAGCAGCCGCAGAACCTCACCACCGGCGACGCCAAGATCGCCCCGCCGCACCCGCCCCACAACGTCGACTTCTACAAGTACAAGGATCAGTTCAACGTCTAATCTCGAACTGACCGCGAACCTTTCGATTCTCTGTCTCGTTCTTTCGTATAGATTTTTATATTTTGACCTCGCTCGGCCCCGACGTGCCGGCGGGGCTTCGTTTATTTACACGTCTCGATCTTGGAACTTGTAGCGATGTTGTGAGGCCGCCGCGGACTCGCGGTCTGATGTTATTCGATGTTATGAAATTGACATTCCGATGTTATTGACGAGGGCGAGTTTCGGGTCGAAATTTTTTAGAGAATTTAACTTACGCCCGCTAAGTGCAATACTGCGGTATGAGTATTCCTGAATTTTACACTATGTTTAATGTGTGACAATAAGGCGAAGAGAAAATTTAATATTTTGAGAAAAGAGAAAAATCTTGGTGCTGTAAAATTATATATTAGGCTTAAATTTATAAAAAGGAACAGTGTTCGTTGTAAGTAACAAAAGAGGCATATTGTTTTCAACATTGTGTTCATTTTTCGGCGTTTTGCAATTTTTTTTTTATTTATTCTGTACTTTTTACCTTCATGATCTCACACTTAGATATTTATACGAGATTACTAAAAAATCTATTTAAAAATAAATAAAATTATATACACAAATATATAATTGGCTAATGAGGCTTTTCAAATTATTATTTTATTTAGGTGTTTTTTGTTGATTGACTGTAAGACTGAACATACAGAACACATAGCACCAATAGAACCGAGAAATTACTTTGACAGCCACCCGCAGACGCACTGTGACCGCCACGGTAACAGTAACAGGTTTCATTCGATATCTATCAGCCACCGGAACAGGACCTACAAATAGTTTATGGCATCACAAACCGATATACAACTTCACACAATTAACTAAAGTCGACTATTTTATTACTTTACTTATTTTAACTGTTACTCTATCTAGTCGACTATTTTTTTTTCGTTTACTATCTTTTTTTACTTTTCGTTTATTTTCCAATGTTTATGCTTTGTCAATGCAGGAGCATTCTGAGCGAAGTGAATCGCAAGGTGCCATTTTAAGTAAATCGATATGGCTATAATATATATTATTTTTTTTTAGTTTAGTCAGATTTTTAGTTATTTCGAAACATTAGTTTTATCACATCTTGTGTTCGTTTTATTATTTTGTTGTTGTTTCGAATTAATATTTTCGTTTCGGCAATAACTTTTTTTAAACGTGTTTTTTTATTACTTTAATAACTTCTTCACTGAATTATATTTTAGTCATTGCGTTCGAGTCTAAATAAAATAAACATCACGTTATTGATAACAAAAAAAAATAAAAAAAATACTTAATAGGTAATAACTATTAAATCTTAATAATTCTCAGTGTTAAATGTTCCTAAATTTCAACAATGTGAATTTTTTAATATTACAATTTTTCTGCTTGCCATAATATAGTCGTAAACGATTATCAAAATGTTTTATTAGGCGACAACTTTTAGACGTTTTTTCGTAACGCTGTCTAGATTCAGAAACGCTTAATCCGACGTTTTAATCCTAATCGATATCGATGTATGTTAGTCAACCCATTGTACGTAGTTAACCTATTCGTTTACATAGTTATAACAATAGCGCTGGCTTCATTAAACTAGGCATTCAGTAAGTACTAGATGTTGGATGTTGTCTCAAAATTACCCTCTGAATCTAGACGTCCGGGCTCTAAGTGTTTTCCTTTCGATAACTACTTTATCTAGTTCAATAAACATCACTATTTTCCAGCGACCTACATCGCTTAAAACAATGTTATATTTCTTTATAATAGCAATAAGAAAAATATTATCTAAGTGTAAATGTAAACACATAATTTATTGTAACAATATACACATTAAGTAATTATTAGTGCCTGCTTTACATTATTGTTTTTTTTTATTATTATTCGGACAAAAGACATATTTTGCGTAACTAAAATTTAGAGTAGTGTTCGGAACACTCATTACCTGTGAGGTAATCGCTATTTTTATTAGCACATGAGGCTTCCTAAAGTAAATTTTAAATACGATACGTTATAGATTATGTTGTTATTACTAAATGCATAAACGCTTAGCCATTAAAATTTGTTTAGTTATTTAATAAGCTTTATTACGATACTTTTAAACAATTGGAAGACTAGTGTTTTGGTGCTAAATTGGAACGATGTTCGTGTTAGAAAAAAAAATTAGGAAAATAACAAGGGTTTAATGAAAAATGGGATCTAAATTTGTTCGAAAATTTCGCAACATTCCGTGCACGATTTAATAAAGAAAAAATGTTAAGTTTTTTTTTGCAACCAATTGCAAGATTTTTGAACGTAAGTCGTAGGATTGTTGTTTTTTGTGTAGTAATTTAGTAATAGTTTTTATTGTTAATTTGGGTTTGGGAATTAAGTTAGTTGACTATTTAGATATAAGATTTATCTGAATTCGTAGCGGTAATAGCATCTACATTTTTAATTTACGATTACAGGGATGTGCTGCTGAGTGTGGCAGTAATTATTTGGCTATGTCACGTAGCACTTGACGAAAGATCTTGTGAATTTTATTTAGAAAAAAAAATATTCAAAAAAAATAATTATGCCAAAATTAATAAGCGCTATAGACTGATTAGAGTAAGTACGCGTTTCAATTGTACACTATTAGGCGTATTTTCTAGAATAAAATGTACAATTATTTACTAAATTGATAATTTTATAGAAAAAAAGTCAGAAGCGTGATTCGTTTCGGTTCGGTATTAAATCAAAATTGTTTGTGATTCGAGGATCTTTGTTTTATATTTTTAATTTTCGTAGTGGCTAAGTTATGGGGATCTCAGGAGATCTATAAGGTCTATGGGTTTTAAGGGCGATACTACACCGTGTTCTAAGGAGCAGAACACATCCCTGTCAAACTACATTAGTTAGGATCTTAGCAAGTTTAAGACTGTTTCTGTGACCTGTTTAAGTTTTTTTTTATCTTCCTAACGTGTTAAGGGATTATTTTCTTACCGCACGTGCAGGCGTCGCGACCTTATACGATGTGTTCTTATACTTCTTGTTGGCATTTTTACTTATTTTATAAGGAATCTAAATTAATTTATTGGTTGTTGTATTGAAAATTTTATATTTTTTTTCTTCTTAAATTATTATACTGTCCTTGGATCTTGATGTTTTGTTGATGATTGGCATCTATGTGATGCAGCCCATTACATTACTCGAGGTTAGAATGGTGCCAAAAATTGTTGATTTAAGTTTGTCTTCCAATGAAACGCTGTTATTTACAAAAAAAAATGAAAATTGGCGAACACCGGTACACGAGAGTCACCGCCTGATATAATGGGCTGCACGAAACCATAGCTCTATACTTATTGAATTAATTTTACATCACTTATTATATTTACAGATAATTCTTTTTCCTTACTTTTAAATTTAAAACCTTGACATAATTACTCATAAAATGTAATTGTAATCGTTAAACCGAACTTCATAAATCCTAATATTGATGATAATGGCGTTTTTAATAAAAACAAATATACAAAAAAATTTAGCTGTTAGTTTTATTCACTTCCTCACACACGATACGTTAGAAGGTGGAGCTTCTGAGAGTAGTACAGATGTAGTGCACTTTTTTTGGAACGCTTGTCATACCCCCGTTAAAGAGTCTCCCTCGCCATATGCATGTGTTTGTTCTAACACTTCATCGGCCACTGTAGCTTCGCAATCATTTATATTTATTTTTTTTCTTTTTAATTTATAATTTTTTTTTTATATTTTATTAATATTTTCAATCACTTTTTTCACTCCTTGTTTTTCCAATATTTTTAGTTCACAATTAAAAAAAAAACAAACAAAATTCACAAATAGAAATGAATAACAGCTAGGCATATAAAGGTGTTATTTTATTTTATCGGTTCCGGGGACCGACCCCATATTTGTTTTGTTTTTTCGATTTGTTTACAGGTAAAAAATTATTCTCCTGCACGCTATGCGCGAAAGTGTTGTGCTCAAAGGCGTCGTTGAAACGACATATCGCGGACAAACACGCGGAGAGGCAGGAGGAGTACAGATGCTCGATTTGCGATAGAGTTTACTGCTCGAGGAACTCCCTAATGACCCACATATACACCTACCACAAGTCCAGGCCAGGGGAGATGGATCAAATCAAGTATTTTTAGTGACTACTCGGACGGAGTTGGCGCGGCTTGCGGCAGAATTCATCGAGCAAAGAGAATCTTCACGAAGCCAACCACCCAACCGCCGTTCTTAACATCACTCAAAAAGGTTAGAATCTGTTTATAGACAGCCACAACTAGGGTTTACTGACCGCTGATTCATTAACAACATTCTGTACTTCGATAGACATAGGTTTAAGGGCCCCCTTTCTATTTACGTTACTTTAATTTATGTTGATTTTTTTAATTATTTTTTTTTTATTTCTGATTTAAAACCCCAGCCGAAGGCCCCCTCCCAACGGGTTTCGCAGTTTTGACGTTGTTGTGTTGCTTGGAGCATGCTTCTATCATTTTTGTTATCACGTGTTTCTGTGTCATTGTGGTTGAGAGAATTTCCTTAAATTTTTAAATATATACGACTCGTGATTACTGTGTAGTTAGTCAATGTGTACAGTGCATATTATTAGTATTATAATTAATTATAAAATAACCTCATACATACTCACAAATCTATATAACCGCTATAACCCTTTTTTATATTTACATGAGCCGTCACAAGTATTGCCAACGAAACGAAAAAAAAAAATAAAAACAATTCAACAGACAAAGATAAACACGCTAATCTTTCGGTCCGCAGCCGTACCGCCCCTCCGTATGCCCCCGCCGACGGCCGGCGGTATCAACGAGCCGCAAGAATGTCCCTACTGCCGCCGGACATTCTCTTGTTACTATTCCTTGAAACGACACTTCCAAGACAAGCACGAGCAGTCCGACACTCTATACGTGTGCGAGTTCTGTCACCGGAGGTACCGGACCAAGAACTCGCTGACCACGCACAAGAGCCTGCAGCACCGCGGCTCCAGCGGGATGCTGAAGCGGCTGCTGAAGACTTCAGCTCTGCATGGAGCGCTGGCGCCTTCGCCCCATCATCTCTTCGATCTCGGCGCTGGCGAACGCACCCAGCTACCGCCTGGCCTGCAATGACCTGAACTGGCGGGCTAGTACGTGTGCAATATACGGACGATGCGAAACGATGAACTCTACCGTTGTTTCAACGGTTTATTATAATGATAGTTAAATATTGACGTTAGTTTGTAAACAATGAACAGTATTGTCGCGACGGAACGGTCTTCTCGTCTCGGACGGTGTTCAATATGACAATGTAATTCAGAGCAATACTAAAGTATTAATGTATCTAGTACTGCCAAAATGATGCCAACTCTGTTATAGAGAGGAACGATTAAATTTTTAAAATATCACTTTTCGATAAATTTCTAGTGTCAAATTAGATTCGGTAACTGTACAAAAGGGAAACGTACAAATTTTAAACAGTAAATATTAAAATATTGAAAGAAAATATTTTTTAAAGAGACTTTTTTCGGATCGCCAAATCTAAATTTAAATACAGATTATTTAGGAGTTAATAACCGAAATTTTTAGATTAAAACGATTTAAAAAAAATGAAAAAAAAATGTTGATGTTGATTAAAAAAAAATAAAAAAAAGACTACTTAGAATCTGATTTGAGAGTACAAAAGAGTTACGTCTAATCGATGAATGTGTATTCTATGTGCGTTTTGGCTTCAATAATAACATTTTGATCGATGTATAAGTAGCCGTGCCTTCGTCTTCATGCGATACAAAAAGGGTTTGATGAAATTACCGAAATGACAAAGAATGTGGAAGGAGTTGGCGAACGAAATGTAAGGGTCGATGAAAAATGAGACAGGGGCATCGCTGTTTTACCAGCGGTCTTATGCCGTGTTATCATGACGACAACTTAGTCGACGGGAATCCGGTACCGACATCAAAATCAGTGTATGGACGTGACCATTTAACGTTTGATGTCGTAAAATAGCTGCTAGTATTCCATACTCCAATTTTGATGTCACCAGCGTGTCGATATTAAAGTCGTCGCCATGATTATCCAGCATCAGGTGAGGTTTCTGAACCTGTCCTAATACGGTCTGGAGCCCTATACAGGGTCAGGTAAGGGACGTGAGAGCCAACACTGTGAGGGTCTTCGAAAAGCTGGAACCTGTTCCATCGTATACGTTCGTGGTTTCAAATCACGCGACGAACTAACGTTTCGTCTGTATAAATAACGTAGACATTAGGGTATTCATTAACATAATTATATTTAATCTGTATCCATTTTTCGGATTTCTCTCTATGAGTGTATAGTGGTTTCTTATTTAAATGTCGACCAACGTAGCGGACGTCTCGTTATTGAAAATTTATTAGATTATTATTATTATTATTATTATTAATTATATTCTCAAAATTCTTAGGATCGACCATAAGATGGCTGCAGATGTAAAAATATATTATTTACTTATATTATAGGTAATCGCTTGGGTACCGCATTCGGCTAAAATTGCGACTTACATATCTCTTCAGGGTTTAATCGAATTCGTTTTGATATCATAGATAAATTCTGCATCTTTACAGATAAGTATGAATAACCCTTACATATCAATCAAATATCTAACATAAATATATGCTGGTATAAAAGTATTTCTACGCCGTGATATTTCACAAGCCAAAGAAAAATTTTAAATGGGGATAATTTTTGCCAATACGCATTTATTTCGAGTAGAATAAAACTAGCAAACATTCTGAAAATAAATGATCAAATCGTACTGTGCCATATCTGATCGGAAATAACGAAATATCAACGTTTTTCATAACGTTATTTAAAAAAATCCGTTATAAAACTGCCAACCGTTATGCAATTTTGTCCGCTTAAATCAATGCAATTTAGATTTCAGATTAGTTTAAATTAATTAACATTATTTTTGCATTTATTATTTTTCCAATTTTAAGATAAATGTTTAAGTATATATGAATAAGTTTTTATTTTCTTTTTCGGAATGTTACATATTCGTACTTTGTGATATGAGTTTTAATTGAATGTTATTTGGTATAATTCCAAATATATTTTTAAAATAAGTTTTTTTTATATTCAGCTTAAATTAATTTGTTAGACAAATTACTTTTTTCATGATTATCTATGCGTTTTCATGCGAAGATTAAACGTTATCCCCGGTAATAACGCGCGTACCTCCATGTTCGTAATACCTCAAATATTTTGTTTTTTTTTTATATATTAATTTTTATTTGAATGTTAAATAAACTGGCTGTCTTAGATTCCGAAAGGAACGTTTTCGGTTCGGGAATTTAATCGTCATAGTATCATCTAGGGAGCTTAGAAAAAAAATGCAAGCGGGTAGTTTGAATTGTAAATATGTTATAAGTTAGAACTTAATTGAAAGATCGTGGCATTCGGGAATAAAGCCTCGTGATATTATTAACTAAAATAGTGAATAGATGAAATCATTAATGGAAAGGATTTTTATATATATTCTAATAATGGATTTATTAATAGTAAAACTTAGGACTTAGTCTTTCTATAACGTTTTTTTAGTGTTTGCGTTTATTGTTTTCGCTGTGCAATTTATTTCATACGTTCGGCCGTTTGAAAGCTTGTTGTTGACTGCTTTGTTAAAAAAAATTTGGATTGTTTTCCCACCAATATTATTTGTGAAAAAAAAAAATTTTTTTCGTAATTCTAAATTGATCTCAGTAGACAGCTGCGAACTACATCATATATCGGAGACAGCCGTTGGTGATTGTTATTAGGCATAGGTCTTTTACGTTAAGTTTGGATGTGTCGGCAAAAACTTTAAGCACGGTATCGCAGCTTAAAAAAAGCTCCGTCAAACAGCGAAACATGAAAATAAACATATTATTTTGCAATGTATACCAAAATACTGCATTTTTAAATAGTAAGATGATAAGTGAGAAAACATTTTTTTTTTATAAATTATTTCATTGTCTCGAGTAATTAATATGTATAATCATTTTGCTTCGTCGCCAGATAATTTATTTTAAGTTTACTAACGATATTCGTTTAAATAAACCGACTGTGTTACTAAGGTAGGTAATGCACAATATAAACAACAACAGAATGCCTTCGTAACAGTACAACTATAACAATAGCCTACAATAAGTAAATATAAGAAGCAACGGGTAAATGACAATAAGTAAATAAAATCTGAGGTTCAGCTGTAAATAATTTAAGGATTGATAGCGATCTGCGCACGCGCCGTTTTATTTCAGATTGTTCGAATTTATTGTAGTAGGTAGGTGTAGCTACTGACGACTTTATATACGTATTGTCATTTCGTTTATTACATTTTTTTGCTGAACCTGTCCAGTTATACTGCCATAGTGATCGTAATTAAAAACTTTAGACGTCAAAAGCACTTAATTAGTTTCTCATATATTTACGGCATTTATAATAAAATTAATATTGGCTTAATGTAAATAAACTATAAAGTAAAAGTACGATTAACTTATCCACGTTCACAAATCGGTTTCACAAACAACAAATCTTGCTTTTTAAATCGTAAGTATTACCTCCAATAATGTTAAGTATTATCTTTGATAAATCTTTTAATTTTTAATGTTAATAATAGCGATAGAAACTCCATGTAAGGCTACTCGGCACGAACAATACAGATAGTTTCAGTACTTGAAACTCATACAGACTTTGGTCTCACTCGTAAAAACAGTCGTCGCCAAAATTCGTATAAACAAACGTGTTGAAAGATGGCTGTATCATTGTCTCTGTCGAACATACGCTCACTTATTAAGCTAGAAAGAGACAAAGCATCGATTAGTATCTTATTTATAATATAACTTCGTATACGGTAGTAAATAGGAAACAGCCACTTCTTGGGACGAGTAGCTTTACAGGGCGGTTTCGATTTACGTTATTTAACCAGGAAAAGTCAATGAAACGTGATCATTTATATTTATAAATACAATAATTATAGATATTGTCGAACTTTAACAGTTGTTACATAGTTATTTCCATACATACATTATTTTTGTTATCCATATCCATATTTAAAATGCAATAGTTTATTGTTCGGCGCTCTGGTCACCGGGACGTTTTGTTCTCCCGCACCAGAGCGCCGAAGCACCAGATCACAATAGTTAATTATTTAAAATAATTATATTTGCTCGACCGGGGACGCGAAAGCCGTTTTTTGAGAATAGATCGACTCCACCTGAAACCTAGCTAGGATGGAACCGCACCGACTTATACTTCGAATTTATCGACTGCATTGTTTCATTTAAACGATATTTTAATAATCTAGTTATTTTTATACAGAATTTTCGATAGTCGAGTGGTCGTACGTTGTTATTTTTTCGTAATCGATATAAGTCGATGTATTTTCGATCTGTAGTCGAGTGATTAAAGTGAGTCTATACAATTAAGTCGTTATATTCTTAAGTCAATAGCTTTAATATATACAGTATCTTCCACTTTAATATAATTATTATAATACAGTTATAGCAATAGTTCCCATTCTGCCATAGTACCTCAATAATTATACACTTATCATAAGTAATGAAATGCGATCAATAGCAGATTATTGAAGATTTTTTTATATTTATTTTTTCACCTGAAAGGTTTTATTCTCGTTGAAAACAATTCGTGTCTTTTATAGAGACGGTTCATTCTATATTTTTTCCTAAGCGTCCTCTGCTCCCGAAGCGAGTCTTGCAACTGTTCCTATATGTAGCGATCTTATTAATATAGAGGACTATATGTGGTAAAGATTTATAAACGTTAACTAAGAAATACTTTAGTCAGGTGCTAAACAGCGCATGCGCCCTAATATAATCTGCTGGTCCCCTAACTACCAATAGTTACAATTATAGTTCCATAATTCAAAGTGCACTTACGTCTTTTTATATAAAAGTAAGTATATTATACTATGTAGTTCATTCGACGCCTCCCCTGTCGAGCAACGATCGTTGATAGCCCGTCTTTGCAGTAACTATATAAAAAGTATTTACAATATACTCACTAATGACATACAATATATTGCTAGAAGTAACTTTTTATCTACAGATGAGAGTAAAGCAGGCGTACAATTTCGTTAAAAAGTCTACCGGCGCGTTCTATTAACGCCTAAGGAGAGGCGAATATTTATTGATAAATATATATCGCGATCGTGGCGATGAATTCGATATAATATTTTCTATCGTACGTTTTCGGTGATGTTTTATTATAGACGATCCAGTCGGCTTTTTAGCGGAATTGCGCGTCTGTTACTTGTTATGCTTGGATGACACATTTTATACACAGAAATATTTTTTTAAGGAAATCAATTTATATGTCAATGTTAATTAAGTGGCAATTCTAATTTTAACTGCACTATATTTTTGCTGACACGTTTAGGTTTAGATTTTTTTTCTTTTTATTTTTCGTAATTTAATATATGCACGATCTGCGTTTTTATTAGTATGGACTTTTCTTTTTAAGATTTTTCTCGTCTAAGTGATACGTACCCTCGATTCAATGTGGAGATATACACATTTTATTAATTTATTTTATTTTTTACTAAACGCACGCTGCAATCGAGAGTGTGTGACATTTAGGATCGTTCTATGCCTAAACTAATAAATATTGTGTTACTATTGTAAAAGTTATAGTTTGCCATCGTTGATCAAAGAGGAAAAATATGTTTTTAAATACATTTAGTTAGTGAGTTTTGTTATACTTTTCACGTTCGGAAAGTTCGGAAGGAGCGGGGTGTACAAAAATGTTTCATAGTATTGTGTATTGCTCGATAAGATAATAGGTGTGGGACCGGACTAATCGGCCCTATAGAGAGTTAGGGATCCTCTTGGACATTGTTGTAAGTTGGAACATCTTCAGTCAAGACACTTAAAGTACTATTGTTGTAGAATGTATGAAAGTCGACTATGATGAAATGAGAATGTTTATTTGGCACAGAAATCGTAAAAATAATTCTACTTTGCGGTAAGCGATTTAAATTATTAAGAAATAATAATAATAATACTTACGTGTTATAATAATGTAAATAATCTAATTTCATTTACACGAAATGTACTCGCAAAACTTTTCAGTGTTAACACTTTCCGCGCCTTTTTTGACTCATTGACAGCGTTACGTTCGTTCAGAAACGTGAAAAACATAAAAAACTTTTAATTGTTTTCAACGTAGTTATCTTTTATGATTTTCGTGTCATTTAAATGGTTGTGTCTTTACTTGTTTTGATGTTGTTGATAAATGTGATTAAGGAATCAATCGGGCTGCGTAGTAGGAACATATCAAAGTCGGATGACCTAGTACTCTAAGTATCTTTGAATCTGACATACAGAATTACTTATATTGGGTTGTAATAAGCGGTCCTTTATGTTTTGTATGAAATCTGCGTTTTGAAATATCATGGAAAATATAACAGTTGGATGTAATAAAAGTATAAAATTTAATAAACTCGCAGTGATTCCATTGATGATGCGTATTTTTATTTATCTCCTCATTAAATATTATGAAAATAAATTTGAATTTTTACCCTTTTTTTATTCCTATCCTTCTCCGCTTATATACTTTAAATGTACAAAAATTCTCAAGAGAGTTTTATATAACCGTTCAATATTAAATGTTCTGCTATCAAAGAAGCGGGGATATTCATTTCATTTATATATTATAACAAAAGAATATCTTGTCAAAGGGTAATAAGAAAATAATACCTTATCGCTAGTTCTGTTTGAAACACACACACACACACAATAGTTCTTGTCCATATAGTTTATACATAAGAAAATTCACCACTTTTACACACGAGGCTGATATTATTACCCAGTGGTTCAGTTTTAAATACGGTCAAAAGGGATGAACGGGTAACGCTTAACATAGGAACTTAATTTTAACACGATAATGCTCACGAGAATGGAGGCGCGACAGATTACAATTATATGTCATATTGTTGAGGGTAGAAATTAATTTTATAAACAAAAACAATTGAGTGAAATTATTGAGAGTCATCTTGTGTCAAACTTAATGATCATTTAGAATTAAAAGAAAACAGAATATGAATTTAGTTTATAATATTGAAAACAGGTAAATGTTATAGTATGAGGCGTATGACCTTTTGGTCATAGTCTTCACTTTAATTTACTCGTTTCCGAAAGCAAAATACATTATATTTGCTTGTCAAATATAACTAAATGGTAAATTAAATATGAGACAATATTATTAAAAAAAAAACAGTTACATTATAATTAAGACTTAAAAAAAAACAACTGCAAAATACGCAATTTTGTTTGCGTGGAGGATACAATTATACCAGCTATTCCGATTTGAAAACCAAACTACAGCAACGATTTTAATACAAATGTTAATGGACCGATCTGAATGCTTTTAAATTTAAAAAAAATCAAAACCGGTTATGTAATGGCGGAATTCTGAGTTAATAAACATTTTAAGAAAACGTACACTACGAATTGAAAACTGCGCTTTTTGGAAATATATAACTTATATTATGTTTTTCTTAATTAATTGATTTTTCATAAAATAACGCATCTTAAACATTTCTGGCATATATTATATAACAAAAACAAATAATAACTACACAAATCCCCGAAAATGAATCTGCTGGTTTGGTTGTTAATGACTTTGTCATAATAACGGAAGAAGTAACAGTAAATATAATTTGGATAAGTTTTCCCTGGATATTAAAAGTGGAATTATATCAATATGATTAATTATAGTACAGATTATTTAATCATTGATAATAAATTATTTTTGAACGAAACGATAACTGTCAAATGCGTTATGTTGTGACATTTCTATCTTACTTTTATATCAACACTACCGCGTGTTTATAATAATGTTTTTAAATTAAATATCACTAAAATGGACGCTTATGATATTTTCAAAAAACTAACAAAGGGCCTAACATTTAAGCGGCGTGTATTAGGAGTGAAAAACGTTGTAAGTACGAATTATATATTCTAACCTCATTTTTTTATTTTTATTGGAATTTTTTATTGTATATATTTCTCAATAGCCAATTAAAGTAACTTTTACACGTAGTAGAAATAATATACAATTTATAAATTGTCTTGATTAATTTCGCAAATGCAATTTTGTTAGAATTAACAATCTTTTTACAATCGCGCCATTCTTAGACCAATTTTGGTTTCAATCTTTTCAAAATGTGTATCTGGTTAATTTTTAAGACAAAATATAATTTCTCATATGTAGTTGTTTACTAATGGTCTAAATGTAATAAAAGTACTTTTCTGATATTATCACCAAAATAAGAGTTCTCCTCAAACTTTATTCATCACCTTGCATATGAGATAGCCTAAAAATTTCCTCAAAATATTTTAACAATACAAAAAAATAAGGTTCGCAATAACATGTACGCAATAACATTATTATAATAGGAGCATGATATAAAAACAACTTTAAAAAAGGAAACGGAAATAAAAAAAGAGGAATTAGATGAAATTAAAGGAGAAATACACGAAATAAAAGAAGAAACAGACGACATTGATAGCACAGCTGACACTCAATCAGATCAGGAGAGTGATGGCGCTGATGCTGAAAATGAAGACCTCCAAATAATTGATGGTTTGACTGTAGAAAAGAAAGCTAAGAAGAAAAAGTCGAAATTAACACCCGAAGAGTTAAAAAAGAAGCTTGAAATTGAAGAGGTTAGTCACAGCTTCATGTTCTTTCAAATTTGCAGTATTATATCTATTGTTTAATTTGCAGATAAATAAGTAGGCAGTTCACCGGGTGTAAGGTAATCGCCATGAATATTTTCAGCACCAGAGTCACTAATATATTAGGATGTTGGTATCTGTGACACTACTGATCCTATTTAGAAAATTACTTTTGAATTGGATAGTTTGTTTATTGAAAAAGTTTAAGGCTATATTATGTCACACTACGACTCATAACAGCAAAGCAGTAACCGTAAACAAACAAACAAAAAACAACAATTTATATTAGAAAAATGACATCAAGACTAGGGATTAATGACTAGTCTGACTATTTTAATATAACACTTAAGTATATTTTCCATTAACTTCCTATACATTGATTATCACCATTACGTTTACAATTTTCCCTTATATATCTTTTACTTTATCATATTTTACAAAATCCATCCTTTTTTTTTCCATCTATCATGCCAATATGAATTTCTCTTTTTTTTTCAAACCCCATTGAGTTGATAACTAAAGTGTTAGTATTGTTTTCTAAATCTATACATAAAAATAATTTTTGACATAATTACATCTTCTTTTAAATTTAATTGTAATTTTTCTTCTTATAAAAAATTCTGATCTGAAAATACTAATATATACAAAAAACTTTTCAGCAAAACCACTTCAGAAATGAGCATGGCATTAAGACAGTGGGACGTCATGTTCCTAATGCATTAAAGGACTTCAATGAATTAGTGAGTCGTTACAATGTTGCTCAAGAACTGGTAGACACTGTAACCCAATGTGGATATTCTGAACCGACACCGATTCAACGTCAAGCAATACCATGTTTATTAGAGGTTAGTGTTCTTTAAGATATTAATGAGTAGATTAAAAATGAGATATGTTATTGTCAAAATTCTTAACTGGTTGGTAGTACTTTGTGTTCTATAATCATTGATTAGATATATGTGTATAGTCTGTGACATTAGTGTTGTTGTGGCTCTATGGCATTAGAATACAAATCCGGTTCCTAATCCTCGTTTTGCTATGTGTGAAAACAATTAATGTTAATTCAGATAAATCATCTTCTGTTTAAACATCAAACCATTTATAACTGGCAAAATCAGTCAATAGTACATTTTTACCACAGATTATCGACTAAGTACTTTTAATATAAATAAATAATAAGACAAAAGATCTGAAAATAATTTAGGTAAGCTTAACATTGCAAGCATACTTTTGCTTCTTAAGAGTTTTAACAGATATATTATTTATATTAATACTATAAACTATATCATAATCTATATAATAATAACAATAACGCATCACACTCAACGGCCCCCATTAGGATCTCATGACCTTGTGTCGGGGGTCCGGAAACACTCACAACACTAACACAATCACCCAGACCACGACAAACATCCGTATGGCCGTAATTACTAATGTTTTCTAATATTTGTTAGTCTGTTTGAAATATTTTATAGATTAAGAATATTTTCAGATTTTCAAATAAAAAATAAACAATAGTACATTATTTTACATTAAAATAAAACAATCTAAATGAATATAACTAATCATTCATAATTTTTATTTTTCATTTTATCCATTACCCAGGGTCGTCAAATAGTTGCCTGTGCACCAACAGGTTCAGGGAAAACTGCAGCTTTCTTATTACCTATTTTGCACATGTTGGGAGCCCCACAAGGCGGACCGAGAGCCCTGGTGCTTTGCCCCACAAGAGAACTAGCGCTACAGATCCACCGTGAAGCCTTAAGACTTTCTGCACCCACGCAGTTACGCTGTACTGTGATTAGGAGCTGTAAGGAAAGCAAGATAAAGGAACGAGAGAATACCATTAAGAAAAGTGGTAAGTTTTTCTTTTCATCGTAAAGTGAGAATTTCATTTGTAAGTTTCATTTTCGAGAGTGATATAAAAGAACTCTGTAACCTACTAACAGACACTTTAATAGTTATGAGAGCTGTAAATGTCGAAAATAACTGTCAGTAGATTCTTTCAGGTGTAAATCAATGAAAAATAACTTATGCAAATCTAAACTACCTTCTTATAAAACAAAATGACAACTGGATGCTAATAAGCAATAATGTGTCAACCCACAAAAAGTCAAATTTGGAGAAATTGATATATTTTAATAGTGCATCATCTATTTAACATTATTCAATAAAATATAAAGTCATATAAACTAAAGAAGTACGGAAAAGAGATTCTTAATTCATTGTTTCGAATTTCAAGGTCGTTCCATATTTTGTATTTTTTACAATAATCTTATATATTAAAAAAAAAACTTTTTATTATATAATATATTAAATATAGCATTTGCTTTAAATACATTATACTTTTTATCAAAAAAGAAAAGAAAATATGGATAAATACTTATTCAAACAAATGTATTAAGAATAGGTTTGATATCTTTAGACGCCATTTTCTCAAAATGAAGTTCGTGTGGCTTGACACAGTATTGCTTATCAGCGTCCAACTATTGTAATTTTAAGACCCGACTATCTTGAAATGAAGATAGTATGTTTTATATTCTGAAGATATTGGTTTTTATAAAGCCAATAATAATAATAATAAACGCATCACACTCAACGGCATTAAGGTCTTATGACCTTGTGTCGGGAGTCCGGTAACATACACGACACTAACACAAACACCCAGACCACGACAAATATCCCTATGGCCAATACAGACATTTGCCGTGAGCGCGGATCGAACCCGCGACTGTTAGCGCTTCAGTTGCAGTGACCACTGCACTAACATGTCTGCCAAACACATACATATATGCTGGCTTTTTCTTTGTGAAAGTACTTGATACTAAGAATCTTATACTAATAATGTTACATGAAATTTTAGTTTATACAATATAATACAGCTAAAAGTTAAAAATTAATATTTTAAATATATGTTTTCAGATTTAGTAATAAGCACACCAAACCGTCTCTGCTATCTACTCAACCAAGAGAATGTTGGCATTAATTTAGACAGGTAAGTTTTATTTATTTTATAAAATTGATTCTAATTTTATTTAATTGATCTGAATGTATAGTAATTAAAGTAAAGTAACAGTCTGTTAATGTACTGCTGGGCAAAGGCCTCTTCTATTTAGAAGAAGGTTTAGAGCTTGATCCACCACGCTTCTCCACTGGTTGGCAGATATACGTGTATCAGAATTGTTTCCAGCGCATGTAGTTTTCCTCATGATGTTATCCTTCATCACCGAGCATGAGATGAATTTAAATACAAATTTAGCACTTGAAAACTGATCTGTGCTAGCCGGGCTTTGAACCTGCGATTACCGAATGAAGTGTTCTAACACTAGGCCTTAGCTCATCCGAAAGGTTTCCCAAATCTCAAAAATATAGCACAAGAATAATGTTTAGAACTAATTTTCAATTGAATAACAATTTATTGCCATCTTCTATGAACAGTAATAATTTCAATTATCACCAATTCCAGGGTCCAATGGCTGATCATCGATGAAGGAGACAAGCTGTTCGAAGGCAGTACGGAGGAGGTGGCTACATTCAGGCAACAGCTTGATGTCATCATCAGTGCTTGCAGTTCCAAGTTGGCTATGTTCAGCGCCACCCATACCCCAGCTATAGCGAAATGGGCAAGACATAATATGAAAGGTCTCATTAATGTCACCGTTGGATTAAGGTTAGTTCACAGCATAAATGGATGCCAATAAGCAATAATGTGTCAACCCACAAAAAGTCGAATTTGGACATATTGGTGTATTCTGTTAATGCATAGCGTTTTTGACATTAATAAAAAAAAAATTCAAGTCATCTAAACTAAATTAGTAGGAAAAAATGTCCTAATTTTATGTTTAGAATATTGAAGTGTGTTCTATATTTTTGAATAAGCAATATCTAATATATTTGAAAAACTTAGTATTTGATAAAAAATTTCATTTTACCAATCTGCTTTCAATTCATTCTACGTTTTATCAAAATAGAAAAGATGGCTGTATACATTTTCAAATTAATTTATTAAGAATAGGTTTGACATCTTTCGATGCCATTTTCTCAAATGAACTTCGACATAGAATTGCTTATCAACATCCGAATATTCCTCCTATTTTAGATGTAGATTTGTTTTGTATTCTATATTTTTATAACATCCTGTAAACGTCCCACTGCTGTGTCCTTCATTTTGTTTTACTTTTAAATATTGATTCTGGTAATATGTCCAACACATGCCCAGTTGACACGTGTATGTGTATTGTATTACACATATTACACATCGTCAGCTAATCGCAGTCCACTGCTGGCCATAGGCCTTCCCAAGTTTGCGCCAAACATCCCGATCCTAAAAAAAAAAACCACGACCGCTGCCTCGGCCGGGAACAGCGGCGCTGCCGGGCACTGAGGGCGCTATGAGCATGGGGGTAATTTGCCATAAACTCAAACTCAAAATATACTTAAATAGGCCTTTACAAGCTCTTTTGAATCGTCAATTTACAAATCTGTGATATCAGTTCCACGTGGGGCTACCACCGGCTCAGAGTGTGGACTCTACTGAGAACCGGCGAGACACTCAGTAGTAACTCTTTTAAATATATTTTTGTACAATATCGTTTGACACAATTAGCTACAGCTATCCTGCGAGATCAACGCCGTATTATTCCACGCGGTTTTATCATTAATGTAATCATATACTGAATAGTACGCTTTTTCTATTAATGATTTTTTTATATAAACTTTAAATTTGTGAACTGGCAAATTTAATATTGTTTCCGGGACACCAGTCCATAGTCACCACGCTTGGCAGGTGGGTTGGTGACCGCAGTAGATGTTGTAGTCCTTCCCCTTAGTCGCCTCTTACGACACCCGCGGGATATGGGTGATGCTATTCTAAGCGGCGTCACACGGCGACATTTTACATTAACCGGTCATACAAGCAATATGTCTGATGCATTGTTATATTTCTCCAGAAATGCAGCCTCAACGTCCGTGGACCAAGAGCTATTGTTCTGCGGCAACGAGAATGGAAAGTTAGTGGCTTTCCGACAACTTGTGCAAAAAGGACTTAAGCCACCTGTTTTAGGTAACTTATATATATCTTTTAGTAACATACCGAGGGTAGGTACATATTTTACGCGGATTTATAGAGATGTCATATACATTCTTAATAAATTTGTTCGTAGAAGTATATACCCATTTTTTCTTTTCTATTTTCATATAATAATAAAAAAAAATCTAATAATAAGTTTTTCAAATTTGGCAGACACGTTGGCGCAGTGGTCACTGCAACTGACTCAAGCGCTAACGGTCGCGGGTTCCATACCCGCTCACGGTAAATGTCTGTATTGGTCATACGGATGTTTGTCGTGGTCTGGGAGTTTGTGTTGGTGTTGTGTATGTTTCCGGAGCCCCGCCACAAAGTCACAAGATCTTAAGGGGGCCGTTGAGTGTGATGCGTTTATTGTTTATTTTTCAAATATATGAGATTATTGCATATTAAAAAATGTTTGTGACATTAAATTAAGAAACTTCTTCAGTACTTAATTAGTTCGGATGACTTGAAGAATTTTGACGTTATGCATTATCAAAATGTATCAATATTTCTGAATTGGAAATATTGCGGGTGGACACATTATTGCTTATCAACATCATTTCCATTCAAACTAGTTCCCGAGATTAGCGCGTTCAACAAAACAAACCAACTCGTAAACTTTATAATATTAGATAATAATAAAGTTTTTTATTCGAAACTGCTACAGACTAATGCAACAATAAATTATACTACATTTACTACTACTATTTGGACGCTGATAAGCAATACTGTGTCAAGCCACACGGACTTCAGTTTGAGAAAATGGCGTCTAAAGATGTCCTGAACCTATTCTTAGCAAATATGTTTGAAGAAGTATATATCCATCTTTTATTTTATTTTTTAATAAAAGTTATAATGAATTTAAATCAGAGTGATACATTTAAATATTTGAGATTATTGTATAAATTACAAAAAATGGAACGCACTTGAAATTCGAACCAATTTTTTCCTTACTTATTTCATTTATATGAGTACAATTTTTTTGAATAATGTTAAATAGATGATGCAGTATCAAAATGCATCAATATCTCCGAATTTGACTTTTTGTGGGTTGACACATTATTGCTTATCAGCATCCATATAATATTATACCTACAACTTACAATGCTTATAAAGTAAGATAAAACCTTAGTATTTATTAATCTACAATCTACTTCTAGACCATTATTTGTTTTTTTTTTTCTGCAGGTCCATTAATCGGCAAAGACCTCCAACCTTCCAATATTAGATAATAATAATAATGTAAAAAATATCTTTCAGTATTCGTCCAAAGCAAAGATCGTGCGAAGCAGCTGTTCAAGGAATTGATATATGACGGTATCAATGTAGACGTCATTCACGCCGACAGGACGCAAGCTCAGGTAATTTATTTTATAACATTTAAAGAATAATATTAATATAAAGTAAAAACAAATGATTCTATTAAAAATAAAAAGAAAGAGAAATTAAAAATAACTATATTAAATCTAAATGGATGCTGATGTGCAATACTGTGTCAAGCCACACGAACGTCATTTTGAGAAAATGGCGTCTAAAGATGTCGAATCTATTCTTAACACATCTGTTTGAAGAAGCATATTTCCATCTTTTCTTTTCTATTTTGATAAAAACTATAATTAATTAATAGCAGATAGGCTAGTAAAGATTTTTATCTAATAATAAGTGTTTCAAATATATTAAATTATTGCATAATCCAAAATATGGAACTCACTTCAATATTCTAAACATTTGATTAAGAAACTTTTTTCCGTACTTATTTAGTTGAAATTATTTGAAAAATGTTTGCATTATGTTAAATACGAAATGCATTATCAGAATACATCAATATCTCTAAATTTGACATTTTGTGGGTTGACGCATTATTGCTTATCAGCATCCAAATAACTATCGTGTCACAGTGCGGCGAGGTGCCCAAAGCACTGGCATTGCCTCTTTGTATGGCCAGACTGATATGCTGCCGAGGTAGCAGCCCTTCGTCACCTGTAGAACAAGAATATGAATAATTAACGTGAAGGAGTTAAAAAATTATATATACATAAATTATAATTAATGTTTTTAAATCAATGCTCGATATCGAACACAGATTCTAAAAATAAATATTTAATATCAAATATTAATCCAAGTAAATTAAATACATGTAACAATACTAATATTATAAATGCGAAAATAACTATCTGTCTGTCTGTTACGCTTTCCCGTTTAAACCTCTCATCCGATTTTGATGAAATTTGGCACAGACAATCTTGAGACCCTGAGAAAGGCTACCTTTTATTGCGAAAAGCGAAAAAAGCGAAAAGTCACTCACTCACTCATCATGAAATCTCAAGAACTACAAGTGCTATGAGTTTCAAATTTAGCACGAGGATTCTTTTTAGAACGTAACAATAAAAATGGGGGTTAGAAGTTTGTATGAAAGTCCCATGTTAAGCGCGGGAACCGCGAGGGGCCGCTGGTTCTTGATAATTAATAAGCATGAGACTATTACAAAAAAAAAAGTCACTAAAGCGAGGATTACATTTGTAATCGAGATAAAAGAACTCAGCAAAATTGTACCAGTTACCTAGTTACTATTAAGTTGTAGCTGTCAAAAATAAACACGAGCTGGACCGACGGAGGCAGCTCCTCACTCTCACAGGAGTTAAGTAACTGATATAGCTGTATTTCGTACAGTGAGAGAGCTAATAGCCTACTCCCCTGTTGATTTTCTTCCCATTCCTTCATCCTATACCCCTTTTTAAGGCAAGGTCGTGTCTCATGTCTATGGGCGGCGGTAATAGATAACATTGTCCTACCTGCTACATTTATACAAAAAAAAAAAAAAACTGAACCACAGTTGGACGCTGATATACAATACCATGTCAAGCCACAGGGTACCAGCACACACACAAGTACATTTTGAGAAAATGGAGTCTAAACATGTCAAACCTATTCCTAATTAATTATTTTGAAGACATATTTACCCTTATTATTATTATTATTATTATTATTCACCCTTTCTTTGTTACTTCGATAAAAGGTAAATTGAATTAAAAGCAGATTGATATATTTAATATATTATCTAATAAAATGTTATTCAAATATTTTTGATTATTGTATAAATTGAAAAATCGAAACAATTAATTAGGAAACTTTTTACTTATTTAGTTTATATGACTTGATTATTTTAATGGTGTTAAATGGGTGATGCAGTATCAAAATACATCAAAATCTCCGAATTTGACGTTTTGTGGGTTGACACATTATTGCTTATCTGTTAGCCTATGACTGAAGTTGTAATAAAATAAACTGTGAATTATAATAAATAACATAGTTGAACAACCTGATGTGTCTACACTCCTCACCAACAGCAGAAGTATCGTCTTGGAACTTGTTGTTACGGTCTCAATGATTTTTTTGATTTTTTAAAAATATTTACTTTTATGTCCTAGCGAGACAACGTGGTGCGCAGCTTCCGTACGGGTCGCATCTGGGTGCTCATATGTACGGAGCTGATGGGTCGCGGGATCGATTTCCGGGGAGTGAACTTAGTTATCAACTATGACTTCCCCCCCTCCGCCATCGCTTATATCCACAGGTTAGTAGAATATTATTAATAATTATGTATTTTATTACCGTTAGTACCTGAATGACTTTTTTTCGTATTTTTTGGAAATAATTATAGACTAGCTGCATCTTACGGTTTCGCTCGCATTGTAGAGATCTAGCATAATATAATATAGCTAATAGCTTTCCTCAAGAAATGGACTATCTAATGCAGAAAGAATTGTTTAAAACAGATCAGGAGTTTCAGAGATTACCCCTACATACAAACTTACGTACTTACTAACAAATTTTACGTCTTTATAATGTTCATATAGATTTAGTAGTAAATAAAAAAAATTCTATCAGTTTCACATTCCACAGATAAAACGACGTTTTCTAAAAATGAAACCTACCTAGATCGATTTATCGCCGAAAACCCCTGGTTACTAAATTACATGAAAATTTGTTGGAGCCATTTCAGAGATTCAGATTATATATACAAGAATAAGCAATCATTTAAAGATATAAGAAAATGTATCTTATTATAATACTTTACATGAAACTTTCTAAATAAATTTAAAAGTAATATAGATTATACATCAGAATAACATTGTGAACTTCGGATCCGATCAGAGAACCTCCTTTTTGAAGTCGATTTAAAAATTATTCTTTACAGGATAGGCAGAGCGGGACGCGCCGGGCAGAAAGGTCGAGCGATCACTTTCTTCACACAGGATGACGTCACCAATTTAAGAAGGTATATATAACATTATCATCATCGTCATCATCATTTCAGCCGTAGGACGTCACACATAGGTGCCGCATAGGCTACAAACCCATAGTATATGATGATAAACACATTACCCTCATTTTTGTCGCGCAATCGGGTTAATTATTATAAATACTTGCTCAGTTTAAGTCATTTAATTGAAAACTGTAGCATTGTTTCATAGAGAAATGATATTAATATCTTGTATATACTATATTAATGTTATTCGTCTATGTGTAAAACCATTCACATTATATTACTACGCATATGTTATAAGCGAATGAATTTTGACATCCAACATGCCGACCATTTTGGACGACGTCTCCTAGCAACCAGCTAGCGACTAAGTATAGCAGGCGAGAATGTCTTTGAGTTATAAACTGAAGAGCTTTTCAAAGTTGGTATAGATTAAACATAAAATAATACTTAAAAGTAATTTTAGTTACATAATAATAAAAAATAAGACTTATATTATGAGTTTTGACTTCTTTTTAGCTCCCATTATTTATAAAAACGTCAAATATCGATGTCAAATATTTTAAAAGTAATGTAATTCAAATTACAAATAATTCTCAATTCCAGCATCGCTTCCGTGATGAAACAGTCCGGCTGCAAAGTGCCAGATTACATGTTGAAGCTCAAACAAGACCCGAATAAAAGGAAAAAGTTACTCAAGAAAGCTCCACATAGAGACAAAATATCCACCATTTTGGAAAAACCGGAAAAGTACGTACAAACAAATCTTTTAATTAATTTTATTCGGTGTAAAAATTCACATAGAAACTAAAGATGTTTTATCTATCTATACTAATATTATAGAAGTATAATTTGTTTGTATGTTAAGCTCTTTACCCTGGATATCCAGTTTATGGAGGAAGGTTATAGGCTGTATTACATCACACAACTCAAAGAAAGTGTGAAACCACGAGGGGCAGCTGGTAAAAAATGTTTAAAAAATTATAGTACTTTTTAGGATTCTCTACCTGAAGCTTAAGAACCCTATTACTATTAGTCTGTATGTATGTCTGTAAGTCAGCTATATCTCGTAATATTAACCAATAATTCGGAAATAATTTGAATCAATGGCTTTATTCATTTTATTATTATCTTTGTCCATTTTACAATTTTTTATCTATATTTTCAGACGTAAACTTGAAACTCAAGATGGCAAGGACGCTGATAAAACAAAGGATACGGAAAACGTGCAAAATAGTAAAAACAAAAAATTGAGGAAAGTACAAAATGGACTTCCCAAGAAGGAGAATTCAATAAAAGAAAAAAGTAAACCAAAAGAAAGTAAGACAAACAAAATAGGAAATAATAAACGGAAAAAGAAGAAAATTACAAAATCATAAAAATGTTAATAAATTAATATTATTTTCACATTTGTTTATGTTTTATTTTACTGTTCTCGCTGTATAACCTAATTAACAACATTAACTAGCCGTATTCACTACTTTAGTATTGAGAACTGAGACGGCCTAGTTACGTTCCATTCTATTTGACTTTATAAATCTCTCTCATTTCGAGGTTAGAAACGTCATGAATCAATTTTATGGCCCAAAGATACTCTCGCCTGTCATATTCAGTCAGGTTGCTAGGTAACATCGTCCAAAGTGTTTGACGTTCTCGGTGCGAAAATTTATTTTCCTATATTTTTTTATTTATCGCTGCTTGTCAAGAATATCGATGCAACTAAAAATGATGAATTTTAGGGAATGGGGTTATTAAATTTCTTTAATGTGTTGGTGCATTGCTACGAAATTTAAACGATCCCTTGATGTTATAACTTTATTGATTTAAAGAAAATTCATCATCGCAACTCTTCATGATAAAACAGATTTATGGTCTTTTGACATATTTTGTTTAATTTGTTAGAATTTTGAATTACTACGATATTCTTGCAAACCAGCGATATATAAACGCATCACACACAACGGCTTCCATTAAGATCTCGTGGTCTTGTGTCAAGGGTTCGGAAACACACACAACACTATCAGACCATGAAAAACATCCGTATGGCCAATACAGACGTTTGCTGTAAGCGGGATCGAACCCGCAACTGTTAACACTTCAGTCAGTTGCAGTGACCACTACGCCAATGTGTCTGTTAAATCCGTGATTTTATAACATATCTATAGCTACATAATATAAATGTATCGAGCATTTAAAATTTGACAATTAATGTACAAAATATTGCAATATTATTTTATTATAATATATGCAGAATACACTTTTCACAAAGACTGAAAAAAATAAATAATTTTTAATCTGTAGAATAAAATAAAACAGCCATCAGTCTAATAAACCATTTACTAGCTTTACATAATAAATCAGATACAAAATAGACAGTCTTCATTGCAGTTATATACAAAAAATATTCGTTCTACATTACTTAAAGAATAAAAAATATTAACTATTGGACATTAAATTAAAAGCCAAATCTATGGCACTTTAAGAACATTGCGTAAGCCTCTAACTCGAATATCTATTTAATAACAATATAATAAAACTACTTTGGTCCTTAAATTAAATTGAAGCCTCTTTACAAATTATATAAAAAGTTGAAAACAGAGATTCTAGAAATAAAACTATTTTTTTTTTTTCTAAATATAACTTTTGATAAATATAAGAAAAAAAAACTGTCTTTTAGTTATCTTAACATGAAAATTAATGACAATAGTTAAATTAAAAAATGATTTAGTACGATATTTTTATTTAATTATTTATATATTTTGTAAAAAAATTTAATAACATGTATAATTTCGCAACGATTTTCGATAAGATTTTCAAATTTAATTTGAAAAATATTAATTTATACAGAAATGATGAATAAAGATTTATATAATATTTCTAGATTCTTCTTTATATATACTTTAACAAACTTGTACTTAGCTGTAAAATATTACTATGCACGATAACATTATGAAACATTTTCAACTCAAGCCACTTCTAAAATAAAATCCCTGTTATATATTTTATTACAAAAGGAAACCTTACAATGAACTAAAACATTAAATATCTAATATTTACAAGCTGGCAACACCAAATTAGGGTTGTCTTTTCTTACTTTAAACCAGAGATTGGACTGGGTATCGGTTCCAAAAATCGCCTATACTTAAAACGTCTTCTGACACTGACATGGCCAATTAGAAGCCTAAAACGAGACAAATGATGTCGCTGTTGTTACTCTCTTTCGCACTTACGAGTAATATTCGACAGCTCGTTATTTGATGCCCAGTCCATATCGGTATTGTCTATGCTTTAATTTATAACCATATGTATTCTTACAATAGAACAAGAACCCGAGAACACCAGACCTGAATCATAGTAAAAAGGCAATGAAATATATGAAGAATTGGTTTTTAACTATGATGTAATCTGGCCTTCATGGACTCTTGGAGTTATTAAATAAATAAAATAATATTTATAATAATCGTATTAAAAGTAACAACACGGTAGGATTCGAACCTTTTAAATAATATGTTGTAATGACATTATCTCTTAACATGTCCGATAATTTTATTGCACTTGAAGGATGGATACAAAAGTCCTATTTATTAATAAACTATTATTAATAAATAAACAATTATCATAATAAATCTTTCTAGATGCGGATAACCTTTTCTTCTTCTTGAGTCAAGTCCTTTATAAATATTTATTTTATCATTTTCTATTGAGAACCATTAAAAAAATAAGATAATTATCTCTTAGTTAAAATTTAGTAACCGCACCTTTAAAAAATAAGATAATTATCTCCTAGTCAACATTTAGTAACCGCACCTAAATGTATAATGACCATTTCTGTGCCATAATATATTATTTATCAAAGCACGTCAAAGGCACCATAAGTTATTATTATTTGAGAGATATTATAGGATAAAATGTACGGATGGTTCGGGATATAACTTATCGCTGTATAGTTTAGTAGTCTATTAGTACATCGACCATGATTTCCGCAACACAAGTAATCTATCAAGCCAACCACATCTCGCGCAACACGTAGTCTAACATTTTAAGCAATCATGATCATAATATCACACATAGTCTAACATTTTAGCCAACCAAGATTATGGCGTCACACCTAGTCTATAATTTCAGGCCAGAATTTTCGCGTCATACATAGTTAACATTAAAGCCAACCCTTATTCCCAAGTCACATCTCTTATATTTAAAGCAATCGTAATCATCACATTGCATATAGTCTAACATTTAAGCTAACTTTAATTTACTCGTTACACATATCATTTAAACCCGCCATGATTTTTGGGTCACACTCAATCCATCGTCTAAGTCAACTATGTTCTAACTATTTTCGCGTCACATGTTGTCTAACATTTAAGGCAATCGTGATTATCACGTAACATGTAGTGTATAATTTAAGCCCGCTATTATTTTCCCGTCACACATAGTCTATCATTTAAACCCATCATAATTTCCGCGTCACTAAAATTTATGCGTCATGCGTACTTTTAGTTAGTTTAAGGCTTTACGCCAACCATAATTTAGACGTCAGACGTTGACATTTAATTTTTAAAATAATCTTCATAAGAATTATTCTCTTTAGTACTAGTCGTGGACATAATGGAATTTCCATCGGCAAGTCTTCATTTTTTCTAATCAATTTACAAAGTTATGTCTAGTATGAAAATGGTCAACTTCTATACTACCTCGCATACCCTATATGGATAATATGTACGTATAAGCCCCTTTAGGAGAAGAATTATTCATTTCAAAATTTCCACTTCCCAGCTACGTAATATTAAAAATTTATGTATCAAATTTTGTGCTTCTAGACTTCCGAGCTTATGCTGTGCGTTTTCAATCAGTCAGCATTAAAGAATTTCATTAAGTAGATCTTTAACAAAATATATCTAGTGCTAATATATAATCTAGAAAATAGGCTGAACGTTACAATTTACCGTTTTATTACAAATTCTACATTAACGCAAATAAAATTCACGTAATTTTTCTAAAGACCACAACTTCTTTGACACAAATTATTAACAATTAAAAGCTTTAGACCATTTTCACATTTTTAAACATCTAAAGTATTTACTATTTCACTCATTCACATAACCAGTCACAGGGCAGTCTCGGCATCTTATTAGCGGGCCACGGCAAGTAGCCGGCCGTCTTGAACACCCAGTAGTCGTAGGAAACCTTGCTGATGAGCAGCACCAGCACCAGCACCTCCAGGCCTATGATGTAGTAGATGTAGTCGGTCCAGTCGCGCGGCGTGTGGCACACCTGCACCTCCTTGAGGTCTACTACAGGACCCATGCCGTCTTCGCATTTTAGGCTCTTAAAATCGGGGATATTTTTGTAGTTTTCTAAGAGCCACGGCTGGAAATTATATTTAAATTTAAATTTTATATTAGATATATATTTGGACGCTGATAAGCAATACTATGTCAAGCAACACGGACTTCATTTTGAGAAAATGTCGTCTAAAGATGTTAAGCCTATTCTTAATAAATTTGTTTGAAGAAATATATATCCATCTTTTCTTTTCTATTTTGGTATAATTAATTATATGCAGATTGGTAAACTAAAAAGTTTAATAATAATTTTTTTAAACATATGAGATTATTTTACATATATTGGAAAATATTGAACACACTTCACTATTCAAAACATGAAATTAAGATACCTTTTTCCCTTACCTATTCAGTTTAGATGACTTAGAATTTTTTTGAATTATATTAGATACACATTTTGATTTGGATTGACACATTATTACTTATCCGCATCCATTTATTGCCTATCTATTTGAATGGGAGATGTTTGACTTTAATCAAAACTCTTTGCTTATTGTTTTGGCACTATTAATGACGTAATACGTAATCAGAGTTGTTTGATAGAGTGAGGTTTTAAGGATCGCTATTAGTAGCGGTAAGCGAGAAGAACATTTGTAAGTTTTACTATTGTAAGAATTATAAAACAAAACTAAAACCTAGTAACAGATACGTCGTAAGTAGTTACGAAAGCTGTAAATGTCAAAAATAAGGCTCTAATAGTAAATTATTTCAGGAGTAAAGCAGCGACAAGGACTAATAATAAAATTGACACTATTTTAAGGTGTTTTCCGAATTTAATTAAGGTTGGATACTCGACCCTACCGAACAATTTCCATCGTGTTTTCTCTACTCCACGTGACATTGGCGAAATAATTGCACAATTGGCACAACTAAAAGCCACAAAACAAAGAATGATTGAAAGCAGTGACTCCCAACTTATGTAAATCTTTATGAAAGTCTGAGAGCAAAAGTTAAAAGTGTAAATTTCTAATATGCTCTAATAATACATTGCAATTTCTTT
Source organism: Hypolimnas misippus (assembly GCA_037950945.1). Lineage (NCBI taxonomy): Eukaryota > Metazoa > Arthropoda > Insecta > Lepidoptera > Nymphalidae > Hypolimnas > Hypolimnas misippus. Next base: position 898,824 of record JBBEEQ010000006.1, on the reverse strand, counting down.
TACCTTAACAACTTTTTCAGTGTTACAATCACAGTGTATGTAGTTCCCGCCGATGAGAAACGATGGAGCCGTCGTGACGAAGCAGTTGGACATCACGTAAGTGTGGATCTGAAGAATTAAGGTGTTTAAATATAAACAGATCCCTATTTTTTACACTCTAAAACACTTGTTCTTTATCTTATTATCATTTTCATTTATGACCATCAAAATTAAAATATACGACGAGTACCTCACGAGTACCTTAGATTCGTCATACATAAAAAAAAATTACATCAATATTGAAGCTACCACCGGTTCGGAATGTAGCCACGACTACCGGTTGTACCACCGGTTCAAACCGGAGCACCACTAAGCTACTACGTACAAAATTTATGTTTAAATTCAACTCGAGCACGGTGGTGAAGGAAAACATCGTGAGGAAACTTGCATGTGCCGGCAAAAATTCTGACTCATATATCCGCCATATACCTTAATAGGAGAGAAAACCTTTGCCTAGCAGTGGGACATTTACAGGCTATTACTTTACTATAATGACTTACTGTCTTAAGTTTATTGTAGGTGATGGAGAACACCATGAAATTGTCTATGAACTTGGAGCCCTCAAGCTCCACGATGCTGGCGATGTCGTTATAGTCCACCAGCAGCTGCTTCAAGTGCTCATACGAAGGGTCGTCAGACACAGCTTGGAGGGATGTAATCTGAAAAATATGGATAAAACTTTTTAGTACTTAACGTAGTAGAAGACAAATATATTAAAATAATTATATTATAGACAAGTGTACTTTGAAGGTGGCTTTATATTTGACTTACGTGTCGTGTCGTGGCGCATCAGAACAGAATCGGTATCATACATTTTGAATGACAAAGATGTGTTGTAACATGGCGTAATGGCTTCTGAAGTGTCAAAACCCGTTCGTCTGACGCGAACTGGGATCGAGATGGGAGACGGGTTGGCAGGGGTCTTTTTATATAAATATACATAAAGGGGCCTATATTGATTCAAAATATTGTCGTGATGAGTTAGGACACGACATAAAAATGTAAACGCTAGTCATTACGTCATGACACGATCGTCACGGCAGTCAATTATAAATCCACCTAAGGAAAAAGAAACTAAAAATGAATGATCACGAAGATATTTTTTATGTTTATTTGTGGAGAATAGCGAAATACACTTAAAAGCGTCGTAAGTACATCGTTAATAGAAAAAATTTAATAAAAAATTAAATAATAAAAATTTAATTTTTTATTAAAATTTTTCTAACCAGAAATCGAACACGGTAATTTAAAAAAAATCTGTATCTGATAAGGTCGTTTTAATCCAATTCTTGAAAGCTTTAATATTATGTCATATTCAAATTAAAATTATAACTTTTTGAAATACTTTTTCATGCACCTTCAAACAATCTATATACAATTTTTTCTTGTAACGCTACCACGGTTATTCGCGGAAATTGATTTCCACCGAAAAGATTTTTTTAAATAAATTTAGTATACATACGTATATCTAGTTACAACTATATTTAACATTCTGCCAGAAAATCAATACCTCCTTTAAAACAATATCGAAAAGCGCTTTTTCAGATCTAAAACTTACATTGTAATGGGAGAGTGGTAAAAAACTCGATTTCTCTCTCTCTCTATTTTAAAATCAATCCAAGACATGTACGTACATATTACAGCTACAACACCATTTATCATTAAAAGAATCTTGCAAATAATTATATGTATTAACCAGCATTAATAACGGTAAAGACAATATTAATAATGTGAAGGTAGGCAAAGAAAATTAGCACGCTCGCCGCCGAAGCGCGCGGTACACCAGTCAGCTCGTGACCACTACGAATGAACTTCGTAGAAACGTCGGACAATAAAAAGGTATCATTACGATTAGTTATCGCGATAAGACCCATTATATAAAATATGAACTCTTTATAAATAAAACTTACATTGTTATATGAGACGTTTAATTTGGCTGTGTTGGGCGGCAGGTTCGTGGGCATCTCCTTCAGGTGCCGCATGGAGCAGTCCACCGCGACCAGGTTCGTGACCCCGCCGCCCAGCAGCTCCAGCCGGTCTGGTATGCAGGTGCAGTTCGCGTCAGCCGGTTCTATTTGGCGACAGCGAGCGTTCAGCTGAAAGTATTGAACCTTTTAACTAAAGGCAGCATTTTCCAAACTGGAAGGCGCAACTCCCTAGGGAGACAAAATCTAAGAGGAGGCGAAAATATTAGTCATTATTGAGAAAGAAAAGTGCACGTGCAGTAATATAACTCGTTACATATAGGTGAGGTAGGGAACAGGTACATTTTACAAACATTACGGTTAAAAATACAAAAAGGATGCGCTTAGATGTATTCTTTTTAAATTTTACTTGGTAAAATTTTTAAATAAACTTAACTTTTTCCATTTTCGAAGGCGGTTAATAATATGGAGAGGAGCCATATGATTAATATTTCTATTGTACCTACATTATTGTAATCAAGATTTTATATTGTTAGATTGACGTAACGAGTGTAACTGCTTTACTACAAAGATGGAATAAAACCATGTTCAACACGTGTAGCTAAACAGTGTTTAAAAATTAAACACTGTTTAACATGTTGTCTTAATTGCGATACTGCGTGTAAAGTAATAAAAAAACTTATTAATAAATTTACAGCAAAATAAGTTTTAAGAATATATTTAAAACACCAAACCGTATGTTTATGTGTTATAAAACTGTTTAGACGAGGATTTGGGTACAGGATTTTATAGATACGCGTTTAACGTATGTTTAATTTTTTTAAAAAAAGGCAGTAATTGTGTAGGTAGAGCCTAAAGGCACTTTTAGTTTTTTTAACAGTACACAAATACTTATGCGAATATGCCCAACGAAACCGACAGTTAAGGCCAACTACGATTAACCCTGACTAAGTATACGAGTGAGATATTCTGGAAAATTATCTCTTTATTACCTCCTTCTGAACTCGTAGATGGTCTATCTGCACGACCTGCACATCCTTGAACCAGTTAAATGTTAGATCCAGCGCGCAGTACGTTCCGTTGTAGTTGAGAAAGTCAAGGGAACTGTTGTTCGTTTCCATGGCTTTTTGGAAGTGTTTGCACGGAAGATAGTTGTTGCCTGAAATATAAAGGTTTTAATCGATTTGTATTATTAGGAAGTTTTGTTTATGTGCCTTATACAGTAATATCGACTTACGCTACCTCGTTAAACGATTTAATTTTCACGTCTATTCGTTTTTTGTTTGAACACCGTAGTTTGTGTATATTGTCATATTATCTAGAATTAGATACTAATTATTTCCTTAATTATTGTTTTATTTAGTCTCCAGTCCCAATAAAACATACTTTGTAAGTCTTTATATGCAAAATTTTACCCCGGACTTACGCGGATTCGACTTAAGCGGATAGCGCTCAGTCCCACCTGTGGCGTAAATCCGGGGTATTACTGTATATGGACGCTGATAAGCAATAATGTGTCAACCCAAAAAAAGTCTAAATTGGAGGTATTGATGTATTCTGATAACGCGTCGTGTTAACTTTGAATGTCAAATAAACTAAATAAGTACGGAAAAAGTTCCTTCATTTAATATTTCGAATGTAGAAATGTGTCACTAGTCCATCTTGGCCACACATACATAATATGAATTTCTGAAACGGCTCCAACGGGTTTCGGGGGCGATAAAACGATCGAAACGGCAATTCTCGGTCATTCAGGTACTACATCTTACCAGATAAATCCACGTTTATCTTTCTGTTGCTCTGGACCAAACTCAGCGGGAACTCGGTCAGATTGTTCGCGGACGCGTCGAGGACGGTCAGGTTGTAGAGATAGGCGAAGGGGCGATGGATGGAGGTCGAAGGCTGGAGGGAGGCGCTGCTCAGGTTGTTGTTGGAAATGTTCAGACACGCGATGGGTGAATGCTTCGGGAACTGACCTGGTAACATAAAACATAAAGATGAAAAAAGGAATTTGCTAAATCTAATAAATTTTAGAAGTTTACAGCGCTCGTATTGGAAAGTATAGGAATCAAAATGAAAGTAGCTCTACTTTTGATGTAGTTTCAATTAGCGAACTCTAATTTAATTATTACGAGCATCTTACTCTATTGTTTTAACGTTACTTTTGTTATTAAAAATAACAATTGATTGATTAGCTCATAGGTACTTACTCATATTTCGTTTTATATCTGACACGTAGTCCTCGACTTGCATAAAACAATCAAAATGTTAAAATTTATTGCTATAGATAATAAAGTAAAAAAAAGATTTACCGAAATATAATAAATGGAAGCACGAAGAAGCATCTTGTATTATAACGTAGATCTATTTTCATAAAATATATAATTATGTACATATGTTACTGTAAAAAACCCTTAACCGGTCAGAACTAGTATTGACCGGCAAATCAGTCAAAACTAGACCTGACCGCGGGCCTTCGACAAAAGCTGTTTTGAATGAACAGCAGTCAAAAGTACTGTTGCAAAAACTTTTTTGGCTTTCTTTTCTTTCTGATTCGTTATTTATATTAAAAATACATTTGTCCAAAACCTAAACATTCAAACAGTTTTGACCTCTTAAGAGTTTTGACTGTAACATATACAATGAAAATTAAAAACTAAATTTAGACTTCTTTCTAAACATTTTGCGCACTTGGGCGCACTTGGGTGGACTTCGTAGTGTCAGGTGTTGGCAATGTTAAAGTTTATATGGAGAAGGAGTATAGAAAGCTAAACTGATAAATAATACGTGGGTAGATGAGGATTACATTTGCAAATTGTACTCTCGAGAGCGATATAAAATAACTGTATAATCTACTAACATAAATATCATCTGAATATATATAATGCAAAGGTGACTGACTGAGATAGTGATCTATCGACGCACAGCTCAAACCAATGGACGGATCGGGCTAAAATTTGGTATGTAGGTAGCCTTGACATAGACATCCGATAAGAAAGGGATTTGATTAATTCTACCTCCAAAGGGATAACGTAGGGGATGAAAGTTTGTATGAAACTCAATTTTAAACCGATCGGGCTGAGTTTGCATGCATAATGCTACTATGACGTAGACATCGCAGACGAAGACGCGAGCACCAGCTTTTAGTAATAAAGAAGGCTGTGATTGTCAGAAATAAAGCACTAAAGTTATTTAATATATAAAGCAGTGACAAACGACTTACATAAATCGTTATCAAAGTCAAAATTTGGATGCTGATATGCAATAATGTGTCAAACCACAAAAAGTTAAATTCGGAGATATTGGTGTATTTTGATACTGCATCACCTATTTAACATTATTCAATAAAAAATAAAGTCATATAAACTAAATAAGTATGGAAAAAAGTTTCTTAATTAATTGTTTCGAAATTCCAGGTCGTTCCTTATTTTGTAATTTATACAATATTTTTATATTTTTAAAAACTTTTTGTTAGATAATATATTAAATATATCAACCTGCTTTTAATTCATTGCAGCTTTAATCAAACAAGAAAACAAAATATGGATAAATACTTATTTAAACAAACTTATTAAAAATAGGTTCGACATCTTTAGATGCCATTTTCTCAAAATGAAGTTCGTGTGGCTTGACACAGTATTGCATATCAGCGTCCATTTATAAGTGTAATTCTCGGCTTACAAATACTACAATACATAAAATAAAACGTCCATTGTTTACGTTCATACTGCCAATGTTAATAATATTCTATTTACGTTCATACTTTAATAACATTCAATCTTTGAATGAATTACGATTGAATATTGACCACCATATAATTTAATGTAATACTAGCATAATTTGTTTATTATTTAAAGTGACATATTAATATGGATTTTTGGTTCGTTATATTTAAAAAAAATTATTAACAATTATTTAACCTATGTATTATAAAATTTGTTTTAATGTTGATTAATTTTAATGTTTTATCGTACATATACATATATTGATTTAATTAAGATGCAACAGAGTTTTAAAATAATTATGTATGTCGTGTTTGCTTTAATATAATTATACATTAAGGAATTAGTTAATGAGTGAAATTGAATTGTATAATGAACACATGCTCTACTTCCACGAGCGAGTGTATCGCAACGACAATATCGTCGTGCAAACGACTAGTCGCTGTGACGGCATCGTTGCGTGATTGCTACGATACGGAGACGATATTTTTGTCGTTTCATGGAGATTATAGATTATTCTAACTTTATTACAAACACACTTACAGTTCAGTAAAAGTACAGAACAAATCTCTCGTTTAATGCTTAAGTTAACAGACAAAATAAAATATCGACTGGTGTCTTGTAAACAAAAATTGCAATGTTTTTATATAACTAAACATATATTATAAGATCATGGATTTTGGTACCAAATGCCGACAACACTGTACGACGTTGCCTAGCAATCATCTAGCGACTGAGTTTGACAGCTTTAAGTTTGGGCCGATATGTCAATTGACGAGCTTGTCATAGTTAGAGATGGGTACGGATTTTTAACGTCAAGTAGTATACACATATCTGTATATACTAGCATTCCGCCCGCGATTTCGCTATCGTTATTTCATTATTTTTTTCTTCTTCTTTTTTGGCACGCTCCCCCGCTCATCCTCATGTACACATACACACACACCCACACAAATACACATACAAACTCACACTTACGATGCAGACATAGTTTATTTACAAATATTTCTATACATTGATCTTACATGTACTGTTATGGCCTGATTTATTCAAATTATTAATGTCTACGATGGTACAAAGGAAGGCACAGACACGAGGTATCTCAGGACAAGTGTCGACGCACTCCTCATAAATTTGATCATAATTCAAAAATTTAAGGAATTATGTTTATAGTTATTTGATTTATATACTAATTGTAGTGCATAAGGAGACGAAAATGTAAATTAAATAAATAAACGCATCACACTCAACGGCTCCCATTAAGATCTCATGATCTTGTGTCGGGACTCCGGAAACACACACAACACTAACACAAACACCCAGACCACGACACATCCATATAGCCCATACAGACGTTTGTCATGAGCGGGGATCGAGCCCGCGACCGTTAGCGCTTCAGTCAGTTGCAGTGATCACTGCGCTAACGTGTCTGTAAATTATAATCGATAAATAAATAAATGATTATCATTATTATTCTGATCTCTATAAATGGTTCCTCCCTTTTTAAAGGGGTCCTTAATCACACGGACCGTAGCCAAGGCGCGATAAGGTTATAACTATATAGTGTTGTAAGCAGAAGAGACTGATGACGTGGTGAGAAATTTCGAGTGAGTCGATATGTGCTTAGAATAACCGCTTTTTAGATTGTGAAGAATGTGTTTTGGGACCTGTAATATAAGTAGACTTCATTGTAAGCTTTTTGGTAATATTCCCGTTGAAGATATAACGATCGGTACTATGTGGACTGTGTCTGCTCTTATATCGTTTACATCTATGCATTTTAACGGGATCAAAGCCTTTGTCCTTTCTCATTCTCTATCTCTGAACCAAGACGACGTGATTGCGAAACGCAGAGCTACTTACGCATCATATTAGTAAGGATTATTAGACATGATACGATTGTGTCTCCATTTTCGTAGTGTCTAAGTAATAAGTACTTTACTAACCGACTATCTTGCCGATGCTCCCATCCGTGAGTGCCATGGAGGTGAGGCGGCGGAAGATCGCTGGCGAAAGGTCCAGCTTATCCATCGTTGCGTTCAGCACGTGTAGATTCGTCGTGTTTTGTGTCACTGGAAATAATGAATTGTATAAGTTACGAAGAGTTACTAAAACATTTTATTGAGGAAGGGTATATAACTCACTGGAGCCAGCAGTAATATATGGACGCTAATAAGCAATAATGTGTTAACCCACAAAAAGTCAAATTCGGAGATATTGATGTATTTTGGTACTGCATCACCTATTTAAATTTATTTAAAAAAATTCAAGTCATAAACTTAATAAGCACGGAAAAAAAATTCTTTATTAATTTTTTCGGATTTCAAGTGCGTTCCATATTTTGCAATTTAAATAATAATCTCAAATATTTGAAAAGCTGTCAATTAGATAATATATTAAATATATCAATCTGCTTTTAATTCATTACACCTTGTATCAAAAAAGAAAAGAAAAGATGAATATACATATTTCTTCAAAGAAATTTATTAAGAATAGGTTTGACTTCTTTAGATGCCATTTTCTCAATATGACGTCGGTGTGGCTTGACACAGTATTGCTTATCAGCGTCCATATAAACGCGTGTGAAACCGCGAAGGGTAGCAAGTATTATATATAATTTTCACGGTGGACTGATTGAAATGATTATTACCCAAAATTTCTAGTAAATGTTCTACTAAAATAAACACAATAAAATTTCATAAAAATCAGTTTTTTCAGTGACATACATAGAGATGGAAGACATTTATATTTAAATAAAAATACTTAATAAAAAAATCCGTTTGTCAGTAATAAATATTCATATTAATAGCAGAGTCGGCGCGCAGTATCGCGAACAATACGTTCTTATACTGATTATAAGCTATTTTTACTATCAAGGCTACACCGAGAACAAATAGTTTAATCGTATATATGCGTGGCTAGAATCGAAGATCGTGCTTCACGAATGTTAACTACATGTCGTAATGTAGTCAGACGATAATCCCAGATTTTACGGAATTTCGAGTGAACTGGAAGCCTAAACCAGCTCCTTTATTCATTTCCTTGGGTAGCTGTTCTTCAGCTGTTATATGGTCGCTGATAAGCAATACTATGTCAAGCCACACGGATTTCATTTTGAGATAAAAACTTTTTGAAAGAAAAAAACCGACTTCGACATAGACACAAGTGAACTAAAAAGTAAAAATAAATATTTTCTACCACATTTTGAAGGCGGAAAAATCGGGGAACAAACATAAAAAAATATACATACAGCCGAACATAGAACCTCCTCCTTTTTTGAAGTTAAAAATGGCGTCTAAACATGTCAAACCGATTCTTAACAAATTTGTTTGAAGACGTATATATCCATGTTTTCTTTTCTATTTTGATAAAAGATATAATGAATTAAGAGCTTAATGATATATTTATCGTGTTATCTAAAAAAAGTTTTTCAAATTTATGAGATTATTGCAAAATTGAAAATTTTGATATGAATATTTTAAACAAATTAATGCATTATCATTTAAAATTGACTTTTTATGGGTTGACGCATTATTGCTTATTACATCCAAATATTATACGTATAATAAAAAAATAATACGAATAATTACAAAGGGACAATCACATGTTTTATTTACAACTTTATTTTATTACATTTAATTTAATGGCTACATTTTATTTTTGAGCTAATAAAAGATGACATCAAAGATGTCATTCAAAAAACAAATAAGGTCATTATAAAAATAAATATAAAAAATGTTATCAATGCAATCTGTCTCGTCGTTCTGACGTGATTTATTTACGACTGTAAGCGCCGGCGCGGGCGCAGCCATCACATTCCGAAACGATCATATGCTATTGTCAATACATACCTATTAATATTACAAAATTAAGAATATTTATTTAAAAATGAAAATTACAATATTTTATTTTCAATAATATTATATAAATAATTTTAGACATGTTTTCCACGCCGTCTACTTTGGACGACGTTGCCTAGCAACCTATCAGCTAGCAAATTGTAAAAAGAAAGCGAATTTTGTATACAAAAAGTAAATTCCGGCACCAAAAACCCTATTTTATAATTTATAGTACCATTTGACAGGTAAATTATTCTAAATGGTCATAGGCTATATTTTATGTATATATGAGTACAATTTAAAAACTAATTCTACATTAACACGCGTGAAGCCGAGAGCGAAAGCCAGTAATCTATGTAATATATAAAATTAAATTTTAACAAAGATATACCACAAATAAACATATTTTATATTATTTTTGTATATTAAACAATATAAAAGGACACATTTTAACTTTATCTGTAACTAGCTACTGCTGTGCTCATATTAGTAGCGTGATGTAATATAGCCTACAACTATCCTCAATAAACAGGCTATCCAACGCAGAAAAAAATTTTCAAAACAGATGAGTAGTTTCAAAGATAACCCCCCACATACAAACTAAATAAAACAAACATTACCTTTTTAAAATATTAGTATAGATATAGATTATATATGTATGTATGTATGTTCATTTGACTCCAAAACACAGCTATTACAAAAATATAAAAAACACAAAGCCATTTTGAATATTAAGTCATTAAAGGGAAAGGTCAGCCATATTGTTGTTTATAACTGGAAAAATGCCAAGAATTTTTTAAGACAAATGAAAATTAAGAACGCGGTCATTTTTTAAACTGTTAAGTATTATGTGTTTATTTTTTTTATTACATAATGTTTTTATGCGTAAGACAATTATAATAACCGTGGTAATAACCCGATTTGAAAAATAGGTTTAACATTCAATGTATTGTTTATTAAAGAAGAAGTAGTCTATATAACATCACGTTAGAATCTTTAAGAGTGAAGCCACTAGCGGATGCACGGGATTGGATTTAAAACTAAGAACACAATATATTCTCATAGTGTGGTCTTGAGTCTATGTATTCGACTCTCCAATTTTAAAACACAGTAAGGAAGAAATTTTACAAAATCGTTTTTTTTTTTTTGTATTTTTCTTTCCAGTGAAGCCTTGTAAAAATATGTTTTATTATTTTTTTAAATATTTTTTTTCCCTTACTATGTTTTGAAATTGAGCAGCCATAATATTCAGTAGTAAAGCTTCATCAAATGTGTTTAGACGTTTTTGCGTAACAGAACAACAAACATCTATTCATCCACACTACCATCCATCTTCACAAACATATAAAAATCTAAAAACCTAAAAAAAATACCTTTCGTACGTGCCTTTAAAAAGCCTTATTTTAGTAAAGTATGTTATAATTTAAATTTATAACAGTACTAGGATATCTTTTAACCTTTCTTGTTATTATATTTTAATCTGTGTAAAAGTTGAAACAATATTGTTAAAATTTGTTTGAATTACTTCAACTCACTGGTGATTGCGAGCGCCTCTTTGAGCCTGAAGCTGTCCACGTCGCAGCAGAACACGGAGTCAGGGTCCACGCGGATGCACTTCTGGCCATCCGTGGGGCAGTGCTCCCGGGACATGTGGAAACATTTCCCCATCTTCAGCTCGACACGAGGGGGCTCTGGTTTCGGCTTCTCCGTTGAAGGCGGCCGGGGCTGGGAGAATAAATAGATTATTAGTAACAGTCTGTAACTGTCCCACTGCAAAAACTGGGTAAAAGCCTCCTCTCCTATTAAGGAGAAGGTTTAGAGCCTACTCCAACACGCTGCACAGCGGGACGGATTAACATGTGTCAGAATTACTCCCGGCATGTTTTTCCCCCTAACTACATGATATAAACACAAGTTTAGCACTTAAAAAGTTCAGCGATACTAGCTGGGGCAAGAACCCTCGATCATTTATCGACGTGTTAAAACCACTAGGCCATATCGGCCCTGTATAAAATAATTAATTAATAAATGAAAGTAAAAAAATGTCAAGAGTTTCTCCCATTTCATGCAGTTTTCATTAGGATTTTTTCTTTCACCGAGCACATAAATATACAAATTCAGCACTTCAAAATTTATAATAGTCCGGATTTAAACAATGATTAAGTTACCTCATTTGCATTTAATTTACGACAATATTTAAAAAGAGAGGTTTTTTTTTTATTTCTGTTACCTCAGAATTACATATTTCTCTAAATCGATTTTGAAAATTCTTTTATTTGAAAGAATATACTTTGACTTTCCGTACGATTTATGTCAAAATCGATTAAATTATTTTGAAATGAAAATAAAGGGAAAATAAGTATGTCCAAGCAAACGATAACATGTATAGTGCTTTAGAATTCGGCTTCTTTTTTTTAATCTTACATATTTTTTTATATATATAATATTATAATTCTTAAAAATATATATTAAATAACCTACTTAATTAGGATACAAAAAAAAAAAAGAAGGATTATTTTTTAAAAAACATTGTAGACCTCATCTAAGCCACTGCATCTGGGTAAAGTTCCCAAAATACTGGCAGCATTACCCCGTTGATTGGCCAAGCTGATCCTTTGACCGAGGTAGCTGCCAGCTCTTGGGTCCCCAGTTGACTCCCAAAGTTATATAATTGAATATATTTATTTTATTCGATAAAAAGTGATTGGCTATACCAATCTCGAATTAAATTTTATCGATATAGTTTAACATTAATTTCCGCTATGTTTTGTTGAATAGAAAATGGCTGACGCTCGAGCTAAAAAATATAGATTTAAATAGCGTTCTATCCATTTATATTGCAACAGCTCGAAGTGCTTTATCTATTATTCATCGCTTGCAAGCTTGCTGTAAGCTGAACAATGCCCTACACTCATGTGCAAGGGCTCTTAACCTCTTTGAGATTGAACGAGGGTGCAGATAGCTCGGATAAAATGCTAGGGAAGTTTTAAAATATGGCTTGAATCTGAGAAAATAATTAAGGGCCTATTTCCTTTAGCCTGCGACCAATAAACGATAAATGTACATATTACTACTTCTACTTATGTATACAAATTAACAGCTTTTAATTAAATGCATATTAAAGAATACACGGTACTTACATCAAAAACACATTTTTTTAATATTTTGTCTGTCTGTTTGTTCCGGCTAATCTTTAAAATGGATAGACCGATTTTGACGGGACTTTCACGCACAGATAGCTAATGTCATAAGGAGTAACTTAGACTACTTTTATTTAAAAAAAATATTTATTTAAATTAATAAATAAAAGAGGTTACGCAAAAACAAAATTGAAGCTAATGAAGTAGTGAACAATATTCGATTTGCGTAGGGAAGGTAAACATTCTATGAATTTAACTTTTCCTCATATTATTGGTAGCGCTAGTTTTCCTAAAAGTAAAACGATAATTACTGACTATGTTTGTCGCCAGATAGACAAGACAGCCCGCTTTGTATTTAATACATCGCACGCTTATTATTAAAGTGACCAAAATAAATAAAAAATGAAACTTTTGCCCACAAAACAAAACCGTCTCTTGGGACTTCGGCCATTTATTTAGTCTTTAAGGTCACAAAAAACAAAATTACGTGTATTTTACATCGATTAGTTGAGATCTTAGTCCTAGATAGAAAATTAAGGCTTGTAACTTGCGCAGGCTGAAGACGGCACAGCAAAAACTTTTTTTAGATAACCAACGTAAATTCATGCGTTATTAATGGTAACAAGGTAATATTTGAATGTTTAGGAAATACCCACAAGGCATCCAATAAGCTGATATCACTCTTTAATCATTGACCAAGATATATTTGTAAGTTTTATTCTATTTCTACTTCTATTATATTCTATTATCTACTTGCAGATACGTTGTACGTTGTTACAAATGTTATTAATGTTAAAATTAAGGCACTGAATTTAAAAAAAAAAAACCATTTTTTCAATAATAAGTCACATCTTATGTAAATCTTTATGAACGTCAGAGAGCAAAACTTATAAGTGAAATTTTCGTTTTGGAATATGTACCTTATTACGTAAGAATTAACGTTGGATAAAGACGGAATACTTTGCTATGCCATCTCCGATGTGCGCTATTATGCAATGGTCTTGACTCGGTCTTATTAGTAAAAATGTAATACATTTTATCAGTCACGTGACTAACTTAATCGATTTCAATACATTTTGACTAAATAAACGAATTTAAGACAGATTATTTTCAATCGCCTATGAATTTTTGTAATTAGGACCACGTCTTTATTACAAGAACAAGTTTACTTAAGTTACTTATTTCTATTTTTAGACGAGAATTACACTTGTAAGTTTTGCTTACGTACTTACGTAGAACTTACATAAGTGCTGCTTTACGCCTAAGCTAACTTAATGTAAAAATAAACGTACAAAACCTTAATTAATGAAACTAAAATTTAAGAAATAAACTAATTAATTTTATTTTTTAATTTTTGAAAGCGAATCGTAACGTTTTATACATAACTTATTTTTTCTAACTTACAATTTCCGTAACTTTATTAAAGATACTATAACAACTTAACATAGTCATTTAATTATAAGTATGTATTTTTCTTTTTCCATTTTTTTTTTTGTATGAATGTAAATATTCTTTTAATAAATTTTAATCGCCTTTATTTTGTAATTAAAAATTACATTCGTCAGTACTTCACGTATTTAACTTACACATGTAAACCCTGCTTAACAATAACCTCATTGACAGAAAAAAAAATTACCTCAACCGGACGAAGGCGCAAAAACAAATTAATTATACGAATTTACATTTCACACTTAGATGTAATTTAAAAGCATTTCATTTGCATATACATTTAAATATTTATATGTAATAAAATTGTGTAAAATATTTGTAGAACAAAACATTTGATAAAGAGAATATTCTTCTCTCTGTCCATAATAATATGAATGTCTATCTGTTTGTTACATTTTTGCTTCAATCCATATACCAATTTTAATGTATTTTAATATAGAGATAGATTAGACCTTATTCTCTACGTCACACCGAAAACAATATTAAATTTGCCACTTCACAAATTTAAAGTTTATATAAAAAAATCATTAATAGAAAAAGCGTACTATTCAGAATATGATTACATTAATGATAAAACCGCGTGGAATACTACGGCGTTGATCTCGCAGGATAACTGGAGCTAATTGTGTCAAACGATATTGTACAAAAATATTTTTAAAAGAGTAACTACTGAGTTGCTCGCCGGCTCTTCTCAGTTGAGTCCACACTCCGAGGTGGTAGCTTCACGTGGAACTAACATCGCAAATTTGTAAATTGAGGATTCAAAAGAGCTTGTCAAGGCCTATTTGAATAAAGTATAGTTTGAGTTTTTACATTACTCTGGCTACTATTACATTGACTCTACTACAGTAGTACCTCATTAGTAAGACAGTTTTTTTTTATAACAATGTGCTAATATCAGTTAATTAATTTAAAATGAGTTCGAAAAAGAAACGAAAGTAATCGATCAAGATTATTTGAATTTGAATCGATTGCAACGGAAATGAAATGTCTCATTATCTGTAATAAGCATCCGGTAATTAATAATCATGAACTTGTAAATAGATAAAATTGTAAATAAAAAAAAAAAAAACACGATAATTTATTCATTGATGCCATTTCAACGAGCTCCAACACGATGATCTGCTGTAAGTGAGAAGATGTTTTTCCTGCTGATCCTTAGCATGACGCCAAGATTATAAGGGAAAGTGCTATCAGGCGCGGTTCCAGGAGGCAAAGGGGCAATTGACCTCCCTTCCCCCGTCTCATAACCAAAACACACATCCGCGTAGTTTATAGTCCCCCCCCCCCCCGCGACACATCGTTATCACCGCAATATTACCTACATATATTCCTAAATCCCAAGAAAATCCTAGACCCGCGCCTGGGTACGATGCCACAGAGATCATGATCGGAGTGAAGTAACTAACATGGCTGGTTTTCATACAATGAATGAGAGAGCCGAAAGCCCAACTATTTCTTTCCTCTCCTTACTTGCTATTGCCTTATTTCTTTATAAGCTATACCTTTGTAGCTTCTTTGGTGCTGAGGCTCAAAAGGGCTTGAACCCAGTGCCAAAAAACAAGTTAATTATAAAAATCCTCTGGTGCTGCAAATGTTCGTGGGCAACAGTAATCAATTAACGTCAGGTGCATGCTCTTTTGGCGGCTATTATTAATAAAAGTAAAAAATGCCACAGATAAGTAGATCGTCAGGGTTTTTTTTTTCATTTTATTTTAATATTGTTTAACGTTTTTCAATATTTTACCATTTGTAAAAAATTATAAAATCTCAAATCAACTAATAAAAATCAAAATCAAAATATGCTTTATTCAAGTAGGCTTTTACAAGCACTTTTGAATCGTCAATACAGAAACAAAAGAAAACTAAACACTAATTAATTAATTTACCGCCGGTTCGGAATGTAGATTCTACCTAGAAGAACCAGCAAGAAACCCGATAGTTAGTCTTTTTAAAAGTTTTACAATGGGTACATACATTTATGAGTTACAAATATATTAAATACCCTGTGTGAATCCAGCTTATACTAAATCCAAGCATGTTTATCATCTTGAACAGAATAATATGCTTTAGCTACTAAGGATTTTTTAATATGTACCGATCTTTCATTCCTAGTTCTTTTTTAATCATCAAATAAACCCGATAAGCATCAATATTGAACCTTATTTCTTTTAATTATGATTTTTTTTTTATTTTGACGTTAGTTTAGTTAATATACTTGTTATGATACATTAAAATATTTTCGTTATTATTCCTGTTTATTATATTGTAATGTATTTAAATAGGATTTATTTAATGTGTTATTAATTTGTTTGTGCTACTGGCCGTAATTGTTTGAATCGAAAGTCAGATGGTATATCTTACTGCGTGATGCCCGGATAAAAACTAGTTTACTAATTTAGTAATACTTAATTTAATGAACAACATAATGAATTTCTACCTCCGTTTCCTCCAGCCTCGTCTCCACGATCCCCGTGTGGGATATGAGGAACGCCAAGAAGCAGCACCATAGCTGTATCTGGAAACAAACAAATAAAATATGAAACAAAATATTAAAAAATACAATTTTAATTTCATTATAAAAATTCTAATTTAAATTCAAAATATACTTTATCCAAATAGGCTTTTTAAAGCACTTTCACAACGTCAAGTTACAGATCAATTGGTTTTAGATTTTTTTAAACGTCCGTTCAGAATGTAGTCTTTACCAAGAAAAAGACTAAAAATAATTAATGATAAAATAGAATTGGAAGTTATTAATAAAAGGAATTATGAAGGAAGTGGTAGTAGGCTTCCGAATTTCTCATTCACCATACAAAACACAGCTATATCAACCAGATTACGCTGATTGTCTGTGAGAGTGAGGTACCCGGTCCAACACATGTACGAGCTACCACCGGTTCGGAATATAGTCTCCACCTAAAAGATCCGGCAATAAATTCACGTTCAGGAAGGTTTTAATCTGATGAAGATCTTTGGAGATAAATTAAGAAACCCTCCAATAACCAACAGTATTTGACCTGCGACTTGTCATTACATTTGTCTATGTATATGTCACAGCCAACTAGATGCCTGCGTTTATAACGCCAAGGCGCAGAGGCTGCTCATCCCGCATCGCCGCAGACATTGAAAACCCTAGTTGGTATTGAAAAAGACAACAAATACACAAAAAGACTAACAATAAACACAAAGGCTAGGAACGTGTCTGTTCCAAGTAATTTGCCTAGATGAATGAATTAAAGTCTTCCAGAAAGTGGATTCATCGAGGATCGATTGTATGTATTATTTACGAAATCAATTTTATAGTTTCGTGTTTGTTTACCACTTGTACAATTTATTAATAATAAATAGAATATTCATACAAACAGGTTAAATTCATGACGCCTCCTACTCGTAACAAGTCTTAAGATGGTTTCACACGCGCGAAATGAGGACTAAGTGAGATGGCGAGAATTAAAATTTGTTACAATGTTTCACATTATTTCTTAATGATCACGCAAAACGAGTAAATAGTGTTAGTAGTTTTACACAAGAGAAAAATGTAAAATGTTAAAACCCTCGACAATCAACTCATTAAGACTATTTGAACGAGCCTCAACACGATATTTGTACTGTAATTTGAAGGTTTTCAAATTTTCTTTATAAATTATAGCCAAGAATCATCTCGATTATGTCAGCTTTCAAACAGAAAAAAAAAACTATAAAAATCATTGGTTTGGCGGCTACGATGCCCCAGATAGAGATATAGATACACGAGTTGAACTTTTAATAGTTAAGGCCCTCTTTTTGCGTACCAGTTAAATCGATTTTATAATGAAACTACTAAATCGATTTCAATGAAAATACTAAGAGTCCCTCCAAGCAAAAAAGAATTTTTAAAATCAGTTAATAAATGACATAATTATGAGGTAACAAACATTTAAAAAATACGCTATGACTTGAGAAGATCCTCCTTTTTTAAAGTCGGTTGAAAATATTAGATAGGCTTCTGACTCTCTGATTTCGAGATTTTAATTCTCGCCCATCTCACCCACTCCTCGTCTCGCCGTAGTGAATTCACCTTTATTGTTGTTACACGTTTCTCTTTAAAATATTATGTTTATGTCGATTATGTTGCAAGGAAAAAACCTCGTTAGTGAATAAACAAAACAAAAATAGATTAAAAAAAGTCGATGAATACTAAAAAATCTGCATACTGACTCACAACCAGATCCGCTGCTAGCCACATCGACCGTGTGCAAAACTAAATATGCCCCCTATTCTTTTTAACGCTATAAATCCACACAAAATACGCATTCAAATTTAGCCTAGCCTAAGAAAAATATGAAGTTATACATAGATACTTAAATCATTAGTAATGCGATAGGAGAACGGGCGGGTATGTGGGACTCCTGGAAGTGAGCGCTCAAGACTACCCACTAAACCCCAGCGGTGTCCCCGTCGTCTTAGTTGGACGTCACAGGATAGCTTGCGCATGCTACCGTAACGTCCCGACGGTTGGCCTACACAGGCCGTCTTCGCCTAAAGAGTGCTTACGAGCACCGAGAGCACTCTTTAGCCCTGGTGATGTGTGGAAGAACACATCACGTTTTATGTAAAAATAGTCATAAAAAACGTTTTTATATAAAACTTTGCATTACATTCTAGTAAAATCAGCTTAGTCGAATGCAATAACATGGGGTACAATTTCAATATTACCTATACATAATTGCATTCATTGGTGTCTAGTGTGTTTTAGAGAATCGGATTTGTGATTTAAAGGAAAAATGCTATTAATATTCTTACCACCATTCCGCGCGCGCGTGTTTTGTACAGTAACTAATGAATTGTAAATATTTAAATGTTTTGTAAATACAGTATTTTTGCAATTTTATTTCTTAAAAATGTATTTTATTATGGTACATTACAGAACGTACGTAAGTATATCAAAAATACACAAAATATGTACAAAAGTGCTCGTAATAAGTACTTTCTTTCTTTGAATCTGAAAAGTGATATAATGATTTCAAAAATTTATCTTTTGATGTAATTATTGTATCTACTTTCATATGCATTTAACAAAAAACTTTTAATTTGAAATTATAAACAAACAATTCAATTTTATTTATTTGTATGGATAGCATTGCTTGCATTTTAAGATTTGAAATTTAATTTTTACGTAATTTTTAGGGTTCCGTACCTTAAAAGGAAAAACGGAACCCTTATAGGATCACTTTGTTGTCCGTCTGTCTGTCTGTCTGTCTGTCTGTCTGTCTGTCTGTCTGTCTGTCTGTCTGTCTGTCTGTCTGTCTGTCGGGATGTCAACCCTTTTTTCTCAGAAATGCATAGACGTATCATGTTGAAATTAATATCATATACTCAAGTCTACGATGACATGCGGCCGTGAAAATATTAAAGTTCTAAGTCAACGCAATCAAAAGATAATGGAAAATATGTCGTATATTTTGACCATTTTAGCGTTTTCGCAAGGGAATCAAAACCTATAGGGTACTTCCCATTGACCTAGCACGATGAAATTTGGCAAGAAGTAAGATCTTATGGTACAAATAAAGGAAAAAATCTGAAAACTGTAAATTTTTGTATGTATGTTTGTCTGTTTGTAAGTTTGTCTTTCAACCTTTTTCTCAGAAACGCGTGAAGGTAACAAATTTTTATCAATGTCAAGTACTCAGAGTTGTAATTACTAACAGCTGTGAAAAAATCAAACTTCTAAGTTAACGCAATCAAAAGATACGGTCATTTATATCACATATTTTATGTATGATAGCGTTTTTAACGTTTTCGCAAGGGAATCAAAACCTATAGGGTACTTCCCATTGACCAAGCATAATGAAATTTGGCCAGGAGCAAGGTCCTTTAGTATACATAAAGGAAAAAATCCGAAAACTGTAAATTTCTGTTCGTGTGTCTGTCAGTCTGTACGTCTGTCTTTCAACCTTTTTCTCAGGAACGCGTAAATGTATCAAGTTGTAAATTGATCAAGCGGAAAATATATTAATCTTAGAATTAAAATTATATGTACTTGTAACAAATTAACATAGAAGTTGACCATGGTCAAAAAAACAATTTTACAAACACTGAGAAGAAATTTGTATCAATACGAAAACATTAAAAAGCAGCAAACCTTTATAAACAACGCAATGCAATCTATATATCGCAGCTAACAAAATGATAGCGCGATGCAGCGTACAGCTAATGCCATCTATTACAACATTATGACATTAACTGTGATATAATTCTGCTCGATTAATAAAATTTTTTAATTGAATTATTATTTAAACGCGCTAAAAATTATACAATAAACTTTTCATTTAAAAGTTTTATCGTCGATTTATAACGTCATTACGTAATTAACATTCAATATAAGAGCTTCACGCGATTTGATTTAAGTACTCGTATTGACTTAGTACGAAAATTTTAAAATTAGATTCAAACAGATCGAGTTATTTAATTTACTTATTTATCTACACATATAAGTCTTCTGGTTATTAGTTATATAATTAGTTATTTATAAATAAACAATTAGTTTTGTTCGAATTAAGGACTAATTATTTTCGTCTTGGCAACACTAATATATATTTCGATATTTTGATTGATAATGTAAATCTAAATATTTTACGAACGTAGTGCAGGGGTAGTGGAGTGTAGTAGAATATAAATAAAAATAAAACGAAAATAAAATATAATATAATTATGTTGTTAATGTCAAAGTCAACAAGTTAGTTCATTGAAATTGTCAAGAGATGGCGCTAGGTGTATCCTAAATCGCGCTATAACTTTTTTTTTGAAAGTATAAGGTGTATTAGTACTTAAAATAAAATTTTGTGTTTCCATAGATTGCATCCATGATCGTGTTTTAAATTAAAGTGCTCCTAAGTAGTTTCAAAATAGTTTTTGGGACGTGATCCATATTTACAGAATATTTGATTATATTTAAGCGACTTCTAAAAAGGAGTGTTTTCAATTCGACCTTGTATTTAATTTTTTTTTATGTTTGTTCGCCGATTACGCCGCCATTTGGGTACCGATTTTCAAATTTTTTTTTTGTTTGAAAAGGTATACTTCCAAGGTGGTCCCATTGTCTTCAGGTCAGGATCAGATGATGGGATCCTGGAGAAATTGAGGGAACTCCTCAAATATTATAGGCAAGCGTATACCGATTTAGGTATTTTTGATAGTAACTTATATTGGAACTGCTGATGAAGACCACAAATGGCGTAGATGGGTTAGTCTTATATAGATTTCTATAAGTTTGTACGGAACCCTCGGTGCGCGAGTCCTACTCGCACTTGACCAGTTATTATTAAGTTATACATAATTATTTCGTTTGGCAATAAATTAATACGAAAAAAGTTTTAATTTTTATGCTCGTACACAAATAGTTAATGACCTAAAGCTACCTATTATTTATAATATCGGCGATCGCTTCATCTCTCAATGCATTTAATAATTTGTAATAAATTTCGACGTTGTTGAAAAATAAAAACAACAAAGGAAAAAAAAGTGTCCCGCCGAGTTTCTTTTGCGGTTTCTCCTTAGGTCTGAGGTTTAAACTTTCCGAAACCGTGGATGAATGTATCATTTGCTTGACGTTCAAAAAGAGAATGTAAATTCCTTATTTTGAATAAAAATATTTTGATTTTGATAATGCCCTCAAAATATAATCAAACTGTAATCCCGATACTCCCGACCAATCATTTCATCTGTACTAATAAAATAAAGAGGTAAAATTTGTTTGTATTTTTGTAACGGATATACTCTAAATCTACCGATTCAATTGGGAAAATTATTTTTGCGTCGGATAACTTGTTTATTGAGGTAGATTATAGGCTATATTACATCACGCTTCCATTTATAGGAGTACAGCAATAACCGTAAATGCGAGTGAAACGCCGAGGGGCAGTTAGTTTGTTATAAAATGAGACATCCTAAAGGCTGGAAATATCAGTCACTTCTAATGGACGGAAAAATCAGTAACGGTTTATGTAACACTGCAAACACTGAGCATTGTATTTTTATTAACTAAACTAGCTGTACCCCGCGATTACACCCGCGTTAATTTGAGGATAAAAATAACTTAAATTTATTCCATACTTGCAACGTGTTTCATCAATGCTCCTCCCTTATTGGCTATAGCGTGATGTTATATAGCCTATAGCTTTTTTCGATAAATGGACTATCCAATACAAAAATAATATTTAAATTGTAACCGGTAGATCCTGAGATTAGCGCACTCAAACAAACAAACCAACTCTTCAGGTTTATAATTTTACTAGCTGTCCCTCACGATGTCACTCGCGTTTATTGTTACAGCTACACGCAAATGTGTCGTAGCGTGATATTATATAGCCTATCTTCGATAAATGGACTATCCAAAACAAAAATAATTTTTCAATTCGAACCAATAGTTCTTGACATTAACGCGTTCAAACAAACAAACTCTTCAGCTTTATAATATTAATACAAATAATAACTAAATAAATAAATATATGTACATAGATTTCTTCATGTTCATGACCGGCGCGGAAGGTAAAACATTTATAAAAACACATACATAAGTGATTGCGTTGCGACTCGCGAGATGGATTACGAAGCGGTTAATAATACTTGACAGATGTATGTACGAGTTAGGATATAAACCGTTCTCAGAATTACTTTGACAAGAGAAAAACATTGCTTGATTTTTTTCCCAAGACAATAAAAACTTCCGAGAAATTCTTGTTAATGAGATGCTTATGTATTATGCGTAATCTATTTTTAGATGAATATAAATATAAATAAATTGTTAAATAACATTGTCAGGATAATTATATGTCGCAGCGTCAGTTAATTTAATACTTTGATTATAACAATTTAGCTTTATAGTTCAATTGTAGATGGCGCTCGTAAGGTCAATCACTATTTGATGTTAAAAATGAGTGGGGGAGGGTAGACAATAATTATGGTGATTAGGCGCGACATGAGACGTTGGACTTTAAAAGACTCCATCCGATTGATCGTGACTAATTGTTATTACTATTGTAATTGCGAAATAGCGTTAAATCAATATACGATAATCAAGCCATCTATTCGTTGTATTATTTGGTGAATATGTTTGACGAAGATGGTCATCCTGAACCAAACAATCCCGCTGTTTCCCCGACATATATATTTTAAACTTTTGCGATTAATATTATCATATTTAATACAACGGGTCTTATCGCGATAAGACCCGTTATATTAATATGAAATGTTTGAATAATGTTTGTATGGAAGAAAATGTTTGAAAATCGTACGAAAAAGTGAATTAACGTTAAAAAAATATGCATTTTCAAAAGTTAAATTAATGCACCCATAAGATGTGAGCTATAAACAGTAACTTAACTATACTATCTGAGGTCCGTGGCAAATTCTTTGGATGGGGCTCTCCCAGTAAAATTCATCACGTAATATCTTAATTTATTAAACTACTTAATTAGTAATCCAAAACTATGAATAATATTATGTGCATTTTAAATAAATATCTGATAAGTTTTATTTTCAAGAGCATAGGCTTATACATATTTATAATGAAATAAGAATTTACGTTTAATAATTTTTAGGCCGGGCCCTCATGGATCAGGGGCCCCGTGGCTTTTCGCCAGCCCTGCCACCCTAAAGTTACGCCCCTGGCTATAAATAAGCTTTTGCAGGAGTAGGCTTAGTTAAATAAAGAAAAATTATATTTATGAAACATATTTTTCTAGAATAATATGGTATGTAAAACTGGCTATATAGTCTCTTGCTATTGTGAATAAAATTAAATATCAGACTTCTTTACTGTATGCCTGCAAAGTATTCTTACGCATAGCTTTTTTCGTTTCTTTGAATTAATACTAGTTATTTTGTATTTATTTTCAAAGAAACTATCAACTTTCTTACCAGTTCTAATATAAATCACGTTTCAAACTGTAGGAAGCTTCGTATTCGAAACCTTATTGAAATATAATAAGCATATTTCGAATTTGAATAAGAAAATGCCAAATAAATTATTAAGCAATTTGATAATAGCAAACAATTGTGTATTTCGCATATTTTAAGTATTAAAAAAGAGAAACTTAACTATTTACAAATCGTAATATTTAATGTATAAATCATGTCCGCGCGGAAAAGTGGAAAGAATGCTAACGTATTATGTTTTTTTTTCATATTCAACATTTCCTAACATCAACTGTATACAAGTCTGTCAAAACTCACTCAATGATATACACAAGATTATAGATCTTAAGGACAACGCTATAAAGGTTAGAATATCACAAAGAAAACCGTCTTCCTCCTATTCATTTGAGGAGAGGATGTTAATATTGGATAATTGAAGTCTCCCGGTCCGTCCTCGATGTTACGAGCAAATGTCTTCCAAGGATTTCGAGTGGGTTTGATTGAGGTATATGAACCACTTACTCGTACATTTTCTTTCTATTTCAGTCAAACATCTTAAATTTTATAATCTTGTACGTGTCATCAGTCTAGATGTGATAGTGCATGCAAACTACCGAACTTTACAAGAGAAAAAACCTTTTAAAGCTAACTGTAATAAATATGATTACATTTTAAAATGATTTAGACTTAAGATATTGTAAGAAATATTATTATTATAAAAGTGCATTATTTGAAAACCGTTTCCACTAAGGAAATCTATTTTTACCAAAATTGTTAGTTACGAGGTGCCGCATATATGTTACGACTCTATTAAATAGCGTTTTAATGTAAATGAACTAACTTTAAAAAATAATTAAACACAAATGAACTCAAAACAAAAAAATCACAAGATAAAAAAATAAATAATTTAAATTATTTTGATTAAAACCCAAACTACCTTCTTCTATTTCAGTAATGCTAAAGATTGTTTTAATGTCTATAAAACCACTTCAAAAATAATTAACACATGTTGAAACGATTAAAATGCATCATAAAATATCCATAACATAAGGCAGTAAAATAAGATAGACTAGGCTTTTGATCTGCGAATTTTGATCGAACGCAACGTTGTCGATGGTGAAATGCAAAAACGGTTTTATTTCACCATCGCTTAAGGGTTAAAGTTCAAAACACATTACCGCGTTGCATCATCCATGTTCAACATGTGTTTAGCTAAACAGTGTTTAAATATGAAGCATTGCTTAAAATATTATCTAAATTGCTTAACAGCAAATGAAATAAAAAAAAAACTTATTAATAAAATATTACGCGTTACATTTGACATCTAAAATAGGTTTCAGACGTTTATTAAACTCACTTAAACGTATTTTAATCTATATCTAAGGCATGTTTAATTCTAAACTGTCCTCAGACGCTGATTTGTAGTACGAATTTTTATAAACACGCGTTTAATGTATGTTTAAATCTTTTGTAGTAAAGCTAATAATGCCCAGTTTTCGACTTTCCAAAGTATATTCTTCATTTTTGGAGCAAGGTATTCGTTTGTATAATAAAATCCTTCAGAAACGTTTGCAATTTTCAGTGAATAGATTTGAATCATATGTGGAAAAGCCCTCATAGTTGAAGCATATATTTCTATGTAAGATTACGTTGACAATAAAGATGCTTTGGTTTCGTATACGCTGATTTTCAACAACTATAACAATCGAGTTTTTTGCCAATTCTTCTCGGTAGTTCTACATTCCGAACCAGTGTTAGCTTCCTTATAAATGTATTTTTTTTGCTTATTGACGACTGAAAAGTGCTCGTGAGAGCCTATTTGAATGAAGTATATTTTGATTTTTGAGTACATTTTCACGCTGTTTTCCATCAGTTGAGATCAACCTCTACCCATGAGCCATATCGGTTAGGATGTAAGATAAAGTAATCATCTATTAATGCTTATCGGGTGATAAAAGAGTAATTCGGGAGTGATAACATCAGGTGTTATCGCCACCCTATCATGCCCCTGACGGTTAAGCTGACTTATCTGACGTGTTAAGCTCTGAAAGATGACACTCTGCGAGGGATTATTATAGTTCAAAATAACTTTCAATGTCTTGTACATTCCTTCTACCATTAATGGATATATTATAATATTTTCCGACTTCGTCTGCGTTCATATAGATTTCACGGACACATAAAATATAACCTACGACGAAAGGCGTAGCTATACCATCTGAGGCCCGTGACAAATTCTTTGAATGGAATGAATGAATTCAGTGATCGTCACGTTATAACGTAATTTTAATGAACCGCTTAAGTTAGTTACTCAAAACTATTAATGATTTTGTGTGCGTTTTAGTTAAATATCTGATAAGTTTTATTATCAAGAGCAAAGGTTAATACATATTTATAATGAAATGACTATTTATTTTCAATAAGATTTTTATTAATACAATTCTTTTAGTCCGGGCCCTCTCGGGTCAGGGGCCCGTGGCTTTTTGCCAGCTTATACCCACCCTATAGTTACGCCCCCGCCTATGACCATACATACTTACTAAATAGATTCCGGAGTTTACTCCGCACACACAAACTTCGATTTAATGTTATTATTAAGACTAATCAAGAAAGAAAAAGGAAATAAGACACTTTAATTGTATAAGTATTTGCTGACCCGGCACACGTTGTGTTGCCGTATAAATTTTTATGGTAAATCAATTTTCATATCAATTTAGAAGTATGAAAAATTAGGATCAATTTTTAGACGAATATACATATAATATTCATCAAAGTCTTACTGATTTTCAGCAAAGGTTTATAAAAAATCTATTCGGAAATGTTTTAGTTATTATTAAGCATTTCATAGCTTGTGTAAACCTATTCCTTAAATGTGCCAAAACAATAACCAATTAATTTCTTTATGCATGTTCTATTACTAACTTTTTAGCAAGTAGTGATTGCCTTGCTTTTTTTACGTACATCATATCGCGTCCGCTGTATGACAGCACGGAATCATAGTAAACCGAAGCTTAAGCGATAGCACGTACTTGTACGTATGTACATATGTACATATCACATTCCACTGCGTGAATGTAAATATATTGCTATATATGTATACGAACCAGGTACTATCTAATACATAATCAAAGTTTGTTTGTTCATATCTTAACTGTCATACCATTAATCCGATTATGATAAAACTTTGTCCAATAATTGTTTGTACATGCATGATACTTATAGCCTAATAGGCATTGTACAATTATAGTATGTATAGGGGGGGTGTGTATCGCATCGGCAAATTTAAAGAAGCATTAGTAATGCTATACTGCTTCTGGAAGGGTGCGTCTTCTATTTAGGAGAAGGTTTAGCTTAATCCACTACGGTCCAGTGCGGATTTGCAAAAATACACATGTCAGAATAATTCCCGACACACATAGGATTCCTCACGATATTTTCCTTTACAGATAGAGATAAATTTCAACACAAATTTTGGACCTTAAAACTCAATGATGGTAATCGGAGTTTGAACCCGCGATCATCGGTTGAAATTGGTAAACCATAACCAAATTTCAAAATATACTTAATTCAAATAGGCATTAAAAACGTTTTTGTTTCGTCTTATAAATATAAAACTACAGGTTCGAGAAAGACGTTTTACCGAGAAGGACCGGCAAGAAACTCGATAGGTACTCTTTTAATTCTATACAGTGTATTCTCAATTACAACTTATTATCATATTTTAATATCCTGCTAGAAATCAAACACGTATTATTTCAAGACGTTAGAATTCGATACAATGAATTAAGAACCTTTTTTCCGTACTTATTTAGTTTATATGACTTTATTTTTTATTGTATAATGTTAAATAGGTTGCAAGATTGACCACAGATAATCTTTTCTGAATTTGACCACAGAGTTTAAAAGCAAACAAAAGAGTATATATGTATATATAGATATATACGTGATAGATAGATACGTGATGTGTTAAATACATTTTATATGTTAAATGTTTTTTTAATATTATTTATTATTCATAATTAAAAAAATATTAGCATTCCTGTCTCCTCCTCTATATAAAATGTAAGTGTGAAAAATTTCATACGATTCCCTCCGCGCAATTTTCGTAAAAATGCGTTAAAAATATTTGCTTACTAGGTATGTCAAGCCTCACGGACTTCATTTTGAGAAAATGGCATCTAGAGATGTCACATTTATTCTTATTTGTGTACAGTAGTATATATCCAAATTTTCTTTTTTACTTTGATAAAAGGTAATAAATTAAAAGCAGATTAGTATAATTTACAGCTTTATATAATAATAAGATTTTGAAATATATGAAATTATTGCATATTGCAATTTATTGAGCACACTTCAATATTCAAAACATTACAATAAGAAACTTTTTTCCGTACACAATAAGTATAAATAATTTGAATTATTTGAATAATATTTTTTTATGTAAACGCATCACACTCAACGGCCCCCATTATGATCGCGTGACCTTGTGTCGGGGTTCCGGACCCAATACTAACACAAACACCGAGACCACGACAAATATCCGTGTGGCCAAATACAGACTTTCCGTGAGCGGGGATCGAACCCGCGACCGTTAGCGCTTAAGTCAGTTGCAGTGATCACTGCGCCAACGTGTCAAAATGTTAAATACAACGACGCATTATCAAAATACATCAATATCTCCGAATTCGACTTTTTACGTTTGACGTATTATTTTTTATAAGCATCTAAATATGACTTGTTGGCAACACCGGGTCACTTGCGCGAACCAGACAGTAGGTACCTTTATTTATGCATGCATCGTTAATATTCGATGCGAGTGTAAAACGGAGAAAACATTGTTTCTTGTTTCAATGCCGTGGATATTTCGAGAACAAAGGTATCGAATGTCACGTTGAACTCATATCGATAATCAAAATCGATATATCGATTTATATAACCAAAATATTTCTTTTCTTTTTGTATTATTGTTATAATTTTAAATTAGATTTTATTTTTAATGATCCGAGTGCATTTATTAAGTGTAACGATTGGAAATTGTTTTTATACAAACTACTTAGTGTAATATAACGATAATACTTTTTATGGAAACGCGTACGTATATTCATTAATTAAATAAATATGTGAACGTTTTTAATTTTCTACTTAAAGTTAAAAATTGGAAATTTAAAATTTTCTTATTTATATACCTAAATGCATATTATTATTATACCGACTTTAAATCGTCTACGTAATAGTCTAAAACATCTATGATAACAAGATAAGTATTACATTTTTAAATCTGGAATACTAAGAAAGTTATAATTGGATGCTTATAAGCAATAATGTGTCAACCCATAAAAAGCCTAATTCGGAGATGTTGATGTATTTTGATTCAGCATGACCTATTTAACATAATTCAATAAAAAATAAATACATGTAAACTAAATAAGTACGGAAAAAAGTTTCTTAATTAATTGTTTGGAATTTCAAGGTCTTTCCATATTTTGTAATTTATACAATAATCTCATATATTTAAAAAACTTTTTATTAAATAAAATATTAAATATATCAACCTGCTTTTAATTTATTATACCTTGCATCAAAAGAGAATAGAAAATTTGGATAAATACTTATTCAATTCAAAAAGTTTCTTAACACAATGCTTTGAATTTCAGGTGCGTTCCATATTTTGCAATTTATAAAATAATCTGAAACATTTAAAAACCTATTATTACATAAAATATTAAATAAATCTATCTGCTTTTGATTCATTATACATTTTATCAAAATAGAAAAGATAAGATGAATAAATACGTCTTCGAACAAAAGTATTAAGAATAGGTTTGACATCTTTAAACGCCATTTTCTCAAAATGTAGTTCGTGTGGCTTGTATACACAGTATTGCTTATCAGCGTCCAATTATATTTTATTATTTTCATCTATACCGAGTATCTTCATCCTGGAGATGTGCCGGATATCAGCATCCGCGGATATTTGAGGAAGAAGAAAAATCCGTATCCGTATCTGTTACTTTTCGACGGATATTTTACCTTATTAATCGTCAATAAATAGATACAATTCTCACTGACAAAAAAAATACTCATATTTTTATTGCACAGCTTGTGCATTTCCTTGCGGAGCACCAGAATTACAATTCAAAGGGGAAATGCTGCTCTGTTCTTACCACCTTTCCTTTTCCCGCACTTATTAAGTTAAGATGACTTGAAACATTTTCGAATAATGTTAATTAATACATGATATCAAATAACAAATAGTAACAACGCAAATTTTAAAGTAACAAATATTTAAATAACTGGTCAAGTGCGAGTAGGACTCGCGCACCGAGGGTTCCGTGCAAACTTGTAGAAATATTTATAAGACCGACCCACCTACGCTTCGAAAATATAACTATGTAAATGGTGTTCTCACTTATAGCCAAAGTGAACATTTGCGAAAAAAATTAGTTTACGAGAGGCACACCAACGAATGCGACGTCTCAGCCCTCCATAATCTCAAACCATTTGTAGCCGCTTTAGCCGTGTCGGCTAGAAATAATAGGTATATAAATAAAAACTTTTCGAAAAAAAAAAAACAAACCTACTTCGAAACCGAAACAAAAATTAAAAAAAACGAAAAATTACTATTAGTAGTAGTAGTAATATTAGTCGTACTGCACAAATTGAGAACCTCTTTCTTTTTTAAAGTCGGTTGAAAACTAGTTCATCACGAAGCGGACAAAATTGGTAAATATTTATTTAGTTAAGCGTTTGTCGTATGTAAATACCTACTGTTATATAAATATTTGTTCTCAATGAATAATACCTACGCAGTTATGTAAAAATACTATTTTTAAACTAAACCACTAAGGCACTCGATATGTCCATTATAATGTAACACTATATTATGGATGTATGTATGTGTGAATAATTTTATTTTACACAGTACGACGCGTGTTCATATTATATTAAATGCTCGTAAACAATGCGAGTTAGACGAGAAAAGTTCTACATAACTTTACTGTATAAAACATAATAACATTTATATAATAATAATTATAATAATAATAATACTGAGCCGAGATGGCCTAGTTCAAACCCCGACTAGCACCGCTGATTTTTCAAGTGCTAAATTTGTGTTTAAATTCATCTCGAGCTCGGCGGTGAAGGAAAACATCGTGAGGAAACCCGCATGTGTCGGGAGAAATTCTGGCACATGTATATCCGCCCCGCTGTGCGGCAACGTGGTGGATTAAGCTCTAAGCCTTCTCCTTAATAGGAGTGGAAATCTTAGCCCAGCAGTGGCCCATATACAGGGTGTTACTTTACTTTTTCTAATACCTCTATATAATAACATTTATATAAAATATTCGTGACCTACACGCGGACTTTGAAAGAGATAACTCGTATAGCAATAAGGTATACCAATAAATCTATACTAATATTATAAAGCTGAAGAAGTTTGTTTGTTTGTTTGAACGCGCTAATCTCAGGAACTACAGGTTTGAATTGATTTTTTTTGTGTTAGATAGTTTATTTATTAAGGAAGGCTATAGGCTATATTACATCACACTAAGACTCTTAGGAGCGAAGCAGTAAACATAAACTCGAGTGAAACAGCAAGAGACAACTAGTAAATGCTAAAAAGTGCTTAATAGCTAAAGCATACTATTCCGTTCAAGATTATATAGATGATAAAGATGCTACAGGGTATTTAATATTTGTAACTTTTTAATGTACAACATTTTAAAAGAGTGACTATCGAGTTTTCCGGTTGTTCTCGGTAGAATCTACATTCCGAAGTGGTAAAACCATCAATTTATTTATTTTTTGATTCTGTATTGACGTTTCAAAAGTGCTTGTAAAAGCTTACTTACATAAAGTATATTTTTGTTTTGATATATACTAATATTATAAAGAGGTAACATTAGTTTGTTAGTATTCATGTAGGGGGTAATCTCTGAAATTACTGATCCGATTTGAAAAACATTTTTGCGTGAGTATACCCTGTTTATTGAGGACTGTTATAGGCTATATTATATCACGCTACGACTTATATGAGCGATACAGTAACTTTAAACGCGAGTGAAACCGTGAGTGGCCGTGAGTGCTAACCAGTATAATATACATACGAGTAGATGTACGGAGACCAAATCTATACAAATAAATAAAATTGAAGTATCTGTTATCACCACATTAACAGCTTTTAACTAAATGTATATAAGAGTACATAGTACTTATTAAAACACACTTTTAAAACATTTTGTCTGTCTGTTTGTTCCAGCTAATCTCTGTAACGGCTTCACTCACAAATAGCTAATGTTATAAGGAAATTTTAAATAATAAATAAAAAAAAATGGTCGAATCGATTTTTATATATAAAATCGAAACCAATGTAACACAGAACAATATCTAATTCTAGCTGGGAATAATTTTTCCTCAAATCAACACAGGTGAAGCCATAGGGCACAGCTGGTCCACCAGTACGGCAGCAATCAGTCACTATGACATCTGTCGTATTAAGTCACGTATATCTTAAGATGACATCATTTCCTGTGGACTGATAAAGTGAAAATAAATATATTTAAGCAAACACGAATATTTTGTTATTAAACATATGTTTTAATTGCATTGTTATATTTATGTAAGACGGAAGTGAAGAATGTAACGTATGAATTACGAATGTACTAGGCTACCAACCTATATATGGACGCTGATTTGCAATACTGTGTTAAGCCACATTGACTTTATTTCGAGAAAATGGCGTCTAAAGATGTCAAACCTATTCTTAATCAATTTGTTTGAAGACGTATATATACATACATCTTTTATTTTCTATTAAGAAATAATGTGTCAACCCACAAAAAAGTTCAATTCAGAGAAATTGAGGTATTCTGATAATGCATAATTTAATAATTGGAAGTAATCTAAACTAAATAAATAAGAAAAAGTTTCTTAATTTAATGCTTCGAATATTGAAGTGTGTTCCGAATTTTGTAATAAACAATAATATATTTGGACGCTGATAAGCAATACTGTGTCAACCCACACGGACTTCATTTTGAGAAAATGACGTCTAGAGATGTCGAACGTATTCTTAACACATATGTTTGAATAAGTAAGTATCTATCTTTTATTTTATTTTTTGATAAAATATATACTTAATTTAAGTCAGACTGATACATTTTTTATATTATCTTATAAAAAGTTATTTTAATATTTGAGATTATTGTATAAATTGCAAAAAATGGAACGCACTTGAAATTCGAATCAATTAATTAAGAAACTTTTTTCCGTACTTATTTAATTTATATGACTACATTTTTTTTAATAATGTTAAATAGGTGATGGAGTATCAAAATACATCAATATTTCCGAATTTGACTTTTTGTGGGTTGACACATTATTGCTTATCAGCATCCATTTGAGAAACTTATTATTATATAATAATTTTTTCTTATACCAATCTTTGCTTTTAATTCATTATTCCTTTTATCAAAATAGAAAAGAAAAGATTGATGTATACGTCTTCAAACGCATTTATTAAGAATAGTTTGACATTTTTTGACGCCATTTTCCCAATTCAATTCCATTCTTTGGTTTATGGCATCATTTTCTTAAAATGATGTCCGTGTGGCTTGACATATTATTGCCTATCAGCGTCCATATATAATTATTGATTGCGAATGCGGGTAGTAAGAAAACACAGAAATAAAAATAAAATTAATCTTTGATCGTCATTTTATTACACTTAGGTTGTATTAAACCAAACCTAAAATTTTATTAGACTTTAGCAAAATACAATATAATATTTAAAATATCATAAGTTAATGGCTTTGTAAGTCAAATAATAGGACGCATGCAATTCACTCACACATACACTGACAAATGTGCTGACTGCTGAGATTCTTGTCATATACATTCGCATACGCTTAACATTCCCATTTATGCAAAAACGAATATCGATGCGAATAACTGGAATAAGTTATCTTGATTTTAAATCCAAACTATTAATGTGGTTCACGAAGGGACAGTGAAAATAACCGGGTCACGAAACAATGTTTGGGAAACACTGGTCTACACCTTCCAATATACGCGTACAATTGGATGCTGATAAGCAATAATGTGTCAACCCACAAAAAATCTAATTCAGAGATATTGATGTATTTTGATACTAAATAACCTATAGAACATTATTCAAAAAAATTTCAAGTCATATAAACTAAATAAGTACGGAAAAAAGTTACTTAATTAATTGTTTCGAATTTCAAGTGCGTTCCATATTTTGCAATTTATACAATAATCTCAAATATTTGAAGAACTTTTTATTAGATAATATATTAAATATATCAATCTGCTTTGATTTCATTATACCTTTTATCAAAATAGAAAAGAAAGAAGATGGATATATGCTTCTTTAAACAGATGTGTTATGAATAAGTTTGACAATTTTGGACGCCATTTTCTCAAAATGAAGTCCGTGTGGCTTAACACAGTATTGCTTATCAGCATCCAATTGGGAGGTAGAATTAACCCAAATAAAACAATACGTGGCCTTTTTCACAAAAGTCTTGTTTGAAACAAAAAATATGTTGATTTTCAACATGGAGTTAGCAACTCTAATGCACGCAGACATTTTCAAACCATGACTAATGAAATGAGATATTTTTTTTGTTAAAACATCTTGTCGTATAGCAAGTTTTTATTATTACATGACATATAAATTAAAAAAAGCAAAAAGCAAATGAAATGCCAAGTCATTTTGAAGACGTGGATCATGTTTCGTACAAGACGAGGTGAATGTACAGAGTTCTTTATGTCAACTTTACTTTTAGCTGGTGTCCATATTTTAAAAACTACCAAAATACTTCTTTTGCAACATTCGATTTTCGAAAACGATGGATTTCAAAATGGTCGCCTTTCATTTAACACTCGCACGAAAAATACGCGATGTCACAATATTTTGATTTATTATTACGATTTCTCATTCGTCGAATTAGTTATTAACTTAAAAAAAGAAATATTTTATTTATATAAAAACTTTTCGAATTGAAGGTTGTAATAGTGTAATCCTATTTCGTTCATAGCTATTGTCTTATATTCTTATGATTACTTAATTATGTACATAGAATACATAAAAGTCTAAAAAGGGAACCGAATTCAAAAGAAAAATAAGTACGTATTGAGATTTTAAAACAAAAATACTGAGTCGATTTTGATGAAAATTCTCTGGGATCGGTATGAATGTTTAACAAAGATTTAACCAGATTGGTTAATCAGTTTCCGAGTACTTCCTCCCCCGGTTAAAATATATAAATACTCTTGGATTGGAAAATAAAAAATATGTAAATAAATAAAACCAAATACTCCAACTAAAGGTCAAGTCGTCAATAAATTCCATTCGGGACCCATTCTTTTTTCAAAATATTATGATCGCTGCAATCCGTTTTTACTTTCTTATAGAAGATAATGTAGTATTAAGCCACCTCCGATCCCCCTCCCCCATGATACCATCAAATTGATAAACTCAAATAATAAACTTAAATTTGCAAATATTGTCTGAAGTTTGGAATAAAGTCGAAGCATTCTATTGTTATTTTGAACATTTTTACAGGTTCACGTGACACAAATTAATTTTTAATAAAAACCCAATATAAGATGATTAAGAATCTATTGTATGATCCACAGCTTACTTAAGGTCCGCATAAAATAGCCCGGCGGTCCTGATCCGGACCGTTGTCTGCCTTTTGATAACCCCTGCTCTAGGTAATCTCATCAGCTAGGATTACTACGACTATTATATATAGTACAATAACATTCTATAATAACGAGCAGGGGCGTAAATTCTTTGAATGGGGCCTCCCAGTAAAAATCGTCACGTTATAAATTGTAATGAACCACTTAAGAAGTTACCCAAAACTATAATTAATATTGTGTACATTTTAGTTAAATATCTAATTTTTGCAGTTTTATTTTCAAGGGCATAGGTTTATACAAATTTATAATGAAACATCAATTTACTTCGAATATTAGATTTTTATCAATAATATTCTTTTAGTCCGGGGCCCTCGCGGGTCCGGGGCCCTCGTGGGTCCGGGGCCCGTGGCTTTTTGCCAGCCTTGCCACCCTGTAGTTACGCCCCTGAGAACGACACAATTAGGAATATTAACTGTAATAGCGTTATAATTTTGCTAATATTGGCCAATATAATTATATTGCAGTAATTCTTGTTTATTGTGAACGGAAATTGCGTTATTATAGCGTTTAGTTTATGTCTATTTACACTTTTATGTGTTTCGTGGTACAAGAAGTTATCATTTCGCTGTTTTTCTTGTATAGATGTACATAGGACATGTGTGTTTTAAGTTACTAAAATTATTTATGATTTTAGTACAATGAACGAATGGCAATGACAATGGTTAATATAATTTCTAAATAATTAAGATTATATTTACCAGCTTACTAAATAACGCTCGGATAAAAATCTATCTTTGTACATTTTGGAATTTCAAACCCCCCTTTCGGACTCTTCCCTTGGACGGACCCTTCCCATATGAAAGCTATAGCTATGCCCATGACGATACTAAATACACAAGAAATAGATTCACAGCATGATCCCAATTGCACAGGGCGGCGAAGTTAACCGCGGCCCACCCTGTGTACTCATACATCACTTAGGGTGGAGCTGCCGTTTAAAGGTTAGCGTTATTTATGGGTGCCATAAAGTCACCTTTAAGGGTATTTACCCATTGTTTATTTTCTAGTCTTCCATTCAGCGAAATTTCCATTTTATTCCAAGTGAACGCATGAACACTTTTTGTTTTCAGTTACACAACTACTTTTCGATCGGCAATCTATTTGTCAAATGAAAGCAACTGTCAAAATAAAGTGTGTAAACGTGTTAAAATAATTTTGACCTCTGGTAGTCTAAATGAGATACGAAGAACTTTTCATTTTCTTGTCAATAGGCGAAGAAACCCTTAACCAGAGACGGCTTATTGACTTCTACTTTAATTTGATTTATAAATTAACTATCAGGCATTCATGAAAATAATAATAAGATCATATTTCCGAGTAATATTCATATAAGTCGTGCCACGGCCTTATCAGTTCGCAAGGAGCTGTTTGTTCAGAGCAATCTGTCTTATCTCGCAGTCTGCGTCTTTATTAGATAATGATAGTTTCGTAATCGTAAAACTAATTGTTCAGAATATGTGAAAATTATTAAATTAATTATATGAGAAGTATTTTGTCTTTAATTCTTAATTCGATTTAGTGAAACGATAGCATCGAGCGTCTACAGTGTGAAAATAATTTCAAATCAAGCCTTTAAATTCACACCGTGCATATTCTGGACGATGTCAATTGTATCTCAATAAAAAGGCATATACCAAATAATTGAATTGAATATCTATTAATTTTAGTAGCAAATTCTGTTATGAATAATTTTCAAAATTCGAAATACTTTATCATCCCGGATGATAACCAGACAAAAAATCTCTTAAAAATAGGAATATCAAATTTATTGTCACGTTTTTGCTACTCAAAATTTTAATATAATTAAATTATATAACTAAATTTAATTTTTATACTGAATCTATTTCAAACTATTACAGTCACAGTATAACCTGATCGGTTCACTCTTAACTGGTCGTAATTATTGTCACACGTGCCCGTGCAGTGTGCATCTACATCCGGGTCCGTGACCATACGTCAACGAGATGAATTACTATGTTATAACTAACTGCTAACCAATAAATAGTTACATAAAACTTCACACTCAACGGCTTCTAATAAGATCAGAGGTTCAAAAACACAAATACCCAAACCACGAAAGAACTCCCTATAGACTATACCAGTGGTCGTCAAATAGGATCTACTTTTGGAGGACCTTATGTGAGCAGCGGGGAGGAACATCTCAATGTTCTTAGCTTTACTTTTTATTAGTAATGTACTTGTTACAATTAATGTAATGGTTACAAATTTAAGTGTATTATTTTAACAATTGATGTCAAGTGTCAAGGCGGGGAAGGGCTAGCAGGCAAGAGACTGCGATGGTCATAATTAAAAAACGGCACCGAATGAAACTTCTTGGTAAGCCCTATCCTATACAGATTCTTGTCACGTGCGGGTATCGAACCTGCGTTTCAGTCAGGCCACTGTGCTAATGTGTCGTTAAACTTATGCTTAATCCCATCACACCACATTCTTCTTCTGCAGATTGACAGTTGCCTCAGAATTTCTCCAGACATGTTGGTTTCTTCACGGCGATTTCGTTCAGTTCCAAACATGAGATGAAGACACATGTACTGGTGCTGGCGTACTTATGAATGTTTAGAAGAATTTCTTAGTTTGCACCCTGTTGAATAAAGAACACCTGACTAACAATGAAATTTACACTATTTTAGGGTGTTTTCAAAATTTAGTATAGGTTGGATTCTCGACCCCATCGATCAATCTCCATCGTGTCTTCTCCATTCCACGTGACATTGGCGAAATAACATGTGTCTCATTGGCACAACTAAAAGCCATTAACCAAAGAATTGAATTAATTTTCTTTATTAAATACATCGTTTTTAAAATATAATAAGTGTTTTTGTTATAAAGTTTTGAGAACGAGGTCGTGACGAGTTATGTTATATATTTACTTGAATGTCGTTATCAGAACTATTTATGTTGTTCGAGATATTATTTTGTTCTCTCGTTGAAAGGAAAATGATACAATAATGTGTTTATACGTATGTTTTACTTTTAGCAAAATTTTAGTTTGTATCAAAGTTTTCATTATTTCTGACAAAGTCTATCCTCAGCCAAATATTTGACCTGGGTCAAGACCTTAATCCAAAATTCCACTAGACAAGTTCCCCCTCCCCCTCCCACTCTTCAAAATAATCCGTCTCTGGTTAGAGGTATTAAACACATAGCAATGAAGTTTTATTCTGATTGAACTCGATCTAACGAGTCATATACTTTATGATTAACATTATATAGGGAATAATTGTCTTAAAGGTTTAATAATGAAAGGTGCACATAACAGTAATAAGAAGAGTATGTTTGTTCGTTGTTTGTTGCGACTAATCGGGATCTAGCAATTAAATTTCAAAATAATATATTTCTGCGTTAAATATCATGCTCATTGAGAAAAGTTATTGCTAACCATTAACGCAACTTGAACATAACGTCAACAGAGTGGGTAAAATTACGAAACACATTTGGACGCTGATAAGCAATACTGTGTCAAGCCACACGGACTTCATTTTGAGAACTTGGCATCTATAGATGTCAAACCGATTCTTAAAAAAAAAATGTTTGAAGACGTATATATTGATCTTTTCTTTTCTATTTTAATAAAAGGTGTAATGAATTAAAATCAGATTGATATATTTAACGTGATGTCTAATAATAAGTTTTTCAAATATTAGAGATTATTGTATAAATTGCAAAATATGGAACGCACTTAAAACTCGAGACATTAAATTAAGACAATTTTTCCGTACTTATTTAGCTAATATAACTTAAAATTATTTTCAATGTTGATAAATAGGTAACACACTATCAAAATACATCAATATCTCCAAATTTGATTTTTGTGGGTTGACACATTATTGCTTATCAGCACCAATTGCAATATTAGATTTTTCCAAGTCGTAGAAGTAGTTTCAAAGATTACTCTTTACGTTTATATAGCTTACAAACAAATGTTACCTCTGTATTATAAAGTCCTTATTATCGAAAGCATATTATTCTGTTCAAGATTATATAGATGATAAAGACACTTGGATTTAGTATAAGCTGGATTCACACAGGGTATTTAATATATCTGTGTGCCTACCGTACATACATTTAAGAGTTACAGATTATTGTAAAACTTTTTAAAGGAATATCTATCGAGTTTCTTGCCGGTTCTTTTCAGTAAAATCTACATTCCGAACAGGTGGTAAATTCATATTTTTTTTTTGTTTCTTTATTGACGATTCAAAAGTGCTTGTAAAAGTCTACTTCAATAAAGTATATTTTGATTTTGATAATGTAAGTATAGATTATACAACAATGAGATCTCTGATGTTCTCACGAGGTCAAAATCGAAATACACAAACTCCCAATAATAATTATCTAAAAGAACTGGTTTCGATTTAATTTCTTCATTTACGGAAATAACGAGAAAGCGTAATGAATGTTAAATATTAATTGCTTTAAGTAAGAGTATCTTTATCGCTTGATTTAAAAATAAAATGAATTCACGTGTAATGATTGATTTTTATTTACTCCCTTGTGGTCACTGCTTCGCTCCTATGAGTCGTATCGCGTTGTAATACAGCCTATAGCCTTCCTCAATAAATAAACTATGTAGCACAAAAAAAAAAATTCAATTCGAACCAGTAGTTCCTGAGATAAGCGCGTTCAAACAAACAAACTCTTCAGCTTAAGAATGTTAGTATATATCCGTTGAGCTGTTATAGCTAAAATGTATCAAACCTACACGCTTACAAACGATTGCATTTATTATAATTTAACATAATTTTAACATAAGGCGAGAATTACACATATAAGTTTTTCGCTCAGACTTTAATGAAGATTTACATAATTTGTTACTGCTTTACACCTGAAAGAATTACTACTGTCAGAGCCTTATTTTTGTCATATACAACTTTCGTAAATGCTTACTCGTATCTATTACTAGATTATAGAGTTGTTTTATTATATCAAATACTAGAATAAAGCTTACAAATTTAATTAGAGCTATCTACAGATTAGTTTGATTAATGAAATCTAAAATAATTCATGTTTAATATTTATTATCAAAACCGTTACAAATTAAATGGTAATTGAATCTGAAATTCACGTTTGAATAATAAAACGAATTAATTTCGTCTTATTAGATTTATGTTGCAAATCTAACACACCATATTTAAAGTGTTACACATCAGACGTCGCATGTTTCCATACTAATTAAAATCGTTAAAGCTGGCTTCAGAGAGTACGCTATAAGGTGTAAGCGATCCCGTTAAATCTTAATGATGCTGAGGGTACCCCTAGGTTTAAGGGGTAGTTTGGTGTATGTTTTCATATCAGGTATCCCATATACATGGTTCAAATCACCTTGAACGGAATGCTAAACAGATTTTGCCAGCGTAAATGGATGCTGATAAGCAATAACGTGTCAACCCACAAAAAGTGAAATTCGAATATATTGATGTATTTTGATACTGCATCACTTATATATCATTATTCAATAAAAAATAAAATCATATAAACTATAAATACGGAAGAAAGGTTCTTAATTAATTGTTTCGCATTTCAAGGTTGTTCCATAATTTGTAATTTATACAACAATCTCATATATTTAAAAAAATATATGAGATAATATATTAAATATATCAACCTGCTTTTAATTAATTATACATTTTATCAACAAAACAAGAAAATATGGATAAATACTTATTGAAACAAATTGATTAAGAATAGGTTTGAAATCTTTAAACGCCATTTTCTCAAAATGAAGTTCGAGTGGCTTGACACAGTATTTCTTATCAGTGTCCAAATGTGGTGTGCCATGTATCTGGTTTATACAGTAATATTGTAATGTAAAATGATATTTATGAAATTAAAATACATATCTAACTAGTTTTAATATAATTACGACATTCTATTTGATGTATAATAGAAAATGTCAAAGTTATTGAATACTTTAATATTTTAGATAATTAATATATTTTTGCTTTTCTCCAGTGTTTTTTGTTTCGAATTAGAATTATTCGTTAATCTAAATT
Source organism: Hypolimnas misippus (assembly GCA_037950945.1). Lineage (NCBI taxonomy): Eukaryota > Metazoa > Arthropoda > Insecta > Lepidoptera > Nymphalidae > Hypolimnas > Hypolimnas misippus. Next base: position 857,066 of record JBBEEQ010000006.1, on the reverse strand, counting down.
TAACTTAGCTAATGTTTACAAACATCATCTGATCTTTTATCATCTTACACTATTACAGACGCATCATCATATACATTTGTATTCAATTCAATTCAATTCTTTGGTTTATACATTTGTATAATCCATTTTTTTTTAATTGTCCATATTTGGTAACAATACCCCAAACGAAAATCACGAATTTTCGAACAATTTTGTTTCATTATAATTTTACATTATAAAAAATGATTCAGTCCAATCATTGAATCGATTTTTTCTTATCTAACTCTTATGTGTGGCTAGAAGTACGCCATATTGGTCTGCTAAATAGGACAAGTTAAGAAAAATAGACTGTATGTACCTATATTGAACTTCATATTTTTTTTCCTTCAAATTTGTTATACCAACAGACAGAAACAACTACATACGGCCTAAAACGTAATCCTTGGATAATATTAATGGAGTTGTTAGCAATATGTATTTCTAATATTTGTTTATCTACTCATTTCGCAACTTTCCGTAAAACGTTATAACTCAAAAGAAAAGAGCCAAAAAAATTCCATATTATAACATCTTCTTAATGTAAAATTTGTTTGAATAGAACACTAACTGACCGTCCATTATAACCATAGACTATTTCAACTAAATTAAAAAGACACAAGCTATATTTCTATTGTATTTTTAAAAGTTATAGGTATATTTATGACTTACTAGCTGACCTTTCCGGTACCACTCGCGTTTATAGTTACTGCTTCGCTCCTATGAGTCGTAGTGTGATGTAATATAGCCATCCTTAATAAATAAACTAACACGAAATGAATTTTTCAATTTGAAAAACTCATTTCGTGTTAGTTTCAGTAGTTCCTGAAATTATAGCGTTCAAACGCACATACTTTATAATATTAGTATAGATACCTACTGTTTGACTGTAATCATTTGTAATAAAAGTTATTTTTTTTTTGTAACATTTTCTGTTACATAATATTATTTTTTTCCGAGGAAACATTAGATCTTGTGAGCTGGTATAGATATACATATACTGTTTATAAAATTAAAAAAAAAGTTTAGTTCAGTTTTTTTTTTACTTTAAAATATCGATTCTGCTAACGCTGGTAAAATATCTAACACATGCCCAGTTGTTGTGTAAACTTAACATTTTATTTTCAATGAATAAGACTATTTTAAAAAAATAAAAGCAATTTAAAAACTAACTGTCACACTACAAAAGTCGCATTAAAACCATGTTGAACACGTGTCAAGCTAAACAGTATTTAAAAATTAAACATTGCTTAAAATATTATCTAAATAGTTTTAAATCGAATAAACTCATAAAAAAAATATTGATAAAATGTTATACATTACATTCGTCAGTTAAAATAGGTTCTAAACATGTATTACACTCACTTAAACGTATGTTAATCTATATCTAAAGCATGTTTAACTCAAAACCGTCTTTAGACGCGGATTTGTAGTATGTATTTTTTTTTAAACACGCGTTGAACGTCTGTTTAAATCTTTTGTAGTAAGGCAGTAAATATTTAATTCATCGCCTATTATATTTGCCTGCATCATCGCGACTTGTCAACAGTTAGGTTACTTAGCACGTTGCAAGCGTGGCGCTCGTAAACAAATAATTTGATCGGTCAAAGATCTAACGAGATAATTCGATTGCGAGGAGACCTCTCAATTGCTCCCTGACATTAACACTTATTATTTCTTATAACAATGGTTATTTTGCGTCACATTTCACCCGACGTTACTCATGTTACACCAAACCTTTTTGAATCGTTACAGATAATTTATGATGAATTAATTAATTTAATATTACCGCATGATTAAACTATTACAGAAAATGTTTTCATTTTTTTTCATATAGATACTTACATATTAAAATTAAAAAGTATATACATAGTCTCAATTGATTTACAAAAAAATGTCAACAAGTTAGAGAGATTAAAGTAAAAATTCAACTAAAAGCCATAAACCAAAGAATTGAATTGAATTGAAAGTAAAAATTAAAAATACGTATTTTTTCTAATATTATACACTATTTTAATTTCATTTGTCATAAACATGACGCTTGTTTGACGCACATAGTTTATAATAATGATTGACTCATGGCAGGTCAGGGAGTCGTACCCATTGCTCCCTCTGGGTCCTCGTCTCCTTCAAGTAAGATATTATAGAACAGACCAAGCAGGTCAAGGAAAATCTTCATCCTTCCAAGAAATACTTCATTTAAAAACATTTTTTTAAACAATCGTTATAAAAAAAATATACATATTTTTCCTTAATGAGTCTCCTGATTTGCGTCACAAAGTTCTCTCTCGGTTTGGACCGCAAGTTCGATCCTACTCATGGCAATAATAAATGGATCCTAACAAGCAATAATATGAGCCCATCAAAATAATTCTAATAGTGCATCATTATTCAAAAAAATTTCAAGTCATATAAAGTAAATATGTCCGGAAAAAAGTTCTTTAATTAAATGTTTCGAATATTGAAGTGTGTGCCATATTTTGCAATATAAAATAATCTCATGTATTAGAAAAACTTATTTAATAAAACTTTTTATTATACCAAATTGCATTTCATTAATTATACCTTTTATCAAAATAGAAAAGAAAAAATGGATGTGTAACTCTTCAAACAAATTTATTAAAAATAGGTTTGACATCTTTAGACGCTGTTTCTTAAAACGATGTCCATGTGGCTTGACATAGTTTAGTGTCCAAATAACAGCTTTAAACCCCATTAAGACCTTACAGAGGAGACACAGAACATAAGCACAAACACCCAGACCACGACAAATATATAGACCTATACAGATCTATGTCACAAGCGGCCATCTCTAGCGATTAATTCAGCTGCAGTGACAATTTCGCCTTTCATCTTTATGTACGTATCAGTTAAACATGTATCCATAATATAGGTGTTATGAGTATTAATGTAATACGCCACGTACATTGAGGTATCTATTATTAGAAGAAGAGAATATCATGCGGGTTTCCAACTAGTCTATGTTCATATTATAAAGAGGTAAAATTTGTTTGCCTATATCATAGTAGGTTTGTATATACAGGCTAATTTCTAAAACTACTGATAGAATAAAAATAACTCATAGTGATGGATATATATTACACCACACTACGACTTATAGGAGCGAAGCGGGAACCATAAACGCGAGTGAAACTCCGAGGGGCAGATGGTCTTTTATAAATGTCATATATCGAAATTTTGGTAGGTAAATTACAGTATACTCTGAAAACATTTAATAGAAAATAACTAATATTAAAACACAATACTTAAAGTCGTTAAATACTATTTTAATAATTTCAAAATATATCTATAACATATTATTATTCAAATTTTAACTCATAAATGGCTTTATATTAATTTAAAAAAATATTTAGAATCTATTCGTCTTGAATATAATATAACATACTATATAAATCAATTCAAATCAAATATTTTACTTCACAAAATTATGGGTAGAGAGTATTTACTGTAATCCTAAAAAACTAATTTGTATTGTTATAAGAGTCAGTAAATTTCCACGGCTGGGTTTCCTATTAAGGAAAAAGAGCTTAATCCAACACGGTGCATCAATGCGAATCTGCCATCCACTGGCACGCAAATTGCGAATGTCGTTTACACGATACGTCTAGTCTAAAATACGCCTTTGTCTATTTATCTTTTTCTAGACATTCTTGCTGCCTAGAAAAAGATAAATAGACAAACGTTAAGGTAAGACTCCAATAGAGATTATCATTCTGATCTTTTGAGTGTGGATAAGTAAAAATATATTGTCTGTATACTTTCGTTCGCCAGTTTTTCTTAGTTTTACGCAATGTTTTATAACTAAAGATACTAGTGTTCGCCTAGCGGTCGGAATTCGACTCTAGTTGATTAAATTTTCAACCGATTTTAAGATTGACCACAGACAATCTATTCTAAATTTGACCACAGAGTTTAACAATCAACAAAAGAGTATATATGTTTGAGTGTGTGTGTCAAATACATGGTAGTGTGTGTAGTGTTTTTCTTATTGATTTAATGTATTTTTATGATAAGCAATACTACGTCAAGCCACACGGACTTCGTTTTGAAAAAATGTCATCGAAAGATGTCAAATTTATTCTTAATAGATTTGTTTGAAGAAGTGTATCTTTTCTTTTCTATTTAAAAGTTTTATCTAATAATATTTTGTTTTCAAATATATGATGAGATGACATTATTGTCTATAGCAATATATGGAACGCACTACACGACACGAAACATTAAATAAAAATCTTTTTCCGTATTTATTACTCGTGACGTTATTATACGTAATTGACGTGACGCACGTGAACATTTTTGACTCGTTTTCGACTTCACCAAGTATATATTTCCTTTCTGGAGCAAGGTATTCGTTGATATAATAAATGGGGGATCCCATTTAATTAATTTGTAATTCATAAAAAAATTTATTGACAAAATTTTGAAAGAGTAACCATCGAGTTTCATGCCGGTTCTTCTCGGTAGAATGTACATTTTGAACCGGCGGTAGCTTTAATATTGATGTAATTTTGGTTATGTATTGACTATTCAAAAGTGCTCGTGAGAACCTTGAATAAAGTATATTTAGATTTTCCTTTTTGTGGGTTGACATATTAGTGGTTACTAGCATCCAAATAAACTCAACTATAGTAGAATAATTAAAATAAAATCGTGCAGTTAGAGACACGAACTAAATTATGTCAGTAATTATCGAAAACCGGTAATTACCAAATGACTATGTTATTAGTTTTGTATTCTTTGAATTACATATTCTATCCACGTTTTCATTGTTTTTTGTTAAAAACAATGAAAATTCTTTAATTAAGAAGCATTGCTAATCCTAACAACAATAACCTCAGTTTTCATACAAAAATATTAATTAATAGAAAATTATGAGATGAAAGTAGCAACTCCTTTTTGTAGAGTCTGCTTAGAATAAAAAATTATAATTAGCTAATTATCCTTATTGTGATATTTTTTGAATTTGAGAGTAAATCTATAGAAGAATTCTTTTTTTCTGATTCCTTAATTTATTTTAAATAATAAATTAAATTTTTATTTCAAGAAATTTACGTCAAATTGACGTACCGAATTTCATCATTGTCAATAGTGATGTTCGTTTCTTATTTTCGAAAAGTTATCGATAATAAATCTAAACAAATCATTAAAACGTAATTATTATTCAATATTCGTAATGTAGTAAATTTTTTGAGTAAATATATTCAACGTGACTTACTCGTTAGTACATAAAATTACAATCTCATAATGCTGTGTGTAACAATGTATTAAAATGTAAACAGTTTTTAACATATTACGAGCGTATTAGTAATCCAAGTTCTATTTTTAGTCGACGCATATTATTACGACACTATTTATGTCATCTGCCGACTAATAGCTTTAGTTAACAATTTATTTTAAAACTAAAACTAGAAAAAAGTGTTTTTTGGTAATGTCATTAGGTAAATTAGCTTTTTATTGATAAACAAGATCTGTAGTTTAATAAACAATAATGCTAAAATCGGCTAAGAATTTATATTATGTTTCATAGCTTTTATTAATTAAATTTCACATTACTTATACATTTAATATTTTAGTCATTTTAAGTGACTGCAAATAACGTAAAATATATACAATTGAAGAAACTAAAATAGAAAGAATTAATTTTATGTTGAGTGTTAAAAATATATGGGCAGTCAATTATTATTTTACGAAATGAAAAAAAAAATGATTACTTTCAACTTGTTTTAAAATGTTATTACATAAAATAATACAAGTGGATTAGAAGTTTAAAAATTGGAAAAACGTTTTTTGGTTTATTTTACCGCAACTTAAGTAAATGAAATACGGTCATTCTTAAGTAAAGATAATAATAATAGTTTGTTAGTATCATATCGGTAAAGTACATAAAAATAAACCACTAACAACATTCGTGAATGTCAGTCCATAAAATACTGGTTAATAAATCACTGTTGCTAATAAAATTTGAAACACAAAAACGATTCAGCAGAAGCTGGGTTCGCGCCAGTTCTTTGTTGTTCTCGAGGAAAAAATAGAAAAAAAAACTTTCTACAAGCAATAATACTTTCCAATTTATATACGATTTCATCATATAGAAAAATATTTTTTTTACATGATAAAAGATAAACAGTCATTCTGTAATTCCAAGAATTCATGACGCTTTATAAGGAAAACAATACAAAAGAACAATGTAAAATATATGATGAAGTAACATATATTATGGCATATCAATACCATACGTATATCGTATGCATTTTAATTTGTTTATTTCAAGAATGAAAAACAAAACAAAAAAATACTCACACCGATGACGCGGTCCCTTGCAATCATTTTAAATTTATTCCACAAGGTAAATAACAATAAAAAAAATAACAGCGATGCACAAATATTCCAATACGAAACCACACTTGCCTCGTTTTAAAAACTATTTACAACTTTCAAAGTCTATCGGTATCTAATAAACGCATTCACGCGCCACAAACGGCGCTCACACTGCGACGGTATCATTTTTCACTTTTTTAACATAAAAAAATATTAATTATCCAGCACTTTTCGAGTCATAAAATAAACGATCACGACACTTTTGACGCTTACCGCACAAAACACATGTAGCGAGTCTAATTCGGATCGACTCCAACTTGGCAAAACACAAAAGTGAATAGTTTACCACTGATGCGTATGCTACAACCATATAACTACAGTGAACCAGCATGACGGTACTCCGTACGCGTGAGTGAGACAGAGCGCTAGTTATCAGCGCGAAAGGCGAACATGACGTGTAAGAAGGAAAAGGACAGATATATTTCATCCAGCTACGGATTTAGTATCCGGTATTCCCGTTCGAGAATTTGTATGTTTTGTGAGGTGTAGCTGCGATAACGCTGGTGGTGGTCAGCAGCTGACCTCTATAGATTATCTATAATTATAAATAAACTCGCAAAAGTGTTTAGAATTTTTATTAAACAACACCATTCAATGAGATCTTATCCAGAAAACCATTAAATGTATAAAATAATACAAAGTCTTATTGTTTATTTTTTAAAAAACATTTTTAAATAATATCTATGTATTTATTTTATATTGGCATTACTACTTAGTCGTTAATTTTACTGATTCTGTATATGACAATGTCTTTATTTAAACAAAAAATATACTACGGATTACTACGTTTATTTCAATATCAATATGTTACAATATTTATTCTATTAAAAAAAATCCAACAAATAATTAGGTATATATTAAAAAAAACATAATGCAGCATTATAATAACTATGAATACTCTATTACATGCATAATAAACATATTAATTATTCAAACAATTTAATTTAAATATCGATATAAATCAATTCGTATTATCGATATCACGCGTCACTAGACAAGACGTAATGTGTGGTAGGGGCACTGTTATGTACCAATGGTAAAATATTGTATTCCCGTTAGAATTTCACTTACTAACGCGAAAGTCGGCTAATTACATAGCTATCGTAAATTAAATACAAATAAGATGCATTCAAAAGACTTTTTTAACTCTACATGGATTCCGCATGTTCGTAAAAGATGTAACACTATGTACCTACCTACATTCGAAATACTTTTGTTAAAGAAAAAAGATACATTACATTAGTTGTTCGTCATGGTTTTACTCCTGAAAGAATTTATTATCAAAGCCTGTTGTTAAGTTATCTCTGGGGTTCTTGTTACTTGTTTATTCATAATTATTAATTTATTTCTGAGAGTAAAGACAAGCGATCTATCCTAGAGAGAGGGAGGGTGCGTACTGCCGATATATAATAATAACTAACTGATCAACGAGCTACCATAGACAAAATACAGTATTATTTACTTTTATGATATATTCCTAACTACTGTATTTTCGGCAGCAGATTTCGTAAAGATTGCGTATATAACTGTTATAGAGTTGTTTAAGACGACAATTACACTTATACATCTTGCTCTCAAGCTTTTATAAAGATTTAAATAAGTATATCTCGTTGCTTTTCACCTGAAAAGATTTACTGTCAGAGACTTATTTTTGACATTCACAGCTTTCGTAACTGCTTACGACGTATCTGTTATTAGGTTAGAGAATTGTGTTGTATTGCTTTCGAGAATAAAACTTACAGACGTAATTCTCGTCTAACAGTATCTAAAAAAATATGTGATCCTGTAAAGGTCAGACCAACTGAATTTTTTCAGTGCTATTTGGCAGAAGTGGGTCCTCATAAATCTACTGCTGACATTAGCCCAACCTAGGTATGTCAACACCACCCACACTTAATCCATATCCTAACTGATAAATGGGAAAGTATTTTTGTCTGTCTGCTTCATTTTCATGGCTAAGACGAATTTAATATATGAATTTAAGAAATAAGTTTAAATACTATATTCCGAGGAGCGACAAAATTGCGACCTAATAAAAAATAATCATTACGAATTACTGATTGGTTAGAACACATTAATCTAAAACTATGAAACGTTCAAGTCCTGGCAAGCAACGCTGAGTTTTCAAGTGCCTAAGTTTGTGGTTTAATTTATCTCGTGGTCGGCAGTGAAAGAAAACGTCGTAAGGAAACCTGCATGTGCCGGAAGAAATTCTGACACATGTATATCCGCCAACCCTGAGTGGAGTAACGCGATGGATTAAACTCTAAATCTTCTCCTTAATAGGAGAGCCCCGCAAGCCATTGCCCCGCATTGGACCCTTAACAGGCTTGTTACTTGACTTTTCTTTAAGTACGAAACAAGAATATAATCTTGTCTGAAATTATCAGCAAACTGTTCAGTTGTTTATATTCATACACCCGCCGTAGTCGAGTAAAAAGCTCTTGGCAAAACAATATAAACTAATGAAGAAACTGAGAGAGCAGGAAGCCTAAACCTTCCCCAATTATTTTTCTTGTTTCGTATTCCCCTGTTTCTCTCATTCCTTTTTAAGTTACGCATTTGGGGCTGCTCTCGTGCTGCAATGTTAATAGACGGTGGTGATCACTTGACGTCAGGTGAAAACACTGCTCATTTCCCTACTATTTTAGAAAAAAAAATCATTACATTAGCATGTCAAATAAGGATTTTAAAAAACTAGTTATTATATCGTCGGGGATATTTTTTATCGCTGATTATTCGAAAACTTGATCGATAAAATATAATATTAATTTTTGTTTGAAATGGTAGACTCTACAATTAATACCAAAACATTTTCATTAAAATCGGGTCAGTAGATTTTTTTAAAATAAACGCATCACACTCAACGGCCCCCATTAAGATCGCGTGACCTTGTGTCGGGGGTCCGGAAACACTCAACACTAACACAAACACCGAGACCACGACAAACATCCGTATGGCCAATACAGACTTTCCGTGAGCGGAGATCCAACCCGCGACCGTTAGCGCTTGTGTCAGTTGCAGTGACCACTGCGCTAACGTGTCTGTTAATTAAAAGATAATTATTTAAATAAGATTTATTTAAAAATTAAAACAACTCGAATAATTATGTCATTCAAGTATCTAAACAAGATAACGTATTTTGCTTTTTAAATAGATTAACATATTTTAAATCGTCTCGTCAAAACTGATAATATTGTAAACAAAGATGTTTTTTACAGTTTTTCTTACTTATGGGTGAAGCTAAAATCGAGGCTAAGACGCGGACGGGCACTAGTATGACATATTGATACAAGGCGAGGCGCAGTAAACATCGCCACCGATTAGCCGAAATTGATACCACGCGGCGAATAATCTACCCTTGTATACTTACTAAATGCGAAAGTTTGTTACTATCGATAGATATTTGTTCTACTTTCACGCAGACTCTTGAATACATTTTGATAAACCTTTCCACTATTGTAGCCAGAATTACAGATTATTTTAATCTGTATAACACGCGTTGGAATCTATGAATGCCTGTCTATACTAATATTATAATGTAGTAAAATTTGCTTGTAAGTTTATTTGTAATCTCTGAAACTACTGATTCGATTTGAAAAATAGTTTTTGATTTGGATAGTCCGTTTATTGAAGAAGGTTGACACTATATCTCATCACGCTACGACTCATATACAAGGTAGTAACCATAAACGCGACTGAAACCGCGATGGGCAGCTGATGGTAGAGGTAGAACAATTTTACTAGCCTCAACAGAATACTTCTGCTGTAAGTTATTGAGGGGTTGTGTATTCTGCTGATTCAAGATACTGCATCCGTTCAAGGTTACGCAATTATTTTATTTTAATATCATTCATAGAATACAAAATTTCGAGGAAATTAGTCTACTAGGAGTTGCTTAGACCCTTTGAACACTTAGAAAAGAGCGAGAAAACCTTTAAATTACTGAACTGATCTTCATAAATTGTAGCTAAGAACCATCTCGATTACATCAGCCTTCATTCATTAGGAATAATACCGATTAGTATACAGATACATCTCATCATCTCGGCTCATCCATTTTTTTATACATCATTAAAGGAATACACACAGTTCTATCCATTAGGCCATCTCGACTCATCGATTTAGTTTTTTTATACATATTAAGGTAGAGCCTAGCTGTAACCTAATGACTGCAGCTCGTATACGGGCTGGCTCGACCGGGCCAGTACCTCACTCTCACAGACGATCGACGTAAAATAAACACACACACAGTAGCTAAGTTGCGTACGGTGAGTAAGAGAGCCGGAAGCCTAATCCCCTGACCCATTCCTTTCCTTTCTTCCTATGCCCTTTTCTGCCTTATTCTTATTTTGCTGGCATCGAATTTTTGTGTTTGTGAGCTATTCTCAATAAAAAAAATACACCATTTATTTTTTATAAAATATGAAAATTCATTAAACAGACGCGTTGGCGCAATGGTCACTGCAACTGACTAAAGCGCTAACGGTCGCGGGTTCGATCCCCGCTCACGGCAAACGTGTGTATTGGCCATACGGATGTTTGTCGTGGTTTGAGTGTTTGTGTTAGTGTTGTGAGTGTTTCCGGACCCCGACACAAGGTCATGAGATCTTAATGGGGGCCGTTGAGTGTGATGCGTTATTTATTTATTATTTATTTATTAATATGAATACTAAGTACCTAAGTGTGTTATACGCTTATATCGACCGGCGGTAAAACATGGCGATGGGCTCGTCACGATCATTATACATAATAATTTCTAATGACTTATTAAGTAAATAATTTATTCTTGATAATGGAATGTTTTTAGATGTCTAATTAAAAGTATTCTTTATAACGTTACATGAAAAATAACAAATATATGCGTCATAATATGATTAACAGAATTAAAAGCATAATTTAAAGACGCGTGTCAATATATATTTTTATGCTGATTCATATTTAATATAACTGGTCATATCGCTATAACTAATGGTAGTAATACCTTTTTATTGCCCGACGTTGACTCCAGTCTGCTCGTGACCACGGCGAATGTAACTTCGTCGAAACTTCGAGCAATAAAAAGGTATTACTACTATTAGTTATCGCGATAAGACCCGTTATATTAAATATGAATAGTATAAATCGCGAAAGTTAAAAAAAAATAATTTATGCTCATATCCTTAAGACTTTTAAATAGATTGACATTTATTTTTGTGGTTAAAGACATTTATTTCTCAAAAGAAATTACATTTCACTTAATGAGAAAACAAAACAAAATATTACGTACTAATTTAGTTGTGAGCGTTTTAGACTGATATGTACATTTTTTTACATAATCTTTCACAATATGATTTACATATTATAGTTAATAGTTAATATAATATAGTTTTTTTTTTAATAATAATAGGTATATAAAACAAACTATATTTTAATAACTAAGAAAATAAAAATGTTTTAAAGTGGGTTGTACAAAATATTGTTCTATATTGGTTTTAACGTAATGATTTTTAATAAGACATACCCACATTTAACTTTGTTGTGAATGCAGTGCCGGATTCAAGACGTTAATTAATAACATTATTTGTTACATATTTTTTAAATTTATTTTTATAAATGTTAAATTTTTTAAGTTCTTTTATTTCTTGTGGTATTTTGTTATAATATTGTGCTCCTTCAAATAGTATGGTTTTCTTGCCACAGTTGGTGCGTGTTTTGGGTAAATATAGATTATTTGCATTTCGAAGTTGTCTTTTCCCCTTTTGTGTATTTGTTAAGAAAGTTAGTTCCGACTGCAGAGTACCGTTTAAAATTTTGCGAATAAGAATACATGTATTGTAATAATAAAGTTGTTTTTTTTCTTTGTATACTTTATTCGTAGGTGTTAGAAGTTTGTAGTGAAAAAGGAGTTTTACAATTTTATTTTGCGTAATTTGCAAATCTTTTAAAGCCATTTTCGAGGCTGCGTCCCATATTTCTATTAGGTAGTTTAAGTGAAGTTGAACTAGCGAGTAGTATAACATATAGCAAACACGACGGGGAAGACAGCGTATTATACCACGTAAGGATCCAAGCAGGGATGATAATTTGCACCTAATTTTATCAATATGTGTAGTCCATGTTAGACCACTATCTAAAACCAATCCTAGATATTTTTCACTAGTAGTTTCATTAATTATGATATTGTTTATAGTAAGCGGATTATAATGTTGTATTTTTTTATTTTTGGATTTAAATATTATATAGTGAGTTTTGGCTATATTGATGGTAAGTAGATTACATTGAAACCATCTGTGCAATATATTAAGATTTTTTCAATGTTCGAAATATGGTTTTTTTAACAAAAAAGTGGGTATTTTAAATCTATGCACTTTCAAATAATATATTTTATTGTATACAGGCATTTCACCCGCAATTTCATCCGTGAAGAATTCGGTTTTATTGCGCTCTTGTTTGCATCGCATTCACACAGGGACCGTGTATTTTTTAGAACTAAGAATAGCCTATCGCGATTTTAAGGATGAAATGAAAATGTATTAATGTATCGCAATGGGTCACGCAGTTTTTAAATGTATTCATTACAAACAAACAAAATACAAAACTTTTTTCTTTATGATCCTTCCAGTTTCTCTCGTTTATGGTTACTGTTTCGCTCCTAAGATTCGTAGCGTGGTGTAATATAGCCTATAATCTTCTTCTGACTGATCGATCAACGCAGTGCTAAAACCGCTTGGTCTAGAAACATGAAATTTTGCACAAACGTTCCTTAAATGGATGCTGATAAGCAATAATGTGTCAACCCACAAAAAGTTGAATTTGGAGATATTGACGTACACTGATAGTGCATCATGTATTTAACATTATTCAAAAAATTTCAAGTCATCTAAAGTAAATAAATACCTAAAAAAATATTAAATGAAACGTTTTCAATATTGAAGTGTGTGCCATATTTTGAAATATAAAATAATCTCCTGTATTAGAAAAACTTATTATTTGATAAAACTTTTCCTTATACCAATCTGGTATATATTCACTATAGATTTTATCAAAGTAGACAAGAAAAGATGGATTTATACATTTTCAAACTAATTTGTTAAGAATAGGCTTGACATCTTTAGACACCAATTTCACAAAATGAAGTCTGTGTGGCTTGACACATTATTGCTTATCTGTGTCCAAATATCGTTAGTGTGCAATAAGAAAAGATTTTAAAAAATCTATCCACGAAGAGTTTCAAAAGAGGGTTCAAAGTTAGGTATAAATAAATAAACGCATCACACTCAACGGCCCCCATTAAGATCGCGTGATCTTGTGTCGGGGGTCCGGAAACACTCACAACACTAACACAAACACCCAGACCACGACAAACATCCGTATGGCCAATACAGACGTTTGCCGTTAGCACTTGAATCAGTTGCAGTGACCACTGCGCCAACGTGTCTGTCCAAAGGTATCAAGGTATCAATATAACTAAGTACACGCGTGCGTAGCGGCGGGAAACTTCTAGTATTAGTATAGATTATTGTATCTATCTTTCTATCTATATATATAAAATTACTTTTCCTGACTGATTTATTAATGCAAAGCCTAAACCGCTGGGTTTAAAAACTTAAAATTTTGGCTGTATGTGTCTTTTAGGGTATAAGCATCCACTAAGAAAAAGTTTTTCGATTTTTCGACCCCTAAGAGGGTTAAAAGGGGTTAAAACATTTATATGGAAAATCTTATGCCGTGGTCATATTAACTAAAATTTAACACACATACTTCTGGATGATAGTAATGAAATGTAAACCATAAAACGCACGAATATCATCCCCTATTGAACTGCAAGTGTGTGATGAACTTTGTATGGACAAAATTAATTTTTTTGGTCGATTACCTTAAACTTAGCATAAATATTCTTTAAATAAATATCTATATAACCAAATTAAAAAATTACCCCTTACAGTTGTGCTAGGGCGTATTAAAGTATATGCGGACAACGCCGTTAGAAACAGCTAGTATTTCATACAGCAGGTGTACCTGTTGCCTCATAAATAAATTCTTCTCACGGTAACGCAGACCTTAGCAAGAATAGAAGGGACGACCACAAGAAGAACAATCAAAGTGTGTCAATGACTCTTACAACATGAAATGCATGGTGTTATTAAAAAGAATCCAGACACGAAAATTTTTGGAATCACACTGAAGTCGAGAATCATATTGGTTCTGCCTTACTACAAAAGATTTAAACATACGTAAAACACGTGTTTATAATATCCATACTACAAATCCGCGTCTAAGAACAGTTTTCAGTTAAACGTGCTTTAGACGTTGCTTAATTAATGATAAAATAGAATTGTTATTAATGAAAGGATTTAGAAAGGGAGTGGTGGTGTAGGCTTCTAGGTATATTATCCAGGTTACGTCAATTTACTGTGAGTGTGTGGTACCCGGTCGAACCCACACATGTACGAGCTGTAATCTGTAGGCTACCGAATATCATTTGTTACCAAGACAAGCATTCCTTGATCCCTGAGGCTGTCGTTCTCAAAAGTCTTATAAACTTAGAAGCGGTCTTCAAACGTCTAAAAAAAGAACTCGTCAAACGAGATCTAGAGGAAATAGAGTTATTTAACGGTTTTTTCTATTATAAAAGGAAAAAATATTGTAATTATGACATTAAAATTGTATATTTCTGAGAAAATGATATTAGTAATATTTTTGATAATGGAATTTTAAAAGTCCTTTCGGATTCCGCACCCAGAAGACTCAAGGAGACCATATTATTAAGGCGATGTCTGCGCGTCCATTCTTAAATTAGTGTATCTTTTGAAACGTAATAGGAAATTACTTGGAATTTTTACAGGATGTCTACTATTAAAACGAATGCACCAAGCAGTATTGTAAAGTTAAGTAGAAAAATCCAGAGCATGTATATGAAATCTATTATTTTCGTTTATATCCTTACACTATCAAACTTGGAATAATTATAGTTCGATTTGATATTCTGGCACCTATAATGACCGTTCTATTCTATTCTGTTCTATTCTGACTAATGATTGAGTATGGTAGGTAAGATCATTTTTGGACCTACGTGTCAATTAACGGGCTTGTTAAAACTAATTTTATTATAATAAAAGGAACAGATTTTTAGCATTAAATAGTATAAACGTAACATATCAATAATGATGAAGTATCATCGGTTCAAACAGGTCAAGCATGAATCGTTTGTGAAAATTACGGTAACCTCGTTGCGCGAGTTTAATTCGCGCTTTGCTAATTTTAATTTTATTCATCTATGTTAAGTTATCTCTGGGGTTCTAGTTACTTGTTTATTCGTAATTATGAATATATTTCTAAGAGTAAAGACGAGCAATCTATCCTAGAGAGAGGGAGGGTGCGTACTGCCGATATATAATAATAACTAACTGATCAACGAGCTACCATAGACAAAATACAGTATTAATTACTTTTATGATATATTCCTAACAATCTATACTTATATTATAAAGAGTATAGAGATTGTGTAGGTAATCTCTGAAAATACTAATCCGATTTGAAAAAAATATTTTTAATGGAGATAGCTCGATTTTGAGAAAAGTTAGAGACTATATTACATCACGCTATGGCTCATAAGAGAGAAGCAGTAACTATAAACGCGAGTGAAACCTCGAGGGGCAGCTAGTATTAAATAAAATATCATAAAAAGTTGCAATCACAATGCAATTTTACTTCACGCCTGTTCATGTTCTGTTATCGCTTTAAAAATACTTTGATATTAGCTGTAAAACATGCATAAGTGTTATTTGATGAGTCATTTGAAATGTTATTTACAAATTAAATTAAAAAAATAAACAAGAAATATATAAATTGTCGTCATTTCCATACATGAATATTTATTAGCTGAAGCGATAACGATTATTAGGGCAGAATCTAATCCACAACTACACAACCATAGGGCTACTAAGACTTATCCTACTACTAAATTCCGTTAGTTTGCGCGGGTGTCGTAACGGTCAAAGAAAAAAAGTTTTACACGATCAATCGATAGTATAACAAAATAAACATGAACGCGAGCAAAAACTAATCTATATTAATATTATAAAGAGGTAAAATTTGTTTATAAATTTGTATTTAGGGCTTAGTCACTGATCCGATTTGAAAAATTCTTTTTGCGTAATATGGGCTATATTTAAGAAGGTTATAGGCATCAATACATCATGCTACATCAGTAGCCATAAACGCGAGTGAATCTGCGAAAGGCAGCTAGTAGGTAATTATTATAATAATTATAAATCGTTTTTGAGTTCTAGATTTCAAATAAAACGTGCAAGAGTCTACACGGAAAATAAAACCGTGACATATGTATGTATTTAAGCTCCGTTTGATAAATTGAAAATTTGAATGCCTTATTTTCAGAAATAGCATTTCACGCGGCAGTAAGAAATTGCTCTTATAAAATCAACAGGATCGATGATAGAATAACGATTTCAAATTCATTAGTAACGATTCTCTATGGTCTTGTTACGTAGTTTGGGTTTTGATTTTTTTCACTTAATTACCTTTTCCAAGTAAATGCTATCATTGCTTTTTTTAAATTTATTTATTATAATGACTATAATAACATTAACAATGTAATCTTAAAAGCTAAGAGTATATACATTTGAATGTGATCAGGAGCGTTTACGACAGGCTAATTATACACCTTTATAAAACATTTAAACATGCTAAACTAGACATAAACATTAAAGTTAATTGTATTCATTATTTACATTGTATTTAACCTATATGAAAACATGACCAATATATATCATTGCTATTAACAGGATTTCAAATTATTCACGCTGTATCTGTTAGAAAATTTTCAGAACTTCAACCAACCAATATGTAGATATCCTCACAATGTTTTCCTTCTTTATGGGACACGAAATCATAAAAACTGGTGACTGTCAAGAAGGCTTAATATCGAAAAAAAATCTTATTCATTTTATTTGAATATTTTTGAGGTTATGTATTTGTAAGTTGCGTAAGTAACTCTGTCTGTGTATTACGTAATCACGCGTAAACTATTAAATCATTTTAATTGAAATTTGGTACAGAGATAGTCTAAAGCTTGAGAAAGGACATAAGCTTCTTTTTAATAAAAATAAATAAATAATAGAATGTGAATGCATACATTCTGTGTATCATTTTTTTTTAATTCTCAAAGTTCAACTGATCATCGTAAAAAAACGAACATACACAATAGGAAAAAAACTATTTGAGATATTTTTTTAACCTACTTCCGAAAAAAGGAGTGGATTCTCAATTCATTGGGGATTTTTTTATTTATACTTCCTATTCACTCGAAAACGGTTTCACTGTTTTGATTAATTGTTTTTTCTTATAGCATGTACTATTTGCGTAATTTTCATCAAAATCGGTTTAGTAGTTTGATTTTAAAATCAAAAGAATAACTATGACATTTAAGTCAACAAAATTACGTATTTTGATTATTAATAATTCATTACATGTAGTTGAATTTCGACTAATAGGCGAACACTAGATCCAATTTAAACTCTACTTAAAATTTATTCTTAACGTTTTTCAATCAAAATAAATCAATTAAAATTGTTAAAGGCACGACACAAACGCCTGCTAATTGCTGGTTAAAGTTCTGATTTCACGGAGCCTGCCTACTCGCTGTCGTTAAGTTTATCAACATTGATAAAGCAATTCCTTGTGTTATGTGGGTCGACGCAGCACTTGTATTTGCCATGAGCTACAGTACTAACGACAATGGTTCTTTTTGTAAAATGTCTGGTTTTTATTTTTAGAAAAAAGAACTGGGTTTTTGTTATAAAGTAAATTAAAGTTAGCTAAAGAAAATATATATTAAACTATTTGCATCTTAATTAATACAAAAAAAAGGATTATTTTTTACAAAACATTGTAGACCTCATCTAAGCCACTGCATCTGGGTAAAGTTCCCAAAATACTGGCAGCATTACCCCGTTGAATGGCCAAGCTGATCCTTTGAACGAGGGAGCTGCTAGCTCTTGGGTCCCCAGTTGACTCCCAAAGCCTCTTTGAGAGGTCTTTAAAAAGAGAACGTTTTTGTTGTTTATTATTTAGATTAGATTTATCTTTAGTAAAAGTAAAGTAACAGCCTGTAAATGTCCACTGCTGGGCAAAGGCCTCCTCTCCTATTAAGGAGAAGATTTAGAGCTTAATCCACAACGCTGCTCTATGGATGCTGATAAGCAATAATGTGTCAACCCACAAAAAGTCAAATCCGGAGATATTGATGTATTCTGATAGTGCATCACCTATTTAACACTATTCAAATTTTTTTAAGTCATCTGAACTAAATAAGTACGGAAAAGTGTTATTTAATTTAATGTTTCGAATTTCAAGTGTGGCATATTTTGCAATTTATACAATAATCACATATATTTAAAAAACTTATTATTACATAAAACTATTTACTATATCATTCTACTTTCAATTAATTATACTTTATATAAAAATAGAAAAGAAAAATTTGATATATACTTCTTCCAACAAAATTTATTGAGAATCGGTTTGATATCTTTAGAGGCCATTTTCTCAATATGATATATGTGTGGCTTGTCACAGTATTGCTTATCAGGATCCTCATATGTGTCAGAATTTCTCCCGCACATGCAGGTCTCTTCACGATGTTTTCCTTAACCGCGTCTATCTTTAGTAAATACAAATATTATAAATGCGAAATTAACATTATCAGTCTGTTATTTAGGCTGTCTTTGTTTGTTATATTTTTACGTCTAAATTATTGAATTAATTTTGGTGAATTTTGATGTGGAGTTAGAGAGATTAGAGCAGGACTTGGCTACTTTGTGTTGTGAAATTAACGAGAAGGAACGATGTAAGGGATGAAGTTTCTACACAACGGGGTTCAGCTAGTGATTTTAAGCGTTAGAATTTTATTCGAAATTTGTTTAGTCACAATTTCGAAACCTTGCTAGAAACACCGAGTGTCTCATCTCATCATGAAGTGCTTATATTTTTATGGGAACATCTTGAGAAAAAAGTGTCTGCCAACAGTATATATCATATCCCCCATTCCGCGGTTAAACAACATGGCGGATTACGGCTTTATAGTTAATACTTTAATAGGTCTTTGTCCTATAGAGGGATATACAGTTATTTAATAGACCTTGACTACATTCATAATATCTAACAAGCCTCCGTGAGTTAAGTTTTAACCCCCGACGAAAAAAGAGGGGGGTGATAAGTTTGACCGCTATATGTGTCTGTGTCTATCAGTGACACTGTAGCTCCTAGACGGGTGAACCGATTTGGATGCGATATCTTTTATTTGAAAGAGGGTTTTCTAGTAAAGATTTTTAGATATGTTCTACGAAAATCGGTCCAGTCATTTCAAGATCTCTACTTTTTAAATGTTTTTGCGTCGAGGGTATTTTCAATTTTATTGTTGATAGAAAGATTTCGATGATATTATTTTGGTGTACAAGTATTTACATTTCTTACTCTTTATTCCGACAAAACATTATACTTTCTTCGTAGGACATGTAGAATACTTTATTGACTGACAAATTGCGAATTTAATACCTGAAGGCATTCTCTACCAGCCAACTTTTAAGGCAATCAGAAAATCATGAATCTACAGCAGAAAGTATGAATATTTAATCTAAAAACAGTGAGATGGAATAAATTATATCTCATGAAAGATAACTTTTGTAAAGATTACTAGTGCGATAACACCAAAAGCAAAGGATACGAATGATAATATAAAACCATAGAAAAATAAACATGATTTTATAACCTTTATAAAGTCTTGGCTTATTGGCAACCTGCAACCAGCTATCAATTGAATGGAGAGAATATCTTTCCAACACGAGAATTCGAGGTTGTCAAATATGGAAATGGTCAAAGATTTTAACGTCTTAGTAGGAACGTAACGTCTCTATAGTTCTAAAATATTATAGGAGGAATCGAATTTAGTCATTGTCGTTTAGATTTTCCTATTATAATTGGTTATAAAAATTACTTAAATTTTTCTTATAACTATAATAAGAAATAGCGCATCTAGATTGATCCTACATTGTTAGTACGTAAAGAACGTCTTAGCAACAGCTCGTTTATAAGTATTGAAACAGCACCTATTTTATTGGATTTACGACCATAAAGAAAATAAATCGTTAAATCAAAAGGAACATTAAAAACAGACGTTTATGGTACTATCGGTGGTGCGCTATCGCAGCAACATTAGAAATGTAGAAAAGTCCTCAACAATTGTTTCTTAAAAACACTTGTGCAAACGGCATTAGGTTTTCGAACAGTGTTACAAGCGCGCGCGCGGGTTGCGCGTGACAAAATGGCGGATTTTTTTTTTTTTTGTAACATTACGTAAAACAACCCCAGTTTTGTGATGAGGACGACCCGAGCGGATGAGCAAACTGTATCCTGGACCAGTTTGTTCGCCCCGGCTCGTGTCGTCTGGGTCACAATGTCAGCGTGGATAATCTTGACACGTGAGCAGCCGGCGGTCCTCGTAGGTAACGTGCACATTATTGCCTCTTTTTATTATATATGATGATATTAACTGTTTTATCGGCATATGTTATATATAAACTTGGATTTAATATTGGAGTTTCAATATTTTTAAATAATATTGGGTAACAGACTCAATTCGAGATATCAGTCTTATTAACGTGTTAGATTACTTCTATCGTGTAAGGTTCCTTCGGAAGAACCAACCCTAAAGAAAGTTCCTTTAAGACAAGTTAATTATATATTACAGATATTTGTAAAAGACTGTATAGTAAATTTCATTTGCAATAATAACATCTACTTAAGAAATCAAGTTTTTTATATGATATTATTTTTAATATAACTCGCAAAAGGTATAACGTACTTAAAAATGATAAAAACCTTATATAAGAGCAGAATAACATTTCAATTAACATGGTAATAGTCTTCTGCTGGTTCTTTGTTTTTCATTCTAAAAAATTTAAAAGATTGAAATTGTTAAAAGACCAGTATATTTATGTACAAATCATGAAAATCGCGATGAAAACTAATAAAATGATCTTATTGAAACGGCTAAGTTTTACATTGCAGTAGACCCTACAACCTACAAATATTATATTATACTGTAACAGCCGATAAATGTCCCACAGTTGGGCAGGATGGGATATGCTTTCTTTCTCTAATAGGAAGATGGCTAGATGGCTATGGCTTATTCCACGAATCTGCTCTAATGCGGATTAGCGGATTGACATATGGCAGAATATCTCCTTTTTATTTTCTTCCTTTCTCTCATTTTCCTTCATCGCCGATCAGGAAATGAATTTAAACACAAATGCTCTTCAAAATTCAGCGGTGCTAGCCCAACTGATCTTAAACTCTCGATCCTCGATTGCGTTCACAGTGGTTTAACCACTGATCTATATCGGCTCAAAAAGTATTATTAATTCCAACAATATTTTATAACATATATTTTACGTTTACTATGCAAAGGTCGTTATTTATTATCTTGAAAATCTGTTGGCCGGTGTTTATTATCTTGAAAAATAAATTATATCAAAATTTTATTGGAAATATCTATTCTAATCTCATTCTAACCACACATGAACCCAAGCTCTGTTCGGTATAAATGTTTTTCTCATATAAGAAATATTAACCTAATAACGTTGAATTTTGTATCTAGGGAAGCTTGTAACTTTTGTGCCATAAAAACGTGAGAGGTGAGGATAGATGTAGGCCTCTTCTAAACTCTACTGTAATAAACGGCTTTAATGAGACTTATAAATTTTCGGGGAAATTGCCCATTTTTTCCGTTGTTATGCATTATCATAAATTTTATGACATTCTTAAGAAATATTTGGCATGTAAGAAAACATTAGATCTTGATATGACCGGAACCCAGTCCAGTGTACGACTTTACTAATACTGACTACATTAAACGAATGGGCATGACAAGAGTTATATAATTTCTAAATAACTGAGATTAGCATTTAGCAATTCTACCGTACCTGCGTGGTGCCTGGATAAAATCTAGTTTATCTTTGTACATTTTGAACTTACAAACCCCATCGGACCCTACCCTTGGACTGACCCTCCCATGTAAAAGCTATTACTATATTACTACGCCCGTGAAAGAAAGCTATGAGGTAACAAACATAAAAAACCCTACGAATTCACAGCATCCTCCTTTCTTGAGGTCTGTTGGTTCATCTACATAAAATATTATAAAGAGAAAAGATTTAATTCCTTGTTTGCGTTGAATGGACTCCGAAACTACTGGACTGATTTGAAAAATTCTTTATGCGTTGGTTAGCCCGTTTATTCAAGAACGATATAGGCTATACTACATCACGCTACAGAACACAGAAGCGTAGCTGCGAGTATAACCGCGAGGGGCTTGACTTTTCCAGACGAGGGACTTTTGTCCGTCACTAAATAAAAGCGTTTGTTTGGAAGGCAGGTTTAGTCCGTCAAGTGCATTGTGTTATTAACGATCAATAGACACATTATACACGATTATTATACACAAATATATTTTGTTTACATTTTATTTATCTAAATATATATAACTCAAACTGTGACTGACTGGCATAGTGATCTATCAACGCGAAGTCTAAACCACTACGGTACGGTACGGATCGGGCTGAAATTTGACATGCAGGTAGATGTTATTTATTTATTTATTTATTTATTTATTTATTTATTTATTTATTTGGACTGCCAACAAAGTATACACAAATATAACAATTTACTTATGGTTACATAAATGTGCTATGTGCTACCTCAGTTAAAGGCAATCACTACTTGCTAAAAAGTTAGTAATAGAACATGCATAAAGAAATTAATTGGTTATTGTTTTGGCACTATAAGCATGATGAACAAATATATAAAAATAATATTTAAGGAATAGGTTTACACAAGCTATGAAATGCTTAATAATAATTAAAACATTTCCGAATAGATTTTTTGAATTATGACGTCAGCCATCCGCTAAGACAGGATTTATTTAATTCTATCCCCAAGGAGATAAAATATGGGATGAAAGTTTATGTAAAACTTTGTCAATTTTAAACCGATCCGGCTGAGACTTGCATGCATAAAGCCACTAGCATCTGCGATGTCATCACAAAACAAAGTCGCGAGCACCTGCTGGTTACACATATATACCGACAGTCAAAAAACACCCCGAAAATTGTTCCTCGTCTGCGCAGACCTTTAAACATATATTTTTTTACGGCGAACGATTACAAAACAGCATTATATCTTACATAAAACTTTACACTCTCAAGAACAATTATTTAGTCGTGATTTTTAATCGAGGCGTCCTACAAGCGTTATCGGGTCGTTATTTCGAAAATTCCGCCTAGAAACAATGCAGTCATAAACTCTAGTCATAACTGGGGCGTGTTGTAATGATACAGGGAATTAGCGACGTTATTACAAATGTACAATGATTACTATCGACTGTTTGTAATTTTCAAGTAAATAATGGGAATTTTCTTTAGAATTCGTAACGTTAATACTTTACGAAACGCTGTATTTCCAAAACAGTTAACTAGCTACTATATATATGGATGCTGATATGCAGTATTGTGTCAAGCCACACGAACTTCATTTTGAGAAAATGGCGTCTAAAGATGTCAAACCCATTCTTAACAAATATGTTTAAAGAAGTATATATCCACCTTTTCTTTTATTTTTTCATAAAAGGTATAATGAATTGCAAGCAGATTGATATATTTAATATATTAACTAATAAAAAGTTTTTCAAATATTTAAGTTTATTGTATAAATTGAAAAATATGGAACGCACTTGAGATTCGAAACAATTAATTAAGATTTTTTTTTCGTACTTTTTTAGTTTATATGACCTTATTTTTTTGTAATAATGTTACATAGGTGATGCAGTATTAAAATACATTAATATCTCAGAATTTGAGTTTTTGTGGTTTGACACATTATTGCTTATCAGCATCCATATGTGCAATAAGCCTTAACAGGGGCAAGCTGAATTTTGTTTTAATTTAAAACAGAAATGTAGAATTAGTGTACGGGGTATGTTACACTAATTCTACATTTTTGTTCTCACTTTTCAGTTCAGTGTCTAGGCTAACGTTTTTTTAACAACACAATGGCAAAACGAAAAGTGATCCTTGCAAAAATTATAATTTCAAAGGCTTCTAATGTGTAGATAGGCTTCCGATTTTTGTATAAGAGGAAACAATTTTAGTGTTCTAACGAAACTAAGGTCCATTGCTCTTTTAAAATGTATCTTATAATTTTCATGCAATACGTTTTAAAGACGAACAATATTTTTAATATGAACACATTAATAATAATAAAATAACCACGGCACCGTGGCTCATATGATGTCATACATCCTTATTAATCACTACCATAACAACAATTTTTAATCTATCATCGCCACAGATTATAATGAAAGTTTCTTTATTGAAAAAAAAACAATATTTCCAAAGCGTAAAATTGTCCGAGCTCTTATCGTAACCATAAAAGACTTTAAGTATAAAAATAATAGCATAGCAATAAATCCTCGTGGCTCGCGTCGATTTCGAACGTTTAATCAAATGCTATGAGCTCCCTTATCGAGCTTTCGGGTTTATTGGATCGGTTACAGCTGTGTAACGCCGCGTGTAATACGCGTTGGATCGTAAAACTGTTGTTTTTCAATTTGTTTTGAAATTAAAATGAAATTAACTATAAGTTCACATTTCAATTTCAAAATATTTTATAAAATTGAATAGCCCTGTTTCCCTTTTCAACTCTTTAGGCTTACTTTAAACGTTTATTTTATATACCTATGTATACCTTTAACTTTTAAACAGATATAAATGTGTTTAGTATCGAAACACGCGTAGTATATAAAGGTGATAGTGTATATAATGTGCGCTCCCCTAATATCAGGCTTTCATAAATTTTAAATGTTAGGTATAAAGGAAGAAAAGAGATGAAAGATTACCTGGTTCGATGTTAATCCTGTAGAGATTTTTATCTACACCAGAGTAGCCACAAATGCATTGCCAGCTAAAAAAGCTTTCAGCTCTCTTCATCGAATCGTCGTAAGAAAAGCAATATTTGCTGTTTCACACCGATATTGCTGTGAGAGTATGGTACTGCCGCGTTCGGGCCAGTCCGTATACGTGCTGCAGTCCGTTTACTACAGCTAAGCTCTACCTTAATGTTTTGTTATCACTGGGGTTCTAGTCTCTAGTTTATATGTTATTGAGGGTGCGTACCGACGATACTAACTAATCAACGAGATACCATAGACAAAATATATTATATATTTACATTTAGTAAAATAGGTATAATAACGGTTGCGAAACACTATATATATAACAATATTATACATATCCATAATAATATTGATTTTTTTGAGAAAATTAGTGACTCGCATTGTTTTAAAACATAATTTTTTGAAAAGAGTACCTATCGAGTTTCTTGCCGGTTCTTCTCGGTAGAATCTACATTCCGAACCGGTGGTAGCTTTTCATTAATTTAAGTAAGTTTTATTTGTTTTGACGATCCAAAATTGCTTTTAAAAGCCTACTTGAATAAAGTATTTTTTTATTTTGATTTTATGATGTATTCCTAACTCTCAGTAATTACACACTGATAGAGTTCGAATATCAGTTCACACACTTATTTCAAAATTATAAAAAGAGCGTTAGGAGCTCGACACCATGTGTGGCTTGACGATGCGTAAATTTTTTAACCGCCTACCCTCCAGGTATGCGATAAGGATTGTAGGACGAATGTCATTGGATGCGTTCAGGAATAATCAGGAATCGAAACAATGAATTTAAATTATTTTATTTTCTATACTAATGTTATAGAGGTAAAATTTGTTTGTAAGTTTGTCGCACGAAGGAATAACCATAAGAGCGAAATAGCGAGGGCCAGCTATTCTCGAATTAAAAATAAAACACATATTTAAAGCTCCATCATTTAATATCGATCATCATTGTAATAATCCACTATTTGTTATCATTTATTGATTTTCCAGACATCACACGAGACGAAGATATGACATAGATTAAAAATATATTTAAATAGTAGTAGATAGATATTTTTTTTTATATATAAATCTTTTCAATTCACTATGTTACGTTTTTTTTTTAATTTTTCGCAATATAACACAATCAAAGTTGCCAGTAGCAAAATAGTAAACAGTAGAATAAAAGGATATTGCTCTCTTTGGTAAATTGTAAGGAATTTCAGGACGAATAACATTTAAATAACAACCCTATTTTAAATGTAATCTATTTTATTTTTATTAATATATTTAGTGTTACTTATTTTTAATAGTGATTAAATTTTTTTTTTGTCTACGGTGAGTTTATGAATAGGTGTGGTTTATTATAATAAAGTTTATGATATATAAGATTTGGATGTTGATAAGCAATACTGTGTCAACCCACAAAAAGTGAAATTCGGAGATGTAGATGGATATAATGCGTAATGCATGAAGAATTATTCAAGAATTTTTCAAGTCATTTAAACTAAATAAGTACGGAATAGTTTTTTAATTTCATGTTTCGAATATTGAAGTGTGCTCAATAAATTTTTGTTAAACTTATTATTAGATAGATAAAGCTTTTTATTATACCAATGTGCTTTTAATTCACGCCTTCAAACAAAGTTAGGAATAATTTTGACATCTTTAGGCGCCATTTTCTTAAAATGGTGTGAGTGTGGTTTGGCATGGTATTGTTTATCTGCGTCCATTTAATAAGCAAAATAAAAAAAAAAACAATACAATTAACATTTATTCAATTTATTCGCTACATATTACGTCTTAGAACATAATTAAGAGACTAATAAAAATTTAACTACATTTTTTAGTGCCGAAGCAGATTTGGATGCAAAATATATTGTGTCAACATTTGTGCTGTTTGGTTATTCGGAGACAAAACTATTTCGTTTATACATATATTGTCAAAAATAATATTACAACGACAATACAAAAATATTTCAATTATTACAAAAAAAAATAGTACAATTATATCAAAATATTACAGCGCATAGATAATAAAAAATAATTATGGATACACAAGTTTCATTTTCGTGATCTTATGAAATAATTTTTTAGATCTTAAATTTACGTAATTAACCTTAGCCTGTTGCACAAAAATAAATCAACGATATTCAAACATACAAGATTCAATAAAATCTCATAATAAATTCTTGCATTACACAATATGAGCGATTTACAATTAGTAACACCACACTATATTCTCTAGAGCTCAATCAAAATAGGAATATTTATTATTTGGAGCCGTATTTCTTTTTACAGAAGTCTTTGAAAAGCGAAAGCTATTTAACAGTCCATGCTCCGTGAATTTTCAGATATATTCGTTTTAATCATTGAGCGTTTAAAATTAAAAACACTATTTACAATAAATTCTCATTCTTAATATTAGATTACAAATATGGGCGTACAAAACGAAAAATAAAAATTAAGATTTTTTTTATTTTTACCCTATTAACGTTAACGTCATACATTTTTAGGTGCCCATGAGTGACATGATCTTAGACAATTCATATTTATAGTAATTGAATCATTTATTTGGACAAAATTATTTAATATTGCAATAATTAAAACGGAGACAGATTTTATATATTTATTATTACGGAACCTAATTTACATTTCTGTACAGGATAACTGGAAAAATATGCGAGTTTTTCTTTCAATTCCTCGATAATTTAACGCTTAAAAATACTCAAATATTGAGATACTCCCTTCACGCGAACATTCCTAACATTGCATGTATATTTAAAGACATTCTAATTTTTTTTAATCTATATATTTCTTAGTTGTCTGTGAATCCATAAAGCTTATTTCTACATAATTTTTCTGTCAATTTTCAAAAATACTTACTATTTTCTATAAAAGATATTCTTTCAAACTATGTGTGTTATCAGAGCATATTTACATAAGCTAAACTTTATCATCCGCCATTTTATTTGTCTATGGTATAAACTACGTTATATTGAAAATAATATTGTCTATTCCTTCCCGAATATAGTCATCTCTTAAAACGTTTTGTACAATTTTGTACATCTTTGTTCAAATTTCATTCCAACTTACAGATATTATATTCTAATTATAATTACAAATGGTAAATTTTTGACAGCTCTTTATAATCTATTTTAACGCAAAATAAAATGTACTATTTACACTACAGAGTTTTGCATTAAAGCAAGTCAAATAATTGTTCTACCATGTTATATCGATGTCTTACACACGCATGTATTTAATGCGAGAAAGAGATAGAGAATTTCAGTGTACACCAAGTTCAAAAATAAAACAGTAAAATACGATTTTGTAAATTCTAGTGACACAAGTTACATTTTCCTACTTAATCAAAAATAGACTTTATAATGACACAATTAGGACATATATTTGAGTAACTCCGCGATAGCGCTGCGTCACCAATACTTTTATATGACTACGATAACATTATTAAATTCCTCGCTGGACTATTAACACACGAGATGACATTTTAATTTCCACTAACAATATACTTTCATCTCTCTTTTTCAGTACTAATGAAAAGAGATGACAATATATACTAGAAATGTAACGAATATTTGACAAATATTAGTACATTGCAATCGCAAAATGTATTTGTTTTTAACTATCAGTAAATCACTCTAATACCAATTAATTAATTTTGCTGATTAACCCTTTATTTGGCAAAGTATAAAATGCAGTGAAAAGCATTTTTTTTGTTGTAATTGATTCACATAAAGGTATCATAAAAAAATAATTTTAATAATCTGAAAAACTTAATTTTCCTTTTATTTTAATTTGATATGACAGTAAACAACTTTACGGATAAATGAATGTTTTGATAAAATTAAACACAACAAAATTGACTTGTTATTTACAACATAATATTATACAAAATTTGCACGGCTGCCGCCGGATATCCGGTTTTCTCATGATTCGCCGGATATACTATATCCCGGCGAAATATCAATCGTTACATTGCTAATATATACGCTTGCTGTCAATATTTTTACATTTATCCTCTATTTACAGTCGGGATCGATAATTTATTTATCTATAATTTCTGTCTATTATTGATAATTTGACATGAAGTTCGAACATACATAAAATATGTCGAATTTTATCTACAGCGTGTTAGAGACACATAGCTTACAGAAAGTGTCATAAATTGAAAATTTCAGGAATAACATGAGACTATTAAACGTATTAGCCTATTTTTTGACACATTCGATTCAATATCTGATTAAATTTTGGCTTTCTTATCATTACTTATATTTGATTAAGAAAATAGTAATTTTTAATCTTTAATTTGTATTTCTGATTTACAATAATACATTCTTACTTTATTTTTTTATTTTTAAATATGACGATATCAATGTAAGTATAATGAAATGAGAAAAGCTTGCAGTGAATAGAGATTATGTTCCGAAATTCAATCCAAGCGCTCTGGTAACTCTTCATAATTATAGACAAGTTTATAATGTTTGACGTATTAATCTGTAGCCATTTCCAACTTTGACGAGAAGGTCAAGTGTCGTTTGGCCTACAGATTCTCTCGCCTGTCATCCTCAGTCGTTAGCTGGTTGCTAGGCAACGTCGTCCAAAGTGATCGACATATTGCGTGCTAAAATCCGGCTTCTAACATATATATAATATCACTCTAGTTGATGTTTTGATAGACGTGAAAAATATGGATTCGAGATGTCATCAGCACTGGCCAGTATGATGGATTTTATTTCGGAAAACACCCAAATTGCAACAGTACGCCAAAATACAAGAAGAGTTGTATGAAATGAGACCTATTTATGTCATCTTATTATGGCTCATTCTTAAATATAAAAATATAAGACAAATAATGTGGACGATTTTATTATGAGCCAAAATATTAAAAACCTATTACCTAACCCATTTCAATATTACAATTATTATATATAATACATGTTTAGTATTGAATTAGTATATTTACTATTTTTAGAAGAAAATAGTACGTAATTGCTGAGGAAATTACATTAAAATATTCGAATAGCAAAAACGGTAAAATGCAAAAAGCATCTATCGTCGAAAATCTTTAAGTTCTCTGTAATTCTGCGGCGAATTAAAATACCTGTACTGATTTAAACTATACACATGTATGACTTATATAGGATTCGATTTATCAATCTCTATAAATCAATGTACCCCGTTAACTGTTCATCAACTGCCCCATCGCTACGTAATACACTAAAGCAACGTTCAACGTGCCCCAACTATAGTTGATAGTGGCCCCGCGTGGGGCAGAATTATGCTAAAGCGACTTCAGTCGATGGCGACTCGCTAGCGAGGTCAAAGTACCTGTTTTACTACCAACCTGAGAATTCGCTAGCAGCCAGCGAATTCGACCAATATTATAGTTTCCTTAACTTCATCAGCTGCTAGAGTTACAATATAATCATTTGCCTTTCTAAATACATCGAGTAAAAAGCACAGACAATATTTCATCGACTCGCACACGTTTGCTACCAAGTGGATACTGAGAGTCTGGTGTGAACTTGCATTTTAGGATTTAGTACGAAAAAAATACAGCGCCATCTACCGCGAAATTGGTGCTGTATATAATCCAAAATCTTAAAATGCTATCTGTATAGTATACAATTTGAAAACCCGCACTAGACCCTCTGATCGCTATAATGTAAATAAAAGAGGTTTCAATGGCAGCGAGTCGCCGTCGCCACGTCCCTAGCATTAGTCCAGCAGCGGGGGCGAGGGCGTGGGCGGGGCCGGCGGGGGCGGGGCCAGCGCGCATCACCGCGACGGGCACGAGCTGGTGACCGACTTGCCGCTGAGGCACGAGAACCCGCTGGTGGCGGACTGCAGGCTGGACATCGAACCTCTGGAAAAGAATATATATTTTAGTGATGTGCGCAACATTAAATTTCACACACACAACACTTTGTAACAAAACTTTACATTATAGTTTGGAAAATTGAATATAGTAGTTTTTAAGGAATCGAGATGTGTTTTATATGTATATTCACAACAACATTGATTCTTTTGATAAAAACAGTAACAGGGATTGTATTAACACGAGAAGAAAGGATAAACTTATAACGCCGAAGTTTCGACTCCGCAAAATCAATGTTACCTTCTTGGGGCAAGGTATTCGTTTTTATAATAAAATTCCGCAGAAAGTGTTACAGTTTACAAAAAAGAAATTTAAAGTATATATTAAAAAATCCTTAGTAGCTAAAGCATATTATTCTGTTCAAGATTATATAAATGATAAACATGCTTGGATTTAGTATAAGCTGGATTCACACAGGGTGTTTAATATATTTGTAACTCATAAATGTATGTACCCATCGTAAAACTTTTAAAAAGAGTAACTATCGAGTTTCCGCCGGTTCTTCTCGGTAGAATCTACATTCCGAACCGGTGGTAAATTAATTAATTAATTAGTGTTTAGTTTTCTTTTGTTTTTGTATTGACGATACAAAAGTGCTTGTAAAAGCCTACTTGAATAAAGCATATTTCGATTTTGATTTAGATTAATTTAAAGTATGTAGTATTTATTAATTAGTTCCCTGGACGCTCTCGCCCGGCAGTCGGCTGGTAGTGGGTTACCGGTAGTGGTGGCTGGCGAGCGTCTCGTGGAAGTACATGAGCTGCGCGTCGGCCGCCTCGCAGCGCCACTGCAGCACGTAGCAGGCGCGCTCGCTCATGACGTGCGAGCCCTGGATGCTCTCCCCGTCGTGGCACACGCGCGGCGCCTCCACGCGCGCGCTGGCGGCGGCGTCCAGCACCGAGCGGCTCTCCTCGCCCGCGACGCCCGCGCACGCCGCTGGGGGAAATGACGCCGTCCATCAAATTCATTCGGAATAATTAAGGCTATTTGAAGAAGGAACCGACTTCAAAAACAAAATACGACTTTTATTTATACTTATTTCAGTTATTTTGATTTAAAAATACACACACACTACTGAACCGATTTAGATAAAAATTATGGAACTATGGTAGCTATCTGAAAGTATATTATTTTAAACGATAATATAATACTAAAAATTAAAATTAAAATGGGCTCTATGAATTTAGAAAATTAAATATACGATCGGTTCCTACCCTCATTTCAAGCCTCTCCTCTCCCCTCATCGCACATAATATAGTGATATCGTATTTAAAAGGAACACTTTCCTTGTTCCAAATCCAAATTTACTAATAATATGATGTAGATTTGGATTGAGGGTTGAATAAGAACATTTTAGTTTATTTGTCTACTATCATTGGAAAATATTCACAACAATAAATCATTTTCCTTTTTACAATCATCTCTTTATCCAATATCATTTATCTTTTATTTTACATAATCAAAATTTCCATCTCCTTTCAGAGCAAAATCTTTGGGTCTTTCTCCCCAGAAGTTCGCGCTAAATAACGTGTATAGTACTCACCAGCAGCGTGGTCGGGGCGGTCCAGCTCGTGCTCGCTGCGGTAGACGGCGAAGGATATGTCGTGACGCAGCACATCAAAATCCCAGGTCAGGACGCTGTGCGGATCCCGGTTCTGGACTATTACTTCGTGCACCTGAATTGGTTTGTGGAGAAAGATGTATTTTGAGATTATTTATGGAGCAAGATGGACAAACAAGCTGTTTAGAAGAACTGTTTGTGCACTAATCTGTGACGTCATACGTAAATTAAAACACTAATGAACTAAAGAAACGGCCATCAATATCAGACAATGGATAAATCGTGACGTAATGCAAATTTTATCAGTTCCAAAACATTTTTGATTACATGCCGATAGTTGCAAAATAATAAAAAAAATCAGTTTTATGGACAAAAATAACGTCATTTTTCTCAGTAAAACTAAAGCCATTCCTTTTTAAACTCGATAATATATACAAATATTGTAGATAAATGGATGCTGATAAGCAATAATGTGTCAACCCACAGAAAGTTAAATTTGTAGATATTGATGTATTTTGATACTACGTTACCTAAATAACATTATTCAAAAAAAATTCAAGTCATCTAAACTAAATAAATATGGAAAAAAGTTTCTTAACTCAATGTTTCGAATTTCAGATGCGTTCCATATTTTGCAATTTATAAAATAATATCAAATATTTAAAAACTTATTATTAGATAACATATTAAAGAAACCTATCTACTTTTGATTCATTATACATTTTGTCAAAATAGAAAAGAAAAAATGAATATATACGACTTCAAACAAATTTATTAAGAATCGGTTTGACATGTTTAGACGACATTTTCTCAAAACGAAGTCCGTGTGGCTTGACACATTATTGCTTATCAGCGTTCAAATATCTGTAGCGTCATTGTTCGTGTTTGAAAATAGGTTATTCTAAACTGGCTGTTCATCGCGGTTTCACTTTATGGTTACTGCTTTGGTCCTATGAGTCATAGCGTGATGTAATATAGCCTATCAGAAAAAAAATTCGAACCAGTATTTCCTGAGATTAGCGCGTTCAAACAAACAAAGAAAAAAAATCTTCAGCTTTATAATATTAGTATAGATGATATACCAACCTGACCCTTCCCCAGGCTCACAGATTTATAGATACTGTCTTCACTCAGCGGGTCTCCATCTCGCTCGGTGAAGGCCCCGCTAACGTACAAACTCTTCGGCACCAGACCTCCTTCGTGAACGAAGCTCTGGAAGATTCATCACCATTTTCATCACAACGATCTAAATTTTTAATAATAAATGTAACGTGACATGATTTCCGATGAATTTACAATGGGATTCCGAAATACAATTTAGCATACAGTCCATATATAATGGCTAATACCTCGAATTGATATTTGGGTTCTTCTAAAGAGATATCGTCTAATGCGAGTATCTATATTTATTTTAGTATCGGATTTAAGGTTGATGACTAAGTTAGCTGGTTGGCTAAATTGTACTTCGGAATGTATCCAATATATATGTTTATCTATACAGGTTAAAGGACAATTAAAAAATATATTATTATTTCCAAAATTTTCGAATGGATATTTTTTATAAATGTGCGTATATTAGAAATTTCTTATAATTATGTTGTTCTTTCCATTATTTTGAGTATCTAAGTACGCATCTAATTTCAATAATATTGTTTTAATTTTAACTAGATATTGTAAGTATGTACTTAGTAAATTTATTTTTTATAAACACCAATGTAACAAATAATGAATTTTAATGGAAAATTCTATAGCGTTCATGATTTATAACAGATATGTTTGTGCATTCTAGTCTAGCACATATATGTATGTTACGAAGTTTCCGTGGAATGCGGGTGAGTAGTGAATTAGCTTCATTATAAGTTGGAACGTGTTTAAAGCTAGACTTGGATGATCGGACGATACGAAGACGATTACAATTGTTTTCCAGTGCCGATACCGTTCTTAATTGCAAGAGTTTATGGTATTATTTATGGTATAATGGATATTAACTTGACATTCTATTCTAGATTGTTTACGGTAAGTCACCAATTTCATCGCCAAAATTACATTATAAACGAAATTTACTTTAAGGAAAGAATGTTTTTTTTTTTTAATATTTTCTTAGTATCTGTAGTCAGTAATTAAGGAATAATGTTAGATTCTCAAAAAAATTCACAGATAAAAAATATTAAATGCACAGATACATAATTAAACGTACACCAATCAATTCTTTCTACACGTTACAAAGTCTTTCATCATCGATCTCTTGCAATATAGAACGGCAAATGAATCAAAAATATCATAAGTCGACAACACGTGTGTAGCGTAGCGTTTGTTGCAACTCTCACGTGGCGTACATCGTCGTAATAGCGCTGCGGCACGCTCAACGACGCGTCTACTATGTCCGACTGCCGTTGTTAACAAAACAATTAAAAATAAATACACGACTAACGATTTTATATGCTTTTTAATCGAAAATATGCCTTATGACCTAGATTGTTAAGTTTAATTACGATTAACGTTTATCAAAGAGTTAATTATGTGCTGGTTCAAAAACGAATTCAGTTGCCAATAAATAAGTATAATATAAAAATGTTACTAATGTTTCATATTTTAGGTACGATCTAACGTTGCTTGCATTTTTGCATTAATTTATTACTTTAAACAAACGAATTTGAACTAATTGTTCGATATTCATTTAATCATTCAATTCAAAATAAAAAAAGTCCTTTAGAGGTTTAACTTTTCCGAAACCATAATAGATTTATTTTCCCACGTTCATAAAGAGAAGGTTAATTTAAAATTCAAATAAAAACATTTTGATATAAAGTTGCTAACTACTGATTCAGATTAATGTGAATTTTGAAAGTATGCATCTTCAAATAGTATTCTATATCCGAATAAAAATTCACGGCCTTAACAGAATCATTCTAGTTACCAATAATTCCAATAACTTTATATTCACGGCAAACAATGTGAATATGAATAATTTACAGCATTTTAAATTCATTTATTCAAAAAATAAGTACCATTTACATTGTTCAAAGTGTTTTATAATAACAGTTACATTAATTATACCAATGCCATTGAAAATAATGGATTTTTTTAAACATAACTTCGCATACAATTTTTTAAATAATTCCACTTTATAAATAAAACGTATTGTATAAATCTTTAATTCAATTATCGCCTAGAAATGTAACCCACTATGAATCACAAATAAAACTATTTACAATTTCACTATGATACCGAATTTGACAATTTTATATAATATGAATAAAAGTGGTCCAAAATTCTTACCTTGCAAGGTCCTCCGAGGAAATCCGGTATTAAATCTTTAGGAATATAGTCGAGTAAGCCTCCTGACTGGAGGTAGTCCTTGCCGCCGTAGAACAAGAATTTGCTGCGAGTATTTTCATCTACAATAACAAGAGCATATGTTAATGTAACTGATATAACATTAACATTTTCTTATACAGAAATCAAAATAAAAAAACAATCTTGAATACGTATTTTTGTACCTATGCTTTTTTTATTTTATTTTACTGCAATATTTAAAAACATTTATACTAATAAAAAAAGCTGATGGATTAGTTTGTTTAAACACGCTAAGAAACTATCAGTTCAAAAAATTCTTTTTATTTTAGATAGTCTGAGAATCAATGAAATTGATTATATAGTTATAGGTTCAAGAAGAGCGTTCTAATAATCATAAACGACTGAAATCGCGAGCAAATATTTTAATAAAACTTTAGTTTAGTTAGTTTCATAATTTAATTAGACTGAATTTTAACTAGAATATTTTCATTGCTTTAATGTAAAAAATATACCAAGCAAACTATTCAAGAGCACGGACGTCACATATACATCAAAATCATAATTCAGTACTTAATAAGATAAAAAAACTTTTACATCTTACAACAACAAAAAAACAAATCGACTTCAAAGCAAAATATAATTTCGTTAAATTGAATGACATACTTATTCCAGTTAATTTGATTATAAAACACAATTATTGAAGCGATTTCGATGTCTCTTCTACGGCAATAATCTGGCAATCCTTTCAAACAATATACAATTCGGCAAATATACATTAAAAAAGTTCTCAACGAGAGTACCTTCTCCTATTTTGGAAATAACAAAATGACTTACCAATAAAAGTGCTAACAATAGTCCACAAGATCGGGAAGACCCTCGGCGCTCTCACGATCAGCACCCTCCCCATCGTCTCCGGGTAGTTCGCCTCCACGATCTGTATGATGCGGAGCAGCGCCCTGACCCCTGGCCGCCAGAGGTGCCTCATGTTCAGTCCGTCCAGGTCCACCAGCAGGCACCAGGACTGGATCGCGTGCTCGGACGATCTGGTCGCCTCTTCTAATAGTTTTAAACCTTCCTCACATACGTGAAGCGTCTGCAAATTTTTATGCAGTTTTTTGATTTTGAACAAATATTGTTTCGGAGAATTATATGTTTTTGTGGATGAAATAAAGATTCTTGTAACTGATTATTTTATTTATACTCAACATTGCCGATACCAAATTGTATACAAAATATTTTATTTTATTGTAGCATTAAAATAAGTAGAAGAAACTACACTCGTGAGAAATTTGTAAATAGACGATTCAAAAGAGCTTAAAAACCCATATAAAAAAAAAGTGTTAGTTTAATCACCGTGTAGATACTACTGATGATGTATATGATGATGATGATGATGATTGTAGATGAATTAGGATAGCTTATTTCTAACGGTGCAAAATTACTGTAATACTTGTAATAATATGATGAATTCTTGTTATAACAAGCTTAGACAAGTTATTTGTAAAATTGACAGACACATTAGCACAGTGGTCATTACTGTGGCAACTAACTGACTAAAGCGCTAACGGTCGCGGGTTCGATCGCCGCTCACGGCAAATGTCTGTATTGGTCATAGGGATGTTTGTCGTGGTCTGGGTGTTTGTGTTAGTGTTGTGAGAGTTTCCGGACCCCCGACACAAGGTTACGCAATCTTAATAGGGGCCGTTGAGTGTGTTGAGTTTATTTATTATTATTTAAAATACTCACCAACTTTAAGAGTCCATCTTCACCAATTGATTTTAACAGTCCCTTTACGTCCATCTGTCCGAGTCGAAGAATATATAAAGGACGTCCATCTAGTAAAAAAAAATAACATAGTATATAGTTTAATACATAATTCGATTATTTTGAACAGTTTACAATGGTCATCGTTATGGGCTATTATTAAATCCTTTTAAAATAGTTTTTCTCTGTAAAAATGTCGCACGATTAGTATTAAAGTGACCGAATCCAAAATGTATGTGAAACAAGTCAGCTCAATTATTAATTAAAATTTAGTTTCATATAAACCTGTGGATCAGTTTTAATTTATGATTAAAAAATAAATAAATAACTATTTTATTAACTTTTCGTGTCGTTAAAGTCTAAACAAATCTTTTTTTCGTTTTGTGTCCAACAAAATGAATTAATAAATTCAGTCATTTTCATTTTAAGCGTCTGATGTAGCAATGACAAAAACTTAAGGAAATACTAATTAAAAGCCTATAATAATTAGAACATTACGTAAAAAAAAATTAAATGAAAGATTAATTCTATAAATAAAAGCTAATAAAATATGTATACCCTTGTCATGGTGGTGCCAACCACCAGGGAAGTACTGTTTCACGACATCCGGCGTTTCGTACTCGGAGAGGATGCGGTCCACCTGGTGCTTCTTCCGCCAGAGAAGAGACTGGGACAGCATCTCCCGCGCCTTCTCCACGCTGAAGTCACGAGCTCGCAAGAACCGGAGCAGCGTCGTGTCGCTTGGCACCTGATTGATAACAAACGAGGTTATAAAAAGTTCAACTTTCGTATATTTGTGTCAGTGAAAAGTAATCTATGGACTGGCTTTAATGTTATTATTATTTTATTGTATGGCACACAATAAGACGACCTTATCGTTTAGTAGCGATTTCTTCTACAACCTTAGGGTTAGAGTTTTAAGTTATATTGCATCCTAATAAAAAAAACATTAATAGAAAAAGCATTCAATACACGATTGAATTACTGATAAAGAAACATGGAATAACAGTGCGTTAACATTCTCGCAGGATAACTGTAGCTAATTGAGCTAATTGTGTCCAATAATATTGTACAAAAATATTTTTAAAAGAGTAACAACTGAGTTTTTCCTCGGCTCTTCGCTGTGTAGTCCACATTCCAGCGGTAAATTCACGTGGAACTGACATGACGAACTTATAAATTGACGATGCAAAAGAGCTTATAAAATCCTATTTAAGTAAAGTATACTTTGAGTTAATAAAAAGTTTTGGATAATTACTTTATACCGAAGTTTCTATGGAAATAATTTCTGAACGATCCATGAGGTTGAGATATGACAGACGCGTTGGCGCAATGGTCACTGCAACTGACTAAAGCGCTAACGGTCGCGAGTTCGATCCCCGCTCACGGCAAACGTGTGTATTGGCCATACAGATGTTTGTCGTGGTCTGGGTGTTTGTGTTGGTGTTGTGAGTGTTTCCGGACCCCCGACACAAGGTCATGAGATCTTAACCGTTGAGTTTGATGCGTTATATATTTATTTATATAACAACACATCTATGTAAATAAAAGTCACAGAACAGAACATCTAAATGAATATATAAATAAAGTAGGAAGTGAATGATATTGTCGTGTGAGATTAAAATAACAGTAGCCTTGCTGAAACTGCGGAAGTGGGTGCCAGTTTCTCGCGATAGTTGTTCGACGTGTTTACACGAGCATTTGTGACTGGCTGAAATGAATTTTCAGTATTCTTAGTTATTACAGCGCCGGTCTATATGGACGCAGATATGCAATACTGTGTCAAGCCACACGAACTTTATTTTGAGAAAATGGCGTCTAAAGATGTCAAACCTATTCTTAATCAATTTGTTTGAAGACGTATATATCCATCTTTTCTTTTCTATTTTAATAAATAAATAAATGATAAAAGGTGTAATGAATTAAAAGCAGATTGATATATTTAACGTGATATCTAATAATTAGTTTTTTAAATATTTGAGATTATTGTATACATTGTAAAATATGGAAGGCACGTAAAACTCAAGACATTAAATTAAGACGCTTTTCCCGTACATATTTAGTTTATATAACTTAAAATTATTTTTAATATTGTTAAATAGATAACACACTATCAAAATACATCAATATCTCCGAATTTGACTTTTTGTGGGTTGACACATTATTGCTTATCAGCATCCATATGTAATACCTCGCAACTAACAGTTTTGGTATAATTATTTATTTTAAACTTTCGCGATTTATACTATTCATATTTAATATAACGGGTCTTATCGCGATAACTAACGGTAGTAATACCTTATTATCCGAGGTTTCGACGAAGTTGCATTCGTCGTGGTCACGAGCTGTCAGTATTATTACCATTAGTTATCGCGATAAGACCCGTTATATTAAATATGAATTTTGGTAAAAATTGATTACATTAGTGAAAACGGTATTCAAATAACTCACTTTCATACTAGTAGTATTTCTCACAATATCTTAAATCTAAATAATATAAAATGTAAACGTATTTATTACAGTGACTTTAAAAGATGTTTTTTGTCTCTCATGTTAAGTTCGACAGTTTGTACGTACGAGACCGCATCTAGACCGACGATAAGTTTATTTATTTGTATATCTTTGGAGGATCTATATAAATTTCTAAAAAGGAAAGATTTGATTGTTTATTTGTATTGAATAGGCTTCGAAGGTACTGGACCGATTTGAAGAATTCTTTCACCATAAGAATCCTTAGCCCTGATTAATTATCCCTGTTGAACATAGGCTATAGATTTTCTTTGTTAAATACCTACTACACGGAAAAAAGCGTGGCTAGTCGCTAGAATTCTATTAAAAATTCGTTTATTTTTTCTATTAATAAATCATATTTTTTTGTTTGACTTAAAGGTGACTTTTGGGGACTATGCCAGCAAGTTAATTACGGTGAACTACTGATATAGAAATGCAATATATTCTGACAGTTAACTTTAGATTTTTGCACTAAAACTAAATAAAACAACTGCTAAAATGTTTCGCGTCGCGATAGCGACAGCTCCGCCAAATAACCTTCCACGTAATGAGCAGACTTTTATCATTTCCGCCTTTTAACTGTAATTTTTTTTTTGTCAATAAATTCTTTTACAATGAACCTTATATACGTATATAATTATATTCAATCTTAATTACTAAAATTGCAAATTTCATGTAATTCATGATTATAATAAAGAAGTCGTTATTTTAATTATTTCGTAGCATCTATTTTTTTCAGCATACGTCTAATTAAAATTTTCTTTCTTTTTTTTAATAGCACTGAGCTCTGAATGTCGCGTGAAGGGTCCCTCGAGTAGTGTAATTTTAGACCTCACGGCCGATACGAGCGACGATAAGGGCCGGATGACAAAGGATTAATTATAATTTTAATTATTTATTCTTTTCATGATTTTATTATTTTTTATCTGTCAGAAGAAAAAAATCACTAACGACAATTTTTTTTTACTTAAGTAATTCTAAATAGCCGATTTCAATTGAATCGTCTGTCCGTATTTAAAATAATTAATTCACTACAATCGCTTTAATCGCATGTCATTTTCTAATGTCCGTTCAGGAAATCCGTTCATCAGCTCAAGTTTCCTTCAGATCTTGATCGTATTTAAGTAGAAGCAACTTCAAGCTTACAACAAATCGAACAAAAAAAGTGAACGTCTGACCAAAAAAACTAATTTTGATAAATTTAAATATGGAGATAAATTTGACCTTGGATATTTACTTTGACATAAAGGAAATGAAAATTTTAAGCACACGAAGTTGTTTTGGGCTAATCGTCAAGGCGTCTCGGTAGTAGGAGTAAGCGATCTGCAGCGAGTAGTCTAGAGCAATCGTCACCAGGAGTCCCACCCGCCTGAATTTACCTCGGACGGGATGCGTTACTGCATTTCCCAGCGAGAGAAAAAAAGTCCCCGACTTCGCAATACAATTAATACTTTTAAATTATATATTATATTAAACCCCGAAAATCTACACATAGAGACCATTTCTACAAGCCCGAACGCGATACTTCTGCTGTAAGTATTTGGTATATCCTGCTGATTTCAGATGTTGCTGTTACATCAGGTCAAGTTTTGCGCAACCAACAGACATTTTAATATCATTCAAGTCACAGAGCGTTCAATTAGAATTAGATCAGATATGTGGAAGTGCTCAGATCCTTTCAACAAATAGAAAAGAGCTTTTAAATGTCTGAAAAACTCTTCATATATTGTAACTAAGAACTGACAATTGGTCGAGGGTTAAAAAAGACATCATAGGGAATTAAAATTAACCATTGATTGCATTCCCCACACATTTAACTAGCTAATTTCATACAACGAATGAATACTGCCAAGTTTTTACAAATTATACAGACACGGACTTCATTATTGTTCAGCCAAATTGTTAACTTTTTATTAAATAAATTAAATACCGGTGCTATATTTATTGGCCTATTTTTAATCTGTTAAATTTAAGCACAAAGTTCGAAATGACGTCTTCATTTAATTTGTGTAAAAAATGTTTGTAATACTCAAAATATATACAACCAAAAAAAAGGATTACATCACAAATTCCCAAACAAATTCATCAAATATAACCTCGTTCGTCAGTTGCATTTTCAGGGTTATAACGCTAAAACCGGTGTTAAGAAAATAGCCTTAACCTTGGAGCCACAGAATATACGAATACATACTTAAATAAATAAACTTGTGAGACCCAGTTTTTAACTTCATAAACTCAATGTAACATTTTTGGGGCTCGCCAGTCGTATGTATAATAAGATCGAGCAAACTATTTTACATTTGCCACCTTCTAAATTTAAAGCCTACGTTAAGAAATCATTAATTAATAAAGCATATTACACTGTGCAAGATTACATGAACGATAAAAATGCGTGGACATAATGAATGTTGATTTTATAGCAGGATGGTAAACATTATAATAAGCAGTAATTGAGAATACACTTTGTATAAATATATTTTAAAAGAATACCTATCGAGTTTCTTGCCGGTTCTTCTCGGTAGAATCTCCTTTCCGAAACGGTGATAGCTTACTCGAATAAAGTACATTTTGAATTTGAATACACTGTTTAAATAAAAACTAAACTCCGACTGAATGGATTTCCATGGCGTTTTATTTTTTTATTAATTTACATTTTCTTCGTAAAAACAAAACCGAACTATTACGAGTTATATATATCTGTGTATCCGGTTTATACAACTAATCTCTCTAATCACTTCTAACCTCACAATTTCCTAGAACCCACCTTCCCCTTCTGCAGGTCAGCGATCCACTTCCTGAGCTGCAGCAGCCGCGACTCCTGCATCGGAGTCAGCTCGCCCAAGTAACGCTTTATGTATTCACTGTCGAGTGTATATTGATCTGCAAAAGATGTATCCATATATTACCACGCGAAGCAAAATTTTTGTACGCCTTTTCACGAAAATTGCGCGGATATATAGAGAAGAGGAGAAGACAGCGAAAATGTTAATTAAATAAATAAAAAAAATTACACATACATACTACGGTGTATTTAAAAGACACACGTATACTCTTTTGTTTCTTGTTAAAGTCTGTGGTCAAACTTGAAATCGGTTGAAAATTTAATGAAGTACGGTCAAATTCTCTCGACCTTTAGCAATATCAAATATATGCTTTAATAGATACTAATTGGGCGTGGCACTAAGGAACTGGTACAGATGTGTTATTTCTTACTCATTTCATAACTCTATACCTTAAGAATCGGTAATAAATTATGAAGTATTGAACAAGACTTGTTAAAAAATTGGTACTAAATTCGAAATCAAACTTTATGAGTTCGTTTACGTTAATGACATATTATAACATTTAAAAACCAAAATAAACTACAGAACCGATTTTGATGAAAATAAGACCAATCGGAGAGTATACTTTTTTAAACCAAAAAGAAGGTTAAGCCGTTTTCAAGTAATCGGTGAACATAATTGAAAAAAAATCCGAAGAATTTAGAAACACCTCGTTTTTCGGAAGTGAGTTTAAAAGAATAATAATTTATCTTCACTACAGTATATTTACAGAATTGAACAATGACTCAGCACTATCCTTGAAATTTGACATATGGCCTTGAACTTTGACATATGGCGACAAATTTCAGTATGAGGGGACATCACACAGTTTTCGAGCACTAAACCATTTCAAATTTACTT
The DNA here is from genome assembly GCA_037950945.1 of Hypolimnas misippus. Taxonomy (NCBI): domain Eukaryota; kingdom Metazoa; phylum Arthropoda; class Insecta; order Lepidoptera; family Nymphalidae; genus Hypolimnas; species Hypolimnas misippus. The sequence continues at coordinate 812,946 of JBBEEQ010000006.1, read as the reverse complement.
TGATGACATACATATTTCAGTTAAACTAGACTTCTGAACCGATTCTAATGAAAATTATACAGGAAATAAATAAAAATTTGGAAGAATAACCTTTCCAACAATCAAGCCATAACTCTGACGAAATAAGATACACTTTCTTATTTTGAAGACGGTTAAAAAGCCGATGCTATGAGGCATTAACAAGTTGATTACTTTATAACGACTACGCTCACTCTTTGCCGCAATAAATATCAAAGGTTTAAGAAACTGAGATAAATATTAAAGAACTAAGATTGAAGATGTTATTCATAATATTCCTCGCGGGAATGTTTCTAATGAAAATTTATCTCGATGAAATTCTAAAGGGAGCCTTACAATTTATGTAAGGCAATGCTACTATTAAATGAATATAAATGTTTTTCATAAAACTCTTATAACATAAACCTATGATATTATAATTAAACTATATAGTAACTGTATAGATATGTTAGCTCTTAGATTTTAGTTTAGAAATCTGCATTGAACGCTTTTTATTAAAAAAAATTGTCAAATATTGTATTTACCATTAAAAGGAATCGAGGCATTAAAACCAAAAAAAAAATGAAAATAATAAAAATATTTTGATAAAGAAACATTAAGTTAAATAAATAAATCGATTTCTTAAATAAAATACAATAATTTTTGTAATGCATAAAAATATTATAGCAAGATTTTTAGCGTGAACAGCTTGATAGATTTATATAGAGCTGACCCTCGCGGTTACGTACGAGTCGTAGTGTGATGTAATATAGCCTATAACCTGTCTCAAAAAACGAGCTACGCCTAAAAGTTTATAGGTACAAACAAATTTTACCTCTTTATATTAGTATGGATATGAAATTTATAATATATTTTTGGAGTCGGTTATAATTATATTTAATTATTATATTATAATAAACGTAACATTATAACAGCTCCTAATAGATATGAAATTTTTAGTTTTCATGGGACAGGGATGACAATATACGATCCGAAGCTAGCAGATTCTCTTCCTAGAGATCGTTGTGTAATATTTTCTACTCCGTTAATTAATTAGAGATGGTCTTAGACTAATAGCCCTAAGGCAATAAGAAACTATAAATGCTAAACTACTAGCGACTAATATGATCCACGATGAAGACAAAAAAAATATTAATTTATTTAGACATTTAATTTGGTGGGTATTTCTTTATATGCAGTCGTGTAACAATAAGTAAGTCGTAAGCTGGTCGCGCCGTAGTCTGAATGGCTCCTTCAATATTACTACCCGGAGTTAACAGAATCGCGTTAATTATGTTACGTGTACAATTAGCTATGTTGTTGCATCTGTTCTATTTTCATCTATGGTAAACGATCGCCAGCTTAGAACTTATCGCATTGAAAGACGTAAGTAATTCTCATTGATAGGACTGGTCAAAACATTATTTAACATGAAAAATTTGCTGTATTTATTTTTTATATAATGGAAATGAAACAACTCAATTCTCAGGTTTAATGTTTTAGTTGTGCCATATGAGCACGGATTATGTCGCCAATGTCACGTAGGATGGAGAAGACACTGAGGAGATTGTTCGGTGCGGTTGAGATTACAAACTCATAAATTTTGAAAACATTCGAAATAGTAGTAATTTCATTGTTAATCCATTACAACACACACATATACAATGTTAATAGATATTTACAATGATAAAACAACTTAGTACAACTCAGTACAAAAAGTAGCTGTTTAAAATAAAGGCACTGATAATAAATTCCCAGTGACTGTGAATAAAATAACTCATAAAAATATTTATGAAAGTGTGAGAGAACTTGTAACTCTCGCCTTAGATTTTTTCCCTTAAACTTACTCTTAGGTTTAAAATCTAAACGTCTCAACCGATTAAAATGTGTAAAAATGATAATATATGCAATTGTATTAGCTGTACTCTGCCGTTTCACCGATTCATTTACGAAAATACCTACTAAAATTATTCCATACATTAACCGTACCCAGCGCACGCAATGGAGAATTTAGAAGGAAGAATATTTTCAGTTTAAGCAATTTTTATTCATGCTAGTATTAGTCGGAGTGTGATGTTATTTACCCTATATAGGCTATAATAAAGTAAAGTAACAGCCTGTAAATGTCCCACTGCAGGGCAAAAGCCACTTCTCCTGTTAAGGAGAAGGTTTAGAGCTTAATCCACCACGCTGTTCCACCGCAGGCTGGCGGATATACATGTGTCAGAATATCTGCACATGGCACATGCAGGTTTCCTCACGATGTTTTCCTTCACCGCCGAGCTCGAGATGAATTTTAACACAAATTTAGCACTTGAAAAACCAGCGGTGCTAGCCGGGGTTCGAACCCGCAATCATCGATTGAGATCGACGTTTTCTAACCACTAGGCCATCTCAGCTCTCAGCCAGGCTATAGGGTATAAAACATTACACTATTAAATGAACTATTCTACACAAAATATTTTTTTCAATACGAACTAGCAGGTCCTAAACCTAGCATACACCGAAACCAATGAACGAAGTTTTATAATACTAGAATATATTACACATGCAGAAGCCCTCGATAAAAGAGTTATTTTTCTATAGATAAACGAGAAAAGTCGGGATATATTGGTGAGTTAACCCGGACACGAGCGATTTAGGTCAGATCGGTTCGAGAGCGGATAATCTCGGGTCAAAGATTAAACGATACAGAGGGGACATAGTGCATGAAATACACAATATGTTATTACGACCCTCCGCCTCGAGGTGCAAAGTCCCTGAATGTTATATTTATGCTCACAATTATAACGTTAAAAGCCTATTACATGCCTATTACCCTATTCCTTTTTATTCTACTTGCCCGAGCGCCAGAAACGGATTAAAAATATATTCAGTTTAAAATATCATCTCCTTTTTAATTACGTGCAAAGATAGCAAATTAACGATAATCAAACTGCCTATTAATAACAAAGAAAAACATACGCTGCGATTTAAAAACCCTTTTTTTAAAGTCGGTCGACAAAAAAAACCTAATAAGTAAGTAAAAACAATATTTTATAATTATAATTACGTTCATACTATTCGACGTTAAGCCTGTACATAGAATAACTCTGACAAGTTTGTCAATTGACTTGTTGCCCTTGTTGGACCAATTTTTTTAACTTTTTAATTTCTATCTTATTCTTATTTTCTCCTTTTCCTTATTCATGCGATAATTCCCAATTACGATTCTTGAAGACTTAACCCAATTAAATCAAAAAGCATTTAAAATACGTAAGATTTCTTCTTGAAATGGAATATTTTCTGGCAATTACCTGAAGCGTTGGATTTCCGTTAATTAAAAACGTAATCCAGAAGCTTAGTCTAGTTACATTGTTTAACTAAAACTATTATTCAACAAGCGTATTTAAAAAAAGATAATAAAAAAATAAAACATTTTTTTTATTCCTTCACGTTTTTTCACACTGTATTTTAATTACTCCATGTCACCACTACAATTAAAACTCTAACGACACATCATATGTTAAAATTCATGACAGACATAGGCGCAGTGATCACAGCAACAACTGAAGCGCTAACGGTCGCGGATTCGATCCCCACACACGTCAAACGTCTGTATTGGCCATACTGATGTTTGTCGTGGTCTGGGTGTTTGTGTTAGTAGTGTGTGTTTCTGGACCCCGACACAATGCCATGAAATCGTAATGGAGGCCGTTGAATGTAATGCGTTTATTCATTTATTCATCTCATTTCTTAAAATACAAAACGCGTCTAAATTAATTACAATCGAAAAACATTACCCTCCCACTGGGGCAGACGAATAGAAAAATAATATTATAGCTTTAAAAACAGAAGAAAAAACTTAACAAAAGAAAAAAGCATGTTTCCATTTATCCAACATACACGCGACGTTTTAAAAAGAATAAAGAAAAGAGTTGCACCACAGAGAACGGATTCTCTTATCTCGCGCCAAAGCAAAAATAACTCAGCTACATTGTGATAGCGCTGTTATTACAATGGCTCTTATCGATATATCACTGTCTCGAACGTTACTACAACAAGGTTCCATTTGTCACACCGGGCGAGGTTTATGTAGGACTTTGCGCATGCAAATCCGGGGTCAAGGGCGGGAGCGGGAACAGGGTCACTGGTAGCCATTTTTTTTACATTTTATCGCGTTTAAGAGTATCACGAATGCTTTATATTCAAATCCATTGGATTTATTTGGCATGTCTGATCTTTTAGTCGTGGACTTTTTGATTTAATAATTTTTGTTAATGTAAACTAACATTTAAAGCTAAAAAATTGTTTAAGCGCTTTAATCTCAGGATCTATAAGCGCGACTTAAAAAAATCTTTTTGATTTTGGCAGCTTATTTATTGAGGAATGGTATGGGTTACATAGCACGTTATCTAAAGACGCTCTACGTTTGACGTTCGACAAGGCGCTCGACGGACGCGTTGGCGCAATGGTCACTGCAACTGACTGAACCGCTAACGGTCGCGAGTTCGATCCTCGCTCACGACAAAAACGTGTGTATTGGCCATACAGATGTTTGTCGTGGTCTGGGTGTTTGTGTTGGTGTTGTGAGTGTTTCCGGACCCCCGACACAAGGTCATGAGATCTTAATGGGGGCCGTTGTGTGTGATGCGTTATTTATTTATTTATTTATTTATTTATTTATTTATATAACAACACATCTATGTAAATAAAAGTCACAGAACAGAACATCTAAATGAATATAATGGATCGGAGCTGCAACCATAAACGCGGATTAAGCCGGGAGAAGCAGTTAATTTAGAGTAAAATACCTCGATCTCATATTGGTTTATGTATATATATAACTACGAACAACCATACAAACCATACAAACAAATTAAAAACGGACCATGAGTTTGGGACTTATGCAACAATCAGATACATAGAAAACTGTTTTCAAACGCATATAACACACCTCATTTAGTGTCTATAATGATAAAATAAAACTAAATTAGGTACGAAAGTAGCTACATTCAATTTAATATATATAAAGTAGAGGATGAAATTTGTATGAAACTTTGTCAAATTTAAACCGATCGTGCTGAGATTTTGCATCCAAAAAGCTACTATGACGTAAGCATCCCAGACATCGCAAACAAAGTCGCGAGCACCAGCTAGTCTTTTACAAAGAAATCGCCGTCGAAGCCGCGAACAAATGCTAGTATAATATAAATATAATTTTCAAAGAACAATTTATATACTTTTACATAGATTAAGTGGAAATTGAAGCCGAGGTAGAGAGAGCTACATTAATCTCTGTAACTACAGAAAAGCATTTGTCTTAGGAGATTGTCTTTGTTTTTAAAAAATACCGACTAGTATTAACGACTTTTTATGTATTAAAAATATTTTTATGAAATGCTTTTTACATTAATCTTTTTCTTCTTTGAAAATCTAAACAATACTAAACATAGTAATCTAAAGGGATCAGTGAGATTTAATTATTTTTTCCTAATCATTGACTAGAATTACAGAATATAAAACATCACGTTCCAATTTAAAGAGAGGAATACTAAACATAAACAAAACGCAATTTAGTAAATAAGGAAATTTTAACAACTACACTAATAAAAAAAATACCTCCACTGCAGAAATTTCAAATATCTATTTATTACATTTCATGAGACACAGCCCATTAAAATACATACAGGCGGAAGAACAGACGGTGTAGTTTAGTAATAGGGACGCTTCGGATACGAAAACCCTAAACCTTATCTTAAAACTAAGTTATAATATTAAACGAAAAGAAAACTTTCACGTTTTTTTCAGAAATAAAATTTGAAAGAGTTTAATCAAACTTTTTTATTTCGTAGAACGAAAAAAAAATACGAAGAAAAAAGGCGTAATTAGACACTAGGGACGTAGCGGCTCATGTTTCAAGGATAGTAAATAATGATAACATTATACCTTATAACATGGTCGAGAATTAATGATCTGTCCACACTGGGGACGGCAAGGCAATGTATTTCCAAAGTGAATTCATTTTCCTTTTAAATAGCTACCAAGCGAGCAGGCGGAACACCTGATGTTAAGTGATCACCGCAGCCCATAGACATTTGCAGCACCAGAGGAGCCACAAATGCCATTTAAGTTACCAGCTTAAAAAAAAAAAATAAGGAAGTTAGGAGAGGAATGAAGAAGAGTGTTAGGCTACCATCTTTCTCACTCGCCGTAAGAAAAGTAGCTATACTAGGTACTTCACGCCGTTCTTCCAGAGGACTCACAAATGCTTTGCAAGCTTAAAAATGAATACGGAAGTCAGGAGAGAGTGAGACAGACTATAGCTAGCTAGCTAGCTAAATTAGCTACTTCCCATCGATCTTCTGTGAGAGGTACTGCCCATATGAGCTGTAGTCAGTGGCTATAGCTAAGCTCTAACACAGTTGAATTTCAAATTCATACATGTAGTGCTAACAAGGTACAAATTACAATTTTTAGAGAAGAACCTCTGAAGCCATAAGTTGGTTTTCAGAGTTCGCACAAAAGGAGTCGCTCTGTTTATTATTTTAATATAGACTAGCTGTACCTCGCGGTTCCACCCACGTTAAGTTAAGGAAAAATTATATTTATATACTGCCTTACTACAAAAGATTTAAACAGACGTTAAACGTGTGTTTAAAAAAATCCACACTACATATCCGCGTCTAAAGACAGTTTTGAGTTAAACATGCTTTAGATATAGATTAACATACGTTTAAGTGAGTTTAATGCATATTTAGAACCTATTTTAGCTGTCAAATGTAACGTATAACATTTTATCAATAATTTTTTTTATGAATTTATTCGCTGTTAAGCAATTAAGCAATTTATATAATATTTTAAGAAATGTTTAATTTTTAAACACTGTTTAGCTAGACACGCGTTCAACATGGTTTTAATGCGTCTTTTGTAGTATGACACATAATGTCTACCTTCCCAACTTAAATCGGATATTGTTCACTATTTCATTGGTTTCATTTTTTTTCGCATGACCCTTTCTTATTTATTAATTAAAATTAATAAAAATTTAAAATAAAAGTGGCCTAAGTTTCTCCTCATAACATTAGCTATCTGTTTGTGACAGTCCCGTCAAAATCGGCCCATCCTTTCTAAAGATTACAGATCAAACAGACAGACAAGATTTTAATAATTGTGTTTTTGATGTAAGTACCGTATATTTTCAATCAATTTCATTTACTTGTATAGATACAATCCGCATTAATATTACTTAACTAACCGTGCATTTAAACCAAATCATGTAATAAGTAATAGCGATCGAATTAGATCAATACGCCTTTACATAACGGTGCATGTATGTATAACGTTAAATCATCGGTTGCTGATAATAATATAAAGTAACAATACACCCACGTAACGAAGTGTTATGCTAAAACATTGACTAATTTTAATATAAATGTACAATTCATTTCCTTTTGGACGTCAATACGAGTATGCTCCGAACAATGACGGACACGTTGGCGCAGTGGTCACTGCAAATGACTGAAGCGCTAACGGTCGCGGGTTCGATCCCCGCTCACGGCAAACGTCTGTATTGGCCATACGGATGTTTGTTGCGGTCTGGATGTTTGTGTTAGTGTTGTGAGTGTTTCCGGACCCCGACACAAGGTCACGCGATCTTAATGGGGGCCGTTGAGTGTGATGCGTTTATTTATTTATAAATGATTTATAACCCGCTACAAGCAATACTATGTCACACTGAGAAAATAGTTTTTAAAGATGTCAAAAGCATTCTTAATAAATATGTTTGAAGAAATAATATCCATCTTTTCCCTTCTATTTTGATTAAAGGTATCATGAATAAAAAGTAGATTGGTATCGATTATATAGAAAATTAATACTACAGTGTTTTCAAAATTGCAATCCACCATAATGGCCATAGCTAATGACATTTTGAATTAATATTTTTATACGCCGACGAAGTCAACTAGTTCATTTGTCTACGCAAGGAGACAATTCATAAATATTCCAGAATACACCCAAAGGCTTCAACTTACAACACCTAACTTATGGACTGCGCCAGGGGGTTTCAAAGTTTAATCGTGGTTGTATTCTCGACAGCACCAGCAACAATCTCTTTCGTGTTTTCTCCATTCCACGTGACATTGGAGAAATAATCTGTGCTCGTATGACACAACTATAAACCACCATAACAAAAATGAATTGAATTGACAAAGATCTTTTGTTCGTCAAAAATTAAAACTGTTTTTGGGAGACTTTTATATGCACTATTTTAGCTCCTCTTGTGCGTTACGGAATATTAAAAAAAGTACCCCCGAAAATTCATCATCTGCACAGGGCTTTATTAATCGGGAATCAAAAAGATGAAGCATAAATAGGTCACAGAGTGATACTGAGTGACGTGCAGACTGCAGAGTGCAATCTTGACGCAAGCGATATTGTCAATACCCAGCCGAGCGTGGCGTTACTTAACCTATATTCACACCCGCGCACCCGCTCACCCGACCACCACGGGAAGTGAACATGAATTATTACTTGAGTTACATGAGTTACTTATGTAACCAAGTGCAGCCCTGGTAATGTGTAACTTTACCTTTGTACTCACTTTAAAAGGAGGGTTTTCAATTTGTATTTTATTATTTGTTCGTTACGCAATATATATGCTAATTAGGAGTCAATTATTATTAGTACGCTAAACCTCGAGTGAAATCAATTTAAAATTTCCCATGCGATATTCGCCATTCATTGCCTGATTTTTAATAGAGTTAAAAAATAATGAAAAAATATCCACTGCCTATTAACGTCGTTTTTGTTTCTTTTTTTTAATAAAAAGTTAATTTACTGCTATTTTCGACAGTTATTATTTTGAAATATTCATTAATTGTCAATTATGAATGAAAAAAAAAATATTTTGTGTTAGATAGGTTATTTATTGAGGACGGCTATAGGCTATATTACATCACACTCAGACTCAGTAGTAACCAGCTAGGGACTGTGTGTGACAGACAAGAGTACCTTTGGGCCAACAAGTCTTGCCATAAGACAAAATTAGAAATAAGTACAAATTTTTACGTTAAATAATGAGTTGAACGTAACATATTTACCTATAGCAACACAACATAATGAATTAAAAAAATATTTATTTTTTTAAACAATTAATACGCGATATAAAGAACATTTAAAGATTAAACCGTTCTACTTTTAAAAACCCTTAAATTCCATTTAAAACCAACATAATTGCTTACATGCCAAGTGTTCGGAGTCGCAAATGTCACACCGGAGCTCAATCCATTGATGAGCGCTCTGACGTCAACGCGTGGGTGTTTAAGAGCGGAGCAGCAAGGACCCAGCTTAGGGACAATATCCATTTTATATAAAACCTCCTTTGTTACAGAAAATGTTTTCAAGTACTTTTTAAAATTCTATTCAATTGAGGCTAAGGATGTATAATAATCTGCCAATGTAACAAAAAAAGGGAGACAATTTAAAAATTGTTTAATATCACGTTTTACATTTTATTATTATTAGTTTTATTACTGATCAAAAAAAATAATAATGCTTCTCTCTATCTCTCTTCTTGCTTTTAATATAATTTATATATTAAAACATATCTATTTGGAATCGTATATTATGCGAAGTGTTTATTTTTGAGTTTAGATCATTTCCCTTCATGAATTAACTACTTAATGTTCAATCAATGTACGAATTTCTAAGCATTTTGTAAAAAATAAGCCTTTTTCTTAAGTTTGTCGTATACTTTCTATTTTTTTTATTACTAATGCTATTATTATTACTTCGCAGATATTGATCCTTATAAGTAGCACTTACAGGTGATGCAAGCAATAATGTAGGGTGTTTTTTTTCTAAATAACCGGCTTCGATTCCTAATTAGGAAAACTCATTTTTCAAAAAACGAATGACGCAGTATTAGTTTTCACCAAAATATGTCCCCAAAGTCGTTTAAATATAATTTACTATTCCTTATAATTTCGGTCTTCGCCTACCACGCCGAGTAAAAAAAAATAATTCTGCATATTTGCCGCTTTATCAAAAGACATCACCTACACAACTGATTACGATAACTCAGTCGGTTTACTAATGAGGACATGTAATATAAATGGATCGATCATATTATCTGGAATCAAAAGACTCAGTCAGATAAACACAGAATATCGACCAATTTGGAAAAAAAAAACCTCTATTCACTTTACTTGTTATTCTTGTGAATATTTTTTATACTATTTTTGGATTAATTAGTTTAACCAAACATAATAATATACAAAAGTGAAAATAAAAATAAATCATCTACTCATTGGGACCCTTTTAATGAGCCCCCACACGACGATTTCTGTTGTAAGTTGGTGAGGAGTTATGTATCCAGCTGATTCCATATGACGCTGCAGTATCATGTCTAAATTACGCAATCCATGGTATATGTTACTATAATATCATCCATGATTGTAAATTTCGAATCGATTAGACCCCTAGAACTTGCTTAGATCCCTTCAAGAACTAAAAGAGAGCTAACCTTCATTTCTGAACATATCTTCTATAAATAATATCTAAGAACTCTCGATTTCCTAACCTTACACACAAATAAAAAAGCCGCATTTAAATTGACCTATTACACAGACACACAAACGCATGTCAAACTTATAACTTTTTAAAATTAAAATCAAAATATACTTTATTCATGTAGGCTCTCACGAGCACTTTTAAATCGCTAATACATAAAAAATTACATCAATAATGAAGCTAGCTATTTCGATCGGGGGTTAAAAATTAAATCATAACAATGTCTGAAAATAAATCGTATTCAATCCACCACGATACTCGTATACTTCTATTATATAATTCAATTATCAGTGAGTCAGCTGATCATGCCTTCTGTTACACTTCCCACGGACTAATTAATGTGATTAATAGTCTTCCACTTTCATAGAACTGAACGCTGATAAGCAATAATGTGTCAACCCAGAAAAAGTAAAATTGGGACATATTGATGTATTTTGATAATTCGTTACCCTATTTAAAATTATTCAAAAACAATTAAGTCGTCTTAGTTAAATTAGTATTTAAAAAAAGTTTCCTAATTTATATTTCGAATTTCAAGTGCGTTCCATATTTTGCAATGTATACAATAATCTCATATATTTGAAAACTTATTATTAGATAAAAGTTTTTACTGTACCGACCTGTTTTTAATTCACTTTTCAAAATTTACAACATTATTAGGAATAGGTTTGACATGTTTCGACGCCATTTTCTCAAAAAGTAGTTCCGTGTGGCTTGACATAGTATTGCTTATCTTTGTCTAATTGGTAGCGCCTAAATTAATAAGAGTTTATCGATCCTTAGTATATTTTTGCACATCATAGCTAAGGAGTGGGTGGAACTGTCTGCTAAAATTAATTAATTATCTGAGACACGATGAAAAACTCGAAGGGCGTATTGACAATAGGTAGTACAGATAATCACACTTACTGGCTTACTAAAGATAGATTCTATATTCTTTTATATAAAGTGAAAAACAAATTTTAGAAGAAGCTGTTTTAATAAACAGCTTACAATTTTCGCGATTATTACTCATTGAAATAAATCTATTTTAAACGGTCTACCCGTGACCACGGACGCTGCAAAGTGCTCGAAGCGTCGGGATGATAAAAATAGTTAATATACGCGATTTAAATCCGTTTAAAATAGTTTTATTTCAATGAGTTTACAATTTTATCAATTCTAACAATGATGTTTCTGACAGTAATCTTAATAATTTTAAAGACACGAAGATGACTTCAAAATATATTTACATTTATTAGTGATGTACAGGATCGTTAAATATGTATTCCCGGATACGGATACGGATCTTAAATTTCTTAATTAAATATATATATATATATATATATATATATATATATATATATATATATATATATATATATATATATATATATATATATATATATATATATATATTCATCTAAAATAGATTTATTGAAAACTAGCGGCCCCTCGCGCTTTCACTCGCGCTTAACATAGGAATTACAAACTTCTAACCCCCATTTTTATGGTTACGTTCTAAAAAGATTTCTCGTGTTAAATTTGAAACTCCTAGCACTTGTAGTTTTTGAGATTTCGTAATGAGTGAGTGACCTTTCGATTCTTTCGAAGATTGTCTGTGCCAAATTCCATCAAAATGGGATGGGTGGTTTAAGCAGGAAAGCGTAACATACAGACAGACATATGGACATCATTAATTTATATTAATTACGTTGCGTATAATGCTTCCTATTTTAATTTGACATCTGCATTTGATATTTGAAAACGCCTTTGAGCCTTTGTAACGGTACGGAACGGTATGACACAAACGCGAAGCAATACTTAAATTGCTTTCTAAACTAAATTATACAATATTTAACGGACTCAAAAAGAAGAAGATTTTCGTATTTTTTTTTATTCCTTTTTTTAATTTCAAATTGGTGCTATATAATTTTTATAAACTAGTTTGATTTTTAATTTAAAATAACTTGGAATTAATATGTCATCCAAGAACACGAGATTGTATAATGTATAACAGATGTTTTTTCCCTTCATTAAATTCCACTGTGAAATTTCCGGAATTCGCGATAAATCTCGTCAAAGGAACAGAGCGGGAGCGAACAACGCGCCGGAACGTAACATTCTCGTGAATTTCAGATAGATTCTGAATTACAATTTCGTGTGCATACAGAAACTTTATTTATCATCAAATAAACGCCGCTGAAATTGAATCGTGAATAGAATTTTGGGAATGAATAAATATTTTGCTTCGTTAGATATGATTATATTTGTACAGCGTTATCTGTACAAATAAATAAATTGAAATGTCTGTTTGTAATTTCAAATCAACAGATTTAACTATTGGCATATGAAAGTATATACGGTACAAACATCAAATCACATTTTTTAATATTTTTGTCTAGTATCTGTTCTGGCTAATCTGTGAAACGGCTGAACCGATTTTGTTGGGACTTTCACTCTAAGATAGCTAATGTTATAGAAGCAACTTAGGCTACTTTTATAAAAAAAATATTTATCTTAATAAATAAACAAAAAAAAGAGAGTAAATAATGTCCGATTCAAGTAGATCAGGTAAACATTAATATATGAATATAAGTTTTCCTCAAATTAACGCAGGTGAAACTGCAGGGCACAGCTAGTAAATACATAATTATAAGTAATTTTACTTACAAAGCGAAACAAGATATTATCTTAATATTAAATAATTAAAACGAAGCCCTTCCTCATAAAACGTCGCAAGTCTTAATTCGAACGCAGTTAACCTTTTAAGTTAGGTTCGTGACGTTGTCTAAAAAAAATAATAATAAAAATAAAACACAAAAAATAAATAAAACAAAAACATATAATTCAATTGATTTGTACTTAGCTATCGTTCATATCTCCGCACGAAGATATACGACAGAGGCGCTGACATAACCAAGATTAAAAGCATCGCGCACAACAGCACGAGGACCAAATTGTCCCATCTCGTGACAAATTGAGTCAGGCCCGCCACCTGAGTCTCGGGATCGCATTCGCAGGATTTAAACTCACTTTTCTTTGAAAAATCGTCTGAGTCGAATTTCCTAACACTCAAGTCCAAACTACTCAGAGTCACCTTTTTCTTTTCAGTTTTTTTACTGTCGTCTGATTTTTTATGCCATATACCACTTTTAACGCGCATATCGCTTCGAAGCCTTGGAGAAGACGTTTGGTCTTCTAAATTATGTTTGTTCTTATGAAGGTTGAGGTTACTCAACGCCCCTGACTTCTTTTGTTCAGGAGAAATTATACCTGAATTCTTTATTTCTGGTGAATGCTTTGTATTACGCTGTTCTCTGATGGAAATAGCTGATTTACTGCGATTTCCTAACATTTTCTGCGACGATCTTTTCAAAGTGAGACTATTCCAACCGGACTGGGATGTGCCTGTGAGAAGGAAGGTAGGATTAGGGATGTTGGTAGAGGCAGGGTTTTGGGATAAAATCGATTTTTCTTGTAGTGATGACCTTGTTTCTACGAATCTATTAATCTATATAAATAAAAATCAATTTCTGAATTCACTCAGGGCAAGGTTTTTATGACATGCTTGAAACCTCGTACGGAAAAATGCGTAAGTTTTAATTTATATAATCGTACGAAGGCGGGGCGAGCAGTTAGTTATTTTTGTAAAAACTATATAAAAAAGGAGCCAATTTAAGTTCTATAAAATTTCTAAGGATTGTTTAAACAAAAAAAAACATCCTCAGTAAAATGAGCTGACCTTTTCAAGAATGACTGAGAATACAATACTCTTTACAGTCCTTAATTAAAAGAACGTTTTTTACCTAAAAAAATAACTAAGTTTTTTTTTTTATTCAAAAACAGAATAAAAAACCTTTTTAATATTTGATGGTAAAAACCGTCTAAGACTTTATCGATCTTTTTACGACCTTAATACAACCTCATCAATCTTTTTAATATAAAATATGTATAAAAAATATTGATCCAGAAAATATCAAATACATGGTCTCGGTGTATTTGATATTTTCCTGCTGTTTCTTCTGGATCTAAGCATATCTAAGAAAGCGTATATCTTAACAAGACGACTTGGATTTTTAAAACTAAAAAATGTAATTAAAAAATTTGACACTTTTTAAACCATCATGGTCTCTTGAGAATTTTAACGAAAGTCATATGTATTTGTGTTCCAAAAATAACCTGTTCAATTTTCAAACATTAGGCACACGGTTGAATTATGTATTACACTGTGTACGAAGTCTCTCCCTAAATTAGAACGTGAATTTTGTAGGCTGAACACATAAACACGGGGTGTAATTCTGTGGTAGCGTTTCCTTTTGCTTACTCCTTATTTCATCTAGTTAAAGCCACGTTAAATACTTTATTATCCGATAGAAAATATAGAAGTTTAGAGTTACGGCCTAGCGTATGATGTTTATCTGCCTGTCTTTCTATGGGCAGATTATTTTTCGAAACGATCGTATAATCGGAACTAAGCTTCTTAAAAACGTTGTCTTAGATTTTCGAGATTATTACTCATTGAAATAAAACTATTTTAAACACTCACATTCGAGTTTGTATACTCCCGCAGTTTTTAAAGGAATATTACTCTTCATAGGTCTCAAGAAATACTAAAAATCTCAAATAGACAAATGTCATCTTAGTCTACCTGTGACCACGAACGCGGTAAAGAGCTCGAAACGTCGGGATGATAAAAATAATTAATATACGCGATTTAAATCCGTTTAAAATAGTTTTATCTCAATAAGCTTCTTAATTTGATAAACATTTGTTAAATGTGAAAAAGTCAATACTTATTCTAACCGGCGTAAGGACCCCTGCCATAAAATGGATACTTTAATTACTTACTTCATTTCTTAACAACCTAAATTACACATTAATAGTACTAACAAAAAGAGATTGCCTTATTTATCGTTAATTTCCACGATCTAAACCAGCTTAAGCTGGAAGCTTACTGGTTACATAAAGCAATTGCCGCCTGACCTCCGCTAACCTTTAAAGGACGAACCAATAACGCAGATCATTTAGAACAATTTTCCTACTAAGTGTAAAGATTCTATAAATACAACGGGTACTGACTACATAAAGAAAACCTAAATCAATAATATCCAGAGGCGTAACAATACAATATGAGGCTCGAGGCAAAATTTCGGGATGGGGCCCTCTGGGTAAAAATCGTCACGTTATAACTTAATTTTAATGAACCACTTAGGTAGTTACTCAAAACTATTAATAATATTGTGTGCATTTTAGTTAAATATCTGATAAGTTTAATAACCAAGAGCATAGCAATAAAAATTTTATTCATAAAATTCTTTTAGGCAGGGGCCCTCTTGGGTAAGGGGCCAGTGGGTATTTGCCAGCCCTGCCGCCCTATTTTTACGCCCCTGATACCATCAATATAGCCAGATATTTGACCCGTTAATATCCCGCTGAACAAAAGCCTTTCTCTTTTAAAGGAAATTACAAAATTTGCGAAACGATTATACAAATTCAGATATCAATTATTACATAATTTCTCGACACGTGTATATTTCTTGGCAATGTTTTTCTTCACCGGGTTTTTTTTAATCACTAAGCCAGCTCAGCTTTTCATGATAAATATAATGTTGAAAACATAAGACGTCGCAAAACGATATTCTCTCGGTCAGAGGTTTATTATCAGCTGAATCGACTGAATGAACAATTAACAAGTGTGCAAGCGCAGGTAAATAAGCGCCATTCCAAGTAGAAGAAATTGGAGATAGAATGGGCCATTTATTCTAGAGGGTAATATATATGGGCCTATTAGTTTTCCATCTACAATTCCAGCCCACACGTTGATTCCATACTGGTGTTGGAAGTGGTCACCACGCACAACATGTGGGTTCCGGTTAGCATAAAAATACATGTTGTGCTTGTTAAAAACCCCTACTTTTTCACCACAATCAGTAAATTACAAAAATTTCAACTAAATAGGTTATTGAACTATTCCAAAAACAAAACAAAATAATGAGTATAAATTTTCCAAAATACGTTCGTTGAATCTTTAAATGCTTATAACTTCTAAATTAATAAAGATAACTGAATAAATTATACCTCACGAGATTCTGTATTAAATAGGTAAGTTTTTGTGATACGTGGTCACTTTTTTTTCCTTTGCTTATTTTCCGTAGCACTCATTTGAAAATCGTCAACTTTTCATGGAAAACACAAGACTCGGTCTATTTGTTATTGTATTTATTGATACACGTTCGCCAGCCAAAAACTAGCAGTACTCCAGGATAGACACGTTATTTGCCAAGGTTTTTAAAAAAAAAATTAAGTCTATAACCTTCACAGTTTTTTTTTTTATTAACGTTTTTGTGGAACTCTATGAAAAATTTTGAAAAAATACTAAAATCGATATAACTTTTAAACTACAAAAAATCTTTTAAACAACTTTTGGGGTCAGAAGATAGCAAATGACCTCCCCTTCACCCCTGTTCAATTTGATCCAAACTTTCTGGGGCACCTTGTATATATACTGATTATTTGTGCATTTAACACTACAAAAACTACACTGATATTGTCCAAAATCAATCAATCAATATAGTTTTTCTCAAAATCATTTTTTTTTTTAATTTTTGTCTGTCTGTTTGTTCCGAGTGATATTTGAAACGAATGGTCCGATTTTGACAGATAAAAAGAGGTGCACGCGAAAAGTAAATAAAAACCAATGAAACAGTGAAACTATATCAGATTTCAGAGGAAAATGATATAGATAACACAAAAAAGGTCTGACTTGACACCGATTTCGAATGTTGTACTAGGCACCGACTTCATAATGTTGTAGAAAACATTTATTTTATACCTTCTAGTTCATTACTATCACTTAGTTTCGTTTTTGAAGTTGGTTTAATTTTTTGAAAAAAAAAAAAAATTGTCTCATTGTTTACAAACACAAAACAAATACCTTTTCACCAGTATAAAGTCTGTCAACTAGGGCTATTGCTTACCCGAAAGCAATTTATGATCATTGAATTTAAAAGCAAATGAAGAACATTGTGTCAAAGTCAACAGTCGTCGAACTCGGCAAACGTACTCGTAATAAATAAGATTTATATTAATGTATCTCATATGCGAGGAAAAATATGATTTACGAGAAATCCAATAAACTCATTTGAGGACACACTCGTGAGATGGTAGCAAAAAGTGTGATTTATGGGTGAAAATGAGATCTGGGAAACTCCTAACTCTAGCTGAAACCTCTTACGTAAAACCAGACAGGGGGTCGTCGTTATGACACGTTTCTTCATTACGTGTGTTCCTTGAGTATGTATTTTAAGACATTTTTTTTTAAATAAAGAGAATATTTAACGTTATATTTTTACGTTATAGCTGAAGTTTGTAGATGATGTGACTATTTTTGGATGTTCATTCAGTGATTGTGAAATATGTAGAAACGGTCTAGTTGTTAGAACACGTCGATTTCAACCGATGATCGCAGGTTTAAACCCGGCTAGCACTGATCAGTTTTCAAGTGCTAAATTTAAGTTCTAAGTTAAGCTAAGCTAAGTTCAATTAATCTTGTGCTTTACGATGAAGGAAGACGTCGCGAGGAAAAACTGTATGTGTTTGAAAAAATTCTAATACATATGTAACCACCAACCCGCAGTGGAGCAGCGTAGTGGATTAGGCTCTTAACCCTCTCCTTCCCAGCCTGTAAACGTTCCACTGGGAACATTTACTACAAGGCTGCTACAGTTTTACATTGAATATTAAAGTAGTAGTATTAAAATATTATTATATTCAAGCATCATAATCTTTGACAGACACCGCTCACGGCAAACGTCTGTATTGGCCATACGGATGTTTGTCGTGGTCTGGGTGTTTGTTAGTATTGTGTGTGTTTCCGGACCCCCAATACAAGACCACGAGGTCTTAATGAGGCCGTTGAGTGTGATGCGTTTATTTATTTATTTATCATAATATTTAAAAATTTCAGCAATATAATTTCTTATTACGTATAAAAGTAACTCTTAGCAATTTTCTTCACGTAATTTGCCTAAACTTTAATGAAATACTTATTTAAATGTGCTTGCAAGTTTTCGACACTAAGAAATCGGTCCTAGTCATTACCACTTACCGATGTGAGTAAGTTAGACCCACATCATCTTGTCGATCATAGTTCTGACCACCGACAAAGTCAACTAACCTAACCTATCTAAGATATTATAAATTCTAATAACATTTTTTACTTATATGTCCTAATAGAACATCGAGTTCAAATAATTCCGCAATCTTTAAATGCCATAATTGCATATCCTACCGAGTTTGGTATTTGTACTGGCGGCGATCCAAGAATTGTTAATCAAAATGAAGCAATCCGTGTAAGAGTTGATCTCGAGGTTGAAGGAATATTTGGCACGGAGATATAGCTTTATGAATATTAACTTCTACCCGCGACATCGCACACGTTTTGGTTTACCCAAAAATTTATGTCTTTAGAATACTAACTCTTTGCGATATACTTTTCCGAGATTATGATGATTATATATGTTATATGAGAGAGCGAGAGAGAGAGAAGATACTTTATTGTACATAACTATCAATAAATTTTACAAGTATAACTTAACATTAAGCATTTAATGTACAAATAGGCGGTCTCATCGCTACATAGCGATTTCTGATTAATAAATGTGTTTTTAAGAAAATTCAAATCCTATTTCGATTCTTAAAAGCTGATTTCATACACGTTACTCAGTATATCTTAGTATACCACAGAACCAACGGTAGTTAAAATTTTAAAGAAGGATGTAATTTACCATTTTAAGTACTCTCATAATTGGTATACATGGACGCTGATAAGCAATACTATGTCAAGGCACAAGGACTTCATTTTGAGAAAATGGCGTCTAAAAATGTCCACTTTGACAAAAAAAGTATGATATGATGATAGTGAATTTAAAGCAGATTTATTTGATTGAAAGTTTTACTAAATAATAAATTTGTCAAATAATTGAGATTATTGTATAAATTGCAAAATATGGAACGCACTTGAAATTCGAAATATTAAAGTAGGAAACTTTTTCCGTACTTATCCACAATAGTTTAGATGACTTGTAAATTTTTTAATATTGTTAAATAGGTGAAGCAGTATCAAAACCCATAAATATTTTCGAATTTGACTTTTTGTAAGTTGTCACATTATTCCTTATCAGCGTCCACATATTTAATGGTCCAGCAATTAAGTCGTGAAAACTGAGATACTTTTACATAGCATATACATTTATTATATTGACGAGATTATTTGGATGCTGATAAGCAATAATGGGTCAACCCACAAAAAGTCAAATTCGGAGATATTGACGTATTTTGATAAACCATCAACTATTCAACATTATCCAAAAAAAATCAAGTAATATAAACTGAATAACTACGGAAAAAAGTGTCTTAATAATTGTTTCGTATTTCAAGTGCGTTCCATATTTTGCAATTTATAGAATTATCTGAAATATTTGAAAAACTTTTTATTAGATAATATATTAAATATATCAATCTACTTTTAATTCATTATACTTTTTTTAAAAAAAGAAAAGCAAAGATGGATATAAACTTCTTTAAACAAATTAAGTAAGAATAGGTTTGACATCTTTAGACGCCATTTTCTCAAAGTGAAGTCCGTGTGTGTTGACACATTATTGCTTATCAGCGTCCATTTTTAAAGAGGATGTTTATAGCGGACTTACGTCATTAATTTTTCTCAAGGGTAAACGAAGATAGTCCTGCGCAGAGGTCACTTCTGTATTGGCATTGTTAGAAGCATTAGTTATTCCTACCATTGCACATCCGCTGACCACCATAGGATTATGTTATTTCCCTTGAACTTGTACTCACGAAGGGTCATGCACTCTTAATCTATTTATATAAAACTCAATATTTATATCTGCATCTTATAAACTCAATACCCAAGTATGAAATAATTAAAAAAAATTCAAAAGCAGTTAAAAATGATGTAAATAATAAACTCCTTTTAATGTTAACGTCGAAATTCAAATATTAAAAAAAAATATGAAACGCTACTATTGCTCAGACAAAATACCCACACATGTGGAAAGTATTAGTAAACATACACATGGACAAAGTCAACAATGCTTATAAAGTGTTAAGACTAGCATCGATTTACTGAGCATTTTTTATTTAATAATCACTGCGCAATAGATGACATTGAAAACTGGAATAATACAAATCACAATAAATTAATGGAAATCAGCAATTACAATGCTTATATATTTCTCAATTGTAACTGACTATAGTTCTTTTTGTTTCACGATCATACATATTTTATATAAAAGTCGAGTCAAAATATTAAAAAAAAAAAAAAAAAAAAAAAAAAAAGAACGAAAAAACTATTTTGGGTCAGGTTCATTAACTGACAAGCGATAGAAATCGTTAAAATTGTAACGCGAAAGGGAATTACAATAAGATTTAATTAACTGTGTTTTAATAATACAGCCGTGCTTTTAATACCGAACATGCTTAAATTTTCATCTCAATTTTATTTTTTCGACGTCAAAAATGATGTATAAAGTCCACGATATTTAGAATGGAGACAATTTATCTACACTAATATAATATTAAGGTAAAACTTGTTTGTATATATGTAATCTCCGAAAGTACTAGATTACCTGTTTTTTACGGAAAATTATAGGCTATATTACATCACGATAAATCTTACAGAAGCGCTAGGGGCAGCTAATATATCTATATCAAAATCAGTTCATGAGTGATAGCTTTATATATAAAAAAACTTATTTATAAATAACTTATTTATAAATTGACAAATCGAAAGTGCTCTAAAAGCCTACTTGAATTAAATATTATACATACTGAGTTTGTGTTTAGTTAAGACACTACGATAAAACATTACACGTGAAACATAATGTTTAAAGTGTAGAATCCGCTCGTGTAGAACGGAACGTGCAAATTAACGAGTTCAGATAAAAATCTCGAAAATCGTTTACGTGACCTATCTACGTCTGAATCTTTTCAGAAATATCTTTATTCAAACGTCTGACATAAAACTATTCGATTAAAACAAATCATATAAATCTTGAAGAAAATTGCTCGACTATATACATCTTCATATCACTCTACGGACTCAAGTAAACTTCGAAATGACGCGATGCGAATACGCAACGCAAAAAGCACCGACACGAATAGTTGCGATGCGATTTCATGCGACAACAGACAGGGTGTCCACTCTCTCAGCGGTAGTCAACCGTATTTTACGCTATGTACTACCACTGTCTACATGGATCATGCAAAGTGTTACGCACTGCTCTTATTGATCAGAAAATATAGAAAATAAATGCGAGTCAATTCGCAAGTTCTTACAATGCGAAATGCATCGCAGTTTTAGTGTTTGAGGCCTATTTCGACACCAACTATACTGGCAAAACAATTGATATTATGCAACTATAGATGTGTACGATATAGGCTCATGGATATTGGCACTCAGTGTACCGACCAGTTTGGAAAAAGTTTCCTAGCATCCAGCTAGCGAATGAATATGACATGCGATAAAATCTTTGGACTAACAAATCAATTTAACAAGCTTGTGTAATTTAGAAATTCGTATATATTTTTAACATCAAATAGTATGAACGTAACATATCTATAGCTAAAAAATATCATTGACCAAAACACAACCACGTTCCGACGTCGAGTCGTGGCTCCTCACCAACGCTATGAAAAGTTACCCAATCGCATTGTGATAATCTACAAAGCCTTTTTTATTCTTCTCCTTACCATATTTTCACTCTATCTGACACTCCTTTCTTACTCCTATCACTTTTCACACAATCCAGCCATCATTTTTTTTTCTTTTTTGAAAAACATATCCATCAAAGTAATCTACAAAACGCACCGCACGTCATCTACAAAAGTCACGATGCACCGTGACATTACGACTTTTTGTTATAAATGAAAAATCATATCATTGTCCACGTTGTGATGTGGTTATGTGTTCTAGCCTTTACGGTATTCCGGCACTTAGGTGCAGCTTGCCAGATTGTCTATTACTTATAGTTACTGTTCTACATCTACGAGTCGTAGCTCAATGTCTTATAGCCTATAATCTTTCTCAATAAACGAAATATCTAAAGGTGCGTCTAGAACTGTGCAAATGCAATAAACGTGCATCGAGTGCATGCTATGCTTCAAATTGTTTAGGAGACAACATGTCCGAAGGGGTAAAAATTCAATTCCGAATTATGATTCCTAAAACTAACGTTTTCCAAAAAATAACTTTTCAAATAAATTATACTAATATAATAAAAAGAGAGCGAATTTTGTACATACGTGCGAAGTAAACATTAAAAACACTGAACATATTTTAAAAATTACAGAATAATTCAAAAGATATATGATTCTAGATAGTCATAGGCTATAGTTTATGTATAAATTAATATTTTAAATCTAATCTCATTAGCGCAAGCGAAGCAGTGAGCAAAAGCTAGTGGAATAATCTGCATATAAAAGAGAAAATTAGGATAAGTTATTCGAAGTTAGCCGCAACGCCCACGCGAAGTAAATATTCAAGAAATCCTAAACAACCCCTAGAAATTACTTCACAGAGAAGTGTCTAGATAATCGTGCCGATAAAAATATTTTTAAAAGGTTAAACGAATAATCTAAATACTCAATTGTACATGTCTGTGAGCTATGAAATTTAGTTAAACTTAAAAAAGAACGTGAATTTTCCGTTTTATTGAAAGCCTGTGGAAATGATAATTCACGATTCGGAGCTATGGCTTCTAGCCAGTTTTGCCTGTATTGATACTGGTTGGTAATTAATTAAACAAACAACTGAAGTACAGTTGCAAAATATTTCGCCATCGTAATTTCATTCATCATTTCATACTTTTTCGTAATAATAAAAAATAATTGTAAAGTTGTAAAACTACCGTTTAAACTGAAATAAAACTCATTATAGTGAATAAATTTTTATAGCCAATAAATTCACACATTTAAAAAAATAAATATTTGTTTTAGAATATGTTTTAAAAAAATCATTATATTCCCACCTCCACGCAAACTGCACCCCACAAGCTCGTTTGATATAAATACATAGATCCCCCAAAACTCCGTGGTAAGTGGAACTAAATCCGGGAAGCGGGCAGAGATTAATGTTCACTTATCATTACGAGCTCAGACTCCGCGAGGATAACTTCGTGAGAACACCTACCTACAAAATGGATATGTACGTACGTAGACAATATACTTATATATATAGAGAACACCTACCTACAAAATGTATGTCTACACACGTACACAACGTACTTATCTATACAGTGAGTTTATTAATTGTACGTGGAGACAACAATCTGAAACTACAGTGATAATCGAAAACTACTTATAAAGTAGTCTCGAGGCAAATTTTTATGAAAACTAAAACTACATCATTAGTTTTTTTTAACCGGGAATCGAATTATTAATAGTATTAACTTTTAGATGTTTGACGCTTATTAATCTTCTTATATAGAACTAGCTGCCCTTCGCAGTTTCACTCGCGTCTACAGTTGCAGCTAAGCTCATATGAAACCTAGCATGGTGTAATATAGCCAATAACCTTCCTCAATAAACGGGCTAACAAACACAAAAATAATTAATATTGCTAATTCGTAGTATTTCTCTTTCATCTGTCGCTGCTTTTCTAGAATATCGATGCAACTAAAAATGATCAATATACATAACCTTTGTTTCAACTACTTCATATATTATTCTCTGTTATCCGTACTCATGTTATAAAGAAATAAAATTTGTTCGTAAACTTGTATGTAAGGGTTAATATTTGAAACTACTGATCCGTCTCAATAATTCTTTTTGAGTTGTGTTAGAATATATAAATATCTTGTAAATGTAATAAGATATTCTGTATTGTCATTTTGTTCATATTTAGTTTAGTTCTAACAAAAGATTATAAAGATGGCGACACTGTCACTTTAAGAGGTGCCCACTTGATTAATTCTAATTTCTGATTGGTCAATCGCTATCTTTGTGATCTTTTGGGGGGGTCAGCTTATAAATATGATTAATTTTTAATGTTGCGTCGCAGTTTGTTATCGATTCTCAAGTAATTAGTGAACGACAGAAGCTACAGTGTGAAAGTAACTAATAGGTTTTGTGTGAAGTGTGAGTCAATCAAATTCGTATCAGTAAGTGTGGTTTAATTAAAAAGTTTTTATTTACTAAGAGGTCGTTTTAATAATTGTGCGTTTCCCTGAATGTAAGAAGTCGCTTACAGTTGGATAATCCAATTATTGAGACAGGCTATAGGCTATATTAAATCACGTTATAACTCATAGGAGCTAAGCAGTAACCATAAACGCGAGTGAAACCCCGAGAGGCAGTAATTAATACTAATGTAGAGAAATTGAAAGAACATCTATTTAAAACTCACATTTATTACTAATTTATTTATTTAATTAACCCCAGCAAAGATAATTATTCATTAATATTTGCATTGAATTATCATTAACATAATAATGGTGTTTCTTTTCGTAAAGTAAATTAAACGGTAAATCTTCGAAACTGAATAATTAATTACAAATTATACGCAATCGGCTGTCCGTTCGCACGCGTGCGTTATTTATTCTGGAAACTACTAAATCGATGTTGAGAAAACATTAAAGATTTATATCTCGGTCACTTGCGAATAAATTTTGTACTCAGTACCAATACAAGACTACGGTTGAGTTTTTCAGCGACTATCAACTACTTTATTTGCCCAAAAAGTGGCAACCCTATGTGCAACGTCTATATATAAATTAAAACTGACTAAACATATTCACTGACTGATCGATCAACGCAGAGAAACCGCTGGGTCTAGAAACGTGAAATTTTGCACAAACGTTCTTAACATAACCTTAGTATGCACTAAGAAAGAATTTTTGAAAATTCATCCCCAAAGGAGTTAAAACGAGGGTTAGAAGTTTGTGTGAAACTCCTATGATAAACGCGAGTGAACCCGAGAGGGTCCGCTAGTACTTTACATAGTAACTAGCTGGTGCTCGCGACTTCGTCTGCGCAGGATTAGTTTAAACGATAATGGCTTACACATAAAAGATAGATGTATGCTGTTACGGCTTTTTTATAGAATTATTTAAGATAAACATTATCATTGTACATTACATACATAGGTGTAACTCTAACGGTTTTTGCAGCGCACATCATTATATTTATCATTATATTTTGTACAATTCACTGGAATTTATAATTTTTTTTTCTTAAGGGATGCCTACGTCTCGCTACGACTACGATCTACGCTGCATGCAAAGTCTCAGCCCGATCGGCTTAAAATTGAGAAAGTTTCATATAAACATTCACACCCTATTTTATCCCCTTGGGGGTAGAATTTATTAAAATCCTTTCTTAGCGGACGTCTACATCATAACATCTGCATGCCAAATTTCAGCTCGATTCGTAGTGGTTTGTACTGTGCGTTGATAGGTCACTATGTCAGTCAGTTACCTTTGAGTTATATATTTTAGGTATCCATTTAAAAAACATCTAGCGTTTAAGCAAAGGACGATGCTACACAATCGTCAACAGTAAGTCTCAATCTATTTTCGACATTAGCAAACAATTCACAATTGCGGTTCGCCCGAAACCGCGCACCGACGTCATTGGTCCCTCCCGCCATTGATCGGCGTTTCCCGTTCAAATGATCAAATGGTCGACATTTAGGATTGCCGTTGGGAACAGAGGTTTCAACTGAAGTTTAAATTCAGGAGTATTTTATATGAACGCTGATAAGCAATACTATGTCAAGCCACACGTGACTTCATTTTGAAAAAATGGCGTCTAAATATGTCAAAACTAGTCTTAATAAAGTTTGAAGAAGTATACATCCATCTTTTATTTTATATTTTGATACAATGCGTAATGAATTAAAATCAGATTGGTATAAAAATGACTTTTTTCTAATAATAAGTTTTTTTCAAATATACGAGATTATTACATATAGCAAAATATGGAACACACTTCAATATTCGAAACATTAAATTACCTTTTACGGACTTACTCGTATTTAGCTTAGATGAGCTGAATTTTTTTCGTATATTCGTTACGTTACGTGACGCATTATCAGTATACATCAATATCTCCGAATTTAACTCTTTGTGGGTTTACACATTATTGCTTATCAGCATTCATATATTGAATCCGAAAAGTTTCCGGAAGTTACTTGCCGGTTGTCCTTTGTGTATATTTTCATTGAGGATTTAAATAACGACCAGACGTAAAAAAGTAAGGAGAGCTATTGCAGTGTGCTGTAATTAGTTTTATTATAAATAAATAAATAAACGCATCACATTCAACGGCCCCCATTAAGATCTTGTAACCTTGTTTCGGGGGTCCGGAAACATACACAACATTAATACAAACACCCAGACCACGACAAACATCTGTATGGCCAATAGACATTTGCCGTGAGCGGGGATCGAACCCGCGACCGTTTACGCTACAGTCAGTTGCAGTAACCACTGCGCCAATGTGTCTGTCGAATTTTATTATGTTATGCAGTAAACTATTATTTATATAAGCTAATGGCTTGAAATAAAAATATATATACATATTTTGAACCTGTGGTAAGTTCAGAGTTAACGGAAGAATCTTGTAAAATTAGGATTAAAAGTATTTTATAGTTAACTCTGTCTGTTTCTCTGTAACGTTTTCACATCTAAACTGCTGATATTTGGTACAGAAATCATAAGAATTTTGGTACTAGACGATATGCGAGGGACGAGTGAAAAGGCCCGTTGCTTAAGATGTACTGCTTTATTACAAAAAGATATAACGAGTGGTCGCAGCCACTCTTAAGGCAAATACCTAACAGGTACAAATATATATATAAATATATACTAAGAAAGATAAAAGTGGGTGAAATAGAGGATATAAGTCCAACAAATTTACTAATCCATTTTAAAAATCTACCAGCGTATATGTTTCTGTTTAAATTATACCCACCCGCGGAGTTCACAACAGGTAATACATTAGCTCATTATTATAATGTTTCTTTTTCATTTCCAAATATCGCATCATTAAAATAATAGCCGCCATCAAGAAAAATTTTATTATATACATTCTAGACTGTTTTTCATGGCTTAATGGCACTAATAAAAGCAAAATTACACTAACCATAAGACCACTTAATGTACCCAGTAGGCAAGGCGCAGGCAGGGCTGGCAAAAACCCACGGGCCCCTGATTCGAGAGGGCCTGACCTAACATAAATTTATTAATAAATGTAAATTGTTATTTCATTACAAATTTGTATAAACCTTGTATATGTATAAAGGTCTTGAAAATAAAACATTTTTATCAGGTATTTAACTAAAATGCACACGATATTAATATTTTGGGTAACTACTTAAATGTTTCATTAAAATTAAGTTATAACGTGACGATTTTTACTGGGAGGCCCCATCCAAAGAATTTGCCGCAGGCCCCAGATGGTATAGTCACGCCTCTGCCAGTAGATCATTAAATTTATGACTGGCATCTATAAAGTTCAGTACATAAACATTTTCAAAATATTTTTTTAAGTTTAACAACGTCTTCATATTTATGACCTGACAGGTCATATGAACATTTAAATATAGATTTACGACCTAAAAAGACGCCACCGAGTCTGATGTATCTTAAAATTAATGTGGATTATAAACATTTTATGTTTTATCGATTTCCAATCAGGAATTCGATATATTCGCCTGTTCTCATACATGAATTATATATAGCATTCGCAAGTTCTAAACCTGCAAGTATTTGTCGGTTCTTATTTTATAATTCCGAAAATTTGGATTGTTGGTAGAAACTAGCGATCGAACATAATCATTCGTTAATCAGTTTATAAATACTAGCCAAGACAGACCTTAGGCTACAATACATTATCTTATGTTATAAGAAGATATGATATGTTGTACTGTTACTTATAAATAAATTTCAGGACTGACCATTGAACTTGGCACCCATTTAGATCTCACTTCTTTTTTCGTTGAAGTCAACAACCAAGGCATTTATCATATTGAACTTGGTTCTCATTTCACATTTATGTTTTTGGATAACGTTTTTACACAAAGGATAAGGATATGGAACTTATATCATTTACATTACGAAGCAGTAGATATACGTAAATCAGCTTGTTATCAAAAGATGATGCTGTCTTTGACATTAGATAGTGCAGACAGCATTTTAGTTTTTAGATTATATAAAGTATAAATCCCTTGTCTTACTTTCACTTCACTAGTCTCACTTGTCACTTTATTTTCCTTTACCACCAAGTTTAAATAATAAATTTAACTCTGTGTTGTATTCTGTATCCATTACTGGTTGAGGTACACATGATATATAAAGCAAAGTAATCGTCTGTATAGACCAGGGATCATTTTGTGACTTAAGTTAGCAGTGGAACATATAACAGAAACAAAAGTCTTTCAGTTTCTTTAAAAATTAATTTGTATTACTCCGAGCTTAATGACAATCGCTTGCATTAACTTTATTCCAAACTTCAGAAAATATTTACAAGTTTTTCTAAGTTTCTTATTTGCATATAGCAATGTAAAGATGAATAATGGTGGTTTAAAAATCTTATTGCTGTAAAAACGAGACAACGAAACGCGACGACCATATTTTGTAAAATGAATTCCGAATGAAACTAATTGACGACCCCTACTATAGACGATAACGACGAAATGATGACTTATGGGTATGATATGAAGCATCACAATAACCATTACAACCATAGCACACAAGCTAAATCTGGTCGAATAAAATCAAGTAAATCCTTAAGTATGCGACGCAAATTAAGTTAGACCTACGAAACCCAATTTAACTAACGACAGAGCGGATATTAACTCAGCCATCAGCGCGTTATATAATAATCCATTAACTGGTATTTCATATCGAAATTATGAAGCTGGATATTACAATATTAGTAAATAAACGCAGATTTTGTTTAGATATTTTTCTACATAGCACATATATTTAATGGTACAATGCAAAGTTTTTCTTCCAATTATATTAGTATGAAAATATCTTAAATGATACAGAAGGACATATACTTAATTTTGTAGTAATCATTCCCTATCTTTAGATTTAATATAAAATAAAGTCGCTTCCCATCGTCTGAGAGTGTTTACACTACACAAATGATTTTAGTGCAGTTTTCATCAATAAACCAAGTGATATTTTAAACTTTCGCGATTTATACTATTCATATTCAATATAACGTGTCTTATCGCGATATCTAATGGTAGTAATACCTTTTTTATATACGAGTTAGTCAGCTCGTGACCACGACAGATGCGACTTCGTCGAAACGTCGGTCAATCAAAAATGTATTACTACCATTAGTTATCGCGATAAGACCCGTTATATTAAATATGAATAAACCAAGCGATTCAAGAGGAAGGTTTACATGTATAACGCATGCATATTATGACAGACACGTTGGCGCAGTGGTCACTGCAACTGACTGTAGCGCTAACGGTCGCGGGTTCGATCCCCGCTCACGGCAAATGTCTGTATTGGCCATACGGATGTTTGTCGTGGTCTGGGTGTTTGTGTTAATGTTGTGTATGTTTCCGGACCCCCGACACAAGTTCACAAGATCTTAATGGGGGCCGTTGAGTGTGATACGTTTATTTATTTATTATTATTTATTATAGTAGAGAAAAGCTGAGAAAATTATATCGTGAAACACTATATTGCACCCGTGCCAAGCCAGGACGTATCGCTAGTAGGCAATAAATAAGAAAGAATAAAAATTTATTCATTACTTGCTTTTTCAGAAAGATTTTTAACCATAAGCTAGTTCAAAGACTCAAACTAAAACGCAGACGAAGAGGTGAGTCAATAAGGAATAATAGTTGATGTTACGTTCCCAACTTGAGCCATTAGCATCTTAGGTTTAGGATAACGAATAACTTTTCCAAGTCCGCAATCTTAACGCGAAACTCAGTAAAGTTCGGTTGTAAGAAAGCGTTCTAAATGCCTTCAAGGTCTAGTCTGTGTCATCGAAAAGGTATCTTAAGATCCTATCTCTTGTGCGAATGTCATTCTTGAACGTTTTATTTATCTGCAAGTCGGCAAAGTCTTACATGTTACTCAATTTCAAGTAGACTTTAACTTTAACTATCATATTGATACGTTAAAATGGAAGATTACGAAGTTATCTTTAACTAAAATTAATAAGCGTTTAAGATTTTGATTGTAAGTTAAGTAAAATACTAGTTAAACCTTGCTTGAAAAGACTAAAATAAGAAAATTTATTCGATTTCAATATTCAAACATGTTTCTCTTCTTAGAAACAAATCTATAAAGACTCGCGATGGAAGAAAAAGATAGTGATAATTAGATGCTGATAAGTAATAACGTGTCAACCCATAAAGTCAAATTCGGAGATATTGATGTATTTTAATACTGCATCACCTATTTAACATTATCAAAAATAATTTTAAGTTATCTAAACTAAATAAATACGGAAAAAGATTCTTAATTTAATGTTCCGAATTTCAAGTGCGTTCCATATTTCGCAATTTATACATAAATCATAAATATTTGAAAAAATATATTATAACATAACACATTAAATATATAAATTTGCTTTTAATTAATTATATCTTTTATCAAAACACAAAAGGAAAGATGCATAAATACGCCTTCAAACAAATTGATTAAGAATAGGTTTGACAGGCGCGATTTTTTAAAAATGAAGTCCGTGTGGCTTGACACTTTATTGCTTATCCGCGTCCAATTATACTTAAGTATTTAAAGGTAATCAATTTTACATCCAGTAGACACTGACCTGGTATCGAATGCCTCTTGGGTTCGGCGACAGGTCCAGGTGATAGTGGCTCCGTGCCGCGGGACACTACTCGTCTCAGCTCGCGGTTCTTCGCGGGGTCTGACGCGTTCCATGGTCGAAGTTCCTTTACACCGTCCGCGTGAACTTCCTTCATGAACACCTCGATCAGTTCCTTTCCTGGTAGTAAACAATGCTATATCAAGTATTAGATTACCTAATATTTTATGAAGAACCGGGACTCTTATTCCCTTCCGTTCCTTCCCTTCCCTTCCTTCGTCTAGTGCTGCAGATGTCTATGGCCGGCGGTGATATCTTAACATCAGGTGTCCCGCCTAGCCATTCGCTAGTTATTTAAAGAAAAAACCTTCCTTCTCTTCTAATTCATTATTGAGCTGGCAATGTTTATACCTTCTCTAGAGCTGTAATGTTCATGAGCGGCAACGATCAATTAACACCACAACATCCCGTATTATTTGCCTGTTTTTTTTTATTAAAAACGAAACACTTATGTCGAACTAAAAGAAAGTTTAAAAACGTTAAATAAATATGGTTCAAAAATATTTGGAGCACGATAAAAGAAAGAATATATTCAAATCTTATTCTTCTTTAATTGTCAATGTCTTAAATGCACGTTACCTTTAGCAATATTCGCAGCATATTGCTTCATCGCAATCTTCTCGACGGTATTCTCGAGACCGAAGAAATTCTTGACGTCAAGTAATGCGCTCTGCTCAAAGCATGTCCAATCTGGATTCTCGGGGTGCACCTGGTATGTTCGTAAACAAGATAATGCTATGATTACTTATCCAATAAACTAATAGGATGGACCTTCGCACCTGATTAGGTGATTAGGCCTTCGCTTATTAAGACTTCCTTAGCCGTAAATCGAAAACAATCTTCGATCTTTGGCTTTCTGGAGCATCAAATTAACGTATTTCGTCGCTCTGTATGTCATACTTTGGTAAAAATTGATTTTCTCAGTGAAAGCACTTTTATAATAACAATATTTCTTACAATATCTTAAGTCTAAAACGTTTAAAAATGTAAACATATTTATTATAGTAAGCTTTAAAATAAGTGTTATCATATACGAGTTATCACATTCAGACCGATATATACTACAAAGCCATGGTCGTTAAGCTAACAAAGTTCCGAGACTAAATTGTCATACTGCTGTTGACAATGATTATGACTATTTGAAAAATGTTTTTTTTCGTCGACCAGATAAGATCTTTGATTTTAAATTACTTATTGATAGCAATGACTATTAATAGAAAACATTTTTATTGCAACAATTGTTTAGATGAAGCATCTAACTACGCATCAAACAGCGCATTAATACCGTTCCGCCGGGCAAACTTTTCTGCTAAATTTCAAATGTTTCTAAAATTAACAAGAAACCGAGTGATTAAAATAATAGTATTCCAAAATTTTAAATTAATATTTTAATACCTACAGCTCTCTGATAAGCTTTACTGCGATAAAATACAGAGTCATAAAGACCTTTTTTAGGTCGACTCGTCCTTTTATTACTTTAGGTAACTATAAATTGAAGGCCCAATAGCTTAGGTTGAAGGCAATCGTCCTAATATTTTTAGACCTATTAAAAGGGTCGAAGGAAAAAACTTTCTTGCTAGCGTTTTTTCGACCCAGAAAATAATCTAAGTTAAAGATAGTCTTATATTACCGCAAGCGGGCTAATAAAATCAAATTCTCTGAGAATAGGAAAACAAAGTCGATTATAAATTTCAAAATGTAATTATCATATTTTCTTGGATTGGACAGACCCGCGCATCCGTTTTCATACGGCCACGAGGAGGACGGCAGTCGGGATGGCCTCGAACTGCCGTACGCACCAGCGAGGGGTGCGGGGAGGGCAATATTAGACTTTGCCCTCTTGAGACGAGCTCCGCCAGCCACGAGCGGAGCGTCGCACGGGAGGGGCAGCGGATGCGCATGCGCAAGCGATCCCGAGGCCTCTCCATTTCCGTGCTGAGAAAGGCCATCGCAGGGGTTTTAGTGGGTATAAATCTCCACATAACCCGATCTCCCCCCCAGGAATCGGGTATCTTTTCGAAGATTTCCCCTGCGTAACAAAAAAAAAGGCTAGGAAAATAATAAAAAGTTTACCACCGAGATGGCCTAGTGGTTAGTACACATCGATCTCAACTGAATAATATCGAGTTCAAACCCCAGCCTGTACCGCTGAGTTTTCAAATGCTAAATCTGTATTTAAATTCATCTCCAGCTGGGCAATGAGGATAAACATCGTGAGGACAACTGCATGTGTCGGGAGGAATTCTGACATGTATACTATATATCCGCCAACCTGCTGTAGAGCAGCATGGTGAATTAAGCTCTAAACCTTCTCCTTAATAGGAGAGCAGACCTCTGACCAGCAGTGAGACCTTTACAGATTCTTCATCCATCTACATTTGTCCAGATTATACCGGGGTCTACTTATTTTAATGACTGTATTTTTTTAAAGTTAATTTATAGAAGACATCCAAGTGTTACACGTATCGATCAGGTCAAATATTAATGTGTGAGTCGCGTAGATCACAGCAACTGTTAAAGAAACGACATTGCAAAATGAACTCTAATTACTCGGAGCAGAACACATTACGTTTCGATTGTAATTAATTATTAGCATCACAATATACAGACAATAATAATCGCATCGGTTTCTTGTGACATGTAATTAGTTTGTGGCGATGTTGGGGAACCGCTGTAAGGTCGAGAGACTCTAAGACGTCCTATTGCGGTGTTGATTCAAGTTTAAATGGGTGCTGATAAGCAATAATGTGTCAACCCACCAATATTGATGTATTTTGTTACTGCGTCATCTATTTAACTATTTATTGAAAATTTTCCATTAAAACTTAAAAAGTACGGAACAAAGTTTCTTCATTTAATTAATCACATAAAATACATTACTGTAATCCACGAAACCATCTACAGCTGGTAACATGCAGTATGAGCACCACCCGTCCGCAAAGTGACGCCTGATTCAATTAAGTATCTTCATTTAATGTTTCGAATTTCAAATGCGTTCCATATTTTGCAATTTATACAATTATGTCATATATTTGAAAAAAAAAATCATAATACATTAAATATATCAATCAGCTTTTATTAATTATATCTTTTATCAAAATAGAAAAGAAAAGTTGGATATATATTTCTTCAAATTTATTAAGAATAGGTTTGACATCTTTAGATGATATTTTTTCAAATTGGCTTGGACGCTGATAACCACAGGGACTTCCCTGTGGTTATCAGCGTCCAAGCGCTCTTTAGAAACTTTGAAGATCTTCTTACGTGGTTTTATTTAGTAAATCATAATTCAATTTATATTTTAAATAACGGGTTTTATTCCCCGACATTTCGACGACGACGACGAAGTTGCATCCGTCGTGGTCACCAGCTGGTCAGTCAGCTCGTGACCGCGACGGTACAAAAGATATTATTACGATTAGCTATTGCGATAAGACCCGTTATTTAAAATATGAATAATATAAACCGCGAATTTAAATATTTAATAATTCAGTTTGTTTCAAATCATTTGTTGTTTTTTTTGTTAGAGTAGTATACTTATATGAGTTAATATATAACAATTTTCTCCATAAAGGACAAAAAAAAATATTTTATTATATGCTAAGCTTATTGACGTATTTTTATCGTAACCTATTATTTACTACAGCGATTTTATATATAGCACAACATAATTTCTAATTTACCCGGATACTACAAAAAATGTATTTGTTTACTTCATAACTTCGTTTGCATAACAAAACAAAATCAGTTCAAAGACCGACCAACATGATATCGAAAATATATTAGTCAAGCTTGCGCAGTGGTCACTGCAACTGGAGCGCTGACGGTCGCGGGTTCGATCCCTGCTCACGACAAACATCTATATAAGAGAGTTAAATGCGTTTATTTATTTATTTATTATTAGCCATGACCCGCAGTTTCACCCGCGTTAATTTGAGGAAAAATTATATTTATGTAATGTTTACCTTCCCCATTCGAATTGGAAATTGTTCAATATTTCATTAATTTCAATTTATTTTCGCGTATTTTTTTTATTTTTTAAATTGAAAAATTAAAAAAAAATCATAATAAAAGTAGCCTTAGTTATTCCTTACAATATTAGCTATCTATGAGTAAAGTCCCGTCAAAATCGACCCAACCGTTTCAGAGATTATCCGCAACAAACAGACAGACAGACATATATACAGACAAACAAAAATTTAAAAAATGTGTTGTGATGCAATTATCGTACCTTATATACTTCCATACGCATTTAGTTAAAAGCTGTTAATCTTAAAATACAAACAGACACTCCAATTTAATTTACTCGTATAGATTTACATCAACGCAATCTTGTCAGGTAGTTTGGCGAACGGCAAAGCGGTATCATTGACACCGTATCCAAACTTCCTTCAACGAAACCATGTCAGGGTCGAGGGGACTGTTCCAACGCTAACACGCGTCGCATCACTGATGTTATCTAATAAAACAGCGATCGATCGAAATAATCGACATTTATAGCTAAACTGACTGACTGACTGACACGTTAGCGCAGTGGTCACTGCAACTGACTGAAGCGCTAACGGTCGCGGGTTCGATCCCCGCTCACGGCAAACGTCTGTATTGGCCATATGGATGTTTGTCGTGGTCTGGGTGTCTGTGTTAGTGTTGTGTGTGTGTTTCCGGACCACCGACACAAGACCATGAGATCTTAATGGGAGCCGTTGAGTGTGATGCGTTTATTTATGATGTGTTTAAACATTTATACCATTAAAACCGGCATTTGTGGATACATCGCCACGAGAATCTCTATAAAAAAAATAAAATTGATGTGTCTGTTTGTAATTTCAAATTAACAGCTTTTAATTGAATGCATATGAAAGTATATACGGTACTTACATCGAAAATACAATTTTTAAAATTTTTGTCTGTCTGCTTGTCTGACTGTTTGTTTTAGTTAGCTAATCTCTGACACGGCTGGGCCGATTTTGATGGGACTTTTACTCAAACATAGCTAACGTGATAAGGAGTAACTTAGGCTACTTTTATTTAAACAAAATCCTTATGTTAATGAATAAATAAATAAATAATACGCTAAAACAAAATTGAAACCAGTGAAATAGTAAACAATATCCAATTCAAGTAGGGAAAGTAAACATTATATAAATAATAAATTTTCCTTAAATTAACGCGATTGAAACCGCGAGACATAGTTGGATATAAAATTAAATTAATAGTCAATACTTTAATTTCAATCTTCGTACTTTATACAAGCCCCTATTTAAAAAAAAATATCTGACAAGATCACTTAAATATACACCCAAAATTAAACATTCAAAATATACCACCAGTAATTTCCACCAAATTAAATAGATAAATAAAAAACGAAACCAGTCTAACCTGATCCATTACGTAGCATACGCTCTACTTGTTTTCAGAGGCGAAGCTATATATCAAGTTCCTCTGACATAAACACATAACGAACGTTTCAAAGCGCGTTCTAGATATCGTCACTTTAAGGGTTTCTTTGAAATACTTTTAGTAATATTATTTATCAAACGATCTTAAAAAGTCTTATCTTAAAATTCTCAATATAACCTACACTATAAAGCGACAGAAATGGAGAATAACAAGGTCTCTTTAAAAAAAGAATCGACTTCACAAATAATATTATACGCAATTTTGTTTACTAAGACGACAAATACACGAAATATTGGTAGTGTTATTTATAAACACTATCGTCTTTTGTAGTATGACAGATACTACAAAAGACGCATTAGAACCATGTTGAACACGTGTCTAGCTAAACAGTGTTTAAAAATTAAATATTATCTAAATTGCTTCACATCGAATAAACTCATAAAAAACTTATTGATAAAATGTTATACGTTACATTTGACAGCTGAAATAGGTTTTAGACATCTATTAAACTCACTTAAACGTACATATGTTAATCTATATCTAAAGCAAAACGTGCTTTAGATATAGATTATCTAATATTAACTAAGACGTAGTTTTACTTTTTTACTTTAAACTATCGTTAGATGTGGATTTGTAGTACAGGATTTTATAAACACGCGTTTAACGTATGTTTAAATTTTTCGTAGTAAGACATATAATACTGCCTTACTACAAAATATTTAAACATACGTTAAACGCGTGTTTATAAAAATCCATCCTACAAATCCGCGTCTAAGGACAGTTTTAAGTTATCATTTATCAAGTTTAATTATGAATAAATAACGCTTAAGAAAATTTAACATCTTATTAATATTTTTTTATAATTTAACTTGCAGTAAAGCAATTTATCGAATCCGGTTTTATTTCATCTTTTGTAGTATGGCAGTATAAATTGTAAATCTCCTTCTGTGGACTTAGTTAAAAAAAATCATCGATCAACATTAGCATATTATCTTAAAAGAAAAATCAAATTTCTTCGAGTCGAACTGAATATTCAAGCCCATTCAAGTTCAAACATTACTTTCATCTCCAGATCTTTAATCATGGTGTAATGCAATGAGTCACAAAACAAGCCAGGCTAAAAATCACACAAACACTTTCCTGGAACGCGATCTGTACGACAGTCTTAATGACAATGGCTCTGTTAAAGCATTTTACGACCACAGCTCATGAAAGCAAATCAAACATATAATCTTTTTTTATTTCCTTGTCTTATTTAGCAAACAAAAATGACGTATTTCTAACATAAGAATTAGAGATCAGACATTGTCGACCAAATTATTGAACTGAATCAAACTCAAACTCAAACTCTAAATATACTTTATTCAAATAGGCCTTTACAAGCTCTTTCGTATCGTCAATTTACAAATTTGTGATGTCAGTTCTACGTGAAGCTACCACCGGCTCGGAGTGTGGACTCTACTGAGAAGAGCCGGCGTGAAACTCAGTAGTTACTCTTTTAAAAATATTTTTGTACAATATTGTTTGATACAATTAGCTACAGTCATTTTAAAAAATATATTATAATGAAAAATTATTATGATAAATAATATTCGAAAATTCATGATCAGTCCGGGTATTACTGTAGACCGTTACTGGCCACTTAATCATATTACCACAACAAGCAAATTCCTCAAAGAAGCGTTCTTCGGATATCGGAAAATCGTTCAGAAATAGATGATTTGCGTCACGACCTCTAGGTATCGAGTAAATCAAATCAATCCGAAAATAATTTAAGTAAGCCATGTGTTTTGTGTCGTTTCGATTCACGGTTGGGAATAATTTCAAGGTTAGTTACCATAATGGTAATCTAAACTTTACAAATTCCTTTTCAGAGCCAAATGCAACCGGAAAATATTTTCGTTCTGATTACATTATTTCCGTGCTGCATTGCGCTGGACGTTTTACATTTAATCGATATGGATCCGGCATAATGTAAATATTTTCGTCTGCAACGTTATGATTATCTAACGTTTGAAATGTACGCAAACATTTATTTACAGTTTAAAACGAGTCTGACGCTAGAATCTATATATGTAAAAGCGGAATGCCACACACTGATTAATCACGAAATTTCAGAAGCGATAACACCTATGTACATACTTAAAGTTCGGCAGGTACCTTATAAAGTTAGACGTCTGCTAAAAACGGATCTTACGAAACTTAACTCCTAACGGGGTAAAACAGAGGTTGGAAGTTTGTAGGAAAGTCATATATTTTTTTAGTAAGAGTAGTAGTACGTATCGTTGTCTTAGATTTTCGCGATTATTATTCATTGAAATAAAACTATTTGGACGGATTTAAATCGCGTATAATTATTTTTATCATCCCGACGTTTCGAGCACTTTGCAGCGTTCGTCTTTGTTCTACCCGTGACCACGAACGCTGCAAAGTGCTCGAAACGTCGGGATGATAAAAATAATTATACGCGATTTAAATCCGTTCAAAATAGTTTTATTTCAAGTAGTAGTACATTTTGCTCTCAGACTCTTATAAGGATTAACGTAAATTGTTTATCATTGCTTTACCGTTACTATTGTAATTTGTAAGGTCACCTTACCTAGATTATTCTATATAATCTAGGTTATACTATTCACATTTAATATAACGGGTCCTATCGCGATAACTAATGGTAGTAATACCTTTTTTTATTGCCTGACGTTTCGACGGAGTTACATCCGTCTTGGTCAAGAGCTGACTGGTGCACCGCGCGCCCTCCGGCGACGAGTGAGTGAGTTTTTTTCGCCTAACCTCACAATATTAACATTGTCTTTACCGTTATTATAATCCTGGGAGGACAGTACACTGACACAATCGGTTCGCGCGAACAACGATGTGAATAGTATAAATCGCGAAAGTTTAAAATATATAACCTAGGTAACTGATACCAGGTTACAGAGTTGTATTATAAATTACGAAGGTAAAACTTGTAAGTCTAAAGATACGTACATAATATCTACATTTCTCCACGACAGACACCCTGGACGCGAAGGTTTCGTTCGTAGCTTCAATCTCCAGCACTCTGTTCTTGAGGTCCAGGTGGTTCTTTTGAATGAAATAGACGTAATCGACGCCGATCATCTGAAATAGAATATTTATTGTATATTCAAAGATTTTTTTGCGGACAGAATCAAATATAAAATATCGTCGAAATGTTTTAAAGTAATCAAACAATGATTGTTCCATCGTGTCCATTGCATAAAACTATACAAATTTTATTGTACCAAAATAAAAAAAATCCTTTGGTGTTAAATAATGTCCATTATGTATTAAAACTACACGTGTGCTGTAACTAAACATCTTATATCATGACTATTAATTACATCCATTGATCAATGGAATATAATATTTAAGTCCTAATTCACTAATTAGTTTAGAAACCGTTTATAATTTAATAAAGCAATAAGATACTTAGACAAAGAACATTGTAATTAGTGATAGTTCTTTCTTACTTTAGATAGCAATCAAAGTTTCCTGATACCATTTTGTAAAATACTCCTGACAGTTTTATTTATTTTTTATTTTATTTATTTACCAAATAAGATTTATACAGATTAGGTGTAGTACAATATCAATCACAATAGTAAGCAATATGTATCTCACTTAAGTTTTTAGATAATAATAGGCTTCATCAATACAAGTTTTTGTCAGTGTTGTTTTTCATCAATGTAAGTTTTTACGTACATACAAAAATATACATATCTATATATACAAAAGCGAAAGGTCACTCATCACGAAATCTCAGAAACTACAAGTGCTAGGAGTTTCAAATTTTGCATAGGGGTTCTTTTTAATACGTAGGAACTAGGTACGTGGACTAAGACGGGATTTCGCAAAATTCGACCCCGAACAGGGTTAAACGGGGGTTGGAAGTTGTAAGAATGAAGACGTATGAACGTCTTATGTTAAGCGCGAGTGAAACCACGGAAGACCATTAAGAGTAAAAATAAAAGTAAAAGTCGAAATGGCCCAGTAGTTCAAACACGTCGATCGAAACCGATGATCATGGGTTCAAACCCCGTTGTTTTTAAATTAGTGTTTAAATTCATCTCGTGCTCATGAAGGAAAACATCGTGAGGAAACATGAATGTGTCGGGAGAAATTCCGACACATGTATATCCTCTAACCCGCAGTGGAGCAGCGTGGTGGATTAAGCTCTATACCTTCTCCTTAATAGAAGAGAAGGCCTTTGCCCAGCAGTGGGATATGTACAGTCTGTTACTTTACTTTTACTTTATCTTTTACCTTCTTCAACAGGTACGGCGCATCGACGTTGAGCTGGCATCGCCTGGTCGTGTGACGCTGCGAGTCGTCCGCGGACCAGCTGTCCTCAGTGATCACGCACTCGATCACCACCGGTATCTGAGGACAGCTCGGGAACCGCATCTCGTATGCCTGTTAACAAAGAAAACAAACGATCATAATCAAAATATATTTATTCAAAATTAGGAATTTATTTCCCCCTTTGAACGTCGAACAAAAGAATCTACTGCGGTTTCGGAAAAGTTATATCTCAGACCTGATAAGAAACCGCGCAAAACTCAGTAGAATATTTTTAATTTGTTAAATTTTAAAATTTATTGAGATAGCCTGGAAGCGATCGCATTATTACCGTGATGTATTATCATCTACAAAATTTTTAAACATTAAATTAATTAAAAATTTTTATATCCTCTGGCACACAAACGTTTCTCACAAAACGTTATCATCCACCAGTTTTATTTCTGTATCTATTTAACTATTTATTATTTCTTGAATAGATAGTAATTACGAGAATTTTCCTATAGATACAACAGTATTACCACTACAATACTAGAATACATAGCTTGATGAAAGCACCCAGAGTGAAAACTAAGGACTACAGGTGAGGACTCACAAGTGCGTTACATTTTGTAATATAATTTTTTTTAAATAATATTTATCCAGTTTTCTTGACAAATTAAACATAACAAGCAGCCACATTAAGTAGGCATTTCATTTAACCTCATATTTATAAAATCGAGGAAAATACTACATATTGCAACATCAAATGTGGATGCTGATAAGCAATAATGTGTCAACCCATAAAAAGTCAAATTCTGAGATATTGATGTATTCTGATAGTACGTCATGTATTTAACATTACTCAAAACATTTTCAAGTCATCTAAATTAAATAGATTCGGAAAAAAGTTCTTTAATTAAATGTTTCGAATATAGAAGTGTGCGCCATATTTTGTAATATAAAATAATCTCATGTATTAAAAATCTTATTATTTGATAAAACTTTTTATTAAACCAATCTGCTTTTAATTCATTATACGTTTTATTAAAATAGAAAAGAGAAGATAGATATACGTTTTAAACAAATTTGTTAAGAACAGGTTTGACATTTTTAGATGCCATTTTCTAAAAATGAAGTCCGTGTGGATTGACATAGTATTGATATGGACGCTGATAGCGTCCGTGTATGTGTTAATTATGATAACACATAGACAGAGCGATATATTTATAGTGAAAACATAAAACCAAAACTATTCATTAACTATTTAACAATTTCCAACAAGTAAACGTTTCCCCGCAACGTGGATAACTTAACTTAAACATTGTTTACTGTCCGGCACATAGCGCGAATAGTTCCACAAACTGCGCCGCTCGGCTCGCTCTCGAAACTTCAGTTAAATTAAACTTTAAAAATACAGGCGGTATTGAAAAGTATAAAAGTTATCCAACGCGAGTGAATAGTTGTAAGATCTTTTATTAAAAACGAAATGTTAAAATGTTTTGTCCATTTCCAGTGTAGCTGGCAGTTTGGAAATAAAAGTTATTTTTATAGAAATCATCAAAGTAATTTATTATAGCTGTTTCTAATTTATGAAAAATAGTAGTTTTCACGTTATAAAAAACTAAATGTCCCTCGTCCTAGTCGCAGCGTGATGTAATTTAGTTTATTCCTTCATCAAAAACCTGGTTATCCAACGCAAAAAGAATTATTCAAATCGGATCAGATTACCCCTACACATAAAAGTTATAAAAAAAAAATACCTCTTAGTTAGCTAATGTTAGTATAGATTATATGAGACTCGGAATTTACTCTAAGGCGAGAATTACCCTTATAAGTTTTGCTCTCAGACTTTCATAAAGATTTACATAAGTGGTTTATCATTGGTACATCAGAAAGGTTTGAATGTTAGTGCCTCATTTTTGACACTTACAGCTTTCATAAGGTTATACCTATACATCTGTTACCAGGTTACAGAATTGTTTTATATAAATTACGAGATTAAAACTTACAAATTGTTCTTTAATCCTCAAACTTACTGGGTTAAAGTCATAGGTAAAAGCCGGACTATAAAATCAAAATCTAAATAAAAAAATACTTTATTCAAGTAGGCTTTTGAAAGTACTTTTGAATCACCAGTTCTCAGATAGGTACTCTTTTAAAATTATGTTATTAA
This sequence comes from Hypolimnas misippus, assembly GCA_037950945.1. Taxonomy (NCBI): domain Eukaryota; kingdom Metazoa; phylum Arthropoda; class Insecta; order Lepidoptera; family Nymphalidae; genus Hypolimnas; species Hypolimnas misippus. The sequence continues at coordinate 769,652 of JBBEEQ010000006.1, read as the reverse complement.
GTATATACATTAAAAACTTACAAATGTATATATTAAACATTCTGTAAGAAACCCAGCTATACTAAATCCATGCATTATTATCATCTATATAATCTTGTACAGAATAATTTGCTTTAGCTATTATACTTTTTAATATACAATTTAAACTTATTTATTGAAAACTGCACCAATTTCTGTGGTATTTTGTTATAAAAACGGACACCTTGCCCCAGAAAGGAAACATTTACTCTGCGAAGGCGAAAGTTTGGTGTTTATAAATATGCAATCTTTATCTAAGAAACTAAGAACAAACTACTAGATTACTGAGTTGTTTAATATCAGTTACGAGTGTAAAACATACAAGTGTAATTCTCCCCTCAGACTATTTTTAAATTTAAGTAGTTTAAGTAATTAAATAACCGTTTAAGATCTGAATATAACACATTTGGATTTTTTATCACCCGTTAAAAACAGGTTTATCCTACTATGTAGCTTTTTGAGATTTTATAATGAACTGCGAACCCATATATGGTCTATTTTTCTTTTCTTTTCTTATTTCATAACTTTATCCGGAACGAAAATCAGAAAATTTCGAATATTATTTTTCATTAAAATGATTCATTATAAAAAATAAACGTATCACACTCAACGGCCCCCATTAAGATCTTGTGACCTTGTGTCGGGGATCCGGAAACAAACACAACACTAACAGCAACACCCAGACCACGACAAACATCCATATGGCCAATATAGACATTTGCCGTGAGCGGGGATCGAACCCGCGACCGTTGGCGCTACAGTCAGTTGCAGTGACCACTGCGCCAACGTGTCTGTCAATAAATGATTCAATTCTATTATTTGGTCGATTATTCCATATCTCTAACCCTTATGAGTGGTTAGATAAAACACCATTTGTCTTCTAAATAGGACAAGGAAAGAAAAATAGACTATAGTTTCGCCACGTCTTCGATGGTTTGTATCAAAACACGAACATGGAATTTCTTTAATCGATCACTAATTTGTTAAAACTATAAAATATGGATATAAACTTGTTCGGCCACAAGATAATATAAAAGCCAAAAATAAACTAGATAATTAAGACTTAAAATAAACCGACTACAAGCAAAATACGTAATTTCGTTTATTTCTATATGACAAATTTATTTCAGTTATTTCGAATAATTGAAGATACAATTTATTCCTGACCAAAGTCGATCCAGGCGCGGGTCTAGGGTTTTGTACGGGAGGGGGAATGGGGGCAATTTTTGTGAGATTTAGGAATGTAGGTAGTTTTTCAAAAAAATTGCATCATAGGTTAAAAAAAAGCAAGTAATAGCCTGTAAATATCCCACTGTTAGGCAACCTCCTCCTTGAAATAAAACTATTTCAAACGGATTTAAATCGCGTATATTAACTATTTTTATCATCCCGACGTTTCGAGCACTTTACAGTGTTCGTGGTCACGAATTCGTGGTCTCCACTCCTATTAAGGAGAAGGTTTAGAGCTTAATCCTGGTAAGTAGATGTAAAGAATGGAGTATGAAAAATAAAACGTTTTAAAAGATATAATTTAATAATTCGAATAAATAGATAGTGGTGATCAAAATAAAAGTGTTTAGGTTATGAGCCAGGTGGGCCCATTAGAGCCTAAACCGCTGGGTCTAGAAACATGAAATTTTGCAAAAACATTTTTTAAATATCGCAAGTATGTACTAAGGAAGGATATTTGAAAATTCATTCCATAATGAGTTAAAAAGAGGGTTGAAAGTTAATTCAGTATCAAATTCATAAGTAGTTGTCTGACAAGTAGGCGCAGTGGTAACTACAACTGACTGAAGCTCTAACGGTCGCGGATTCGATCACCGCTCACGGCAAATGTTTGTAATGGCCATACGGATGTTTACCGTGGTCGGGGTGGTTGTGTTAGTGTCGTGAGTGTTTCCGGACCGCCGACACAAGGTCACGCGATCTTAATGGGGGCCGTTGAGTATGATGCGTTTATTTATAAGCGGGCGATGCGGCGGAGAAATAATAATCATAATTTTCAAAAAACACGATTTACCAAAAAAGAAAAAAGTACCCAGCGACGCTTGTTTATCCAGGTAACTATATTATTAAATTCGCAAACTAAATACAAATAGGAACCACTCTCCCCGAACAGCCTTCGCGCCGTAGCGTTTAGTAAGCGGCCTCGGAGCTGCGGATATGAAATCGAGATTTGGCAATTCTAGCGTATAGCCGCATCAACGCAGACATTCCGTTCCTTTGATATTACGATAACCGTTTCGAAGATAGCTTGAATTGGTTTACGAAAAAATGTTTACTGCCTTCGCACGTATGCCAATATCCTTTCTACATTATATTGGGATAAATCTAATGTTCTTTTATAAGAGCTGAGATGGACTAGTGGTTAGAGCATTACGATCTCAACGGAGAATCACGAGTTCAAACCGCTGAGTTTTCAAGTGCTAATTTTGTGTTAAATCTCGTGCTCGGCGATGGAGTAAAACATTGTGAGCGAATTTGCATGTGTTTGGGAGAAATTCTAACAAATGTATATCCGTCAACCCGTAGTGTAGCAGCATGGTGGATTAAGCTCTTCACCTCTTACCAGGAGAGGAGGCCTTTGCCCAGCAGTGGGACACTTACAAGCTGTTACTTACTGATGTACTTCGTTTTATAAGATACTGCCTTGTAGAATTAAGAAAAAATAAATCAAGAGTCAAGGAGAGATGGGGACATATTAATACAAAAAATTTATTCTAATATCTTATTATAATTAGTTTAAAAATACATACACACATTACCTTCCTTCTGGATCAGTCGGTTACAACATAACGAAACTTTTCGGATCAGTAGCTTATATATAAGTAACATAATAAACGATTTTTAAATTCCAAGACAAATAAGTCGATACTGATATAGCAATAATGTGTCAACCCACAAAAGGTCAAATTCGGAGATATTTATGTATTCTGATGCGTCACCTATTTAACATTATCCAATAAAATTTCCAAGTCATCAAAACGAAATAAGTACGGAAAAAAATGTTTCATAATTTCATATTTCGAATTTCAAACGCGTTCCATATTTTGCAATTTATACTCACTAATAATCTCAAATATTTGAAGAACTTATTATTAAATATATCAATCTGCTTTTAATTATACCTTTACCTTTAATCAAAATAGAAAAGAAAAGATGTATATATACACCTCATCAAATAAATTAATTAAGAATAGTTTTGACATATTTAGACGCGTATTTCTGAAAATGATGTCCGTGTGGCTTGACACAGTTTGCTTATCAGCGTCAAATTATAAAAGCAATGAATGATGAAGCAACTATGTACTCGTACTATCAGTGTTATAGAAGATCAAACACACATGATATCTCCAATTCAATGCGCCTTGACATTGACTAGCTGAAGGGGCCGGTTTACGAACTGACATGTAGATATTTACTACAGATCACAGATTACGTTCTTGTTTATTTGCTAATTGATTTGGAAGCCTTTGATTATATATACAAATAAATTAAATTGATGCGTCTGTTTGTAATTTTAAATTCACAGTATATAACAGAAAGTATAAGCGGTACATTAAAAACATAATTTTAGCGACTGAGGATAAACTTGAGCTACTTTTATGATAGAAATTTTTACTAGCCAGGAATCGAAACCGCTGATTTTGAAAAATATAACACATTCTGTATTATTGCACCATCTAATAGTGTCACATATAAAGATCAACTATGGGAATTAATAGAATATGTTGCCATATGCTATTAATTAATTTATGGAAAAGGCAACTTATTTACAAAATGCTAATAATTAATGCGAGTTAAATGCTCCTTTCTTAAGAGACACCACAGAGTATGGACAAAATTTATTTTTTTGGCCGATTATTCGTAAACTTACCATAAATATTCATAAGGAATAAATAAATATCTATATCTCCGAAATCAAAAATCATCCCTTACAGTGGTGCTAGGGGGTATTAAAGTATACGCGGGCAAAGCCGCGAGGAACTGCTAGTTATATATAAAATCGAAATACCACTAACTAATTAATCACGAAATCTCAGAAACTATAACCTACAAACTTAAAACTTTGCAGGTCGGTTCTTTACATGTCGTAGACACCCGTTAAGAACGTATTTTACGAAACTCTACCCACCCCTAAGGGGATAAAATGAGGGTTGAAGTTCGTATGAATTCCTGTTTTTTTAAGTAAGAGACTTGATATTTAAAATATGTGCTTTATATGGTGTGGACACATTATAACCCTAACAAAGACCTTAGTATTGTAGGCCCTTAGTATAAGGATAGCACCTACTTACGATGTATCTGTTCCTATGTTAAAGAATCGCTTTATATCTATCACGAGAATAAAACTTACAAATGTAATTCTCGCTTAACGATAGCTGTGAGTCTGTCAAAAGTAAGGCATTGACAGACAATCTTTCATATAAGACAAACTTATGTAAATCTATATAAGAGTCTGAAAGCAAAACTTAAAAGTGTAATTCACGCCTTAGAACTGACGAATAAAGGTCTCTAAGCTACTTGAATAATTTACCCTACAAATTTTTAAGGTCACGCACAATGGACACCCTCCAAGTTGTTAATACGGACTACGAGCTCGCCAACAATGCACGAACATACATTACGAGGCTTTATATTTGTTTGTGGCATAAAAGAGCTGCTTTACTCAGCACCGCCCACTCAAAATACTTTCTCGATCCGTATTTCCCGGTTCTGTTGACAATTTTCTTTTTATTATTTGTTATTTTTCAATCTATTTGTTTCGAAACCGACTTTAAAAGCAAAAAATGCAATTTCGTTTACTTGGGCGACACACTTAGATCATTTACTAGTTGTCTCTTGCGGTTTCACTCGCGTTTACGGTTCGCTCGTATGAGTCGTAGGGTGATGTAATATAGCCTTTAGCCTTCCTCAATAAATAAACTACCTAACACAAAAAGAATTTTTCATTTCGAACCAGTAGTCTAATCTCCGGATTAGCGCGTTCAAACAAACAAATTCTACTATTTAAAATCAAATTCTTGAACGGATTTCAATTAAACTTCTTTGGGACCAATCTAGAAGGATCTTTAAAACGAAAATATATATTTTACTTTTTTCAATCGACTTCAAAGTAGAAAGCGTATTTTTTCATGTTTACCGCCTCATATCTCCGTCATTTCTTAATCGATTTTAAAAATTGTTTTTTTTTCATCCAAAGGGTATTCTTTCAATTTGGTCCTTTACAAATTTTATCAAAAACCATTTAACAGTTTGGTTTTAAAATCAAAATAACTGATATAAGTACATATGGTTCCCAAATAAATTCAATTCTTTGGTTTATGGCTTTTAGTTGTGCCAATTAGACACATGTTATTTCGCCAATGCCACGTGGAATGGAGAAAACACGATGGAGATTGATCGGTGGTTCCCAAATAAAATTGAATATTGTACTTTTGAAGTCAATTCTGAATCTACCTTCAGCAGCTTGCACCAATCGCACCAGTTCGTGAGTCGTGTGCCCCAAATTAATATAATTTAAATTTCATCTCACGTAAACGTTGACGCGCTTCCTGTTGATCACTTTCTACTCTATATCAATGAATACATGCGGTTATTATGTCCGTCTGTGGACGAGACTTACATTTAAGATTTGGCGCTGGTAACAACTTAAAAAAACATTTTGATGTCGGTTGAATATATTACAAAGAGCTGTCTTAATAAGACTAACTATTTGTATATGAATATTTTAACACCAATTTTTTGTTTGAAAGGTATATATCGATACCTCCCACGTAAGTTGTTGTAACCCCAAAATTACAATTTTACAGTAGAGCACTTTTAATCCGTTTTAGTTCGAAAGTTACAACAAAATACGCCTTTTTTCAGGCGTATTTTGTTGTAACTTTCCTTGAAAAAAAAAAAGATTTTTGGTATTTTTTCACTTTGAATGCATTAAGCAATGCAAATTCGTGTAGTATTTAGTAAAAACGCTAACGGCAATTTTGTGGCTTACAATAACTTACGTGGGAGGTATCGATATATTGTAAAACTCTACTATTGGTTCCATAAAATTTTCATCAAAAATTGGTTCAGTAGTTTGATTTTAACAAGTATGTACTTAGATAGTTAACGAAATGCATTTTGTTTTTTCGTTTTTTTTTTTTTCAATTCTTATATACACACAAGTTTGTTTAACCTCACTCAACTTAACCTAAATCCATTGGTTTCTTTATCAATCATAAGCACATATTGGTTTATAAGTCAAAAGTTATAGGAATGAAGTAGCTCTCGCTTCACAATGATAAAATGCGAGCAAATTACTAGTTAGGGATAGGTTAGGTTAGGTTAGGTTTTATTAGGTTAGGCAGCTAGGGTTCCCAACGAAGTATGGCAACGAGACCCTATTACTAAACTTAAGTCTGTCTGTTGATCATCAGCGAGTCTTATATCGCATAAGATACACACAAATAAAAAATAAACATATATTAGATAGCACACATAAAAAATTAACAAAAAGTGAAAAATAAAAACAAACAAATAACACGCAAATAAAATATCAAACAGGTAAAAACAGAGTGTATTCAGTAACATCGCTCGTGAAGCGGATGTTTATCATTTCATTTTAAAACTGTTCCAACAAAAAAACACCTTCACTGCGGATCTTGCAAAAATACGAGATAACGCAATGTCAAGCGAGGAGAGACAAAGCATCGCTTCGGCTCGCTGAATGGTAATTCGGCGGGTGCATCTTGCTATCTATATGGATAATAAGCAATAATGTGTCAACCCACAAAAAGTCAAATTCAGTCATGTATTATGATACTGCGTCACATATTTAACACTATTCAAAAAAATTTGAAGTAATATAAGTACGGAAAAAAGTTAATGTTAATGTTCCGAATTTCAAGTGCGTTTCATATTTTGCAATTTATACAATAATCTATTTAAAAAAGTTTTTGTTAGATAACACTTTCTATTGAATGTTCAATATCATCTGTTTTTAATTCATTACACCTGTTATCACAATAGAAAAGGAAAGATGGATATACATATAAGTCATCAAACTAATTTGTTAGGAATCTGTGTGAGATCGTTTTTTCTCAAAATGAAGTCCGTGTGGCTTGACACATTATTGCTTATCAGCGTCCATAGATTATGAGGTGAAACAAAAATTGTTTTTATCTTTTTACTAAAATTGCGCGGACGGAGTATTATGAAATATCACATACTTATAGTTTACAAACAAGAAATGATTTTTTTATATAAACTATACAGGAATAAGAATACATTATCTTTATTTTATTTTCCAACGATACTATCGCCCCCAATACAGCGGAGACTTTGGATTGTCTCAAATCAAAACATCCATCACCCATCAACACTATTTGTTTTCCTGATCCACTTTCAATTTCGGTTTCTCCTTTTCAGGCCACTGTTGACGACGTGCTTGGGGCTGTGATGGCTTTTAGAAACGGCTCTGCCGGGGGTTTAGATGGTCTAACGCCTCAACACTTCAAAGATCTTCTGTGTAAAGTAAACGGTGAAGCCGGCGGTGCGCTTCTAAAATCCATCACAGATTTAGTCAATCTAATGCTGTCTGGTCTAGTACCCTCAAATATCTGTTCGATTCTTTATGGCGCTAATCTGTGTGCTCTAAAAAAGAAAGATGGGGGTATTCGTCCAATAGCAGTGGGTTCCACTATCAGGCGCGTCGTATCCAAAATTTGCTGCAGAAAAATTTTACCTTTTCTTTCTTCTTATTTTCAGCCCATTCAATTAGGTTTTGGGTCCAAAGGAGGCTGCGAAGCTGCCGTGCACGCAGCTCGTACCTACCTTCATAATTCAGACTCAGAAATTATTTTAAAAATAGACGTCCAAAATGCTTTTAATTCTATTGATCGTGGTTTTCTTCTTTCAGAAGTAAAAGGTAAAATTCCGGAGTTTTTTCCGTATCTTTGGCAATGTTACGGTCGAACTTCAAAATTAATATATAAAAACAATCTGATAGACTCCGCTGTTGGCTGCCAACAGGGAGACCCGCTGGGACCTGCCATTTTCAGTTTGGCGATCCACCCTTCTATATCCGGTTTAAATTCTAAATTTAATGTTTGGTATCTTGATGATGGGACTTTCGGCGGAAAAGCGACAACAGTTTTAAAAGATTTAATATCATTAAAAGCTAAATTTGAAAATATTGGCTAAATTTAAATTATTCAAAATGTGAAATTTATATTTCGAAAAATATTAGTCAAACAGATAGAGATACCATTTTAAATCAATTTAATTCAGAGACTCCAGGCATCAAAATTTTAAGTGACTCTTCTCTTCGCCTTCTGGGAGCTCCCGTCCTTGATGATTCCATTCCACCTTTTATTGTTGACCAAATTACTAAATTCAATGACAGCTCTGATCGCCTGTATGAAATAAATTCACACATGGCTTTGGTTATTATTCGGTTTTGTTTATTTTTACCAAAATTTATGTACGCTTTACGCTGTTCTCCCATTTGGAAATTCGATTCTTTGTTAATTACTTTGGATAACTTAATTCGGAATGTGTTGAGCGAAATTCTAAATTGTCCTATAGACGATTCAATTTGGACTCAGGCCTCGCTTCCCATTCGATTCGGAGGTCTAGGGGTCAGGAAAATATCTAATGTCTCCTTGCCAGCGTTTTTATCTTCTGTTCACAGCACGCACATGCTTTACGGTAAAATTATTAGTCCTTCATTGGGCTCCGTTGAGGTGTCGTCTCTGAAAGAAGCTAAAAGCGCTTGGTTAGAGATATGTCCTAGCGGTCAACCAGTGTCAGCTTCCATTCAGAAACAGTGGGATGACTTGCTATGTAAGAATATTTTTAACCAATTGTTGAACCGGTCTACTACCATCACTGACCGTGCTCGTCTTCTAGCTGTTTCTGAGCGGGAATCTGGCTACTGGTTACATGCTCTGCCGTCTTCCAATCTTGGCACCCTTTTAGACCATACAACCTTAACACTTTTAATAGGTCTTAGGCTTGGTGCCAAAATAATTCAACCTCATTTTTGCCACTGTGGACAAAAAGTTGACGAGTACGGCCACCACGGTCTTTCTTGTTTTAAAAGCGCTGGCCGTCTCTCTCGCCACCATGCTATAAATGATATCATCCGTCGGTCTCTTGCCAGTGCAAAAGTTCCGGCAACATTAGAGCCGATTGGCTTAATCCGCAAAGACGGTAAGAGACCAGACGGTATGACCCTTGTAGCCTGGAGGCTGGGTAAGTCACTGGTGTGGGATGCTACTTGTGTTGACACCCTAGCAGCATCTCACATCCAGTCGGCGGCATCGATGGCGGGAGCAGCGGCAGCAAGTGCCGAACATTCCAAGCGGCGCAAATATGAAAGCCTTGACGAGGCTTTTATCTTTGCTCCGTTTGGAGTGGAAACTCTTGGTCCGTGGGGCCCAGACGCTCGTTCTCTTTTTAAAGACCTCTCAAAGAGGCTTTGGGAGTCAACTGGGGACCCAAGAGCTGGCAGCTACCTCGGTCAAAGGATCAGCTTGGCCATTCAACGGGGTAATGCTGCCAGTATTTTGGGAACTTTACCCAGATGCAGTGGCTTAGATGAGGTCTACAATGTTTTGTAAAATATAATCCTTTTTTATAGTAATTAAGATGTAAATAGTTTAATGTATAATCTTTTATTTTATTTTTTTTTAAATTTATGTATATAAATTAATTAAGATCTTAAATTTTATGAATAAACATTTTAACTTAGAATACATTATTCAATTAAAAAAACATTACACTCACTAAAGTCTATTTTCTTTACTGGTCTTATGTAGCGGACAAATATGACGTCCCTATAGCCACACATAACCGTTAGATAAGAATCATTTTTTACAATGGAAAATTATAATAAAAAAAAAACTGTTCAAAAATTCGTGACTATCGTTCGGGATATTGTTTCCAAGCAAAGACAAGTAAAAAAAATAGACTATACCATGTATTTAGCACACACGCAGCATATACTCTTCTATCCATTGTTAAAGTCTGTGGTAAAATTGAGAATATATTATCTATAGAACCTTAATAATGTTCAAACTTATCATTTAAATTCATTGTTGAATTGCGATCAATGAGCGTCCACGAGTTATTATAAATTCGAATATTCGTAGGAATGCTTGTTGTTCTTTCGCGCAAAAACAACTGGACAGATTTGAAGAAATTTACAGCTATACAGCTTATTTATAACAATAATAGGTTACTTTACAATAATAAAACTCAAAATATACTTTATTCGAACGGTCTTTTAAAGCACTTTCGAATCGTCATGTTACATGTCATTTTTTTACCACCAGTTCCGAATGTAGTCTCTACCGAGAAGAATCGGCAAGAGTATCGATAGTAACTATTTTAAAATCATTTATACATAATGTATTTTTATTGCATTTTATTTTGTTATCCTGATAGAAAATCAACGCGTATCAAATCCACGCCTCTTTGATGTCAAAATATTCTTGTATAATATCGCTGGTTTGCAGGAATATCGTAGTAATTCAAAATTCTAACAAATAGAACTAAGTATGTCAAAAGACCATAAATCTTTGATGTTTTATCATGAATGTTTTCATGATACGATGATGAATTTTCTTTAAATCAATAAAGTTATAACATTAAGGTATCGTTTAAATTATGCAGCTATACACCAATGCATTAATAAAGAAATTTAAAACCTCATTCCCTAAAATTCATCATTTTTAGTTGCATTCTTGAAAAGCAGCGATATGCTTTATCTATTAAAGGTATTTTAATATAGGCTTTAAACTTATTAAGTGGGAAATGTAAGACTGTCTACCATCAAGTAATATATCATACCAGTAGGTAATACAATTTACATGCAAAAAATACGTATGAACTATACGTTAATTTATCTTGTGTTATCTATACTTATAATAAATCTGTAGAGAGGTTTAATTCTGTATATGAAATATATTTTCAAAATACCTATCAGGGGGTGATTAGTGATCGATACTGATGCCAAAAATGCAATCAGTAAAATTTTTGTCTGTCTGTCTGTCTGTATGTATGTTCCTTATAGAAACAAAAACTACTCGACGGATTTTAACGAAACTTAGTACAATTATTCTTCATACTCCTGGGCAGGTTATAGTATACTTTTCATCACGTTACAATTAATAGGAGCAGAGTAATAAAGGGAAAACGGGAGACGTTACTCCAATTTTTAAGCTTCCGTCTCGTATACAGCCTTAATGAAGTTACATAGAAATCACGTATGACAGAAATATTCTACATAAAATTTCCTAAAAAATATTCCGCAACAGCATAAGTCTATCTTTCTAGGTTAGCAGTTCGAAGAATTCTGATTATATTTGTTTACTCTTACGTTTATAATACTCTCACTCTACCCTAATTTAAATAAAATCAGCCAAGTGCGTGTCGGGCCACGCACAATGTAGGGTTCCGTAGTTGTGAGAATTGTCAAGATCGGTCAAACAATCTTCGAGTACCTATTTTCGTAAAAAAGTTTACGACGAACTGGGAATTTCCTTTTTTAAGTCAGTTTATACAATATACGAACTTACAATTTTAAACCTTTTATTATTATAAAATTATTTTTAATTTCTCTTTATATTTCGAGACTAAAATATTTTTAATGTAAAATGAATGTTTGAATGTGAATTATACTAACGATTTTGAACTTTATTGGTTGGTCGATTATTTATTATTCTAACACTTGTAAAATATACTTAGCGCCGATAATTTTCCTTCCTGATTAGCGCCTACGAAATCTATGGAGATTTGGTTGAAAACTTCATAAGTTAAGCGATTCAGAATCACTCGCGACATATTTTATTGAGACATTGTTTTATACCTTATTTTATATTTTATTTTAATTTAAACTTATTAAATATTTATTTATTTATTCATTTAAATTCATATATTAATTTAAAATTATTAATATTTACATAATGTGATGCTTTAAAAAGTGAAATATTTATTTTTACTTAGATCATCTATAACTCGATAACCATAAAAACCCACATAGCCGTGATAATTTTTCTTTTAAATTCATTATATGTACCACTATCGTGAATTTTTTCATATTTTTAGACGCAGCAGTTTAGTGGGTAGAGGGGGGGGACACTTGACTCTAAGAAAAATTGACACTTCAAAGCTTAATATTTCGGAAACAATTCTCGTTCGGAAAAATGGTTTTCCCACACCTATAACATTTTTAAAAGACCTATCTAACGATACCCCACAACATTGGATAAATGAGAAAAAAAATTTTTGGTCTCTCTTAACACATAGGGAAGACGCCCCGAAAAAAAAATATTTTTAAGATTTTATTGTACGACTTTCTCGGCGTAATTCATATGTATACTCATACCGAATTACAGCTTTCTGGTATTAAGGGTTTCGGAGCAAAGCCGCGGACAGACAGACAGACAGACAGACAGACAGACGGACATGGCGAAACTATAAGGGTTCCGTTTTTTACTATGGAACCCTAAAAAGTTAATATTATTACCTATTTAATAAAACAAAATCATAGAAAGCAAGTATTGTGGATTGACATATTATATTTCCCTATTAAATTACGATAGTTAATCTGTGTGTCACATCAAAACCACTGAACCCTGAGGAAGGAAATACGCTACTTTTTTTCGAAAAACGACGAAAACGCGGGCGAAGTCGCAGGCAAAAGCTAGTATATACATAGTTTGAAAGTTATTTCTCTATCTCCCATGAATATATATGATAAAAGGCGTGACAAATAAATAAACAAAATCACAGTCGGAGTTATTAGCTTAGATATCAGTTTTATGCTAACATAGGTACATATACGTAGCGTTTAAACATAAAACACTAAAAGAAGATAAGTAAAATCCAGATAATGATATGATAAATTAAATTTCTGAATATTAAAACAATCAGGGTGAAATTTCGTTTCAAATGAAATAATTTATTATTCATACAAATCATTACATGGCCTCGACGCATTCATATTCAATAACAAACAAAAAAACTTAGAACAAAAAGTTGCTAGACAAGTTTAAAATTATTTTACATTTACAAAATGCCCGTGCATCCATGTCAGTATTTAATGTATACATAAAATTTAAAAAAAAATCCGACATTCTATGCATTGAGACCATTTCAATACAATACTTTTGCCGTAAGTTGGTAAGGAGCTGTGTATCCTACTGATTTCAAATCACGCTGCAGGATCAAGTTTTGGTTACGAAAACAATGTTATTTTAATATCATTCATAGTATAATAAATTTCGAGTCGATTACACGAGAAGAAATTGCTCAGATCCTTTCAACAACCAGAAAAGAGCTGATAACCTTCAAACAACTGAATACATTTTTATAATTTATAGCTAAGAACCATCTCGATTACATCAGCTGTCAAACCAAAAAAACCGCATCAAAATTCGTCTATTCATTAGGGACCTACGATGCCACAGACAGACACAAGTCAAACCACTGCTTAAACACATAAACACCCCCTTTTTTTAGTCGGAAAATAAAATGTATATAAAGCACAAAAATGCAGTCAATCATGCATGATGGATTATAGAATAATGGATTCATGTAATGTAATTAAAATAGCAAAAAGTTGCAGACAAAAACAAGCATAAAAGGCACAAAAACCAGTCAAACTATGATGGATTAAAGATTATGCCAAATACCATTTACCATACACGTTGCTGATAGGCTGTTACGTCATACAGTTTACTAACTTTTGCCAGCATAGCAGTGTGTTTGCGTCAATGAATTGGATGCTGATAAACAATAATGTGTCAACCCACAAAAAGTATTTTGATACGGCATCACCTATTTAACATTATTCGATGAAATATAAAGTTATATAAACTATGGAAAAAAGTTTCTTAATTAATTGTTTCGAATTTCCAGGTCGTTCCTTTTTTTGTAAATTATACAATAATCTTACATATTCTTTGGAACTATTTATTATATAATATATATAATATATCAACCTGCTTTTAATTTATTACAGCTTTAATCAAAAAAGAAAAGAAAATATGGATGAATACTTATTCGGTTTTACATCTTTAGACGCCATTTTCTCAAAATGAAGTTCGTGTGGCTTGACACAGTATTGCTTATCAGCGTCCAATTGTACCAATCATTCGACACCGGATAAATTTGTCCTGTCCAATTTTGCCATACGGAAAAATTCACCTACACATCTGCAAATGTAAAATGCTTTGTCCTGAATGACTGACTGACGGATGAACACAGGCTGAAATGCTGATCGTAAAGAACTGATACTTGGAGGGTGAGTTTTTTATATGACGTTGGTACCCGATAACAAAGGGTTTTCCGAAATTCTACCCTCAAAGTGATTTCTTGATCCGATCTACTTCAAATTTTGCATAAACATTCTACAATAGAATTGATGGAAGACTTGTTTAGTATTTTATTAAAATTCATCCACCCGTTAGGGTTAAAAAGGGATAGAATTTTTTTAAGGGGTAATTCGCTTGTAATTTGATGAGTTGATATCCATGATCCTTAGTACTCAAACATAAGTTAAAAACAAAATACTCAATTTAATTTATTTGGATAACATATTTATTTACATAAACTGAACCGATAAAAATTGTATAAGAAAAATCTAAATATACCTTTAAAAAAGAAATTCAAAATCGTTTAAAAAATAACCAAAAAAATCTTTTAGCATTGGTTAGTCCATTTCTTGAGGAAGGTTATAAACCTATATTACATCACATTACGACTCATAGCAGTAAAGCCGTAAACGTAAACACTTTATATTTAAAAAAAACTGGCATACAAGCAAGCAGGACACTTGATGTTAAGTGATCGCCGCTGCCCATAGACCTTTGCAGGACTAGAGCAGCAACGAACACTAATCAAAAAAAAAAAGGATGAAAGCGAACAGGAAGCGAAGAAAGGAATTGGGGAGGGTTTAAGCGGTATTTGCTACTTCACGTCGATTTCTGTGAGAATAAGGAACTGTTCCTGTCGTGCCCGCCATATACGAGCTGTCTCTACCGCAATTAAACTTCACTGAAAGATTGCAATTAATTGGACAAAAGGCTGAACCACAGCAGTGACACTCATTGTTTACGGTTGAGGCGAGTCGAGCTACTGGCGTTCAAGTATAGTCAGTAGCAGTTAACTATAAGGTGACTAGCATTGACTAAGCGCGCCTTTAAGGAACGACTAAGGCACTAAACATGCTTCACATAACTTCGATCTGAATACGTGATATTGGAAAAGCGATAGCTCCTTAGTTTTCTAACCTTCTTGACATTTTTCACGGATTTTTCTCACGTATCTGAGAAATCGGTGTTTATATCGTCTTCGAGGAGGAAGGAAAACTTGAGGTAACTGATTTTGTCGGATAAATAGGAGGCTTTTATAATATCATTCTTACTGATACACGCGAATGAAAGGAATTTGTTTGTTAGGCTTTCATGTCTCAACCACTCCACATTGTGAAATTTTGCATACACTATATCAGAGATATTAACCTTTTTTATCGCTGGGTAACACATTCGTGCAAAATACCCGCCTGTATTTTAATAATACAGGCGGGTATTTTCAGGCGGGATTACTGATAACAAATACAGCAGACTACTAATAAGGCGCCACAGGGGACGATATCAAGTATATTAACTTTAAATAATCTAACTTAACCCTCTTCTTTCAACGGTTCTCCTTCATTAATCATTCCTCTTTGAGATTATCTGATGAGACAACGCATTTATAACTCCTCTACATACATATGTTCATGAGCAGCGCGGCGTTGGGTACTTAACATCAGGTGACTTGGTTGCTTCTTTGGCCACTAATTGTCCACTAAAAGCAGCGGGATATCACTTAGTTACTTTAGGTATTGGAATCGAGAGATTTTATTTACTGAATCTTATTTATTAATTAAGCGTAATTAGCTTAAATATAACAGAGACTTTTGAACAGTATTTAAATTAGAATCAATATTTTAACATATTCCTTCTACTATTCATATTGTCACTTTTTTGTTACGTCTATACCAATATAATCAGAGAGTGAATTTTGTTTGTACGAAATAAACGCCGGAACGACAAAAGCAGTTTAAAAAATTATAGTATCATTTGAAAAATACATCAATCCAGCTACACATAGTGTAAATTTTATGTATGGGTATTATTAAAGAACTAAAAATCTACACTAACGAAACCAGCGAGCAAAAGGTTTTATTTCTCAAAAAAATGTCAAAGGAAATGGTTTAAGCGATTTATTTAAAATTTAAATACGCCGATAAATCATTGTATCATTTCCTAGAACACCTTTCCACTGCACATTGCTTAAGATCAGCACTAAAATCATTAACCTAGTTCTGCACCTACAAATTGTTAGTCATTACAAAGCATTTTATATCCACATGATGCAACAAAAACATTTACTGCCTTACTACAAAAGATTTAAACGTATGTTAAACGCATGTTTTAAAATTTCCGTACTAAAAATCCGCTTCTACGGACGATTTTGAGTTTGACGTGCTTTAGTCGTACGCTTAACAGATGTCTAAAGCCTATACTAGCAGTCAAATGTAACGTAGGACATTATATTAATAAGTCTTTCATGATTTTACTAACTGTACAGCAATTTTTAAACACTGTTTAGCTAGACACGTGTTGAACATGGTTTTATTGAGTATTTTGTTGTATGGCAGTTAATCTTTAATCGCAGTCACTTGTATGTGTATACATAAACGTTACTTTTGATAATGTACCAACGACGGTAAGATGGTATGATAGAAAAGATTGTCCAGTGTAGTATCCCAGCGCTGGTGACAAAATTGGATTGGTAGAAAAATGTTGATGAAATCAAATCTAAAACGTACTTCATTCAAGACTTCTAAAGTCACTTTTGAAACGTTTAAACAAACATAAATATTTAAATTTATCAAAGCCACCACCGATTCGGATTATAGATTCTAGTTACAAGAAATTTAATGAAATTAAGTACATAGCTACAACCAAGTTAGCTAGAAGAACGAAAGTCGACAACTTTAAAGAAACAACTCCAAAAAGGTCGAAACGGTAGTTCATTGGTCTCGAACTTCGTAATGTTTAGACATGTAAGTTTGAGAAGGGAAGTTTTCTAATTGGACAAACTGAAAGGAACGCGAAGCCAATATCTAATTGATTAAAACTGTCAATATCAAAACATGGTACACTTTCAGTGTTATTTCCTGATTTTTGTAATCTATACACATAAATAGAGAATATTGAAGTGTCTGTTTGTAATATCAAATTAACAGCTTTAAAGTAAATGCATATGAAAGTATAATACCGTACGTACATCAAAAACCACATTTGTTAAGATTCTTGTCTATCTGTCTGTGTGTTTTTAATTTTTGTCTATGTGTTGGGTTTTCACAAGAATTTCACTCACAGATAGCTAATGTTATAAGGAGTAACTTAGACTACTTAAAAAAAAAAACAATTATTTAAATAATCAATAAAATAAAATTAAAATACGCGAAAACAACATTGAAAGACACAGCTGGGGCACAGCTAGAAAAAAAAACGTCTCCTATAACTGTTCGAATGTGGCATGCTTTAATAGAAACCAATTTATAAAATGAGACCCTACGTTGCAATTTAAAAACCTTAAATAAAATCAAAATCAAAAATAACAAATTTAATCTTGAACATTCAATTAAAACAAAAATCGCATGAAAAGATTTACGTCAAGCAATTTCTAATTTAATTATCACACATGAAAAGGTATGTGATACATACACATATATAACAATGAAAGAAGTAAATAGAGCGACATCTATATTCTCTTATTACGTTCCTTGATAGCAAGTATCAAATACTATTAATCGCCTTAAATTGTAAAGCGCTTAGTACTACGGATTCAGACACGTCAATGGCCTGTGTGATGGCACGTGCAAACACACATATATACTTTAACATAACAATAGCGACTGACTAAGGCGTAATAATATATGTAAATCTATTTGTTTTTTTTTTTTTTATTCAAACCAATAGTCTCTGTAGACTGGAAATAAATCTAAATTTATATAACTCAAAGTTAATTGACTGACTGACATAGTGATCTATCAATGCTCAGCCCAAACCACTAGACGGATCGGGTTGAAATTTGTCATTCAGGTAGATATTATGACGTAGGCATCCGCTAAGAAAGAATTTTGATTAATTCTATCCCCAAGGACATAAAATAGGGGATGAAAGTTTGTATGAAACTTTCGTCAATTTTAAATTGGGCTGAGACTTTGCATGCATAAAGCTACTATGGCGTAGGCATAACAGACATCGCAGACGAAGTCGCGAGCACCAACTAGCTAATCAATAACGATAAAACTGAACCTCTTCATAGCTTTAGAAAAAAGGCCGACTTTGGTTTTGTAGCAATTGTCCTAATCATTGCTGTATTCGTAGATAAAAAATTCTAAGGCGGGAAAACTCTGTAACCTAGTAACAGCTACCTAGGTAGACTTACGAAGCTATGGCTGTTAAAAATAAACGTACAGTGAATTCTCTTAGTCTAAAGCAATGACAAACGAATTACGTAAATCTTAATGAAAGTTCGAGCAAAACTTATAATTGCAACTCTCACCTAAGACAAAAGATAGTGGTACATTAAAAATTGGGTTACATAAGTAATATTAAAAAAAGGAGAAAATAATCATCCGCATAAATTCGCGGTCACCGTTTAGTGAGTTATATTGGAAAACAAGGAACAAGTTCTATCGCATATTAAATGACGTTTACATTGTTGGAATGATAACATGAAACGCCGTTTGACCTCTTATATCGAAATATCGTAATTTCGGTTTGTATGTCACGCGGAATTATTGATAAGCCGTACAGTCAACCTCAATAGAAGTACACAATAAGTATAGAACTCGGCCAAAGACATTACATTTTAGAAATTACACTTTAGAAAGAAATAATTGGGTATTTTCGTATATTGTCATCCCTGTCTCCCGAAGAACTAACAATTCGGTATCTATTAAGAGCTGTTAAAACGACTTTGTTTTTAATAATAATTGACATTTGTTAAAAATATATAAGGGTTCTCTCGTTTTCTATTAAATGTAATCGTGTAGTTTTGTGGGCCTTAATGGGTGTCTTACATCTTATTTTTACATGTTAACAAATATAGAATCCGGCCAATAATATTTCATATCGGACTTAGAAATATATAATCAGCTAGTTTCGGATCGTATATTGTCACATACAGATGTACACCCTGATGAACAAAGAATTCAGTATCTATTAGGAGAGGTTAAAACTGCTAAATTTTGAATACTTATTGAAATGTCTTAAAAATATATAAGGCTTCATCACATTTTCAAATCAATTTGCTTTCCAACTTTTACTAATGCTTTGCCTTTATACATTTATGTATGTTCCAGTACCAGGACAGCGGAATACTCTCGGGTAAGAGTCTCGGAGGCCAATTTCGATGAAAACTAAAACTTCAACGTTATTGTCGTTGAACAATTTTATCGCCGTTCCCGAGTTTCAGATTAAACACATCTACACCTATATATAAAAACGTATTAAAACATAATATATAATGTTTTATTAAATAATCTATTAACGTATATGTCATATACACATTTTGTGGCCGACTGTACATGAACCGAGGCCAAGTGGGTAGAATCAGATAATTATAACGCTGAAGGATACAAATTCATTAATAGCGGCTTTGTATTAATGACCGCTGGCTAATTGTCGAATAAACGCTCGGTCTCGACCAAACAGTCGTTTAGTAGCTTTGCCCGGAAAGTTTTTAAATTACAATTTGAAGTAACGATTGAATTTATTCCCAAAGCAAACGAGAATCTTGATGTTGAGTGATCACCGCCATCCATCGACATTTGAAGCTCCAGAGAAGCCACAAATGTGTCGCCAGCTTAAAAAGGGATAAGGGATGAAAGGGAATAGGAAGTAAGGAAGGGAATGCGGGAGATGTAAGGTTTTCAGTTCTTTTAATCACCGCACGAAACGCAGCTGTAATGGCTGCTTTACGCCCTTCTGTGAGAGTGAGGTACTGCCCCGGTCGAATCAGCTGTATACGAGCTGTAGTGAGCTACAGCTAGGTTTCAACTCAGAAAAAATTAATAATTTCTATCACATAACTTTTCCATAACTGAGAAACTAGCATCCGCTTATTCTAATGTACCTAAGCTGTATTACTGTAAAGTCCCATTAAAATCTGTTCGTTGTATGTTTATAAATCCATCCAAACATCCACCCATCATGACAAAGTTTCGCAATAATAATATTTGTCAGATAAGATTGACAAACAACTAAATTTTATTGGTTACCTTTTAACCGATTTCGAAAAAGGAGGAGGTTCTTTGTTCGGCTGTATGTTATATTAACACAATATCGACATTCAATACAAAAATCGATTTCGAAATAGTTATGATGTAGTTAATAATTTAAATTAATTGTTGTCGAATTTCGACCACTGGGGAATCACTAGTTAATATTTCTATGTCACATGCAGAATAACGCTTTACACCTCTTCACCACGCATGAGTCGAGTAAAACATAATGATAAAAAGTAGTTTTTTTAACACGTTATCATAATTATAGTAGTTATATCGACTTCCAATGATATGTACTTAGAATTTCTGACATGATAACCTTCAACACTAGAAGAACAGGAAAAGTCACCACCATGAATAAGAAAAAATTTTAAGTACCATATTTTATACTTTATAAGAAATGTACATTCATATATATTCTAGATAGTCTTGGCTATATTGTCAAATCTTCCCCATTTCTTACTTCCTATTCCACTTCATCCTCATGTCTCTGTAAGTTGGCAACGCATTAACGGCTCTTCCGGTGCTTACCATCAACTGACAGAAATTAAGCTAAAGACTGAACTTAAACTCGCACAAACAGGATACTGCACCAAATTTGTCAAATTACTTACAAATTCAAATTCCCGTATTAGGATATTTTGCATAAGTTTTATCATCTATTTATATTCCTTATTGTTTTGTGTACACAACATGTCATGCCTATATATAAGGATATGTTATTGTTATATAAATTTATTCCATTATATATCAATAACATGAAAACCCAGCTAAATGCTTACTCACGCGCGTATCAGCTGACACCGTTCCGTGGCTTAGCTTTATAACTGATCCACGTGATCAGATCGTAAATTACAATTATTTTTATTCGAGAACCATACACCACAGACTGTGTATCATTTTTTAATCAACCCAGGCCATGCTATATAGTTTTTAATGTTACCCACACATACAAATCGTTTGAATCGATTAATTGTTAATACATAAATAAAACACTCCTTCACATTCAACACGACAAAAGGAGTTTTTGGTCTCTTGAATTTTTGCTATCGCCTAACAAAGAAGAAACAGTAGCAACTGTTCCAAAGGAACTTTTTTATAGGAAAATAATTGAAGCCTAAGGTGGTATTTACAATTTTAATTTTAATTCTCGCAGCTGATAAAAAATCTGTAAGCTGGTAACAGTTACCCAAGTAGGTAATCTGCAATTATACGTAAGCTGCGAGTGACAAGAAGTATGACACTGATTGTAAATTCCTTCGGGTGTGAAAGCAAAAAAAAATATTATGAAAATCTGTAAGCAAACGTTATAAGTTTAATTCTTTAGACAACACAAACAAATCACATATATCATGTATGTAAATAAACAAGATCTCCTTATACAGGTATTTTAACACTTATTAGAAGATCTCAAAACGGTCTGTTTCTAATTAACACATCTGTAAAATCCAAAATAACATTATTTTGTTTATTTATTTATTATTACATGTGACTTACGTCACGACTGACAAACGCGACTGGACAAATAACATTACGTGTGCATATGCAAACTACGTAGCGATAAGTCATTATGAACTTAAACGTACGGTCCATTGATCAAGACTTAAGTCTCATCTGATAAAACATTTCATGTTTCAGTCTCAAGCGCCAGTGTCTACTCTAAAATCTTCACTCATGAACGATCAAAGTAGAAACATTCAATGACGAGGCATTACACTTACGAATGGCAAAAATTTCCATCGATATGGAAACAAATATCTCAGACTTGAAAGCACCGTTAGAGGGCCTCATTATTCGAAAATAATTGTACTCAGAAATACGTCGAGAAATCGATCTTTGTCCGTATATATGTTAAAGGGAAGCAACCGATATTTATCTTTTAAGTTTACACGAAGCTGTGTATTCAATATTGAAATGCCTAGTAATTATGTACATATTTTTAATGTTATCCACAGTAATATTAGAAAGAGATAAAATTTGTTATATGTTTTAAACTTTCGTGATTTATACTATTCACATTATATATTGAAATTGACGTTTATGAAGTTACATCCGTCGTGGTCACGAGCTGACTGTCAGCCTCCCGACTGTCCAACTCGTGACCATGACGACACGTCATAAGACCCGTTATATAAAATATGAATATAATTCGTTTTTATTTAGGGGATAATCTTTGAAAGTACAAAAAAAACTTGCGTTGGATAGCCTTGGGAGGTCATAGGCTATATTACATTAGACTACGACTTATGGGTGGAAAGCAATAACAACAACGGCAAGGACAACTAGTAATATAAATATTTTCATTAATTTTACACTATCCTAGACTGATAGCTGAATTTCCGTAACCATAAAGTTGTCCGTAAGGGATTGCTTATAGCAATAAGTCTCTGTGTACATATTTCATGTTTGTATATTTATAACTTTTTTCCAATAAAGTGTAAATAAAGGATAATAATATTACATGAATTATTATACATGATTATCATTAATAACTCGATGTGATTCCTATCTGTATTAATACGGAGAATCACAGTTTTATTAGTCTCGTTATTTCTGTTCGCAATTGATATATAATCATTATAATGGACAAGGAAAAAGTGAACCATCGTGAGATGCCTAGTGAACGTGACAAACCTATTTTTATTTGAAACACTTTAGGTATATGAATTAAAACCGCTAAGAAGTGAAGAATGTTCAACATGTGCTGTTCAATGGAACATCACCTTTTACCGTCATATCATAATCGGCCCAACTGAGGTGAAACCAAGCAATAGCCCACAGACAGCTTGTAAAGGGACTGTCACAGAAGGCTGTTTTGCACAATGAGTGAAAGAGCTGGAAGCCTAATCCTCTCCTCTATTCTTTCACTTACTTCCTATTCCACTTTATTCCTAATCACTACATAGTACTACGCAACGGATTTTGATGCGATTTTTTTTAATAGATAGAGTGATTCTCAAGGAAGGTTTATGTGTATAATACATGCATAATATAGTAGAGAAACGCTGACAAATTTAGAGATTTCTAATGTGATGTCGTAAATAAGCAAGTTTTTTTACGCTTATATTGCAAACGCTGGCTGAACCCTACAAGATAGACCAAAATAATGTACTACAGTATTGTCCCCCTTAAAAAGTTCAACAAAAAAGTCCGCGATGGTATATGTCTATCTCTTAGGGATAGCCCACCATAACCATTTTTTATCCTTTACTTAAAAATGGTTATTGACAAAGTGATTTTATACAATACAGCATTAATCCTTATCCAATTAAGTACTTTAAATAAATTCTGCATTTATTATAGATCAATATGCTTTTTACAGCATGTAATTTAGGTGAATATTTCCGAAGATATTACAAATTCAAAATGCAGGGCCGTAGTTATTGCGGCGCCGCGGCGGTACCGACCCGCGGTAAATAGCGCGTCGATGGCCGCGCTTCGCCCTATAGCACATCATGATTTGCAGCGATCGCACGCGTTTGTCGGAGCTCTCTTGCGAGGAAAATATCAATCTATTATCTATACTAATAATAAAATTTCATCGGGTCGCTCTCTGTACATGGAAGATATTTGAAAAAAAAAATATTGGGGGTCTTTACCAACGCAATAGAACCCAAAACTATGATTTTTAGAATTCTTATCTGTTTGTCTGTTTGTCTGTGCGTTTGTGCACGCTAATCTCAGAAACGGCTTATCCGATTTAAATGCGGTTTTCACTAATATATTGTACTAAGCTTCACTTAACATTTAGGGTTTGTTTCATGTCAATCGGTCCATAAATAAAAAAGTTATATCAATTTAACGATTCACCTTCAACATTTTTTTCTGCTTATCACTAAATGCATGAAAGTATATACAGTACTTACATCACAAAATACATTTTTAAAATTTTTGTCTGTCAGTCTGTCTGTCTATCTGTTTGTTCCGATGAATCTCTGAAACGGCTGAACCGGTTGTGATGGTACTTAACCAATAAAAACCAATAAAATAGTGGTGATGGTTAACCAATAAAATAGTGAACAATTTCAGATTTAAGAAGGGAAGGTATACATCTATACAAGTAAAGAAAATTGATGTGTCTGTACTGTATGATATGAGTACAATAGCCGAGTCCAGTGAAATGTAGATTTTCAATAAATTGTTTCATCTTTTTAAGAATTATCTAAACCTACCTAGGTAACGGAATAGGTGACGGGGACCAAAACAAACGTCACATTCTATCAACTTTGTATAACTCACATAGAAAAAATAGACAAACATAAAGAACTTACTGTGAGTTATTCATTTTATATATTTTCGATTGTATTGTTCACAGTCTTCCTTACTTTAGTAGGTGACTAGCATTTTGATGCAATTTAAAACAAATCGTTCGCAGTAATGCAGATTTTTTTTTCTAAACCTACGGGAACCCATGATTTAACCCCCATATTTGATTATGTATATGTAGAATCGAATACTTAACTTCTAATTAGTGTATATATATTTAATGTTATTTTGTAAAAAAATCTTTTCCTTTAATTTGTCGCTTTCTATTACTTTCCAAAAGTTGATCTTTACAAGTTTATTGGTGGTGCAATAATACAGAATGTATTTTTTTTTTTTCAAAATTAGTAGGTTCTATTCTTGGCCAGGAGAATCATGAAATCAAAAAAAATTATGATGCAGTTTTAGATTTTTCAAAATTTGACACGAAACTCCTTTAAGTATCTTTCGTGATTCCTTATAGTTCCGGATTTGGCCTATCAAGCCCAGTTAAAAAAAGTCACCCGATATATAATACAAGAAGAACCTCGATGGGAACTTACTGTTTTGCAGTCAAAATTTTAAAGACTAGCACAAAACAACTTTTCTTTAACATTTATAGCGAAAACCGTGGAGGAATACCATATCTGAGTTATTGTCTGCTTATAAAAACAACCAGAAAGTTCCCCGATCCAAAGTAAAAAGCTTCTTTCTTGAGCAGCACCGCAGACTATTATAACCTTGATTTGCAGGAGACATACCAAGCATTCTGTAATCCACGCGAACGAAGTCGCGGGCACAGCTAGTTCCTTTATAAACTAGTAACGCATTTGTAACTCCTCTGGTGCTGCAAATGTCCACTTGCGGTTGTGATCACTTAACATAATGTGCCCCGCCTGTTCATTTGCCAGCATTTTTTTTTAAAAAGCTACCCGCCCTTCGCGGTTTCATTCACATATATGGTATACGGTTACTACTCAGAACCTATGAGTCGTACTGTAAAACTTTTTATGAACAGAATAAAAAAAATGTTATCCTGCCAAACGGAAAACTCAGCTTATGTTGAGGCCGACTGAGATCAACTCCAACGCTAATTTTCAGTGGTTACCATAAAACCAAAAATAAAAAAAAATTAACTAAAAACTAAGAAGGAGAAACGCCAGTGACTACTCACAAATAAAATAAAATAACATAGTATAACTTTCTTCAAAAACATGTCATGTAGAGCATAAATATTTTTCAAATCGGAACAATATTAGTATAGGAAAACTAACCATCCATTAGATCTTGACACAACAAAAACACTAAAGAAATCTAAACACACTCGACCCATTACCATAATCTCGGCCGTCTACCGTCTATCCGAACAATAGCTTGTCAGCTGCGTATCAATGAACGGTGCCAACGCCCCAACAACTGATAACTGATAACAATACTCATCATGAGTTGTTTATCCCGTTACGATCTCACGGTCCTTGAACTTGGTAGGGGTGAGATCTGAGACTTACTGGCTGCAGTGTTCCGAACATTTCCTCGTCGCATTGAAATCGCTATCTATCTACACTAACTTATAACGCCGAAGTGTTAATTAAACGCTAATTTGTAATTATGAATCCGTATTAAGAATTTCTTTTCGCGTTAGATAATTTAAATAATTGTTACTTTATGAATTTGCAAGATTTAAGAGGATTTTCTATAAACGAACACCCGATGTTAATAGATCGTCGCCGCTCATGGACATTTGCAGCATCATAGGAGACACAAATGCTTTGACAGGATAAGAAGAAATAAGGTATGAAAGGCCATGGAAAGAAAATCCGGGGTGTGGGCTTGCGGTTTTAGCTATTTTTCGTCGATTTTCTGTAAGAATATGTACCATGTCGAGGCGGCCCATGCTATAATCAGTAGGTTACAGCTATGCTCTACCACACTAAATTAAATTTCTAATTTCCATTTACTTATACCATATGTACTATTGTACAACATTCTCTCGGACAGAGCCAAAATAAGCTAACGTAATATTAAAGATTTCGCAATGCAAAAAACAACGACGAACAAAATATTCAAGGGTTTAAAAAATTTCATCTAGCCCCAGCTAAAGCTTTGGCTATAAAATAAAAATGGTTATATAATACCAACTTGGAGCCTCATAAATCCCTTTGAGTAGGGTTGAAGATAAAATTTAATAATACAAGATATCGGTACGTTTAATGTATCAAACTATTTACTTGAAATATAATGCATAGTGGGTCATTTATTATTTAATAACAAATTCAAATTTTGATTTGTTATTATTATTAAAATTTTTATAGATTTTCCGAAAGAAATTGAGATGCCTAGTGGTTAGGACACCTCGATCTCATCCGATTATCGGGGATTCAATCCCCGGCTAGCACCACTGATTTTTCAAGTGCTGTGTTTAAATTCATCTCGTGCTAGGCGGAGAAGAAAAACATCGTGAGGAAACCTGCATGTGCCGGGAATAATTCTGACACACATATCCGCTAACCCGCAGTGGAGCAGCGTAGTGAATTAATCTCTGAACCTTCTCCTTGATAAGAGTGGTTTTTGTCCAGCAGTGGGATAGTTACAGACTGTTTTACTTTACTCTTTTATAGATTTTACGATTTACTACACATTAAGATAAAATTCGTACGTATTAATTATTTTTACCTATCACCCCGACGTGAAATTCCGAACACTTTTTGACTGAGAGTACACAAGTCTGTTAAGAATTAACGATTACGATTATGAAAATAGTTTTATTTTAACGGAACAATTTTAGCATTCCATCGAATGCGCAAATAGGAATAATTACAACTCCAAGTGTACAATTTAATCGGTTACCAATTTATTTGGAAATCAATTTTTTCATAGCATAGGAGATCATTTAATACCATAGGAATGCATGAGGAACCTTGGAGTTGTAGCGAATGAAATCTAACTTTTTTATTGACTATACATGACGAGACAAGTTGCTTGACAAGTTCGCGAGAACCGGTACGTTCGCTTAACCATACGCCGTACTGTATGAGCACGAAACATACAGGATATTAATGAAAAAATGACCTCTGCCACTAGGTAAACGACAAACTCATGCAAATAAAATTGTCTGTAGTGCAATCTTAAATAACTACTTTTCTCAGTTTACAGTTTATTTTTGCAATCCAAAAAAAGGAAATTTCAACCCACACAGTTTATTACAACATAGCTCTATCCTTTATTTAACCGATTTTGACAGTAATTTCTTTTTATTTGAAAGGACTTTCAGATTGGTCTCATAAAATTTTCATCAAAATCGATTGTGTAATTTGGTTTTTAAATAAAAATAACTGGTATAAATATATCAATCGGGTAAACAAAATTACGTATTTAACATTCTAGTCGTTTTTTTAGTCTCAGTTATTTTTAGTCTCATTTATGGAGAGAGCGGGCAAACGGGGATACTTTAGGAAAATGCAAGATTTGTTTCATTTCTTTAATTCTAATTTTATATAAAATTAGTTGACAAACCAGTACTAGGTGTTAAGTGATCACCACCTCCCATGATCGTACAGCACCAGAAGAGCCACAAATGCGTTGTCGGTTAAAAAAAATGAAAATAAGTTGGAATAGAAAATAGGCAAGAACTTATGGGTATTTACTTTGAAAGTGACTTAAGATTATCACACAATTAATCGAATGTTGATGTAGATATAGTCCACATTATTTAAGTTGTCTACAAACAATTAGTCAGCCCATAATACGTATATCTAGATCTACTGAATGGATGAGAAATATTTGTACAAATGATTGAATCAGTTAGAAACGTACTTAGAACTACATTTCTCTGGGAATGTGTGTTCTATGGAAGAATATGTCTATGGGAATACATGACCTAGAACTCCTAGAATCCACGATTCTATGAAACGGAATAACGTTATGTTTTCTACATTATTGTCGTCAATTACATCAAATGGTTATAATTAAATCAATACGCTACAAGCACTTAACCCATTTTATAGTTCATTTCCTGTGAGTGACATTTCCATTTATGGCGTTCGTGTCGCAATTTTACTCAAGTTGTTGTGAGCTAAAATTATCTCGTTTAAAATACTACAGAATCGAAAAATTATTCGCATTAGTGATTGTGCCATTTATATTAATTAAAAATTTAAGTAACAGCCTGTAAATGTCCCAATGCTGAGCAAAGACCCCCTCTCTTATCAAGGAGAAGGTTTAGAGCTTAATCCATCACGTTGCTCCACTGCGGGTAGGCAGACATACATGTGAAAATTTCGCCCAGCCCACGCAGATTTAAAATTCAGCGGTGCTAGCTGGGGTTTGAACCCGCGATCATCGGTTTAGATTGACGTATTCTAGTGGTTAGAATGATCACCTCGGCTCAATTGTCCATTTATATATATTATTAGTTAATTGCTATATATTATTAAATGATAAAAATATGATGACCGCTGTACAACGAGGGTCGAGTACGAACATTTATCATTGTATACTCCCACTTATGTAATAAATACGATACTTAATATTTCCGTTACCATTTTCAAGTTATTTATTTTTAGGATTTAAAATGAAAAAATATATTTATTCAATACTACTAATTACGAAATAAGGCATGACTCCGTGAAACTCTTAATTCAGTTCGATCCATTATGACAATCAAGATTAGCAACAAAACAGGATAAAAAAGACATATGTCTAATGTCTTAGAAAAGTCCTATTTTCGTGGAACATTGTGAGCTGGTGTTGGTATAATGATACCAAAGTGTCATTCAAATTATTAAACGTATTACACTCAACGGCCCCGAATAAGTCCTCCATCCTTGTGTCGGGGGTCCGGTAACACAACACTAACACAAACACCCACGACCATCATACGTATGGCCAACACAGAGTTTGCCGTGAGCGGAAATAGAACCCGCAACCTAAAGCGCTTCATTCAGTGACCACTGCGCCAACGTGTCTGTCTTTAAATTTTTATTTAAATTTACCATTTCTATACACAAATCTAAAATATTTTCAATTACTATGTCTTATTCATAACGAGTAATTACCTGTGTTCATTTCCATCACGACATAACATGATCAAAGATCGCGTAACTAACATAGAAATTTTAAGCAAAATAATACCCATTTTGCGACTTTGTCTTCCTTAACAAGACATTATCTTGTCCGCGACCTTCGCTTGACAAACAAATAACCAAAATTATGAAACCATAAAGTTTAGCAATTCTCAACGTCACGTTCAAGTGAACCAATTCTGGTCACGGCTGCAATTGTGCACTTAATCTTTGTTGCAGGTATTCGACTCTGGCAATACTAAAATTAAAAGCGTTGATTATCTGTGGTCTACAATACTTTAACTTCCCACCGCCCTTGGCTAGCTTCTCAGCACGTAATAAAGCACCTATACGCATAATTTATATTATAAAAAGTAAACAATATACAGTATTTTAGGAATGGTAGTTCTTATTAATTAAGTAATACGTATTATCCCCAAAATGCAACCAAAGTTAAAGCAAAATTATCTATGGAAGAAATTTTAGATGATTATTAAATCAAGGAAATATGTCATCAGACAGACGAGCGGATGATTGCGGATGATTGCGATTCCACTAATAGAAGCTGTGACGGTCACCCAGGCATCTGTTAGCAGTTAACTCATGTACCCAATTAAACGAATTCTTGTTTAACAGCTTATTACTAGTTGTTAACATAATTTCAATAAACGGCTTTCAGTTAGAATACCCTATAGAAAAAGAGGGGTGTTATAAGTGACCGCTGTGTGTGTGTGTGTGTGTGTGTGTGTCCGTCTGTGGCACCGTAGCTCCTAAACGGGTGAACAGATTTGAATGCGATTTTTATTTCCAAGAGCGTTTTCTTGCGGTGGTTCTTAGAAGAATTCTACCAAAATCGATCCGGGCAATTCAAAAACATGATCTCTTTTCTTCTTAGCTACGGTAGTAATCTTAGATGCACAATAATATTTGATTTATTTTAAAACATTTGTGTGACCTAAAATTTTAAATATGCATGCAACATAACTATGCCAAGTTACGGAATTCTAGGTCTGATGCTGCGGCCAGGATCAGTAGGATACACAACTCCTCACCAGCTTACAGCAGAAATATCGTGTTGGTGCTCGTTAAAATAGTCTCAATGAATAGATCGTTTTTTTTTTTTAATTTTCAATTTTAATTACTTATTGTTATCATAACACGCCTAAACCACTGAACCCAGTAAAGGATTTACCAGCACACTGAATAGGAGTGACCAAATTTAGGACATTTTTTATCTTCTCAAAAGTTCTCACACCAAAGAGATATATATTTACACAACTTATAAATGTAATTCTCGCCTAATACATATGGCGTTATATATAAATACAAACTGTTCCACGCTGTTTCACCCGCATTAAATTACAATACATGATTGGTATATTTCATGGTAACTGCTCCGCTCTTATGCATTGTAACGTGATGTTTTAAAGCCTATCGTAAACTTATGTTACCCGTCGTTACGACACCCGTGACAGCTTATAGAAGTTAATTGTATTTTGACTATAAACTTCTCGAAAGTGCAAAGAATAAGTTGACAAAGAAGATAAGATCGGATAACGGAGTGGCAGCGTAAAGTATTGCCTTACGCAAAAATATATACTATAAAATTTAGATTTTATTTGTGGCATGTAATTTAATGCGGATTTCTTTGTGAAGAATTGGAATGATTTAAAATATGATTATTGCTGAATTAAATTGCGGAGGTCATGGCAATCGCTCTGTAAAAATCAGTACCTTGCAAATAACTGGACTAGAGTAAAAAACAGCCCCTGGTATAACCGAGAAAGTTTCTAAGTAGATGATGATGTAGACAAAAATATAGATCGTCGTAATGTTGCACAAAATCTAGATGTTTATTCATCAAAGTCACATTTTCTATACACCTTTATTCAACTGATGGGTTTCTGGCCGGTGACCGAGATTTTAACGGATCGTAAAACAAACAATGACTATTCAAATAGTTTTTGTATTTATATCTAAAATTCGGATCATTCAAACAAATGAACCGCGTATGAGCACGACGAACCGACAATGATCTTTTGTATTACAAACTAGAACAAATTGAAACAGCGAAATCGAACTTACACGCGATACTATTTTACGTCTCGAAGTATGAAGATAAGATAACATAAGACTTTAAAGAAACATTAAAATCACATTGTATAAGATTTAAAATAATATTGTTGGAAGATTTTCAGCCATCAGTGTCTAACGAAGACTAGATTTAAAGACATAAAGAGCATTTTCAGGCAATTAACGTAAGACTACAGTTATTATTATTACAGTTAGTATTGCTCGATGTATGTATGAATGAAATGAATAACAAATAAAAGACGTGAAAAAAAATAAAACAAAATCACACTTTCGTATGCTCGGATGACATAATAATCCCGATTATTTTGAATATTAAACTATTATACCAATTTTTTAATAAAAATTCCACGGGACCAATCTGGAAATTTATCTCTTTGAAATAAAAAAATCATAATCAATTCAAAATTTGTTAAGTTCTACAAACATTTAAAATGACACTAATCCGAATTGAGAACATCGTCCTTTTTTTTTCTCGATGGAGAATGCATTTACGCATCCCGCCCAATAACTCATGCAGGAACGTGGGACTCCTGGTGATGACAGATGCACCAGACTACCCACTAAAACCACGGGCACTACGGGATCGCTTCCGCATGTTACCGTGACGCCCTTACGTTTGGTCCGTGAGAACCTCGTCCTAGTCGATACTGCTCCAACACAAGTCATCCAAACATAATTTGTAAGGATTTTTTGTATGCTGACAACTACACAGTAGATTGGAATGTAAGTAGATGGTAAATCAAATTATTTTTGACTCATTCGTGATAACACTGGAAGTTTGAAACCGACAGTTTAATATATATTTTTACATAGATTGGAAAAACCCACAATGATAACACAACAAAACAATTTGTTTAATTTTTTTTTTGCAAAGTTAACTTTTAAAAAAGGCAATTAAATAACCATCTGTTTATGTGTGTATCTATTATACATTACTTCCGGTATATGAGAATATTTTTTAGATTATCTGACAATTTATACACTCTTTAGATACAGTCTATGCAACAAAATATTAAATATTCAAGTCGAGCTTGAATTAAACATCTACTAGTATGTAGTCTATATTAACAAATTATTTAAAAAATATTGCTATCAACATATTAATAATCAATTTACACAAACATAATAATAAATGCATCACACTCAACGGCCCCCATTAAGATCGTGTGACCTTGCGTCAGAGGTCCGGGAACACTCACAACACTAACAGAAATACCCAGACCACAACAAACATCCATATGGCCAATACAGACACACAAAGTTAAACTTTAGCTAGTAAGTACTGTACTAAATTTGGTTTTTAAAAAATACATCCCATACTAACAATCCTCTTGCCAAAAAGCCAAAAAAAAATACTTTGTTAATCTGTACCAAACTTCTCAAGGTCACTTGAAGTAATCTATAAATTGCCTAAAAATTTCATCAAAATCACTCCAGCCATTTTGGAGTCTATGGGGAACATACATACATATGTATGTTGATTTTTATATAAATCCATGTTGCAAAATTTAAATATGAGTTATTCATAACTCAACGTCTGTAAAAATCTTTGAAAAAATAAATATACATTCATAGTTTGTAATATTAGTATAATATAAATATAAAAAATAAGAAAATATTGGGAATCTTAAAACAATATATAAAATTATTTTAAAACATTACATAATCTTGTCTTATATGGCCTATCCTTATATTCCTTATAGTTAAGACATATGTTTAAGCCAAATTAGTCTTTATGTTTTTCACTGAGGGTTTATAATATAATATAAGGACGGACGAGCACTTTGTCTTGTAAATTTAATGAGTCCTTTGTACCTTAACATGGCTTGACCTTCATGTTTTCATACATAATAAAAATATGAAGTCTTTAATGTGTATTTAAATTCTTTATATTTTTATTATTTTATATTTTTAAAATTAGAATGGATAATACTATTTAGCTTTATATATAATACTATAATAATTTTTATATTAATAAATAATTAAAAATATAATTTACATTAAATTATAAAAAAAAAGGTATAATATTTAGAAGGTAACTAAATAATATTTTTATGTTAGCTATATATAGTTTTTGCAATAAAAAAATGTAATTATTGTTTTTTTATATTTATTATAACCCAAAAAAAATCATGATAAATTCTTTTGACCTTTCTTTAGTTTCCTGTTTATGTTAGTGTAATGTAAATGTAATCACAACGGCTCATGTATTATTCATTCTGAATATCAATAGTTCCAATGAAAACTATTCAAATATTTATAAAAAAATATGTATGCATAATTGTAATATTAAAAATAATTGCAAACGAAAACACATTTATGAAGTAAATAAAGTCAAATTAGAACCTTATTATATTATTTTATAATATATAAAGTTCTAATAAGCAAGCAATTAAACGAGTTTCTTGACCAAAGTGACAATAAGTTACAACTCTTAACAACTTAAGTAATTAAAAAGAAGGTACATTTCACTTACCGCCATCACCATCTCGAAAGAATATTTGTGTACCCTTACGGGTGATACGTATTCCTGAACCATAGTTACAAGATATTCACTGAATGTCCTTTCCTTTACCAAAAAAAGGATTCAAGATCCTATTTAAGTTAGCGTTTTACACTACGATCATTGTGTTCCAGAGACGTGAGAGATAACTTGTACACTAGTTACTCTAGATAATTTCTACACTAATCCCCTTCACTCTCTAATAAACATGACACAAAAATAAACGAGTAAACGAATGTCAAATAAAGACAAAAATGCGCGAGTCGCAGCGAGCGACAACGACGTACGATAAAATGGATTGATTATTTGTACTGAAGTTAGCAACAAACCATTATATTTTTGATAGTTTCCAAAATAGTTGCCATAATTAAAGATATGCCTATAAGAATTAAAAAAAATATGAAAATCATTGATAAAAAGATTATAATTTTTATTTATAATTAAAATTAGGCATAATTTAAATTTAGAATAAAAACAAGGCAACATAGAGTAACAGATATACAAAGGAAAAAAAACGTTTAACTGGGTTTATATATATTTTTTGTGAAGTTAGTGTATTTCTTTTTTTAATATAAAACAATAAATTACAAGCTTAGACCATTAAATGCTTAATGTTCTAAGATTACAAGGGATCTTATCTTATTTTTGTTTGTCTTTTAAACATTTAAAGGATGAACAACTTTAATAAATTTTTCACGTATTGTAAAAAAATCTTTTGTTCTTACTTTTATTTATTAAATAAAATATTCGTTATATTTTAGAATAAATAGAATATTAATAATATTATAAAATATTTTACAAAATAAAAAAGAATAAATCACTTCCGTGGGTTCTTTCTCCACGTTGATTATAGCTAACTTCAAGACAGTGAGTAAGCGGGCCTTCAACGAAGCGAAGAGCGAATTGCGAATGTCGTCCGCAATTATTTGAAGATTATTTCTTTATTGTGTAGCAGAAAAGCAAAGCAAAATTCCGTCAAAATTGTGCGCGTTCGTGCCCGATGTCTAGTGCTGAAGTCGCCGATAATTCCGTTGACCCCCCGGCGAAAAAGCGGAAGCTAAATACAGGAGAAGCGAGTTGCAAATCCTCAGCAATGGCGAACAATGGAACGCGCGTGGAGGATGAAATTGACGAGAGTTTGTATTCGAGACAGTTGTACGTACTTGGCCACGATGCTATGCGACGAATGGCAAGTTCGGACGTTTTGGTCTCCGGCCTTGGAGGTTTAGGGGTGGAAGTAGCTAAAAATGTTATACTCGGCGGCGTCAAGTCTGTAACCCTTCATGATGAGCGTACTTGTACTATTGCTGATTTATCATCACAGTTTTACTTGTCAGAGGCAACAATTGGTCAAAATAGAGCTCTAGCGTCCTGTGAGCAGCTCGCTGAACTTAATCACTATGTGCCGACAACGGCACATACTGGTCCTTTGAACGAGGAATTTCTCAAAAAGTTCCGCGTGGTCGTGTTAACTGGAGCATCCAGGGCGGAGCAGGAACGTGTTGCAGCTATTACCCATGCTAACAACATAGCGTTGATCACCGCGGACACCAGAGGTCTGTTCTCACAGGTGTTCTGCGACTTTGGGCCCGAGTTTACAGTGGTGGATGTAACTGGAGAGAACCCGGTGTCAGCTATGGTGGCAGGTATCACCCACGAGTATGAAGCTGTTGTTACATGCTTGGATGATACTCGTCATGGCCTCGAAGATGGAGATTATGTTACATTTAGTGAGGTTTGTATATTACCTAACTATGTTGTTCAGACTTTGTTATCACGAGGGTAGCTATTAAAATAATACAAAATGCTGACTAAGCAAAAGTCTTAAGTAGATAATTATATTAGAAACAGAATTTATAATGTATTTCAAAAGCCTAACAATAGCCATGACTTGTAAATGATCTTCGTAAATAATTCCATTAGCAAGCTCAACAGTCATCAATCCTTTATGTTGTCGTGATTCATTAAGCAGTTACTAATGATTCATGGTTCATTAAACTTTTCTGTACCTGATATTTAAAAAAATTGGATAAGTTCATGTAAAATAGTTGATAGTCTGAACTCTAATGGCAAATTTAGATATTATGATGATTTTTTAATACTAATTCAAGATATGTATGAATACATTAAACATATGTTGCAAAGTTCTAATTTTGAGAAAATTGAGTTCAAAGTTTTGCTAAAGCATACAAAACATAATAAACTTTTTTATTTACTGTGTATTTCTTAAATAGCATTAAATGCGGTTGTTTTATGGTTTGTTTCCACATAACAATTGGATGCTGATAAGCAATAATGTGTCAAACCACAAAAACCTACATATTTTGCAATATGCAATAATCTCATACATTTGAAAATGCTATTATTAGATAAAACATTTTAGTATACAAAACTGCTTTTAAGTCATTATACCTCTTATGAAAATAGAAAAGAAAAGATAGATAAATAATTCCTCAAACAAATATATTAAGAATAAGCTTGACAGAGTATTGCTTATCAGCTTCCAATTATCCACAAAACAGCAAAGAATCTGAATGTTTCATAAATTACTTTCCACTTCGATCTTCAACTAATTTTAATTAAAATCCAATTAAGATGAAAGAAATATAAGTACCAGATCTCACATTTATGACATCAAACTAATATTTCTGTAATACCATAATCTTGTAATAAATATGGCTGCCCTTATGTGTATAGTGTTATGGTATTTCTGTTTATGGCCTTTTTGCATTTAATTACAACATCAACAAACAAGCAATATTACATTCTTGTGGTTTTATCCTTAAGTTAAAAATAATTCGAAGTGTCTTATCTTAACATTTTCCAGCATTCTCTGGTATTTTTATAAAAATTTCAAATTTATAAAGAAGCTAATTACAAAATTATGGGTAAATTGAAAATGTTAGTACCGATGGAAAATACAGAAGTTTATGTATCCTGCACTATCATGCAATCATAATTGTCTTTTCAATATGGTAACATTGGCAGATTTCATATTTAATATAACGGGTCTTATCGCGATACATTTGTCGTGGTCACGAGCAGTCAGCTGAATGTAACTTTGTCAAAACGTCGGGCAAAGAAAAGGTATTAATACCATTAGTTATCGCGATAAGACTCATTATATTAAATATGAATAGTATAAATTGCGAAAGCTTAAAATATATAATTGGCAGATTTACTGTGGGCATACATGGCAGTACCACCTTAAATAAAAATAATAATATACACAAGGGAAAATATTGACCTTGACATATTTTATATCAATTATAGGTTCAAGGTATGGGGGAATTAAATGGATGCGAACCACGTAAAATTAAAGTACTTGGACCATATACCTTCAGTATTGGCGACACCACTAATTTCTCAAAATACATCCGTGGAGGCATTGTAACACAAGTGAAAATGCCCAAGAAACTCAGCTTCAAACCCTTGAAAGAGTCTCTGAAAAATCCTGAGTTCCTAATCACCGATTTCGGTAAAATGGATTATCCTCAACAATTGCATGTGGCTTTTGCCGCCCTCCACAAGTTTGAGGAGGGAGAAGGACGTCTGCCTAAGCCATGGAGTAACGATGATGCGGAAAAATTCTTGGAATATGTAAAAACTATCATACAAAATGAGGAACTCTTTAAAGCTGGAGAATTGGAACTTAACAATGAGCTTATCAAGACATTCTGTAAGGTAATATCATAATTTATTAAATTTTTTTTTAAATAGAACATAGATATAAAATTCAAAAAGTGATTTGACTAATTTCACTTTTTCTCAAAATATGCATTACTAATCGGATGAATATTATATTAATAAAAATCCATACTAATATTATAAAGAATTAAAATTTGTTTGTAAGTTTATATATTGGAGGTAATCTCTGAAACTACTAATCCAATTAAAAAAAATATTTTTGTGTTAGATAGCCCATTTATTGAGAAAGGTTATAGCTACTTACAGGGGCAAAGCCGTAACCATAATAGCAGCTATACATATTCCAGATAACTCAATCAAGAATGTAAAAAATATGAAAATAAATAAGCCTAAATTGACGATAATGTTTTTTTTATCCTTAAACAAGACATTTTAATATAATTTCAGACATCAGCTGGAGACCTGAATCCCATGAACGCTGCCATCGGTGGAGTGGTCGCTCAAGAAGTAATGAAGGCCTGTTCCGGAAAATTCCATCCCATCGTCCAGTGGCTTTACTTGGATGCTATTGAGTGCCTCCCAAAAGACCGGTCCAAACTGACCGAAGAGAATTGCAAGCCAACTGGTTCAAGGTACGATGGTCAGGTGGCTGTTTTCGGCAAAGATTTCCAGAAGAGGATTGGTGAATTGAAATACTTTATCGTTGGTGAGTATAAATTGACTTTTAAAATTGAGTACATAGTTCATTCAGTTTACTATTCAATGACTATTTTTAATGAAATTAATTAAACAAACATATGATGAACATAAAAATTCATGTACAAAATCAATAAATTTTATTTAAAATTAGGAAATTAAATTTTCTTATTTGATGTCAAGCAAAGTAATCTGAGTCAGAAAATAGTCTCTGTCAAAAACATTGTTGTCTTTAACCTGAACAGTTTCACCAATGTTAAAGTGCAAAGTGTTATTATTCAGTCAGTTTTTTTTTTTAACTTAAGACTTGTTATAGAAAAACTTTCTTTACATTCATAGAAAAGAAATATTTAGTTCATGTTTATCAATGTTTCTGTGTCCTTATCAATGAGTCAATGACTGACAATATTGCTTAGATTTTTTTTTTCGCTAGTTTGCGATCTTGATAAGCTATATATATATATTATATATGGCTATTTAATAAATCTAAATCTTTTTAAGATACTTCATTTGTGGATTTAAATAACTTCGAGTAGAGGTTATTCAAATGAAATTTGGTTTTAATAGTTCATTACAAACATATTATAAAATTTTCATACAAAATTTTCGTCCCCTATTTCACTCTCGTCAAGTTTTATTTTCGCGATAAAAAGTAGACTATGTATATATTTCGATACCTCCCACGTAAGTTGTTGTAACCCCAAAATTACAATTTTACAGTAGAGCACTTTTAATCCGTTTTAGTTTGAAAGTTACAACAAAATACGCCTATTTTCAGGCGTATTTTGTTGTAATTTTTCCTGGAAAAAAAAAAGATTTTTGGTATTTTTTCACTTTGAATGCATTAAGCAATGCAAATTCGTGTAGTATTCAGTAAAAACGCTAACGGCAATTTTGTGGCTTACAATAACTTACGTGGGAGGTATCGATTTATATACTTTCACATGTATAATATTGGGTTCGGTATAAAGTGTTTGGCATATAAACCATAGGGTTTGGTATTTATAATTTAAAAAAGAAGGTTTTTATTAATATTTATATTTATTAGCTTATGTATTGTTACCTCATAACTTTAACCAATTTTGAAAATAATTTTCTTTGTTTGGAAGGATTGTTTTCTGATTGATCATAAACTAATTCTATCAAAATCAGTTCAGTAATTTGGTTTTAAACTGAAATAACTGATCAAATGTGTGTTGTGCAATTAACAAAATTGCTTATTTTGCTTTTAAAGGTGTTTTTTTCTTAGTCTTACTTTATTTTAAATGACATTAAATGTATTCTAGGTGCCGGTGCTATTGGTTGTGAACTGCTGAAGAACTTCGCGATGATCGGTGTTGGCGCTGACGGCGGTTGCGTGACCGTCACCGACATGGACCTCATCGAGAAGTCCAACCTCAACCGCCAGTTCCTCTTCCGCCCTCATGATGTGCAGAAACCTAAGTCCAGCACTGCGGCTAAGGTTGGTACATTACAAAACCTTTCTTTACCTTTTTAACATTAGAATACATAATTGCATTTCAAATAGAAAATATATGTATATCATTAAAATTAAACAAATAATTTCTTAATTGTATTTTACTATCATTGTTTGCTAAAATATATACATAACCTAATGTATAAGTTTATAATAATTATTGTAAAGTTTCACCAAAATGTATTCAGTAATTCTTGCATGAAAGAGCAACTAGTATCCATCCATCGTCATAAACTTTCATATTTATAATAAATAATAGTAAAAAATCAAAATTATTCATAAATTTTAGGTAATCAAACGCATGAATCCACTAATGAATGTGGTTGCTCAAGAGAACCGCGTCTGCCCTGAAACTGAAGCGGTGTATGATGATGCCTTCTTCGAGGAGTTGGATGGTGTAGCGAATGCCCTGGACAATGTAGATGCTCGTATATACATGGACCGTCGCTGTGTGTACTACAGGAAACCTCTATTGGAGAGTGGCACTCTTGGAACGAAGGGTAACACTCAGGTACGTTAATCTATATACTATATTATAATATTATGATAATTTTGTAACAATAAGTGTTACGTTTCTACTATTTGATGATAAAATTTAGCTATCTAAGCTATGATTGTTTCCCTAGTCTTCCAAAAAGGACAGATATTTTGGGGGAATCACTTGAATAACATATCTACAGTTATAAAAACTCATGGCATAGAAAAGAATGAAGGAATAAATCTTTGCAGTTTTCCATTTCATTATTTTAAATTAGGAAAAAATTTTATATAAAATTTATTACATACAATTTACATTTAATTAACTGTAAGGCAAGAATTACATTTGTAACTTCTACTTTTGAAAATGATGTAAAACAACTCTTTAACCTAGTGGCAGATATGTTGTATGCAGTTAAGTACGAAAGCTGTCAATGTCAATAATAAGCCATTGACATTGTTATTCAGGTGTAAAGCAATGAGAAATAACTTATGTAAATCTTAATAAAAAAGAAATGAAAGTCTGAGAGCAAAACATGTATTATTGTTATATTATTTTGTATTGAAATTTATTTATATAGAAGATTATAAACTATAAGTTTTTGAATTGGTCAATAATTTTATACTATTATTAAAATCAAAAATTTACTGCCTGCGATCACCTACCTTGTAAAATGTTCAAAGCATCAGGATGATAAAAAAAATCAATAAATGCAATTTTGATTTGTGTAAAGTCATTTAACATAACAAAACTTTTTTTAATGTCATATAAACCTTCCAGGTCGTAGTACCCTTCCTCACCGAATCGTACAGCTCCTCCCAGGACCCACCAGAGAAGAGCATCCCCATTTGCACCCTCAAGAACTTCCCGAATGCCATCGAGCACACGCTGCAGTGGGCTCGTGACGAGTTCGAGGGGCTGTTCCGGCAGGCGGCGGAGCACGCGGCGCAGTACCTGCAGGACCCGCACTTCCTCGAGAGGACGATGAAGCTGCCCGGCAGCCAGCCTCTGGATGCTTTGGAGAGTGTCAGGGTGAGAATAGACAATGTTTTATTATAAATGTAAAAATAAGTTACCTTAATTAGACTGCTGTTTTTTTTGTGCTCATAGATGCCAATCCTTTTTTTTTTATTTTCAATTTGTTTTCATTTTCTAAATATAATTCTTATTAGTGGCAAAAAGTTTTGAACTACTTTAGAATCAACCACAAAATCTCTAAGGACGGGAGTCTGGACCTGATATAGCCTGCTGCTTTATTGTTGTATTAAGACAATATGTTAATTATATACATATTTGTGTTATATATGTTATATACGTTTTAAATATAAACATATTTTTATACATTAGTAAAAAATGTGACAATATAATACTTAGCTTCAATGTAACCAATACCATTTGCTTTCAGAATGCTATAAATGAACGTCCTCGTAACTTCGACGATTGCGTAACTTGGGCTCGCTTGCACTGGGAGGCGCAGTACTCCAACCAGATCAAGCAGCTCTTGTACAACTTCCCCCCCGACCAGACTACTACCAGTGGTGCTCCCTTCTGGTCTGGCCCAAAACGCTGCCCATCTCCATTAGACTTTGACCCTGAAGATGAACTGCATCTCGACTATATTGTAGCCGCTGCGAACCTGAGAGCCCAGGTCTATGGACTTCCTCCTTGCGTCGATAGAGAAAGAATTGCTGAAGTAGCTTGCAGTGTACAGGTATATATTTGTCTTTAGTATATATTTCCATTCTATTGGTTCTGGCTTGATGATCTTTGAAGCACCTTAGATTAGTAGGTCAACTATAAACGCTGTCTATTGAAAGCTAAAATGACGACTCTCAGAAAAAAATAT
Organism: Hypolimnas misippus; assembly: GCA_037950945.1. Classification (NCBI taxonomy): domain Eukaryota; kingdom Metazoa; phylum Arthropoda; class Insecta; order Lepidoptera; family Nymphalidae; genus Hypolimnas; species Hypolimnas misippus. The sequence continues at coordinate 727,243 of JBBEEQ010000006.1, read as the reverse complement.
ATTTCGATTTTTCAAATTTTTTGCAATGGCAATGGATTATTATGTAGGTTTAAAGAGTTAATAAATGAATAATGATAAAACATTTAATTTATTGTCCACATTTTTTCTATTGTAATAATACATAAGTATTTGCTATGCTCTTGACATTCAACTCTTGATATCAACACCCCGTCGTTTTGCAAGTGTTGCAAGTGCATGTCAATAATCCGTAACAATAAATATACGTGACATATCTTGAAATGTAAATTTATGTGAAACATTTAAAATTTTAGGTACCGAAATTCAAACCGAAATCTGGCGTCAAAATTGCGGTGACAGACGCTCAGCTCCAGCAAAATAACGACGAAATGGACCAAGACCGTGTTAAGAATATCGTGACAGACCTCCCGCCGCCCAATGAACTCAACAATCTGAAGATCACTCCACTGGACTTCGAAAAGGATGACGACACCAACTTCCACATGGACTTTATTGTTGCCGCGTCCAATTTACGTGCAGCTAACTACAAGATACCCCCTGCAGACAGACATCGCTCCAAGCTCATAGCTGGAAAAATCATCCCCGCTATAGCCACTACAACTTCTGTTGTAGCTGGTCTCGTTTGTCTCGAGCTTTACAAACTCGCCCAGGGCTTCAATACCTTGGAAGTCTTCAAAAACGGCTTCGTCAATTTAGCTTTACCATTCTTTGGATTCTCTGAACCGATAGCCGCACCGACCAATAAGTATTATGACAAGGAATGGACCCTGTGGGACAGATTCGAAGTGAAAGGTGAAGTTACACTGCAGGAATTCATAGATTACTTCAAGAATGAGCATAAATTGGATATAACAATGTTGTCTCAAGGCGTTTGTATGCTGTATTCGTTCTTCATGCCCAAGGCCAAGCGCCAGGAGCGACTCAACTTGCCCATGTCTGAGGTTGTGACTAAAGTATCGAAGAAGAAGTTAGAACCACACGTCAAAGCTCTAGTGTTCGAGCTGTGCTGTAACGACGAAGACGACAAAGACATCGAGGTTCCTTACGTGAAGTACACTCTGCCTTAACATATTAGCGACGTATAGAAAAAGCAAAAAAAAAATAACATCGTCAGGATATCACGAGCCAAAATTGTTAATTTAGCCGGCGGAGCAGTCGCCGGCGCATTTTTGTGGCATTTAAATGCATAATAGCGATGTTTGTACACGAATTTCACTTACAGAGGGTATTTTTTAAAAAGTTTGTCGACAAGTATAGTTAGATGTTTTATAACGCTCGTGCCCAGTCTCCGGTTGGCGTCTAACGAGATTGTACAGTGATAGTGTTGTGTGAAGAATTTTTTTTAATTTTGTGCTTGAGACACGCTTTTATCGTCTAATAATATCTTTCATATATTTATAGTAGTATAATTATTTGCTCACGTTCCGTCACGGATTGCGCTAATTTCTTTCGTGATTCTACAATGATTGATTTTACACCAAGTTTTATCTACTTTTAATGTTAAAATCAGAGGGGTCTGTATATGGAGGAATTCGAAATAAAATAAAATTCGAGCGAATGTTCGTTTTATTCGAGTCGATGTTTCTATAAAAACGCTACATAGTTTCGTAATAAAAGAAAGTTAAAAGTAAAAAATTTATAGCAAATCAGTACAAGAACAGCCTTTTCAAAAGCACCAAAAATGACTTCTTTGGAAAGTACACACTCATAAAAACTAATATTGTCTATGGATATTTGTGACTAGAAAATATTACTGAATGACAATTTTTATTCATATGTAAAGTACTAAAAATACGACCAATTTCTTTTATCATACCAATTCCGTTGACGTCTATTTCACAAGCAAGCATAAAAAGAAGAAACATATATAACAAAACCTATTACAGTAACTACTTTAATAAATACTAAGCGTGAAAACAGAAAGTTACAGTAGAAAACCTGTACAATAGTCTTATGACATTTCTAAAAAACCTTATAAACTTAATTTCATGAGTTAAATCTAGTTATTAAAAAATATTTTGAACGACACACCCGCTTGCACATAGTAAGAAATTTCTGTTTAAAAAATTCATACAGAAGCATACAAACAATTTGAGAAATTAACAATGTCGATTTAATACAAAATATATGAAGTGTCCGCCAATTACAATTTTTCTAAGATGACAATTGGATGCTGACAAGCAATAATGTGTCAACCCACAAAAAATTAAGAGATATTGATGTATTATGATAATGGATATCATGTTTACTATTATACAAAAAAATTTCATGACATCGGAACTAAATAAGTACTGAGAAAAGTTCTTTAATCTAATGTTTAGAATATTGAAGGATGTTCAATATTTTAGATTATGCAATAATCACACATATTTGAAAAATTTATTATTATATAAAACTTTTCACTAGCCAATCTGCTTTAAAATGATTAAACTTATTATCAAAATAGAAAAAAAATGATACTTCAAACAAATTAAATAAGAATAGGTTAGACATCTTTAGATGTCATTTTCTCAAAATAAAATCCATATGGGTTGGACATAGTATCGCTTGTTGCAAGTTTTGCTCGCATACTTTAATGAAATCGACATAAATTGTTAATCATGCTTTATGCTTTTACAACTGTTGGTGTCCCTAATTTTCACACATAATTTTCGTTACATTACCGAGGCAACTCTTACCAGGAGTTATTTTACATCAATAGAAAACTTACAAGCTCACCTAACAGAAATTCCCTACAGTGTACGGCCGGGTTTTAAATGACCACTTATTGTTATATTGGAATGATTTAACAAAATATTAAGCTCCTGTTTGAAATATACATGATTTTATTGATTACAAAAGCTCAATAACTATCAATTCGCATTACAACTAGGAATTAATTACAAACTATTTGTTAGGCAGTATTATGAATGGTCTTCTACTTCTTATTACTACACAAGGTTATATTTTTATATGCCTTAAAATGATTGTACTTTTATTTTGTTGATTAACTTAATTTTACATATTTTCATAATTTAAAGCACCAGTATTTTTAAATAAACATACTAAAAGTGATACATTTACTGAACACTTTTGTGCTAGAAATATTAGTATTTTTTAATAATTTAATTCACTATTAGGCCTGAGTTATAAAAGATAATAATAAAATGGACCTTCTCTACATCAGGTGTTACCATTAATAAATTAATTACTACAAAATAATGTTAAAACCAACCATAGTAATAAAAGGTAGATTCCGGAAGCATTTATGTAAATATTATGGATGTTTGTTAGTCATCCTAGCCAGTTCTACATTTAGCTTGGGTTGAAGGCACTTTTCAGTCAACGCCACGGACGACGCCGCGGGCTCGGCATATAGCGACGCATTACGCTCTTGTCGCTACTAAAGGTCTCTGTAAAAACATACATCACAATAATTTAAAATATATATATAAAAAATATTTCAAGTAAGCGTGGGTAGATATGAAAATGTGACACCTTGGAAGCCATATTGATTGGTGTGAATAAAAGATGAATTTGTTTGATGACATTAGATATGAAACATGCATATGTACATAAATGTTTACAGTATGTTTACAGTACACGAGGGATCCAAGTGATATTTTATTTAATTCGTGGTTAAGTTTTCGTTTATTTATTATTTAACTATTCTTATAATTTGAAGGATACACGCAAAGATTATGAAATGTCCTATGAATAACATTAATTTTTCTTGGGCATTTCTTGATCGTGTAGCAAACGATAAGAAGTTTTCACCAAGATTCGAGACATAATGACGACAAAAAAGCAAACATGATTTAATTGAAAATGTCTAATTAAATAGAAATTTTCTAGTACTTTCGAACACAAAAAACTATCACTTGGATCACTTATGAACTGAGATATTAACTCACATATAGTGTATAAATAAGCAGAGCATACACATAAATACAAATTAAACAAATACAGAAAGAAGTATTCATAAACAGAGAAAGACGAAGCACACTGAAGGGTTACACATCAGAAATGATTTTTCAAGCTGGCAACATTCATACAAAATGCAATGTTACCATAATTAGACTGAGACATGAGCGAGGGCGCGGGGCGCTTGCTGCGCGCCGGGAACGCGCCACTGTGGCTTTGCGACATGACATCCCTGTTACAGTTGAACCCATTACCTCGTACTCCACCATGTTATTTCATTGGTTAAAGTTATATGGAGAATATTAATTTTAATAAATATCATTTTACCATAATTTATAATTATTTTTTTTCTTATCTATATATAGCTGTATTTTAATAATTAAATGGTAATATATAAATATCTACATTATATAATTATGTTATATATTCACCATGGTAATTATATTTTAACAATCTTATAATACTCACATATATTACGACGAAATGCAATTACAATATTCCACAAAATATTCGTATAATATTTGAATATAGAAAAAGAAATGATAAGTACTTACGTAGGGCGGTATTGTCTATGCGGCGCGTGCGCAGGTAAGGCTGGCGACACGCGCGCAGCGATCGAGCGTCGCCGACTGCGGTCGGCCGATATCATAGCACATCGCTCCGCGGGCGTGCTCGCTATGAACGTGTCGTGTAAGGAGTAACACGCGGCCGTTATCTGTGTATTGATTAAATAAAGTTATAAAAATAGTTTCATATATTGAATGACTAAGTCGGCTGTGTAACTGTTTAACGTGAATAAAGGATTTCTTTACTTCAAGCAAAATTCTTTCTACTTAAAGCAAAATTCTAATGCATTGTAATAAAAAGTTATAAACAGACAGTAAAAAAACACGAAAGTATAGACAAACTTTTTTTTAAAATCTGTATTTATTCTTAACAAAATAAACGAAAAGTAAGAAACAAAATAAGTATACAAAAGAAAAGCCCAAAAAATGATCCACATCTCAATTCCGACCTGCTGGATCAGCCGTCTATGCAGGTCTACATCAGCTCCTCGGATCCCCTCGCGGTCCTGGTGCAGCTGCAGCGCGCAAAGCAGCGCGTCTTTGATAGTCTGCACGGTAGCCTGCACGCGCTCCGACTTCATGAGGCGCCGGACGAGATAACCCTTCGCGTGAGCCACTATCTTTGTTGCTGCCACTCGCTGATGATTGAGGATAGTACATAAAATTGTAATCATTGGAAAAATTTAGAGTCGATGACACAAAGGAAGATGATCCAAAAATTAATAAGAACATGAGGGATTAGTGGAAGTGAAGAAAATAACGAGGAAATAGCTTTTATAGATGAGTCCCCATCAATTAAATTGAGCTTCAAATTAGGATAAAAGAAATAACGAAGAATTGACATGGACGGACAAAACGAGAATGGAGCTTCAATGGAGATCAAGGATGATTTGAAAGTCAAATAGGAATCGAGATCCAGGAGATCAAGGATAATATTAAAGAGAAATAGTAATCGAGGTTTTCATAAAAAAGGATGATAGAATTAATAGTAACGAGGAGAAAAGATTACGATTAAAAATCCCATAACGAACATGTTTTTACCAAAAATTATGAAGAAATCTCAATAAATTTATCTAAGCTTAAAATAATTCTACAAGAATTAATTTACCTCTTGGGGTGTCGGCGTCCTGTACAGATTAGGCTTAGCTGTTCTTACACACATGCTATTAATTGAGTTATGTATAGTTTCCTCCATACTTCTGATAGCTCGGTCTGTAGATCTACAAGTTGGTATAGAAATCGGACTTTCTATTGCTGCACAATTATTAGAAGTAAACGGCTGGCATTCTTCACTGTGGTCGGAAGGAAAAGTGACGTTTAGATCCGCCATTGTATCGTTCGTTCGATCGGTTAATATTGGATCGTAATCGCGATCCGACGAGACGCTTGTTTCGTATGTAAGTTTTCTGGATGTCGGCGTGTTCTTTCTTATCGGAGAATGCGTTCGAGTTCTACTACCATCCGCCTGAGGTTTTGGACTGACTTTCTCATTGTCTTGGCCTTTCTTAACATGCTGTTTCTTCATACTCCCAGTAATATCTCTAGACTTCTTAAGCACATTGTCACAGTAATTAATGTAATCGTTTGTTTCAGTTAATGTGGAAAGAACTGGACTTTCACAAGCATTTGGTTCAGGCTTATGACTTATCAACTGACTCAAACTCACGGGACCTCTGTCAGTGACTTCATTAGTTTTATCCACCCAAGCCTCTTTAACCTCATTCGGAGATTTAGGGCATATTGTTTTTAATTGGGTGAATAACAAGTTATTCTGCTCTTCAAACACTTGCTGCAAAAGTATCTGTTCCTTCTTTTGTTTCTCAACAAGATTTGCCATTTGGATGAGTTGCTGTTTCTGAATTTTCTCATAGAGTTCTCTAACACGAGTTGCTGGGTCGTCCGATTCGGAGATCGGCTTTTTCTTTGCAACGTCTTTCTTTTGATTACTTAAATTGGTTGTAGGTGTTTTAGCGTTACCGTTACTCTGTGGGGTTGAATTTCGAACGGGGCTCATCGTTTTTCTAGGTTTTTGTATAGGATCGGATTTTGTTAATGCTTTGGGAGAGTTCCGTTTAACTTTATCTAAGGCTAACGATTTTGGTTTCGGGGGTGATGTCTGTGCTTTTCTTACACTAGGCCTTGTGACCGAATTTTTTGCGGTATTATTATTAGTAGTACTCTTATTATTGTTAATGTTTTTCTCTTTCAATTCTAAAGCCATGGAAGACCATTTTACTTTAGCTGATTCTAAGTCCCAGCTTCTTCGTTTTTTATTCGAACAACTAATATTGGATAGAGATTCGCTCATAGATATCGACGTAACTTCCATACCTGTGTTGATAGATTGTACCTCCAAATGTGCCAAAAGCATAGGACTCGGTTTTAACACTGTATATGATCTCTGACGAGTTAAAGGAATAGGAGACTCTTTCACACTCTCTGTATGAATATCATTAAGAGAGCCTGTAAAGCTTTTGGAACTAAGAGAAGGTGGACCATCCTGACTAAACTGTAAAGTTATTGGATCGGAATTTGCATCCTTATTAATACTGACATGAAATGTAAGTTTATCATCCTTTATAATGTTTCCTTCATCATGAGTTTTTTTAACATCAGTCATTAACTCCTTTTGATCAGTTTTAGGACAGTCACAATCTCGTTCTGGTAAATCATTTGGCGCTGTTTGTGAGCTTTTAATGCTATCAAGTAAATGTTTACCAGTTTCATTGATGCTTAAGCTTAAATCGATAACTAATTTGGATGATAATTTAGAAGAAGGGTCGTCGGGTGTGAAATTTGAAGTGATGTTATCATATGTATTGCTTGTTGGGAATACTTTTTCAGAACTTTCATCAAGACATTTTTCTGTAGCCTCTACTAATAGCTTATCATTTTCGTTGTTGTCAGCTTGAATATCTTCAACGGGTAGTTCAAAGCTTTGTTCTGACTCGGGCAGTTCTGGGGCATCAGTTTTGTCTTCACTGGATTCTGTGTCACTCTCAACAACATATGGTTTAAGAGTTTGGATGCGTTTTTCAACCTCTTTTGCTAATAGCTTGTAGTACTGCATTTCTTTACGACATTCTTTTGACAGCTGCAAAAATATTAAGAAATTAAATTTGCATTTTGTGATCATTTTTCGTAATTAGTTCTTTTTTTTTAAGTGAAATGAATACAAGGTTTTCATTTTGAAAAAAAGGAAACATTTGAATTTACTATCTTTTAACTATGATGGTTACAAAATTATTTTTTTAAGACTAAATTTAATAAAAAATTATAACAATCCCAATAAAAATGGATTTCTTTTTTATTCAATATATTTATTTAGTTTTACTTAAATAGCTGGCAAAGAAGTAGGTGGGACACCTGATGTTAAGTAGGAATATATAGGAACCACAAATGTATTACCAAGTTAAAAAGAAATAAGAGATATAAAGGAATAGGATGTAAGGAAAAGAATAGAGAGAGGGAGTAAGTAAATACATGACACATGAGCTACTTCAAGCCGATCTTCTGTAAGAGTGAGGTACTGACCTGACAGTCGAGCCACATATGAGCTATAGTGATTAGCCTATGGCTAGGCTCTACCTCAATATAAATTTATTTTTGTTGTAGTAAAATAAAATTGTAAGTAAAGTTAATTTTTTTTTTGTTTGTATTCATCATATTATTTCATTTTATAAGATTCTGTATAGTGACACTATAGATATTGTTAGAAACGTAAGTAATAACCAGAGCGTAAAATATTGTTCATAGTACTCAACTCATTTAAATCTATTTAAAATGTATTTATTACGGATAAGTGGTATGTGTCATGGGTATTAAGCGCCTAGCAACAATATTGTTGATGTCATAGGGAAAATACAGTTTTGATTAGGATTCCAAACATAAAAATGATTTGAAATTGCATCCTGATTATTTTCGCTTCTCTTTTCAATGTAATTTAGTAAACAGTATATAAATATATTTAATGGAATACATTACCATGGTGAAATATGGTATATATATGGTATGGTATGATACTGTACTGCACTGATTTTTTAATGATTTGAAATAAAATTATTGTAACTTTCTAAATATAATGTCTTTTATTTATATCTCACAAAAATGAGAAAGAAATAATAATTTAATAGTTATTGACTTATAGTAGATATAAATTGTTTAGCTCAAAAATGTTATGTCTTTGCCAAATTTATTACAAGCTTTTGATGTACTAACATCCAGGTAAAAACAACTACAATGCTTATTTAAATAAAACAATCGATTTGATAAAAGAACTAAATGTTTATTGGGAAAAATATGTTGGCCAAATTGTAAAATAAAAATACTACTATATAAAGATATATATTTTTTAAATATTGTTTTAAAGTATTATTTTATTCGTGACTCTTATAAGGTAGATTGTACCAAAAAAAATCAGTTGTATTTAAAGCATATGCAAACAATAACAATGAAACGTTGAGTATGTTGTGTTAGTTTTAAACTATTTGAAATCTACCTTTAAAAGTTGGTATGTTTAAAATTAAAAATTACTTACAACCGGCGGTAGAAGTGGTACCCCATTTATCTTCATGCAAGACATGTACTGGTTCGACTGTCTCACTGATTTCACGTCCCACGGGTCGTTCATTGCGTCGATTACATCAGATACTAATAAGAAACTAACCGTCCCGAAAATCAAAACTTCACTAAACTAGCGTACATTTTTTCGTAATTCCACCTAACACTCTTACGATATTAAACTAATGGATGTATCTAATATTCATAATATCCGCCGCAATTGGCTAGAAGGAAATTATTTTTCTAACTTTATTATAATTTGTCTGATCAAAACGATGTTGTCATGGTACGGTTACGTCAGTTAAGCCGCCGGTTAGGATAAATAACAATTTTGAAAGGATGTTTTGCATTACATTGTACTAGGTATTTCAAAATGTTGCCGAAATTTCGATATGGTTTTTGTTACATAAATTAAATATCAAATAACCCGTAATATCATTTTCTTATTTGAAACGGTAAACGTAAACGCAATTTGTTTATTTGTTTTACAAATTTACTGCTTGAAACCTGAAAGGATTAAGTTTTCATTCACGAATTACATTGAGTTTAGTAACAAAAATTAACCAATTAGAAGGGAATTGTAATATTTTGATATATTTTCAACCATTGAAATTATTTTGTTTCAAACTGTAAACGGTAATAGAAAACAATTTTAAAAACTTTTTAATTAAAATTTTAATCCTAGAAAAAAATTATACTGCTTATTACAAGTTGTAAATTTTATAACATTCTTTATTGGAAAAATTGAAATAAGTTAAATATAATTAAAAATACGTTTTCATAAGATATTCTCTAATTTGACCAATTTATTTAGCTTTCTACGAAGTCGTTTACGAACGTAAATTTTAATATGAAATGAGAATGTCACTTTTGACAAATATTACGATGATTAATTTTTGTTATAAAAAATAAACCCGAAATAAATAACTCAAAAAGTATTGACTGTTATACGCACAATATTATGTTAATAAACAAAACTAAACGTAAACTTTTTATGTAATATTAAAATATTTTTTAATAAAATGAACGTATTGATGAAAAACGAATGCCCAGCTGCAAGACATGCTCTGCTGAGTTTTTCGCTTTCCGGCTTAGTATTTATCGTATCATTTTTTTCTGCTAGTTGTCTCGGATTTACTTCAGAGCTATGGGCACTCACTTACTGGGGTCCAGCGTTATATTTCTGTCTTTTGAACTTTATTTTACGATATTCCTTAAAAGGCTTCACGTACGATGTAAGTAGATCCAATTAGAGCAGTGTTGTGTTATACAGATTATTATTAAATTATTGTGCAGTGCAGAAAAATATTGAAATCTTGAAGAAGCCAAAGTTTTCTATTCAAGATTGTATATTTATAAGCATTTTATTACCAATAATGTCAATTACTATATCAGTAATGTTGATTCTTTATTTTAAATGCTATACAATGTATTAACATAGTTAAATTTTAATAGTAACTTAGAATACATTTTTTTAAAGGTGGCCGTCAGATCTGCTTTTCTGGGATCAGTTTTTGCAACAGGTTTCTACTTCGCCACATTTGATACCAGCTGTCATATATTTGGACTGTATGCAATGGCATTTTCACTGTTCCACTTTTCTGAGTTTATGTCTGTGGCTTTGACAAACCCAAAGACGCTGACTGTGGACTCATTTATATTAAATCACAGTGTGCAATACTGGGTGGCTGCTGTGTCTAGTTGGGTTGAAGCTGCTGTTGAAAACTACTTTTTCCCTAGTGAGTATAGAATCCACTGCTATTATGTTTATGTAATCTAAGTAATGATTTAATTTACCTATATCTATAAGTAAATGGACAGTCAGTATTGTTAGGAACTAACTGTAAAGGAGCAAAGCGGATTCCACACAATGCATAAATAATCAAGATTTTGAGTTGTGTGGATGTCTTATATTGTATTGTTATTTTAATGAATCTAAAGTAATTTTGAAATACATACATTAATTGAATTATATTAATATTTTATGTAAAGCAATACACTATCTTTATGTGTTGTTTACATTATGGGATATAACTAACTACTACCAAACAAAATTTTGTAATTATAGTAACAAAATTTGTTAATTATATCTTTATTTTCAGATATGAAAACAGTATTTTGGATCTCACATGTCGGTGTTGTGATGTGTATTGTTGGGGAAGTGTTGAGGAAAAGTGCAATGTTTACTGCCAAGACTAATTTTAATCATCATGTTAGTATTTTCAATACATAAATAATTATATTATATGACACATAGTCACTGTTTTAAGCTAGGAGGTGTTCATTATCACAGGCTTTATCCTTAAAGTGACAAAAACTAAATATATATACTACTAGCAGTTACTCATGGCTTCGCCTGCATATATTTAATACCCCCTAGAATTACTTTAAGGGATGATTTTGAAATTCTGGGATACATATATTTAGTTATTCTCCCTTAGTATGTTTGTGCTGAATTTAAGGACAATCGGCACAAAAGTACATTTTCTCCATATAAACTTTACAACCCCCTTGTACCCTAGTGTGGAATAATATCTATTTTACATTTCATTACTATCACCCAGAAGTATGTGTATTAAGTTTTAAGTTGATACAACCACAGAATAATATTTTGCATACAAACGTTTTTACCCCTTTTCACCCTCTTAGGGGTGTATAATCAAAAAAAAATTTCTTAGTAGATGCCATGCCTACAACCTAAAAGGACCTAGGAAAGAACCGAGGTGGCTACTATCAAAACTTTCAAGTTTGTAGCCCCAGCGGCTTAGGCTATGTGTTAATGCATCAGTTAGGACAAGCAATTTTATATGTATACTATATAAAGATTCTACTTGCATTTTTGCCTGTTTTATGTTAATGAATGAATGTGTTACCCTATGTGTTATTCTGATATATAGGCTATATTACTCAAATGTTTTCTTAAAATCAGTTAATCTTAATAATTCCAAAATTATAAAATTTAACTTATAAATTAAGGCATCTAATTATATAGTAATTTCTAATAGAATTTAATGTAATACAAGACAACTGTATATATGATTGTTTTAGGTACAAACAGTAAAGAAACCTGATCACCAGCTAGTGACACATGGTGTGTACTCTCTTTGCCGGCATCCAAGCTATGTGGGTTGGTTCTACTGGTCCATCGGTACACAGGTAAGGAACCTTTTATATTTTCCCAGTCATTACATTTATTCATGTTCTTTTCATGTCAAAAGGAATTAGATTGTCCCAACCCAGAATGTTGCCACACCTACAGCATTTTTCTGTGCAAAGAAATTAGATTTTATATTAATTAAACAATTTTTAGAATTAAACAAAGAAAGATATTTTTTAACTTAAAAGAAAGGAAGAGGTTCTCAGTTTGTAGTTTTCTGTTTATTATATATGTTACGACATTTATTATGACTAATTTTGTTAAGATTTTTTTGTTTTGAAATATTTAATTCATTCATTTAGATTGATCTCACAGAATATTCATCAAAATCGCTTCAGTAGTTTGGTTTTAAAATCAAAATTGGAATAGTTACGTCATTAAAATAAACAAAATTATGTATTATGAAGTCGGTTTTAAAAAAAAAAATTGTAAAGATATATATATAGATAATCCACTAAATAATTGTATGTATATAATTTCAGATAATTCTTCTCAACCCTATCTGCGTAATCATATACACGCTGGTTTCCTGGATGTTCTTCAACGAGAGAATCTTCGCTGAGGAGACGTTCCTCATTTCGTTCTTTGGCAGCCAGTACTTGGAGTATCAGAAGAGGGTCGGCACTGGTCTACCCTTCATCAAAGGCTATGCACCAGACGTCGACGGCAGCTGGTTATGGAGACTCAAGAATGACTGCAGGATTTAAGCAGATTAGGAAAAAAACAGTCAAGTGCGAGTTGAAGTTGCATATCAAGGGGTCCATACTATTGTACAAGATGAAACACCACCACAAAGAAACTAAAGACGTGCTATAACATGGTATAGCCTAGCTGTAGCCTACACTACTACAGCTCGTATACAGGCTGGCTCGACCGCGGCAGTACCTCAATCTCACAGACGATCGGCGTGAAGTAGCTCATGCAGCTGTGTTGCGTACGCTGAGTGAGAGAGCCGAAAGCCCAATTCCCTTTTATTCCTTTTTTTGTAACTTCTCTGGGTTGCAAATGTCTATGGGCGGCGGTAAACACTTATCACCGAGTCTCCCGTCTGCTCATTTGCCAGCTATTTTCTATAAAAAAAAAAAAAACAATATGTAAAAATATTATCCGACTCGCACTTGACTGGTTTCTATTTATTGTTGTTATAGCGGCAGTAAAAATACACACTGAAAATTTCTACTCCTAACTTATCATAGTTTTTGAGATACTGGCCACTGACGAACAGAGGCTTAGTAATACCGTCACGTTGGCACCCTTCGGGTACGGAACCCTAAAAAGACAAGGGGAATAAAAACCTAAGGAGAAAGAATAATGAATAACATCCGTATGACCAATACAGACATTTGCTATAGCGGGGATTGAACCTGCGACTGCGTTTCAGTCAGTTGCAGTGACCACTGAATGCGTGATTTTACAAATTATTTTACTGAATCTCTGTATCAATGTTTGTATTTTAATAATGATATACTAATAGTCTAACACTAAAATATGAAATCTAAATTTATAATGAAAAAAAAGGATTGCCAAATTTCAAAATTCTGAAATATTAATGTTGTAATTGATATTAACGGAGCCTTGTACTTAATACTAGTCATTATCAAGGTGGAGCTAAAATTCAGTTTGATCCTCTAGTCCAGAGATCTCCAAACTTTCTAGTTTTAGGGCCTTATTAATTACTTCACTAAGGATCCACTTATTATGTTTCTTAAGGTGTCATTAAGTTTTGTTAAACTGGTTTGTGTAACGGGTCGAAGTATGGAGATCGCTGCTCTAGTCGATTAGTTTATAACGTTATGAATAAATTCAACTGCATTCTTTTAATTTACTGATCTCTATGGGCTGGACCTAATGACAGAAAATTATGTTTCGTAACAGAACACCAGATCATGATAGTTCAAGTGTTGCTGTGTCATGATATTTACACATATAAAACTCAAACTTAAATATGAAAAAATCGAAAAAAAAGATTAAATTAACTAAATATATTAGTAACATGTTCGTTGTTACATAAAAATAACATCAATACAATAACATATATAACAATAAATAACACCAATATTTCTATCAACGCTTATTGCATTTAATTAAAGATGTATTTTTATTAATAAGAAATAATTTCTTCCATGTTGAATTGTAATGTATTTTTTTTTAAGAATATATAAATATTTTTACGTCTATAATAACCCTTGTTACTTTATTCAAAAGTGCTAGTCTCCAAGAAGTTCATGCATTTTTAATTACGTATAAATGTAAGGATATTATATAACTGTAGATATGTTATAAGCTCATGGATTTCGGAACCCAGAATGCCGACCACTTTGGATGACGTTGCCTAGCAACCTAGCTAGCTGCTGGGCCAAATATACTCATTTGGTCCAACAAGTCGTTTGACGACCATGTCACAGTTGTTCGGCTATCGATTTTAACAATGAATACTATGAACGTAACATATCAATATTTATAAAATATCATTGGTTATAAATGTAAGCGAATTTAAAATATAAGCACAACTAGGTAGTTCAAAGATGTTTCATGAAAATTTTAATAGACAATTATAAAATGTTTGTACATATTTTTCTAAATGTAAATGTTTGGTGTTGTACAATGTGATGCTAGATTTGATATAAATTATTACTACAACTGTTTCGCTAATTATCTTGGTCATGTTGGTAAAATTTTCCCCGTGTTAATGCAATAACATGGGCGTACTTTCACAGAAGAAAACCCTCCATTAGACCTTATAGGGACACCCTTTATCTCACATATTTTTATTACATTTAATTAATAAACTATCACATATCATGATGTGGAATAGGGAGTTGAAAGTTTTCATTATAATTAGGGTGCCTAATTTCGTGTGTCGGGTAAAACCGTCTACTCGCATTTACGGGCGCAATACGCTTAATATTTGCTTAATATCAAAGCTGTAACAGTTGACGACCGCTCTGGCGTAGTGGTGCTGATATTTATAGTGGTGATTCGGGGCAGATATTTATAGTTGTATAAATATTTATTTCTAGGTCTGGGTGTTTGTCCTTGTGGGTCTCCTCACCGTGCCTCGGAGAGCACGTAAAGCTGTCGGTCCTGGTTGTTATCACAATCACCTGATAATGATCGTTACTCGTAGTAGGGAAATTATTCTAGTTTAAATGGTTACTGGTTTGCCCTCAGGGGTTGCGGAGGTCAGATGGCGGTCGCTCTGTGTAAAAATAACTCGTCAATATCTGGACTAGAATAGAAAGCAGACCCTGGTATAACCGGGAAAAATGCTAGGTAGATGATGATGATGATGATCAAAGCTGTAACCGTTTTATGTTAGGCGAAAGTTACAAGTGTTACTCTCAGACTTTCATAAGAATTTACATGTCTCGTTTGTATGTCCGTTTGCTTTACACCTTAAATCATTTAGTGTCAGTGCCTTATTTTTCACATTTATAGCTTTCGTAACTACTTATGTATCTATTACTAGGTTACAGAGTTGTTTTATATCGCTTTCAACAGGAAACTTACAAATGTAATTCTCTCACCAGAAAGATTTAGTGACAGTGCCTTATTTTTCACATGCACAGCTTTCGTAACTGCTTAATACGTATCTGTTGCCAGGTTACAGAATTATTTCATATCAGTAACGAGAGTAAAACTTACAAGTATAATTCTTGGCTCATACTTGACAAATACCAAAGTTGTAACTAGTATAGTAAAGTAGAACCCATAATGGTGAGTAGACGGTTTAACCCGACAGACGGAATTAGTCCCACTAACTATATTTCCAATTGTTTGTTTATCTACTAAATTGATTTTAGATTGCTTCTTGGCGTAAAGCTGGGTACGCCCATGTTCAATAATTTTATACTATATATTTTTGTAAACAACACCACAACGGTGTTAATGTGATTATTAAATAAATACTAATCTGACACAACTTGTATATGTGTATTGTAATTATTTCCTATATAAAACCTAAATTACACTTTAAAATTTTGGTGCTGGATAATTGGTATGAAATTTTAAAGTCTACAATTAGGGTATAATATTTAACTGAACAAACATCTACAATTGACTGGTTGTGGTTGTAACATGGTTCCTTTTAACAAATTTCTCAAGCTCTTCTTATTTTAGATTTCTTACTTCTGACCCATTCTTCTGAATCAATTTGTATATGTGGCAACAAGAAATTTAGTAATTTATCATAGAAAAATTTTTTTTTTGCATAATTGGTAACAATTTTAGTTATTATTAATCATTTGTTTCTGCTTAACATTCTGTTGCTTTAAAAGTTTTATAAATTATGTTCATAAGAGTTGTAATTGCTTAAACCGTTTGGTTATACTACTGGTTTGTATACCTAAACAATCGCTCAATCAGTCATCGATAAAATTTTGTTAATACAGTATGTCGAACATTACAATTTTCGTATTTCTTTTAGAAAATATACCTGGTAAGTTAGCCGTTTTATTTTGTATTATAAGAGTATTAAGTATATCAAAAATCTTTTGACACAAAATGGTTTTCTTGTACAAAATGAGGAAATATTTACGTCTTGGACAACACGATGGTATTGTAAAAGGCAGGTCATAATTCATGTTCTATATGAATTCTAGAGGCATTCTTAACATACGTCCTACAATCCTAATCTGGCAATTCATTTGTGACTACTCCTCTGGTGCTGAAAATATCCATCACCGACGGTGATCACGTAACATTAAGTAAACTATACACCTGCTTGTTTACCGTCAATTTAAAAAAAAAATTCAGGGATTATTAAAATGTATTTTCTGTTCAAATGTAAAATCCAAATTTCTTACCTCTTAAAAATTTGTCTTTTATTTTGCTGAATGAAATTAAAAGCAATTCTTTTATTTAAGGTTTTGAAGACGTCTTGAAGTCGACTTTACATAGCATGTCTGTAAAATATACCGATGACAGTGTTTTTACTAAATGCAATCCTAATGAAGCTGATTTGATATGGAGTAATATACATGTTAATCGAGATTTTATAAAACAACTAAATTATTTACCCATATTACATCGCTCAAAATTTTTAAATGGTGGCATCAGGAAAAGTTCTGAACAAATAAAAAACTCTTTAGAAAATAACTATATAAAAAATGATTTCATTGATCCCGATAACAATAATAACGAACACTACATAACAAATAAAATATATGAAAGAACACAAAGTGAATTTCCTAATAATGCGCCATTTTTGGTAGCCATTTTTGAAACGATTACAAATATTACCGCGCAAACTTGTGGAGGTACTTTATTGTCACCACATTGGGTTCTTACAGCGGCTAGTTGCTTAGATTTATTGCCATCTTTTTATAATAATTTGTGAGTATAAATAATTTAATACATTTACCAAATAACGGAAATATTGGTTTATCATGGTATTTATTTACAGAACCAAACAAAAAAGTAATATTCATAATAGTTATTACACCATTATATCAAATGGTAAAAATCCACTCGTTGATGGTACGGTACATAATGTCACTAAAGTTATTTTACATCCAAAACACAATCTAAGCATTAATAAGAACCTAAAATGGTCTGAACTCCAAATTGCTTTAATGAGAATAGAGCCAGCTGCAAATATTCATGTTATGCCGATTTATAAAAGTAAATTAAAATTGGGCATTGGCGTTAGAGTTTATGGTTGGACTTTACAAAAGGTAAAGTTTTTGAAATTTTATGTTGTTATTAATAACATAATTACTAATAAAATGTGTTAATAAAATACTTTATTAGTAAGTATTTCTATTCCCCACTAGATGGCAGAACAACAAATGTAATAAATCTGTTGCTAGATGGCGCTTAAACTAATAATTCTATTATTTTTTTTAGAACTCTACTGATGACTCTACAAGAGAATATATGGGAGTCACATCCATTTCAGCAAATATTATTGATTCTAATAAATGTAAAGCTAATTATAATTTTGTAGACAAAACATCAACGATTTGTTTGTCTGCTGACAATGAAAGTAATACAAAAATCAGTCAGGTACATTATTCTTTCCTTTTCCCTAACCATTTACATAGGTATTACAAGTATGTTAATTTTATTATTTAAAAATTACATAACATTAACATATATTTAGGTCGACTTGTTATAATATAGACGAAAAACTGTATCTCCGAGCTGTGTATTAATCTCTTTGAGAACGAAGTTATGGGCATAAAATTTTGTAACAAGCAAAAGTTTAGTTTCACTAATCATCACAAATGACTTTGCACGATTATGATCCTAACGAGGGGACTGATTAATGACCTTTATGATACAATTTTCAATTGTTTTTCATATAAAGTTTACTACAAAATTGTATACATAATGTATGTAAATTTTACAAAAATATCCCATATTTTCGGCGACGTAAAATTATTATCTTTGCCAACGTGCAATTAACTTTTCGACAATAAAATATGGACACAACGCAATTAACTAAGTAATTACCCATTAATAATGTTATAAAATGCATTATTAAAGGCGAGATTTACACTTGTAAGTTTTGCTTTCGTAATTGATATAAAATATTTCTGTACCTATACACCGCTTATGTATACTGCCCGTAAGCGATATATACCAACAGGCACATTTTTCCCACTGGGCACTATGGGCACTTGCCCAGGGCCCCGCGATCGATGGGGGCCTCATAGTTCCTATCAGATTATGGAAAAATGATTGATGAATTTGCTTCTTTTACAATCTGAAGAATACCTCGTCTATAAATATAGATTTTATATGAATATTATAAGATTGTTCATTGAATGCGACAGCAAAGAAGTAAATATAACAGTTAAATAAATCTTGTCTATTGACTCTACCCATTTTAACAAAATCGTCTTCTCTCAAAGTCATAGGGTCCCTCTTTTTCCTACTATGTCCACAGCTTCCAATAAGTTAAAAACAATCCTCTGTCAATAAATATGTCATTAACAATTAATTCTTCTAGGTGTATAAGCAATTTATGTATATCTTATGAAAATCTGTGAGAAAAAATTACAAGTGCAATTCTCGCCTTAAAGTGACCTTTTTATTAAAACAAATGAAATCTCCTATCTCCTCTCTTTTTGTCTTTTTTTCTCAATATTAATGTAGATAATAAATTTCAGATGAGTTCCGGAGGCCCTGTCCTTGTATACTCTGAAGGAATAGTTAAAATCTTAGCCGTCGCCCAAATCGACAAATCTTCGCGTATCATAGCGTATACTCTTACAAATTATTATTGGATTAATGACATTATAAATAAATAAATTTTTAAGCTAACTTTAGATACACATTTTTAAGAAATTAATGTAAATAAAAAAAAAAATATTTTAATTTTATTTGACAAAATCGTGACCAACATGATACAAAATTATAGAGTTAAGTAATATATATAATTAACTTATCAGAATACAAAAAACAAAATTTTCTATTAAAAAAGTTAGCAAAATTGTTAACATTAAATGCGCTAAGAATTTTGAATATTTATCTAATAAAGTTAACTCTATAATACTTACAAATAACCATTATTAAAAAAGCAATTTATAAATCTACTGTTATTGTTAAAATCATAACGGAAATAAGACATTAATAAAAATTAATTTCCTTATTCAATAAGTATTATTTCACAAACTAATGACTTAAAAAAGTGAGAACGATTGATAACGAGAAAGACACATTAAAATGCATTTAGCCTTAATCACGTTTATATTTTAACCAGTAGCTCAACTAAAAATTAACTAACCATTTCACCCGCCTTATATGTTGTAGCATACTACATTATATGTGGTAATATGTATGTTATGTAATGTATAAAAAAATATTTGTTTTTTTTTGGTTCGTATCTTTGAAAAATATCCATCACTTATTATATAGATGATAAAGATGCTTGGATTTAGTATAAGCTGGATTAACACAGGGTATTTAATATATTTGTAACTCATAAATGTATGTACCCATCGTAAAACACTTAAAAAGAGTAACTATCGAGTTTCTTGCCGGTTCTTCTCAATAGAATCTATATTCCGAACCGGCGGTAAATCAATTAATTAATTAGTGTTTTGTTTCTGTATTGATTCAAAAGTGCTTGTAAAAGCCTACTTGAATAAAGCATATTTTGACCAACGGTGATCACGTAACATCAAGTGAACTATTTACCTGCTTGTTTACCGTGTATTAAAAAAATTTTTTCAGTGATTATTAAAATGTATTTCCCGTTCAAATGTAAAATACAAATTTCTTACCTATCAAAAATTTGACTTTTATTTTGCTCAAGGAAGTTAAAAGCTATACTTTTATTTAAGGTTTTGAAGCCGTCTTGAAGTCAACTTTACATAGCATGTCTGGAAAATATTTCGATGACAGTGTTTTAACTAAATGTAATCCTGATGTAGCTAATTTGATATGGAGTATTATACATGTTAATCGATATTTAATCGCGATTAATAAATATTTATATAAAAAATAATATTTGTTTTATTTTTTCGTTCGTATCTTACGCTTTATTATAACATTTATCCATTTACGGTAAAACTTTGTTAACTTATTCTTTGCACTTGCGAGAAGTTTAATGGTTAATCAATTTCCACTAGGTGGCGGGCTTGTGCTTCGGCATAACAAAATGTATATTAACGAGACTGATATCGCGAGCAAAACCACCTAATGTACAAATTGTACAGATAATTTATTTTTGGACAAACGGGCTCTGTAACACAATTTTTTTTTTTTCAAACAGGATGGTTAAGATCCTTAGTTTTATTGAATCTAATTTAGTAAAAGGTCTATACCTAAACTACGCTACAATAATATGTACAGATTTTATAAATTAAACCTATTATTAGTTAGTCATTATCACTTTTTTAATTTAAAAACTTTTGTTATTTTTTTTTTAATTAAAAAGTTGTGCCTTTTTATATTGCCTTTTTGTGATAACACATCGTTGGTGAATAAGCAAAAAGGCCACAGCTTTGAATACATTTTATTTTTCTTCTTTCAAAAAATGGCCCGAGATATTTTGTCACAGAGCCAACCCTCTCAGCTACGTCACTGAATACTGGCATATTATTTTCTTTTAATATCTTTTCTTTGAACACATTAGATATTCATTATTATATAATGGCACAAAAGTTACTACAATTCGCTGTTACGCAAATGCTCGCGGATTCGATCTTCGAATAAATATTTTTATAAACTAATAACCGCGGCCCGCAGTTTTAGCCTCGGGATAACTTCTTAATTCAGATATGGAAACGCTGATAAGCAATACTGTGTCAAGCCACACGGACTTCATTTTAAGAAAATGGCGTCTAAAGATGTCAAACCTATGGCTAGTTCATTTATTTGAAGAAATGTATATTTATCTACCTTTTCTTTTATTTTTTGATAAAATGTACAATGAATTAAAAGCCGATTGATATATTTAATATTATCTAATACAAAAGTTTTTCAAATATTTGAGATTATAAATTGCAAAATATGGAACGCACTGGAAATTCAAAACAATAATTTGAGAAAATAATTTTTTCTGTACTTATTTAGTTTATATGACTTCATTTTTTTAAATAATATTACTTAGGTGGTGCAGTATCAAAGTACATTAATATATCCGAATTTGACATTTTGTGGTTTATTATTGCTTATCAGCATCCATATAAGCTGTCTTTATTCCGAATTTCATTCAAATGTGTTCAGCCGTAGCAGGAGTCGAGTCAAGGGGTAACAAAGTAAAATACTCAGAAACTTTTACTTTTATAATATTTATATTATTTCAATGTAGTTTTCTCAACATAATATTACAAATCAATGTAATTCTCGGCTTTCCTCTACTGTAATATACATACATGTATTGTACAAATAAACCTTTCTCTTGATTCAAGCCGCATTAGAATTCGCTGCGTAGTTTAAACGATTTAAGCGTACAGATGGTGCGACAGAAAGCGACTTTATTTTATACTACTTAAAGATTATATTAGTTTTAATAGATTTTATTATTTTTTAGGCTCTTAAGATGGGATAGATATTATAGATACTTATGCAAAGATAACTTATTAATATATAAAAGTACATCTTAAAATTTTTACGTAACGTTGCATTTTTAACCGACTTCCAAAAAAGGTAGAGATTCCAAGTTCTTAATACGTCGGGGACTTCTTTTTATTCCGAATGTTTATCTTGGCACCGAATTCAAAATGTTGTAGAAAAAAAATATTTTTTGTCTTTTAGTTTATTTGTAACTATTAAATTGTTTTTGAATTCGTTTTTTTTTTTTATTTTTTTGGTAATAGTTTTGGTAGATAAGTGTTTTTTATGTAATATTTATTTTGAAGTTCGTAAGGAAACGAAAAGTTATGTGCATTTTCTAAAATCTCTTTAAATACTGAACCACAGTAAAATAATAGAGTATACTTTATACTTTATTATATCTAAGATTAGCTAGGATTTAATTAGCAGTTTTTTTGTAGAATATAAAATTTTTCCTTTCAGTCAACAAGTTTGATTTCAGACAAGAAAAAAAAAATTTGTAAAAATGAATTTAATCTAAATCGTTCCCGAGACTTCGCTGCTCTCTATACTTTCTAGTTTGACCGTCCATGTCTTTTAAAATTCATAGTGTATCATAAAGTAGGTCATTAAGTTTAAATTTATATCAAACGCTACAGATTAAACAAGGACGGACGTACAGCCTAGTTCCCATCGTTTAAAAATGAACGGCGAATGACTTTATACAGCTAATAGCGCCGGTGATCAATAATAAAAATTATTTAATAACTTTCACGTTATTGAGTAACGATTAGGTGTATCAAACTTTCTTTTATATGCTCTATCATTTATGATGTCCGTGAAAATATATATTATTAAATAACCGTGTCAGTGAAATGTTATTGATGTCTATTGTGTTGAAAATTACGTCGAAAATAACTACAGTTTTGGATGTCGTATTAATAATAATTATTAAAATTGTAGTTAAAAAACAGATAATTTGCGTACAGCCTACAGAACCTTTTAAAAATAACTGATATATGTAAAAGTGGACAATATTATTAGTACTCATATTTAATATAACGGGTCTTATCGCGATAACTAATGGTAGTAATACCTTTTTATTGCCCGACGTTTCGAAGAAGTTGCATTCGTCGTTGTCACGAGCTGAGCTTAAGACCCGTTATATTAAATATGTATTTACTAAAACTAAAAATATATATGTAATAATTTTGTTTACATTTTAGACAAAGATATTCTTAATAATTTTTGCTAAATTTATAAATGTATAAAAAGTTATTTTAGTGTTGTATTTCGTTTACATTTGCACAAATTCTATTGAAACGAACCGTACTGTATTCCAGAACCTATAGTTTTCAGCGTAGCGATTATGTAAGGTTACGAGTGGATACTCGCTTATGCCCGTGAGTAAATACAACGTTAGCCCACTGCTCTAGTACGAGCCACGAGCTGGAGGTCGTGTGCATTCTCAGCATGCAAAGCTACTTATTAATATTTATTATTCTAATAATTTGATGCATTAAACACTTTATACAGCCTAACGTTCGAGCGCTATTGTATTCCACGCTAAAAAGTAGTACGCGTAACATTGAAAAAAATATAGTGTAATTCAAACGAATTGTATAATAAGACGATTAAGTGAAATTGGTGACGTCAGCGAAGAAAGTGGTCCGGTGCAGGTAACGCACTGACGCGGGCCGCTCGGCTCGCGCCAGTCCGCGGCTCACCGGCGACGCGGGCGCGCGACATGGACGCATGATGTCCTTCCGGAGACTGCTGAGTGCGGCGCGCGCCGCGCGGGACGCGCTCACACGCGCGGCCCCCATGGCTGACGGTCTCCTCAAGTCCCTGGTCTCCGTCATCGTCATCTGCTGCATAGCTGTCTCGTCGCCGCAGAGTGCGTCCGCGAAACCCTTCGCCTTCAGCTTCCCCGCGAGCTGGTCGCTCGCCGGGCTCGTGGGCAGCGTTGGAGCGCGTTCCGAGGACGCGGACAGGCGGGAGCCGGCGGGTGTGAAGCCGTACACTGGGCGCAGGATTGGCAACGACACGCTTCGGATGATATATTTCCACGACCAGACGGTCGCGGTGGTGGAGCTCGGCGAGGACAAGCTGCTGCTGAACTGCGAGCTCATCGAGACGTAGTGAGTGATGTTTGTTTCTTTATTATATGCTGCAGATTTAAATTCACTCATTCGTATATACTATTATATTCTTTAATTTAGTCGCATTAAATTACGAATATTTAAATTTAACGGCGGAAAATAGTGTCTTTAACTGAATTTCAATAAAGGACGAGTTTTTAATAGTAAAACATTTTGAGTTATGTTAACCGATTACTGAAAATGACCGATTTGGTTCATTATTTTTTTGTTTAAAAGAGTATCATTTCCAATCGGTCCCATGGAATTTACATTAAAATCAGTATAGTATTATCGGTATTGCTTTTAAAACCAAAATAACTGGAATAAGTATGTCATTCAAGTAAGCGAAATTATATATTTTGAAGTCGGTTCCCTTTTTTAAAAAATACTTATTCACACGTTAATTAACAGTAAGTAACATCTATACGCTTTATGTTCACCTATAAGTTAAAAGCGAATACGTCATAGAATTTTTTTTAGACAAAACTTTTTTTTAAATGAAACGGTGAATTTATTCTTTAAAGACTAAAAGGTCCTTGCCCTGGAGCAGGATCTGCCCAAAAGACCGTCTCATCAATTGAAGATCTATTACATTTAACCAGTAGTACAATAATAAACCTTATTTTTATACGCATAAGATATAATTCATGACAAAAAAATATAATAATCAAAGTTTGCGCATTTGGCATTCGCGAATATACGGCGGATGTATGAATTAAGATCGACTTGGAATGATTACATGGAAATCATTATGGTGGACTTGCACAAGCCACGGACGTGTTGCCGTCCAAATGTCGGTATTAGAAAAAAGATTATATGGACGCTGATAAGCAATAATGTGTTAAGCCACACGGACTTCGTTTTGAGAAAATGGCGTCTAAAGATGTCAAACCTATTCTTAACAAATTTGTTTGAAGTCGTATATATTCATTTTTTCTTTTCTATTTTGATAAAATGTATAATGAATCAAAAGTAGATAGGTTTCTTTAATATGTTATCTAATAATAAGTTTTTAAATATTTGATATTATTTTATAAATTGCAAAATATGGAACGCATCTGAAATTCGAAACATTGAGTTAAGAAACTTTTTTCCATACTTATTTAGTTTAGATGACTTAAGTTTTTTTGAATAATGTTACATAGGTAACGTAGTATCAAAATACATCAATATCTACAAATTTGACTTTCTGTGGGTTGACACATTATTGCTTATCAGCATCCATCTAAATTCATGAAATTCTAAACGACTTCTTCTCTGATAGATATTAGTTTTATTATATAAAGATACATTTTGTATAATTAAAAACTAAATGATTTTTCGTTCCTAAATTCCTATAGAGTTAATTGCTTCATACTTTTTTATAACAAGTTACAATAATTATCCATAATAATTATTATAGACAATTTATAAGACAATGGTTTCGTGAATGGATACCAAAAGTCTATAGATACTAATTGACAATACACATGCAATATTTAGTAAATCTTTTAATGGATAATTTCGATATTAAAAAATATAAAATAAAATACGTGTTTCAAAAGTTACGTAGACTATATCGTTGACATTAACAGGTTTTGCCGCCATAAGTGACTGGTTTAACTAAAAATTTAATTTAAAGTGACCATTAAACAATGCTGCGTCAATGTTTGTTGAAAGTAATAAAATTCTTAGACTTTACGATGCAGTTAGCCTTTTTTGACCACACTTTTCTGTAAGTGTTGCCGTAATAAAAAAACTGAAATATGAGTAGTTCTATATCTATGTTTCAAAATATTGAAATTTATACTTAAATAACGAAACGAATGAAAACAACAAGAAAATAATTTTCACATCACATTTAATAATAATTATATGTAATAACAAAGACAAAATATTAAAAAAAGAAAAAAAACTATGAAATTCGCAAAAGTGTATACTAAAAATTCAACGTTAAATAAAACACATTACTTAAATCAAGATCATTTCCAAACAGACTGAAGTCTTTGCTACATAGTTTAAAATTTAAAAAAGCAAACTTGAATTAAGATGTAAAATAAAAGAAAATGGTTCTGTTAACTAAAAGATATACTCGTAGTTACTGCAGTGACTGAATAATTGAAGCAGCATCGCCGCCACTGCGAAGATGGCTTATCGACTCTTTCGTGGTTGAAATTTTAACAAATGTTTCTTATTTTGCGCAAGAATTTGAACAGAAACATGTTTTTTTTATTTACTTGACTGGGAGGCTTCCTAATTGCACTTATTATATTATTAAAATATATTCTTTTTACAGAAATATATCATTTTTAACTTAAATTTATGATATGAACAAGATTATTACGATAATAACGAAAAAAATATTTTACTGTAAATAAATAAAATAAATTTATTCCAATTTATTCAAAACGAATTATCGCGTTATTTGACAGGAATTACACTTATAAGAAACGTAAGTGATATAAAAAAATAAGCTAGTAACTGTTAGCTAGTAAGTTACTTAGGCAACAATACGTAAAATGTAAGTCATATACTCTACTCTATACTCTTAATCTGTACTTTGTAAAATATTTCATACTATATATTTTACTAATGTATAGATGTAGATTTATAGTTACCTCTTTATAATATTAATTATAAAGATGTCGAATTAGGTTGTAAGTTTATAAACGTCTAAAACTACTGATCTAATTTGAAAATTCTTTTATGCGGGCGTTGTGTAGCCCGTATTTAAAAGATGAGATCCTTCAGGCGAAGTTAGGCCCAAAAAACAGTTCAAATTTAACAAGTCAAAATTTTAAACCTCATAGCATTATCGTGTTGCTGTAACACAGACGGATGCACATTTGACTTGTACTGTGGTATTATTTGTATAGATGATACGTAATTACAGTACATACCACGATTGGCCAACACGCAGATAGGTACTGAGGGTTCAAGGACGAATTAATTCCATGCTAGATCAATAAAATAGCGTTAATTGGAAACCAATGGAAATGGAATTTATTTTTAAATAAATTTGATTACAAAATTTGTTTCTTCCTTGATTGTATTCATTTTCTAAGCTCGTTACTTCAAGCTTTTATTCGATTCATTTTGAGGCAATTCTTGCATAGTAAATTAGAAGAAGCTTTTACGTCGTATAATATTGTATTGCGTAATAAAATTATGTTTTTAATATTCTCAAAGTTTATTTCCTTTTTAGGGTATTAAATAAAAAAACTTATATTTGTTCGAGATAGAGTTAATTAATACCAAAACCGAAACCTAAACGAGCGAGTAGAATCTAATTTAATTTTAAATTCTTAACAAAAGTGAAAAGGAGAGAAAA
This sequence comes from Hypolimnas misippus, assembly GCA_037950945.1. Lineage (NCBI taxonomy): Eukaryota > Metazoa > Arthropoda > Insecta > Lepidoptera > Nymphalidae > Hypolimnas > Hypolimnas misippus. The sequence goes on along the minus strand of JBBEEQ010000006.1, from coordinate 699,640 downwards.
AATATCTTTCCATAGATCAATCTCATCATTTTCATACCTCCATTATATTATAAAAGATAGTCGAATATCTATGATCTAACTCTACGCTCTGTTTATGCGCACGCGACGGTTGTGCATTCACTTTTGTTTCATTATAGTTATAATGACGAGTCGCGTGCGGAATGATCTTGACATTGTCTTTAATTCGAGTTTGTTTTCGATCTATTTATGCTCGACGTCTTATGATAATTATGATTAGTCTGTCTTTGTGTTACTTACGTTATACCTTATTTAATTTTGGTATAGATCTAAATTGGAGCTTAGATACGGGCATAGGCTACTTTGTCGTAAATGTAAAAAGTGAAGGGGGTGAAATAGGGGATGAAATTTATTACTCATAGGAAGTGGCGTGGACCGATTATTACGATAAAGGTGGCGAATTTTGTAGGAGCGAAGTAAATAACGGAACCACTGAACTTTAAAAGTTATGATACTTTTAGATTATTATATTATTATGTATGGATTATTTTCGACATTATATATATATGTAAACTGAATCACAGAAACGGCTCTAACGGTTTTCATGTAATTTAGTAAGCTGGAGTTTCAAGAGCGATAAATCGGTCTAGCTAGCTTTAATTTTTAGAAAACGTCGTTTTTCCGTGTTTTTAGACAATGTAAAATTGTTACAATATCATAAAAATTCTATGTCGGTGAGATAAAAACATAATATTCATATTCCGTCAGTATTTAATTCGTATCTAAATATAATTTTCTAAACACGATTTACCAAAAAAAAAATACTGCGCAAAGGTTGGTCATCCAGTTACTGTAAATTATTCCAGACGGTCATAAGCTATATATTATGTAAATATGAGTATTATTTTAAAACAAAATCTACATTAACGAGAATTAAACCGCGAAGTAAACCTATTAATATACTCGTATAGAGCTGAAGACATTGTTTATACGCTAATCTCAGAATTTACTAGTCTGATTTGAAAAAATCCTTTTAAATTAAGAAGATAGACATTTTTTTAAAGAAGGCTTTATAGTCTGTGAAACAACACGCTATGACCCATGGCTGTAAAGCAGTAACGATAACCGATAAAACCGGGAAGAAAGCTAGTTTATACAAATGTATATATTACATATATACCCAAAATGTTTTATAAATAATTTATTTGTATATACGGAATGGCTTTGTTTCAGTTTTATGTATAGATATTTTTTGTTTGTTTGTTTTCTGTTTAAAAACACAAGTGTATTTTATATATACGAATGATTGTTCGTCCGTATGTCCATGTATTGAGTCATCCAATTGTTTTTATGCTTTGTTTGTTCTACTCTGCGGGACAATTGCTAAATTGGCAATTGCACCTTTGGTTTCAAAATTGTTATCTGCCTGCCGTGGTCTAGTTTTTTTAACGTAACTAAATTGTAGATTTATACATATAATATTTCGTTTAAATTGTGTTAAGATATAGACTTTTTGGCCAACTTCTCTAATTATTTGAAAACGGCTTGACTGATTTTGTTATTATTTTTCGCTGAAAAAAAGTCAAAGACATTTAATAAAAATAAATGAAATATGTATATATTTAGGCAAGTTAACGAAATTACGTATTTTGCTTTTAAATTCCCTTCTATTAAAAAAAAAAGTCTTGTTTATTATTTCACATTTACGTTACTTAACTTCTTTCATAAATTTTCCAAATTAAGAATATTAAAATTAAATAAGTGTTAACAAAATAAAGTATTTTTTTTATTAAAGAAATGAGTGATTAAGTAAAAGACAAAAGCATTCCGCCATACAGCCTCATTAATATTAAAACCTACAGATTGAATAAAACAACTAACCCACAGATAATAAAACAAAAAATGTAAAATAACGGATGATCAATTGCACATCGGCAGTCAGTTCATTGAGTAGTGTCGGCATTATCGCACAATACCCACAATGGACGTATGACCGTTGCCAGGCCAATTGTCTGTCTATCACCTCGCAGCCGACACGAGTCCGCGAACATCGTAGATCACGTTTCATTTAGAATTAAAGTTTCATTGAAAGAATGTATTCTTTTATTAATTTCGTTTATGTTAGGAATATATCATAAAAGTTAATAATACTGTATTTTGTCTATGATATCTCGTTGATTGGTTAGTTACGCAATCTCCCTCTCTCTAGGATAGATCGATCGGCTTCAATCTCACAAATATATTCATAATTCTAAGTAAACTAGTGACTAGAACCCCAGAGATCACGTAACAGCTTATAACCTTGGTAAGGTTAATAGTTTAAGAAGATGTTCAAATTGCTTTAATTTTTAAAAAGTATAGTTATATTATGAAGTAATGATATTTTAACATTTTAGAATTCATTCTAGACATCGGTTTAGTATTGAAAACAAAGTTTTATATTTTTATAATTTGGTTATTGAAATAATATGTAGAGAAGAATCTTCACTGTCTTTACATTAACGTTAATAGGCAAATTAACGTTATTCTTGTACTGTAATAAAAATAGAATTTATGTTCGTTAAGGCATTTTAGTGTAAACTTTATTCGAGAATCAAATTATTTTCAAGAAATTCTAATAACGTCTATACTTTAAACCTAAATGCCTCTAAATGACCTAGCTCCCGGATATAGACATTATATCCGGGAGCTCCGGTTCAGAACCGGAAGTGTGCCAGCCCTATTTATTACGTCACGGATATTTGCAGTTCGAGCCCGGACATGTAACCATCAAAGTTACGAGATACCCGGCTAAAACTGAAACGTTGGCGGCTCTGGTTATGACCGACCGGAGTGTTGGCTGTCCTTAGTGAATATATTTACCCTAGCTATGGCTGTAACTTCGACCTATTGTGTCTAAAATGTTTAGAAACTATTTAAAAAATCGATTCAGCCATTTTGTAGATTAAACCAGACAAAAAAGTAGGTAAACATTTTTATAACGGGTTTCAAGTTTTGAGTAAAAAGATTGCTGGTAGTTTAAATTTCTAATACTATATGTATGTATAACATAACTTTTAAAAGTCCAGTAAAGTTAATATATATCTAATTAAAACATCGTTTCCTTTCCAATATTTTTTTATAACTATGTACATATTTATTTTTATATTTTAACGCACACACGCATATAAATTCTTTCGTTTATTCTTAAAGTCTGTGGTCAACATGAGAATAGATTATCTGTGGTCAATCTTGAAATCGATTGAAAATTTAATGAACTACGTTCAAATTCCGAATACTAGGCGCTATATTTATAGTTATTCTCGTATAATATCAATGAACAGCACACATACAAAAAATTCAAACGTAACGGCCGCGTTGACTCGTACACATCGGGCCAAATTTGTCACATTACAGAACGGAGCGGAAAGTTTGAGTCTTGTATGAAGATGACAAATCGCTCACGGTATAGGAGCATATAAAACCGGCCATTCAGTGAAGCATTGGCGTAGCCAGAGGATAATCCCAACATGAGATGTCTATTATACTCGTGCTCGTGCTTAATTATATTAATAAAGAAAATAATTTGAGTTTTGTGACATCTATTACTTCTTGTTATTAGTCGAGAGTCAACTTATAAGTTTTTCTCTCATACGTTCATAAAGATTTACATAATTTGTTTGTCATTGTTTAACACCTGAAAAATATTACTGTCAGTGCCTTTACTTTTGACGAATACACAAAGCCACGGCGTTCGTAAAGTTACCTAGGTGACTGTTAGTATTGTCTTGCTTTATAGACGGAATTTAATTTTATAAGTAAAAAAAAACTATTATGTACGTAAATAAAATCACATTTGACAGAGTAATTATTGTGGGAAAATATAGTACTCTAGGGAGACAAGCTTCTTTGTACCCATTCTAAAAAAAATTACAAATGCAGTTCCAGAAGAGAAGAGAAAAATATTCAAGATATATCTCCACGTCATATAACATTTTGTTTTATTCTCAATTTTCGTTCACTTTTCGTTCATTGATTCTAAACTAAAAAGTTTCACTTCCAAATTTGCTATCCATCAAAGTAGTCACAATACCGCAATCCGTGAATGTCTTGACGTGAATAGCATTTCAAGATACGCTAGAGACATCGTGTGCTAACGTTAAGGTTTAATTTATAGTCGACTGTACATGAATACTAACGTCACGCTTCAAGTGTTCTTTTAAAAGTGAATTTATGCTTGAAGTTTTACTGTGGACTGTATTTATTTAAGAATTATGATAATTTGAAAATACCGTACTATAAATGGACGCTGAAGAGAAATATTATGTCAAGCCACACGGACTCCATTTTGAGAAAATGGCTTCTAAATATGTCAAACGTATTCTTAATAAAATCCATCTTTTCTTTTCTATTTTTATAAAAGATATAATAAATTAAAATCAGTTTGGTATAATAATCAATCAATTTGGTTTTATCCTATAATAAGTTGTTCAAATATATTATATTATTTTAAATTGGAAAATATTGAACATGCTTTACTATTTGAAACATTAAATTGAGAAACGTTTTTGATGACTTGAATTTTTTTTAATCTGAATCCAAATAGTCCACGTGTTTATTTTCCAACTCTTTTTATAATATATCACAGTGTTTCCTCTCTTGACATCAACAACACGTTGGTAGGCAACATCCAAGTCACGTGTACATCAGTCCCATTAACACTTTATATTTTTAATGTTAAATATTAAAAAAAAAAAACTTAATTGTCTGATGTAAATATTTTTCTAAGGACTATCTCATGTAAATAATGAAATTCGATGTTCTTAGTTATCAAATATCATAATTATTATACTTGATAGGAAAAAATTATATTTAAAATATTAAAACAAAATATGTAGAGTTACAATTAACAGCCTGTAAATGACCCACTTTTGGGTACAAAGTACACAGATATGAAATGATACCAGTTTTTAAAATATGCCATGTTTGTTGCAACTTAAGTAGAATAAGTAGTTAAATGAATCTATATTTTTAACTAAAACTATTTTAAGTTATAATTTTCCACAAACTCTACGTCTAGTTAAGAATGATTTACATTTGAAATTCTTTTCTGGTAGACATCAGTTTAAAGCTAAGTAAAAGAATCAAGGTTGCGATATAAAGAAAAAAAAACAAAAGTACTGACTTTAGCTCAGTGCTTTGCTCGCGTTAATGTAAATTTTATTATGACGGACGACTGTCCTAAAACTTACAATGATGTCGCCGTACGATACACGCGCCACCTGCTGGAATTTAATTGTACGATGCCTAAAACATTCTTGCAAGTAAATAAACAAGCAAAGAATAACTTGGCAAAGTTTTATCGCAATTAGAGGAGGTAGAGCCTAGCTGTGCCCACTGTAGCTCCAGGCGCTGACACGACTGGGGCAGTACCTCACGAGCACATTAGATCAGTGTAAACGAGCTAATATGCTGCGTTTCGAATGAATGAGGGAACCGGAAGCTTAACTTTCCAATTTCTTTCCTTTTTTCTTCATCCATTTCATCCTTAATTCCTTTTTAAACTGGGAACATATTTGTGGCTCATTTGCTGCTGCAAATATCCATGGGCGGCGGTGATCAGTTAGTATTGTCTGCTGCCTTTTTTTATTTTAAAAAAAGGGGGGGGGGGGGGGGGAACGAGTAAATAGTACCACCTGATGTTAAGTGGTTACTACCGCCCATGGACATCTGCAATAACAGGGGCGTTACGGGTGCGTTGCCGGCGTTTGCCTGCTTGTTTGTATATTAGATGCCAAATTATATTTAGAATCTCATCATGCCCTCGTTACACATATACTATAATCCGATGTAAATGGCACTTGAGAAGCTTCATACAGAGCTATGTTTCCTAATTGTATTTAATTAGTATAGTCAATTTATTTACAGAACAATGTAAGTTCAAACAATAATTCACTTTTCGGTAAAAATGTTACCGACAGTAAACTTTAAATATTGTTTTTTCACTTTCAAACGTGGTAACGAGATTTACTGTGACAGAGCCTTGTATTCAACGCTAGGAAATACATTTATGTATTCCACCTGAGAAATTTAGGCGGGTATGTGGAATTCCTGACACAAAGAGACGTACCAGACTACTCACAATAACCCAGTGATGTGTTAGTTGGACGTCACGGGAGAGCTTACGCATGCTACCGTAACGCCCCGATGGTCAGCCCGTGGCAGAGCCTAGCTGTAGTACACAGTATAAAGCTCGTATACGCTGCTGCTCGTATTACTAGCTCGACCGGTGAAGTCCTACACTGTAGCCGAAATCGTCGTAAAATAACTAATATAACTGCGTTTCCATAGTTGTGGGTAGCGATAGTCGATCAAGATCAGGGAGTATTACCCCAATCTCGTTTCGGGTGTGGTGAATATGAGTGAGTGAGAGACAATAATTTAGTTCTTTCTCTCTTGAAATCATGAAGAATGATGAAATAAATGGACGAATTTTGATAATAATATGGGTTAAAGTTTATGTTAAACATATATTAGTACCTGATTAACTTATAACATGAATGTATACAAAACTAACGGACACGAAACAGACTAAAATGCAGCAGGAATAACTATAGCCTTTAACTGAAAAATATTCTCATTTATTAGGTTTAGTTTTCACATCATAAGCTCATAAGTAAGTAACAATCTGTAAATGTCACACTGCTGGTCAAAGGCCTCCTCTCATATTAAGGAGAAGATTTAGAGCATAATCTCCAACGCTGCTCCACTGCGGGTTGGTGGATAAACATGTATCAGAATTTACATACATGTGTTAGAATTTCTCTCGGCCGATGCAGGTTTCCTCATTAAGTTTTCCATTACCGCTGAGCAGGAAATGAATTTAAATACTAATTAAGCACTTGAAAACTAAGCTGTGCTCTCCAAGGTTTGAACCCGCGATCATCTGTTGATATCGACGTGTTCTAGGCCATCTCAGCTTTCAGTTAATATATGTTGAAGTATTATTTTTATGGAAAACATCAATTTTAAGTTAACTAACTTAATTTTTTATATTGAAACTGAAATTTTTCTTTTAAATCCTTTCAGTAAGCTAGAGAGTTGGAAGCCTAATGCCCTCCGCTATTCCTTTCCGTACTTATTCTCCCCCTTAAAATTTCAACTCTACATTGTTTTTTTTAGTTAGCACCACATTTGTGGCTCTTCTGGTGCTCAAACACCCATGGGCACAATCATGGGCAGGGGATTACCACTTAACAAGACAAATTGCCTCCCATCTTGTGCTTTCAAAATATCGAAATATCGCAACAATTTAGATTTTATTAATGTTATCTAAAAATCGTCTAGTGTCTTTTCCGTCTTTACACCATCGCACAGACTGGAAAGAAATGATTTAAAAAATATAATTTCAATGCACAGACACGACCTTGTCAATTTATTGTATGTGTAGATAATTTCATCGATCGTGATAATACTCTGAGCACTGGTTGTATGTCTTCCCTGACACAGCCATTGAGGATTTAGGGTTGAACATGTTAATATACATGAAACTATTTTTTTAAATAAAACCTACTTACGTTTTACCGACTATTACGGCCAAAATACAAACGTCAAGAAAGTTACGATGTCGTGTCGTGAAAATATGTATCGTAACGTTTAACGTTATCGTACTGTGCCACGGCGCGACGTCCTGTCGTGGCATGTACTATGTACTGTCGTGATATGTAATGTAAAATTGTTTCAAACATTCGTAAACACTTAAGTTACATGAAAATAGTTAATTAACAAAACTTTCCTGTTTGTTTTGTAAATTCAATGATAGACAAATTAAAATAGCTTAAAAATGTGTTTTTAATTTTTTTAGGTGCCTAAATGTTCTTAGTTTGATTTATTTCATAATATGTTGTGTTTGTATAATCAACCTGAATATAGCTAGTAAATAATATAAAATTAACAAAAAATATATAAGTAATAAAAATAATACTTCAGACTCTTTCGCATATTTTATCTCTCCGATTATGTCATAGTTTATCTATCTATAAAAATTAAGTACCTTCGAATAATATAATAAGTTTAGTTCCAACCTAAATCGAGTAGACATACAATACTACAGACTATGCTTATCCTAGACGACATTCTAGAAATGTCTAGAAGTATAGGTTGTCGACGGAGGGGGGACGCGCGTCACTGATTCAATCATTGAACAATTGCCGCTTCGGAATCTGCGCGCGCGCAGTGTTATGCAATATGAAACAATTTTGCACAAATATTTTCTTAATAATAAATGCATTTTTTTAATATTTATATGTTATTTCTATTCGTGTGTATACTACTGATGTTCCACTAAACGGCTGGACAAATTTTGATAAAATTTTGTGTGATTGTTTGATTGGATCGCTAGATAGTTTAAAATTACAAATGGCTGAGGTGTTTCGGGTTTGTTAGTGTATATATTGATTAGAAACAGTTTTCTTAGCTGTGGAATTATTTAATAAATTATTAATATTTTTTATAAACTATTTATTTAAAATGCGATATAGTTGCATAGAAGTTGAAATTTATTCCACGTAATTTAATTTTAGATTTAAACTGCAGAACCGATTTCGAAAAATTCATACCCTTTCACACAAAAAAGCAGTTTTCAGGTAATTGATGAACATGCATCAAGAACCTACCTTCTTTTTGGAAGTTGGTTAATAATGAAATAGGCACGTACCAATTATCACTATATTTACAGATCTGTTATGATAATTTACATTTTTATAACCATAAAATCAAAATAAATTCTTTTTTTAAGCAATTCGAACTAAAAATAATACTTATTTCTTAAGTCTTTAATTATTTATTACATTGCGTGTGGTGTAAGGTGTAGTTTTACTATACACATATTAAAACTATTTTAAATTCATTAAATCACGTATATGAATTCCATTTACGAAGAAAAGGAACTAATTTACTAACTGTAACAACCAGTAAGAGTCTCACAGACGGGCTAAGACCTCTTGTCCTATTAAGAAAAATGTTTTTTTTTTTTGGATAAGAAAGTAATTTAATTATGACAATTTAGATTAGAAATATTGAAAAGAATTATTTTCTTATTTTAGGTAAGCAAATCATGTGATATTCTAGTGATTTTACAATTTCTTCCATAAACGTTTCGAGTATTTACAATAAACCCAACAACCTACCCCCAATCCTACAGCAAACTGCATTTTTCGTATAAAATAGTTTTATTCAAAATCTATGTGAATATAAATTAATTTCCAAATTGTAAACTCTATTCAGACCAACGGCAATTTAGATTTTTTTTTGTAGTTGTTATTATCAGGATAAAGTCTTTATAAAAGAAAATGTTTGAAAGATCGTAAGAAAAACTTAAAAAATTGGGTTTCAAAATCTGCATACAAATTATGAGTAAATGTCAATTAGACACCCGTCCGAAGTCGGGGCCAGCGACTAGTTCATTATAATTCTCTCCTGCATACTGCTCGTCTTCGCAGCGATTACGTGCGGACACGTGATCGGGGACATCAGACATTGAATGGTTTATGTCATTGCTACACATCATTGTACTTTTTCAATTTACAATTTTTTTCTGTTTAGATTGTCTATCGATTTTCCTTTAATTTGAGATATAGATTGTAGATATTAATAAGTGGTGAAAGATTTTGGCTATTGATTAGTTTTAATTTAATAAACTAAAAAAATATTTTATTTACTTTTTTATACATGACGGTTGAATAAGTTTAGTTAAGTTTGAACAGAAAAGAGCATAAAAAAATTAAAAAAATAAATCACGCCATAATTGCGCAATAGAAGTAAATAAAAGTGAAATTAAAAGCTCGCACAAAATTTTTGTACTCCAAAGCCAAATATCGTATACACTAAATTAAATGTATATGATTTTAAATTATATGTTACTTAACATATATTTTTCTCAAAAAAAAAAACAACGAAGTATAAGGTACATGCCTCCATTTTGCATAATATCATCCCTAAATTGCCATCATCTGTCTACTCCGCTGGGACACGTGAGGTTGTGCGAGCGACGATATCAGCTTTGGGCTAAATGGTATGTTGGTAACGCGGGATAAAAAAGTAACTTATATGTTTATTTAGAATATTTCCACTCCAAATTTCACTCAAATTCGTTTAAATTATAAATTTCCACCCAAACGCGCTATTAATATCTATTTAGTAAATATTAAGATCAGTTCATAAAGAGAAGAGATATGGCGTAACATACAACTTAAGAATTTCCTTTTAAGTGGGAAAAATAGGAACTCCTCAGACTAGATTCTTCTTTATTAAATACTCTTAATTTAAAGGCCTCTGATTTAAAAAGCATCCTGGTCCGATTACGTGGGAAACGATCAAGTGTTTTACAATCTAATCTACTTTAGCTTCATCGAGTTTTGATTATATTTTAATCTACTTCTTATCTATCCTCGATCGATTGGAAAAAATATCTAATAAAAGTAAAATTACTTTCATATTTAGCTATTTATTTTTTCTTTCTATTTCTTTGGCTCGGTGTTATATGTCTTGTTTTAGGCTAGATTTTTTTCTATACGGTATCCCCAATAGCTGTTCCTAAAGCTGCTAAGGGTAATTCTTTCTTGACGAAACCTATCCTTCACCTTGACTTGACAATTTTACATGGGTCAAACCTCCCTGAACCAATATCCTTGATCTAATACTGGTCAGCTTCGAATCCACCCAACTAATATCCTGGATCTGCAACTGGATATCTTTGTTTAAAAGAGTATAGAGAAATATCCTACATTTCCCTTCCATTTTCCAAGCAAATGAACCAAATCCAGTATTAAATGGGTTGCTATTATTTTGTATTGACTTCATATATTTTAAATGATATATTTTTTGTTAAAGTTAGATAAACCTTTTTAGTTATATTTTAAAGTAAAGAAGACATATTCAGCTTAATATTTTTCTGATAACAAAATACAAATTGATAGCAACTTGAAGATGGTAACCCTGGATTTGAGTAACGAAAAGACCCTGGCAATGTGCCGGAAAAATGCTAGTAAGTAGAACAGAAATATTGGAAAAATTTCTTCACAAACACTAAACACGTTAGAACCGTTTAGTTCCAACTTTTACATTTACACGCAGTGTACTTCTTATAAATTACATAATGTAAAAATGAAATTAAATCGAATGAAAGAAAAAAATAAGAAAACGCTATTTCTACCCTGATTTATCACGTAGCATAGTACCTATGTCATCTGTCATCACTTTCAGACGTTCGAGAAATTTTTCGACGTCGCGTCATGAAAATCTGCGACGTACATTGTGAAAAATCATAACGCAGTCATAATATGGTACGACGACATGATTTTTAATTTTAAATGAAACAAAAAAATCATTTAAAAGTAAAGTTTAGCCAATGTAGCAACCTCGCTTTAAGAAACAGCCAATATATAAATACAGAATATAAACTATCTTCATTCCACACCTATTGTGTACTACACCTCGTATACGTAATGATTTATCCAGAGAAGTACCACATTCTCACAGAAAATAGGCACGAAGTCTAGCATAGGAACTACAAGAACACAGACTCAAATCAGGCTTCAAATGTTCATCACCCGGTGATCACTTAACATAATTCCATTGCTCGTTTGTTCTTTATTTCCACAAAAAAAAAAATACTAATAGTGGGTAAAGGAACAGGAAGATCATCACAATTTTGTTATTTTAAAAACACACTTGCATATAATAAATGTAAACTCGAAAACCATAACCTTCTTTTTCAGTCAGTTGTGTAAAATCCTAATTATAAATTAATTGTTTTCGTGTTATTCCAACTGGTTCAGTGTTACATATTAATCCTCGGTTCAAACGAACGATTCATTAAATGTCAAGGGCTCTGCATTTTATGCCAGAATCATCATTATTGATTTACGTAGTTTCAAGTAAATATTATATAACTATAAAATACACGCGTTTTTATTTGCGATTTCGCCCTAATGGCTTTCGATTTGGTTTGTGGCTACGTTGATATAATTGGCTATATCTCATTATATATAAAGTATATTATCGTACTTTATAGTTTATATGTATTATAGTCAAAGATTTTTTAGGATTAATCTAAAACTTTTAATAATTATCCCAAACAATTTGGTATAAAAATATAAGTTTAAATGTAGACCCACCATAAGCGTATAAGCCAGCTCCGTTAATGTCAATTATTAATATTTTTATAAAACTCTTTAAAATTAATCGAGTTAATCATAAAGATATAAAAAAATCACAGAAGCGTGTCTAGATTTTTCCTATAAATCACACTGTCAAGTATATTATTAATGGCTTTCAAATAATACATTTCCACACTTATTGTCACAAAGCGGAACTATCTTGTGAACTGATTGTGAGGATCTGAGTCATATCTTTGACCCTCACTCTTCCTAGGAAAATTGCAGAGGTCAGACAATCACTGCATTGTGACAACGATCCTGTATATGTATATATTACTCGTAAACATCGCGGCTCTGGTCACTTATAGTTACTGCTTCTCTTCTAAGATTGAATCTTCTCTTCTCTTCTTCTAAATGGGCTAACGCAGAAAGAATTTATTAAATCGAACTTATAGATCCTGGACATAAGAGCGTACAAACAAATAAATTTTTTAACCTAGTTTCTTGGTTTTGCACATAGGTATTTACATATATGTATGTAGGCATATCAATCACTTTTGCGGCACAGTTAAATTTTTCTTTACCTTCGTATTATCATGGCATAAAAAATACTTAATTCAAATAGACTTGTCAATTTAAGGTTCTACTACCGGAATGGAAGATGAACATCGTGAGGAAACCAACATGTGTCGGTAAAAATTTTGACACATGTATATCCGCCAAACCACAGTGGAGCAGCGTGGTGGATTACTTTCCTACTTTTTTACTTTAAATTATTTATTGGCAAACAAAACCTTGAACATTTTTTGATACTTACATAATGTTTTGTTGGGTATAGGTTTATCTTTTCTCTGTGTTAGAATTTAGACTTTAATTTGACTTGCAAATGTCTTGTCTAACGGCAGCCGATGTTGCAAAACCAGTGAATTGAGCTCAAGGATTATGGCTTAACGTGGACCATCGTATAACGTTACGTGATGGATCATTGACCTCTCCCTTTCACTGATATCCTGGTACGCCTTATCGTATATACTTATTCATATATAATTTATTAATTGTCCTAACTGACTGACTGATTCATCAATGCAGAGTATAAAATACAAACTAGAAATTTTGACAGTTAGTCTTTTATACGTACGTAAGATTTTTTTAAAAGATTTTCTCCGTAAAAAATATACAATAAAATATAAAATAGTTTTACCGGTTTACTGAATCATGTCTATTACATTTCAAGCTATACGTAGGTAATTGCAACTATTTCATATGTATTCATATGTTTTACATTTTTTGTTAAATATTAACAAATCTTAAGAATTACTGTTGTGTAGTTGCAAAAATGCTAATTTACTAGCAGCCTTTCACCTTTAAATTGCAATTCTAATTCTCTTAGCAAACAATACGTCAGTTCTTCTGTTACTAGCGGAGGTAATAAGACGAAGAATTATGTGAAGAGTGGTGAGGAAGAATTATTTAAAATGTCGAAATAACCAAGCTGGTAAAATGCATAGGGTTCAATTAATATCATTATCTAAAACAGCACTTTTTAAAGAGTTACATAATATAAATTTAAAATTCATCTTGTGTTTTGACGGTGAAGGTAAACATCTCAATCGGTAGTAGAACATGGTGTATACAGTTTTGTATTCTTATTTTGCCTGCAAGGACTCAAGGCCTGCGGATTAAGGTCTTAGTATATGTATATTTAATATTGGGCCCTTTATATCATATGTTTCCGACGAAATATTGGATCTTGTAGGCTTGTATACGTATATGCTTACCATTTATGAAAAATAATTTGAAAAAAGTTTACTTCTTTTTTTTAACTTTTATATATCGCTTCTGCTAACGCTGATAAAACATCGAACACATGTCTAGTTGGCATTTTGTGTATTTAGTCATTTCCCAAGATTTTTTAAATTTCAGTTACAATTAGGTCACATCCAGAATCTCTTTATCTACGTTTACTTTTATAAAATAAAATATCCTCATAAAAATCCATAATTTATCAAGCACCGTTCAAATTAAAAAAATATTATAACGCGTGAAAACCCTGATTCAAAATCAATTAAGTAACTTCACAATTGAAAAAATATGACTGTGTAATACCTGTTATGTCATAAGTGACTCATGAGAGAACTGTTACTGGCATTCTCGTCACCATTTCACACCGTCCTCGTGTTGTCATTTCTTATTTCACATATATTTCGAATAAATAAATACCTTACATATTAATGCAAAAGTATCTCTGCGTCAGCCGGTTACGTATAACCTCATTAAGCATATTAATAAAAAAAAAAACAAAACAAATATGATCTGATTGTGGAAATTGAAGGAGCACACATACTGTTTTTTAAGCGACATTTTTTATATACGTATAGTATGTATGTTTTATTGGAAATCCATAAATAAAATAATATAAAAAAGACTAATCCTATGGAATGAAGTACAAATCTAATGATATTAAAAGTTAAAACTGAATACATTCTTAAAGACAATCTTCCTTCTTCATTCTTTAAAGACAATAAGTTTCGACATTTACTCCTTGGACAAACTAAAATCAATAAAACAGTCAAGGTTCGAATTAATTCAAAGATAAGGCTTTAAATATACCATTTTAAAATTTGAATACAAATTATGCACTCCTTGAACTTGGCCTAGAAATGCATCTAATTATTTAAATATAATAAAAATAGTCTAAGAGCTATTAAACTCGCAAAATACTTTATTTGAGGAAAGCTCATTTTGATACATCTCTTTTTGTGTCTTAAAAAGTCCGCTATAAGTCAAATTGACCACTATTTTGTACTCAGTAAACGATCATTCTTCATTGTCTATTCATACAATGATCGATATTAGATTTATTATGTATAAATTCCAAGCTGACAGTTTTTAAAATATGCAATTCTTCTCAATTCTGGCAGACATCAGCTTCAATGTGATCAACGTGACTAATCGGAGCCACAATCAATGTATATCATAGGTCCTAGCAGTGTTGCCAACTATTAAAAATATTTACCCCTAAAATTATGAAGATCGGTTCGGACGTTAGGTTATTAGCTTTTTTATGGTTATTGAAAGGATCTGAGCCTACTAGAGTCCACTGGTCTGATCGAATCGAAATTTAATAAACTGTAAATAATATTTAGGTAATAAAGTTACGTAACTGACTTGGTACTGCAGCATCATCTGCAATCAGCAGGATACACAACTCCTCATTAACTTACAGCAGAAGTATCGTATTGGAGCTCGTTGAAATGGTCTCCATGATTAGACGGTCGTTTTTTAGGGTTCCGTACCTTAAAAGGAAAAACGGAATCCTTATAGGATCACTTTGTTGTCCGTCTGTCTGTCTGTCTGTCTGTCTGTCTGTCGGGATGTCAACCCTTTTTTCTCAGAAATGCATAGACGTATCATGTTGAAATTAATATCATATACTCAAGTCTACGATGACATGCGGCCGTGAAAATATTAAAGTTCTAAGTCAACGCAATCAAAAGATAATGGAAAATATGTCGTATACTTTGACCATTTTAGCGTTTTCGCAAGGGAATCAAAACCTATAGGGTACTTCCCATTGACCTAGCACGATGAAATTTGGCAAGAGGTAAGATCTTATGGTACAAATAAAGGGAAAAATCTGAAAACTGTAAATTTTTGTATGTATGTTTGTCTGTTTGTAAGTTTGTCTTTCAACCTTTTTCTCAGAAACGCGTGAAGGTAACAAATTTTTATCAACGTCAAGTACTCAGAGTTGTAATTACTAAGAGTTGTGAAAAAATCAAACTTCTAAGTTAACGCAATCAAAAGATACGGTCATTTATATCACATATTTTAAGTATGCGTTTTTAACGTTTTCGCAAGGGAATCAAAACCTATAGGGTACTTCCCATTGACCAAGCATTATGAAATTTGGCCAGGAGCAAGGTCCTTTAGTATACATAAAGGAAAAAATCCGAAAATTGTAAATTTCTGTTCGTGTGTCTGTCAGTCTGTACGTCTGTCTTTCAACCTTTTTCTCAGGAACGCGTAAATGTATCAAGTTGTAAATTGATCAAGCGGAAAATATATTAATCTTAGAATTAAAATTATATGTACTTGTAACAAATTAACATAGAAGTTGACCATGGTCAAGAAAACAATTTTACAAACACATAGAAGAAATTTGTATCAATACGAAAACATTAAAAAGCAGCAAACCTTTATTAACAACGCAATGCAATCTATATATCGCAGCTAACAAAATGATAGCGCGATGCAGCGTACAGCTAATGCCATCTATTACAACATTATGACATTAACTGTTATATAATTCTGCTCGATTAATAAAAATTTTTATTTTAATTATTATTTAAACGCGCTAAAAATTATAAAATAAAATTTTCATTTAAAAGTTTTATCGTCGATTTATAACGTCGTTACGTAATTAACATTCAATATAAGAGCTTCACGCGATTTGACTTAGTACGAAAATTTTAAAATTAAATTCAAACAGATCGAGTTATTTAATTTACTTATTTATCTATACATATAAGGCTTCTGGTTAGTAGTAATATAATTAGTTATTTATAAATAAACAATTAGTTTTGTTCGAATTAAGGACTAATTATTTTCGTCTTGGCAACACTAATATATATTTCGATATTTTGATTGATAATGTAAATCTAAATATTTTACGAACGTAGTGCAGGGGTACTGGAGTGTAGTAGAATATAAATAAAAATAAAACGAGAATAAAATATAATATAATTATGTTGTTAATGTCAAAGTCAACAAGTTTGTTCATTGAAGTTGTCAAGAGATGGCGCTAGGTGTATCCTGAATCGCGCTATAACTTTTTTTTTTGAAAGTATAAGGTGTATTAGTACTTAAAATAAAATTTTGTGTTTCCATGAATTGCATCCATGATCGTGTTTTAAATTAAAGTGCTCCTAAGTAGTTTCAAAATAGTTTTTGGGACGTGATCCATATTTACATAATATTTGATTATATTTAAGCGACTTCTAAAAAGGAGTGTTTTCAATTCGACCTTGTATTTAATTTTTTTTTGTTTGTTCGCCGATAACGCCGCCATTTGGGTACCGATTTTCAAATTTTTTTTTTTTTTGTTTGAAAAGGTATACTTCCAAGGTGGTCCCATTGTCTTCAGGTCAGGATCAGATGATGGGATCCTGGAGAAATTGAGGGAACTCCTCAAATATTATAGGCAAGCGTATACCGATTTAGGTATTTTTGATAGTAACTTATGTTGGAACTGATGATGAAGACCACAAATGGCGTAGATGGGTTAGTCTTATATAGATTTCTATAAGTTTGTACGGAACCCTCGGTGCGCGAGTCCTACTCGCACTTGACCAGTTATTTATTTCCAATTTTAAATTATAGCTAGTACTTTTAAACACAAGCCTTGTTAAAATCATATGTTTACCACGTCGCTAGCTCTTCGCACTAAAATTTTAGACTGTTGAAGAACTAAATTCCGACCTCGTTTTCACTTATTCGATATCTTAATGTTGACACTGGTGTTGCGACTCGTGATAATTAGATTAACCTAATGTTAGCACACTTTCTTTTATTTGTCGAGGACATTTTTTTTTGTTCTGTACTCAAAACGTAACGTAAATGGTTATTGAAAATGGAGGAAATAGAGCATAGTTCTTATATAGTTGTCTAAATAACAATTTAAATTTTTATTTTAAGATCATTTTGGTAAGCTAATAAAAAAATTAAAAATATTGAAATAATTCAGCGAAATATTAATTTTACATATTTATGAAACACCTATTTAGTAATGTATTAAATAAGTATTTTTTGTGTATAATTTTTATTTAAATATCTAAAGAAAATTGCTTTCCACCATCGTTTGGTGTAATCCCACTACCGTAAGTATTTTAAATAAATGAGGGAAAAATGATAAAAAATATAAAATCAAAATGTATTAAAGAAAAATTAAAAAATTATCAGAATTGCTTTATTTGTTGGGGTAAGTTATGTGATTTATATTTTAACAAATATTACGGAATTCTTTAACGAGAAAACTTCCAATTAACTTATTTTCTATCTCGGTTTCCACGGATTATAGTCAATAAATATTCTAGAACAGTTTAGTGATGACAATGGCTATCCAAACATGGAAATCGATCGATAAAGATCGATTGTAAACGAGCCTTGGTGTGTCACGGTAATTCTCGACCTTG
Source organism: Hypolimnas misippus (assembly GCA_037950945.1). Taxonomy (NCBI): domain Eukaryota; kingdom Metazoa; phylum Arthropoda; class Insecta; order Lepidoptera; family Nymphalidae; genus Hypolimnas; species Hypolimnas misippus. The sequence goes on along the minus strand of JBBEEQ010000006.1, from coordinate 681,351 downwards.
CGTACCTAATTATAACTGCGTCGAATCACTGAAATATTTTTATACAAATCTGAATGATTACAGAAAAAGTTATGTCTGCGTGATGTTGTGGCAAAAATTGTAACCGAATTTATCCCATGGTCAATAGTCACAATTTTGTGGGCCATAAATTAACCCCTCTGTTACTAGTACAGACATATACAGATGGGTCATTTTTGACCCAGATAAACAAAATTGTGATTCAATTGGGGAAATGCCGATTATAGTTCATTTTTATATTTGATAGGTAACGGTATTTGTGTAGTTAAAGTATAGTTGTGATTATGTAAGTACTAGTAAGTAATATAAATTAATACGAATTGTCATAACCAATCACAGTTGAGGAAATTGAGTTTACTTATTGTATGTGTGATATTCTATAGAACTTTCTTGTAAGTACTAAATGACTAGGTATTGCACTCTAGTTAATTAAAGATCTAGAATCTTCTTACAATTTATCTGTTCTGGAGAAAGACTATACTAAATTAATGAAAATATGTTGTTACGAACTCCTTAAAGTCCAACCTATTTTTATAATTCTATGAATTTTTTAATAGAAATATATGTGTCAAATTATCGGTTATATGTGGAACTGTCGGAAAAATAAAAGGATGATTAAGTTTTATTTGTATTGTATTATTGCATTTGTAACATTAGTCCTTGGGCAAATTAATTTATCAATAACAGATTATACTGTACTGGAACAACGTGTAAATGCCGCTGCTGGGTAAAAGTCTTATCCAGTGCGGATTTTCCAATATTACCTATTACCTATGTATATGTATACATATGTGTGAGCCGTCATGACGTAATGGTTAGACACGTCGATCGCAACCGGTGATCGCAAGTTCAAATCTCGGCTAACATCGCTGAGTTTTCAAATGCTAAGTTTGTGTTAAAATTCATCTAGTGTTCGGCGGTATAGGAAAACATTGTGAGGAAACCTGCATGTGTCGGGAGAAATTCTGATACATGTGTCGGCCAATCCGCAGTGAAGCGGCGTGGTGGATTTCGCTCTAAATCTCTAATGAGGCCTTTGCCCAGCAGTGGAACTGTTACTTTACTTTTTACACATACAGTGTCTTTTCAGAACAAATAAATTGTAAGAAGATTCTAGATCTTTAATTAACTAGAGTGCAATACCTAGTCATTTAGTACTTACAAGAAAGTTCTATAGAATATCACACATACAATAAGTAAACTCAATTTCCTCAACTATGATTGGTTATGACAATTCGTATCAATAGCAAACGGAAGGGCCGCGGGAAACCTAAGTGGAACTTAGCACTTTCTACTCGCGTGCTGTTCCGCGTGCGCCCGCGCATGCTTCACCTATGTCGCATTGTTAGGTGAAATCAAGTGTATACATTATTCATTTACCTTTGACAATGCCACTTATTTTTAAGGATATTTAAAGATGGAAATATATCTAAACGGATTTCTTTCTAAAGCGTCATAGGTCTTGTTTTGTGTATAATTAACCGACTTCGAAAAAGGAGGAGGTTCTATGTTCATGCCAATAAATAACAAGTAAAAGCTTCATACTTAGCACCGACTTCAAAATGTCGTAGAAAATATTTATTTTTTACTTTTTAGTATACTTGTTTTGGTTTCGAAGTCGGTTTGTTTTTCCAAATAGTTGTAATTTTAATACAAACTATACATGCCGTAACATTGTATATGTATGTAAAATTGTAATAACTTCACCATTTTATAATACAAATCACTATTATATAAAATTTTATTAAGATTATTTTTTGTCTGAATGCGCTAATTACAGGATATATTATTCGATATAAAAATTATTTTTGCATTAGCTAGTTCTTTTAAAATTTTTCTAGGCTATATAACATTATTGTATGATCTATGAAAGCAAAGCAAAACTGACTAACACTGCTACACCTTATTAAGTATCTTCTAAATTAGACCATATTATTAAGACAGTAATACGCACAATGTAGAATTATATTTTAGACTCCATTACAATGTGCCGCAACATTTCGACTAGGTTCACATGGCATTGTACTGGATTTATCATCACATATGGATATAATCACACGACGTTTTTCCTCCAAAAAACCAACACGAAGTTAACACTCGAAAGACTGAAACTCGAACTAACTAGCTGACTGAAAATATACACTTATATTGCCCAAAATCAATCAATCATATAGTTATAACATATTAATATATACCAGAAATAAAGGAGGGTGAGGTAACTACAAATGTAACGCATTTATATTTTGTATAAAAAATAATAATTAATAATAATAATAAACGTAATTTTTTCTCTAATTGAAATGAAAGCAGTCAAAATAACTTCCTTGGGCAATCTAGCGTTAATTTTACGAACACGAAATAAATTCATCGAATACTCACCGGACTTGTCAAACAAATCGGCTTGTATTAATATGTAGTATTAACGTCCGTCTAGTCACGTATAATTTCGAACACGACGAAAAACGTGCAGTACAATGCCGTGTGAACCAGTCCTTACGTTATGTACACAACTTATGTGTCGCATGTTACTCTGTTGGTAGTAACCCAGTGAACCACATTTCATCGCTCGGTCTCAAATTATCGTAATTTACACCGACAGCATCGAGTTTCATCCGTCATCGAAAGAATGTTTCTAGATACTTTTTAATAAAATATTTTGTTAATATAAATCAGGATTATAAATTGAATCTAGTTTTAATATATAAATATCTTGTAAACAATTTTGTGGATTCTGTAAAAAATATTGTTTTTGGTTTTATTATTAATATTATTTACATTATAGATGATGTTTTTTTTCACCACCGATCACGACATGAGTTTAAATCCAAAAGCATTTGAAAAGTCAGAATTGCTACGCGGATATTGAACCCGCGGTTATCGGTTGAAATCGACATATTCCTACTAATAGGCCATCTCGGTTTACATGCGAATATACATATATGTATAGTTACCCCTCGCAGTGTCACTCACGTTTATGGTTATATCTTTGCTTATATGAATCGTAAAGCGATGTAATACCGCCTATAACTTTCCTCATTTAACGGGCTATCCAACATAAAAATAATTTACTCTCCTTTCTTACATATAAATTTACAAACATACATACAAATAAATTTTACCTCTTTATAATATTAGTATAGATTATTTATTAAATAGTTATATCTATTATAATACTGTATTTCGTTTCGGAAGCGACACTTCCTCAGGTGAACACGCGTGTCGCCCGACCGTGACGATACCGCTTCCGACACGCGGCGACGATGCTGGCGACGATTTGCTGATAATTCTAACTTACTGCCGCCTGTAAGCTCTTCTTTGCTGCCAGTAGGTTATTCTTTTCCACCTGTAGGCTATTCTTTTTCGCCAGTATTCTATTCTTTGCCGCTAGTAGGCTATTCTTTGCAACCTGTAAGCTATTCTTTATTACCAGTATTCTATTGTTTTCCGCTAGTGGGCTATTCTTTGCCCCTGTATTCTATTCTTTGCCGCTTATAGTCTATTTTATTTCGCTAGTAAGCTATTCTTTGCCACCTGTAGGCTATTCAAATTTTGCTGCCCCTACCGACATCTACCTTTCCATACCCTAGTTCACAATTATATTCTGGCAATACATATCACTCGTTCCCATATTGGAGATTAAACCAAACGCGACCACGCAAATTGTAAAAAAAAAAAATATATGTATAAGTAGTTAAACAGATTACAGGTTGAATTTTTTATGTAAACTAATAATATTTGGTTATATAAATATGAATCTTCTTGGAGTAAGAACATTTGTAAGAATATTTGTAAATATGCCCGCCACTGAAATCCACAGCTCTAAGCTCCAGCTAACTCAGTCTGCTGGCAAATAAGCGACTGCTAACTGATACTGAAATGAAAAAAAAAAAAAAATCTTCTCTTTTTTTTTTGTTATTTTAATAATTACTAGCATAGTTATATATTGTAAAAGTATTAGTATTAAGTCTTCGCTATGAAATTGTTAACCGTTGGAAACTGTTTTTGGCTAATGAGTTATCTATTGTAAACTATATAATTGTTAAATATATACGCTGTATGTTTCTTTCAATAAATAAATAAATAAAATAAATAAATATTATACAATACTAATATACATGCTAATGTGAGTTTATTTGTTCATTCAATTCAATTCAATTTTTTGGTTAATGGCTTTTAGTTGTGCCAAACGTGTGTCTAACGTTTAACATTTCCCCGCGTCAGCTAACTCACCAATCATTATGAATTTTTGCATACAGTTTGTATTGCCAGGCGTAAAAAACAGCGTACCTTTATTTAAAAAAAAATCTGTTTTTAAGAGATAGAAAAATAGCTTCTAATGTTATCTGGCATAAGGTCATATAATATAACACGTTTTCCTATCAGACTTTCATAAAGATTGACATAAGGTATTTCTCATTGCTATACACGTGAAGTATTTTATTGTCAGTGCCTTATTTTTGACATTCACAGCTTTCGTAACTTACGACGTATCTGTTACTTGAGTACAGATACGTTTTTTATCGTTTTAACAACTTACAAATATTATTTAAAAAATCCAAAAGTGAAGAATAATAAAACATAAGATTCATTGTCAACGTCTTCTTCGAACTTGTAATAACATCGACTTGCTCTCTCTCTCTTCACATAAACAACTCGTTGCTAGGCAACTCTCCAGGTCACCTGTCTATCAGTCCTATTAACACCACATTAACAAAACAAACACTGGTTTTCTAAATTAACGACTATCTCTTCCGTGGTTTCATCCTCATTAACGTTACAGATACATATACGGAGCATTTTATTTACAATATCCAACACGAAAATTCAACAAAACACATAAATTATTAGTATAGACGTTGAATTAGTATTCGTACAAACGGTTAGAAGCGGTCTCTACCGATGATCTCGGGTTCGAACCCCGGAAAGCACCGCTAAGTTGCCAAGAGCTAAAATTGTGTTTAAATTCATCGCGTGCTCGGTGGTGAAGGAAAACATTGTGAGGAAACTTCTGTGTCGGAAAAATCCTTCCACATGTATATCCGCTAACCCGCATTGGAGTAGCGTGGTGGATTAAGTTTTCAACTTTCTTAATAGGAATGGAAGCCTTTGCCCAGCTGTGGGACTGTACAGGTTGTAAAATAAATGAGGAAGTCTATCAATGAGAGTATGTTTGTTCCTTTTAGAGCATGTATTTTGGGTTAAAACTAGCTTTGTTTATCCCGCGGATAAAACCATAGGATGCAGACAGTCTAAACCTTTCTATTCAAATATATATTGTAAAACATGTTTTTTGCAATGACCCAGTTAATATAAACATAGTATTTACCATTGTATGATCGGTAATAACCGATTGCAACATCAACGCTATAGGTAATTTATGTACATATGTTTAAATGGATGTGCATATTATTACAACCCATTGCAAAAAAATAATTTATGCAAATTATATTTTTTCATATTTCAGTTAGCGGCGGGTCATGGACTATGTTTTAACATGCTTATGTTATTTATTTCCATATTCGATAACATATTGTTTTATGAAGATTATTCTTTATTTAAAAAAGGTTTCTTTTCAAAATACCACGCATAAAACCTGAGACACAGATACAAATCCTTATGGGAGACAATATTATATCATGTTTTTTAATGATTAATTCGTTCCCATAAAGAAAATATTGGATACTAATTTCTGCTCGTATACTCATAGGATTGGAACTTCCGTTTCGGATTCTTAATCGCATAATTATTTGTATCTCTAATAAAATACGAGATGGAACCCTTAACTTCTTCTTCGTAAAAACTTTCATCCCTAATTTCATTTCCTTATCTTTCTTTTCAGAACATAATTTACAGCGTCCTGTAAGGTTTAGTCGATCTCGATTTAGGCATGAAAACAGACCAACAGTCAAATTTACTTTCACTTTTAAAAAAATAGTAAACAAACTATGTGTCATATATATATATAACCAGCTGGTGCTCGCGACTTCGTCTGCGATGTCTGTGATGCCTACGTCATAGCTTTATGCATACAAAGTCTCAGCCCGATCTGTTTAAAATTGATAAAGTTTCTTTTAAACTTTCATCGCCCTGGGGGTAGAATTAATCAAAATCCTTTCTTAGCGGATGCCTACGTCTAACATCTACCTGCATGCTAAAGTTCAGTCCGATCCGTCCAGCGTTTTGAGGTTGTGCGTTGATAGATCACTATGGCAGTCAGTCAGTCAGTCTATTTCAAAAGAGATTTTAGAATCGAAGTAATAGTTTTAGAGAACCCATTACATAAACAAACAACCAATTTAACCCATTTGTTAATTTAATACTCACATAGATTAGCAGTATATTTATTAGTGTAATACATTCATAGATTTTTAAAAACCTCACAACCAGTTTTCGGTTATCAGGATGTAGTGAAAGCGTACCGTCGACAGGGTTGCCAACCGTGCAACTGAATAATATATAGCCTTAATGACTAGAAGCTTATTTAATTTTTAAGCAAAAATACAATAGAACTATTTAAATAATTAAAAACACACATTATCATATATTATAGTGGTTAGAACACGTCCATCTCAACCGATGATCGTGGGTTGAAACTTCGGCTAGCACCGCAGATTTTTCAAGTGCTACATTTATGTCTTAATTTATCTCGAGCTCGGCGGTGAAGGCAAACATTGTGAGGAAACCTGCATGTGTCGGGAGAACTTCTGACACATGTATATCTGCCAACCCGCAGTGAAGTAGCGTGGTGGATTAAGCCTTAAACCTTCACCTTAATAACAGAGGAGGCCTTTGCTCCGCAGTGGAACAATTACAGGCTGCTACTTTACTTTACACATTAACAAACAAAAATCAACAAAGTAACGAGAATAATAATTCTAATATCCCTACTACATATTCATCGCTTCCGCGAACCAAAAATTAAGGAGCGCGCTTTTTTTATCTTAACTTTGTTAACTTTGACTCTGCCTTGTTGGCATAAATCCTCTAACAATAGTATTATATATAGTACGCAAAAATACTATTTTTATAATTTTTGCTTTTGCCATAAAATAGTACGTATATTGTAAGTGAAAATATTTTGACTTAGCTTATAAGTTTTGGCCGAATAAAATAATGTTGGCAGCCCTAGTCGTCGAGGTCATATTATATAATCTCTACTAACACAATCCGGTTGCCCGTTTGCACGGTCATGGCGTATGTAAATTAATGTGTTATTTTATGTAAAGGATCTCTACGTCAAACTGATGGACATTTGAATATTTGCAAGTCAGTGATTTTTTCAATGCAATAAAATTTTATATAAATATATATGGCGTGCATTCGCGCAAAATATTCTGCCAATGTCGCGTATGTAGGAAAAGACTAGGACAGGACACAGGAGTCTAAACAGTAATATTTTATAACTGGATGCTGATAAGCAATAATGTATCAACCCACAAAAAGTCAAATCGGAGATATTGATTTATACTGATAATGGGTTACCTATTTAACATTATAAAAAACATTGAAGTCATCTAACAAAAATAAGTATGATTCAATTTACAAGTGCATTCCATATTTTGTAATTTATACAATAATCTAAAATATTTGAAAACTAAGGTAAAAGTTTTTATTGTACCAATCTTTTTTTAATTGACTCTACCTTTTATCAAAACAGAAAAGAAAAGGTAGATAAAAAAATGTATTAAGATTTGACATCTTTACACGCCATTTTCTCAATATTAAGTCCGTGTGGCTTGTAGTATTGCTTATCAGTGTCCAACTGTAAGTTACGCTCATATGATTTGACATTAAAAATTTGTACCCATTTCCATCTTTGACCAGCTTAGCAATATTGTCTTGTTCGCCCTAACAATATCTCTATCTCGCCTGTCATGTGTTCATGTAGTGATCGGCATTCTGAGTGCCAAAATCCATAATGTTATGACATATCTACAGTTATATAATATTGTTGCATCAACGGATCTAATTCGTAATGGAGATAGCGATCCTGTGTAACATGTAGACCACTTTTTATCCCATGGGACAATGAACCACAGATGGTAGTACGTAATAAACATTTGTGTTTCTATTTTATAATATTTATAAAATTTAATAGATAGTTAAGTTGAAACTCATTTATTTTCTTTCTTTTTTAGATTTGAAAATGAAATATATATGCTTCGAAGACCTTATAAATGACACCTCTTATAACACCCTAAGCAAAAATAAAGTCTTTATTGCATAATGCACTTCTTAGATATAAATACTTCAATGAACGTCAATCGATGAGCTGAACATGGAATTTGTATCGATTTATAATATAAAACCCATCAAAGGTCACGGCTGCATGGGTGATTGTCATTAAATATTAATAAAGACTCACTCAATAACAGCCAAAGTATTGAAATACTGATGGTGGGTAGAGCTGCCAACGGTTTCAATATAACATGTATTGTAAAACGAGAAATACACTCATAAGTTTCTTACTACTTTCATAAAGATTTACACAAATTATTTCTCATTACTTTGCACCTAAAAGAATTTATTATCAGTACCTTATTTTTGACATTAATAGCTTTCGTAACTACTTACGACGTATCTGTTACTAGGTTATAGAGTGAAACTCATAAATATAATTCTCACCTAATACAAACTTGTAACCTAGTAACAGATACATTGTAAATAGTTACGAAAGCTGTGAATGTCACAAATATGGCACCAACTGTCAATTTTTTCAAGTCTAAATAAATGATAAACAAGTTATGTTCATCTTTATTACAGTCTGAGAGACTAAAAGCCACAGAACAAAGAAATTAATTGAATTGAAAAGTTTGAGAGCATAACTTATAAGTATAATTCTCGCCTTAGAAATAATCCGTGCCTTAATAATCTAGTTACTTTAATTACAAAACTCTTGACATTTTTTAATAATTATTTTAGTTACAAAATTATTGTTATTTATAATTAGTGTAAAGAAATACTAATTTCAAGTCTAATCGAGTCCTTTCTTCTCCTTCTACTCTTATCTTTAAGTTTAAGTATTTTTAAGTTTAGGAAAGATTAAAAATAGAACATACTTCGATATGAATTTATTAAAATGCAATGTTATGTTACGTTTATTGAATAAAAAACACATTAATATAATAGTTACGCCCTTTTCTGGATAAAAGGTTTAAATATAAAAACAATTTAAAAATATTGATATTATTAATTACACATTTAAATCATTTTCTATTTTACTTGTAATTTTAACAAAGTTTTGCTAAGTTAAAGCTAAGTCGAATTGCAGATAATAAATCTTAACCTAAAAGTTAAAGGTCCGCGTCTAAATTTAGTCTACAACTGACCCATTTCATATTTTTGTTTATGCCGAGGTCTCAAGAATGTCTTATAAGCGTGCTCCAAAAATAACTTCTCATTAACAGGGAAATGGACCAACTGAGCTAAAGTTAAAGATACCATACATACATAAGAGTAATGCTTTTTTGTATTAGCTTATTTACACAATAATATCGTAACTTACTAATAACTTTATTTCGTAAGGTGTCATATCGGTAAAACAGGTATCAACGATTTAAATAAGCAAAAATCAGCCTGTGACGAAATGAACTTCATAATTATACAAAAAAAAACATAATTTATTTGATGTTCGGTGAAAAATATGTGAAAGTAAATTGAACCACTGAAGCTATTTAGAAACATATAGTATCTTAAAAATACATTGTTATATATGATGGAGTTAGTCTTCAGGCTCTTTGATTCACTGTACGAAATCCTTATATTACTTCACGCTGATATCTGTGCTCGTGAGGTGCTGTTTGTTTTACCTATATGTTGGATTTCATTAATTATTACTAACAGACTTCCAAAGGAGGATGTTCTTAATTCGACGGAGACTTTTTTTATGTATGTTTAAAGAGGAGGTTCTTCGTTGTATGTCTTTTTAATATTGGTTACTTCATAACGTCGTCAAAAATAAATTTCTTAACCGACTTTGAAAATTCATTAATCGCATATAATTTTTATCAAAATCGGCTTAGTAGTTTGATTTTAAAACCAAAATAGATAGTAAATTGTCAAAACAAACGAAATCGCGTATCATGTTTATAATATTTTATATAAGTGAATTTTCTTTTTCTTTTAAAGTTTTATTTATACCATTACTTGGTAAAACCGTTCAACAGGAAAATGGCAAAGAGCAAATTATCCTACCTCGTCACATAGAATAATAATAATATAACCTAAAAAACAAATTATTTTTATTTTTTGTTCTTGACGCAAGTTTTCATGAGCGTTCAGGGTATTATAAACTTTCTGGTCATAAATATTCTATGACACAAAATAAACAAAAAACTTGCATTTTCCCAGTGATGAGGACGACACAAGCCGGCTCCTTCGGCAGCTGAGCCGCATCAATCGACCGCTGGGCATCACCTTCCTACAGATGACAAAACTCATGGGGCAGTGCCAGCAGGTATGTGAGCTTTAGATCTAAAAAGCTATGGCGTTAAGCGAAGACAAGAGTGGTAAAGAATTTTGTTGATAACTATTATATACGTACCCCTTTTCAAGTTTGACAAGCATGTTGACTTATTGGACCAAAGAAACACTCGACTATCGTATTCAGTCGCTAGGCAACGTCGTACAAATCCATGAGCATAGAACATACCTATATGATTTATCATTATCATCATCATTTATTGGTATAGTTCTACTTATACAAAGACACAAAATTAATAAATTACATCATCAGTTATTCAATTCAATTCTTTGGCTAATGGCTATCAGTTATTTTATTGATTGTTCGTTATAATTAGGCTAACGCTGTCAAAGGGAAACTTTTTGAGATCCTTACTATAAGTATTTTTTTTTACAGGAATATAAACTTAAGAGATATTAGTATAGTATCGAGTCAAAAACCATTTTGATATTAATCTGAAACGTATAAGTGTCGCTAGAATAGTGGCAATGTTTTAATGGCAAGACTCGACGTGCCATTCAATCAATATTGCGTTTTCTTATGGCCAGGCGAACTACGACGACTCATTTCTTGCATAAATATACTTTCTTTCTTGCTCTACATCTGCGTGTCATCGACATATGTAGTACTTAATAGATGTTTACGAAGAATTAATTTACGTTTACAAACCAGCATTAAAATAATCCCAAAGTCAAAAATTATGTCATAATGAAATAAATACATATTGTAGTTTATAAATCAACTTTCAAGGAAGAGAAATACTCGGTTGTTAATGCTTGCTTTGGAAAAACTGACAATTGATAAAAACGGGCCTTGTTTTACACGTATCGGTGACATTTAGTTTATAAACATTTGAGTTAAACATCAACACAGTAAGGTGTTTAAACGGAATGTCACTTATATTATGTAGGTTGGTTTATGTATTAATGTCAGTGCCGGACTAAAGGGGGTACGGATCGGTAACAAATCTAAGTCTGTGGTCCTGAGGGCCTCCAAATCAAAGGCGTAGCTTTAGCTTTCATTTGGGAAGGTTCCGAAGGGGAGGGTTGTAAGTCCAAAATGTACAAAAAAACTAGTTTTAATCTGAGCATTAACTAGTAAGATGGTATGATTCTAAAGGCTAATCTCAGCTATTTAGAAATTATATAAACCATTGTCATTACCATTAATTCGATGTACTAAGTATAAGTAACTTGTATACTAAGGGGGGGGGGGGTGGTCCGCACCCCTAACCCCCCTTTTTAGAAATAAATAAAATAAAAATATAATTTCATGGATATTGCTCCCTTCTTTCACAAAACCTAACATCACAACTAAGTGTAAACGTTCGAAAGACCCTTCGAATAGACTCTAAATATAATAATTCACGTTAGCATTGATTTTAACAGCATTAACGACCTCAATCAATACATGTATAGAATACATAATGCAGATATAATTATATAATAGAGATATGTGTATATATATGTAATATATAATATATGTTATAAGCTTATGGTGTTTTGAACTCAGAATGCCGACGGTGGCGTCTCTATTATAAACTCTTTCTTTAGCTTTTCAAGCTTTATATTGGTTACCATAGTTAAGAAAAATAATAAGAGAAAATATATTGTTGCTAACACGAAGTTTTATTCTCGTAATAAATATTAAGTAACATATTAACGTCCAGTCCAAATTGGACGACGTTACCTAGAAACAACGTAGTGACTGAGTATGACAGGCGAAAATACCTATTTTAGGTCCAACGCGACAATTAACCTTGTCAAAGTTGGATATAGATTTTTAACGTCAAATATTATAAACGTAACATGCCAATAGTTATATTATATAGTACAGATAACATTAAATCTGTCGGTCCACCGAGCTAACTATAACAAAGCGTGCGGCAACACACCCTTGACCCGAATTCTTGTCAAGTTACTAAAGCGCTGAGCTAAGCGAAACCGAGATGAAGTCTCGACCATAAACAAAACACGCGACTGACCTCTTCCCTCTTCTTGAAATACTTGTTTATGGATAAAATGTTTAATCTTTTAAAGCGTTAGTTTTTCTTTCCTTGAACGAAGTAGAAGAAGTATTTTAATCGTAAAAAAACTATTACAAATAGCCAAAGGTGTAAAAAACCATTAAACAGAACTTTAAATACCCGGAGAATAAGTCAAAAAGGTGTTAATATGGATCCACTTTATTAAAAGGACATTAATATAACAAGATTTTGCCCCCACTACGTCACTCTTTGCTCAATTATACAATAAATAAATAACATTTGATAGACATGTCGCAATAGTCACTGCAACTGACTAAAACGTTTTCGTCGGGATAACGTCGTCACGAATTATCGTGGTCCGTGTTTTGTTAGCGTTGCGTTTGTTTCCGGATCTCCTTTACAGAATCGTCAGATCCTAATGAATCCTTTGAGTTTGATGCGTTTATTTAACAATTGTTCAATGTGTATTGTAGTTTTAAGATATGTTCAAGGCTTATTTAAATAATAAAAATTCATCGAATGTCGGTTATTATCTACAAATATTAGAAAAGTCATACTAAGCCTGCCGTTCCATGAAAATTAGCAATTTTACATTTACAAAAATGTAAAATTAAATTAATTATAGAGCTAGAACGATAAGCAAAAGCTTGCACATGAATTGAGTGCGGACTCAAGAGAAATTAGAAATAGAAATAGATACTTATATTTTACGTATTGCTAGATTTTCATCAGTCTTAAACATAAAATTTCTAATTTCCTTGATTAAAGTTAATAAACATATACCTCCTACATTTAGAAACATTTATTCTGAAAGTAATCAAAATTAATTCAGCGGTACTTCGTACAAGGCAGTAAAAAAATCGACATAAAATTTTATTTAAAAATCAGTGTATTCATGGAAGTTCTTAACAGTAGACATTAATGCATAAAGTTATTGACTCAACATATTTTCCGTTAGGGCTTAATGTTTATCTGATCGTACCTAACTCCATCAATTTTCGTTATTGAGCTTTATGGCGATGGATGGAAGAATTATTGGCGAAATATCATATTTTCTACCGACTTCAAAAAAGGAGGAGGACAATACCTCGAGCATTTTTTATGTTAAACTTTTACTACATAGACATGAACACTATTTGTCCAGTTACTAATCTGTCAGTGAAGGTGGCTATCGATCGCATCTTATATTTTACTTAAATTTGAATGAGGGCCCCCCGCCCCCTCATTCAAATTTAAGTTATAAATTCCGTGTTTTTCAAAGTTAGTAATTTTAAACATTAACTTAAGATCTAGTGACTAATATTCCTGACTTCCAAACGAAGTAGAATGTTTTTTAACTGAATTTTGACTGGACTTAACTATACCGTTAAAAAAGGAGGGGGCTAGCAGCGAGCCTGATTGTATACATTATTTCCATAGGTGGAGGGCGTGGAGGCGAGCGACGAGGGTCGTCGCGAGGGCTGGCGAGAGCGCGGCGCGGGCGCAGCGCACGACCGACTCAAAGCCGGCGGCGCGCACGCCGGCCTGCTGGGCGGCAGTCCTTTGTCGTTACTGCAGGGGATCATACCAGGTATAATAGAGTTTACAATATATACAAAAAAAAACCTACTTTACTTAGCTGGATACTATTACTTTCCAGAAATTGATCCTAATAAGTATCATTATCAGGTGATGTTATTATACTGAGGGTGAGGCTGTTTCTTTAGGGCCATCCACTCCCGGTTAAAAACACATTATGAACACCTTGTCATTAAAGTTAATTTTAATTACTAGATGACCCGATTTTATGTAAAATTTGATTAAAACTGATTACATTTTTTTATATCTACAATGAATTAACACACTTTTTTACGAAACTGAACTGTTTTGTATTCCAACAAAACAGACCAAAGAGATCGGACCGTATACTAAAGCTTATAAAACAGACAATTTTCTGAATCTTAGGAACGCGTCTATAAATATTTGACGACCAAGTGACAAACAGTATATATTGGAAATTAAATTATCGTTTTTACTATTTTCCCTTACTTATTATTTATGTTTTCATCTTTTAAACCTTCCCAAAACTTACACAAATATTTCAAAATCAAAGTTAGCCAAATCGGTCCAGCCATTCTAGATTTTTAGCGAGACAAACGAACAGCGTTGTATTTTATAAATATACCGATTAATAGCGGCCCGTCTTGACTTCGCACGAGTGAACATTCTTAAAATCTTTTTAACTTTTATGTTTTATTGCTGTATTCTTTTTATATTTTAGCAAGGATCCCTAATTTTATCTAGAATTAAATATATTCTATGTTACTCAGCGTAAATATAGCTTTTCAATGGTAAAAGAATTTTTGAAATCGGCCCAGTAGTTGTTAAGTTTTTCTTTACGAACATACTAAAATACAGTCTTTATAATATTAGTGTAGATAAATAAACAATTGAATTATTTTTATATGACGTCTATAATATAGAGTAACTATTATTTTATAAGCTTATTTTCTCAGAAATTGATAAATAAATGAACAAATTATATTCTGATAACATTCTTCGTAGCACTTTTAGTAATACGCCAGTTCCACTTAGCTTTTTAATTTACTCGTTAATAACTGTTAGTAAATTATAAGCAATTAGTTAGTCCACAAGACAATTATGTAGCTAGAAATAATTGTCCACTTCTGCTGTTGCGATAGACAAGCGGTGCAATAAACTTTTATAAAACGTTATGTGCAATATATTGTTTCTGTGACTGTATGGTGTAGAAAATAAACATGACTTAAATATTAGGTAATATAAAAATTAAAAAAACTCGACTGACCCAAAGAGTGTTGCAAATATTATATATATAGCTATTATGTAACTATCCAATAGTGAAGGAAGTTTGGAAATCGGATAAATATTGCTCTCACAACAGAGAAAAATGACACCTCATTTCCATATGTTGGAATCCGTCAAATGGCTAAGGATGTAGAGTATGCCAAGAATTAGATATACATAAGTTCGAAAAACATAACCCGGAGGTCTGATAAAAATACCAATTTGTCTATTTATTTACGGTTAAAAAAATTGTATTCTATGGTACTTTATTTTGTATGCATCGTTATAATTTGTTTATTATAAATAATGTACATGTTTGAAGGTACAAAATGGTGTGGTACGGGCGACATAGCGGCAGACTACCACGACCTCGGCGCCGACCGCGCGCTGGACCGCTGCTGCCGCACGCACGACCTCTGCCCCAGCAAGGTGCGCGCATTCTCCCGCCGCTACAACCTCACGAACAACTCCATCTACAGCAAGTCGCACTGCACCTGCGACGACATGCTGTTCGACTGTCTAAAAGCGACGAATACATCCGCAGCCCACCTCATGGGCCATATATACTTCAATATCGTCCAAGTTCCCTGCCTGGAGGACCTATCCACGGGGAGGCATTTCAGGGAAGCGAGGCTAGGCTTCTAGTGACATCTAGCGACGAGTAGTTTAAATTGTGAAGCAGCGCCATCTATTAGTCATGTTAGTCTGCACGGATCTATACGCTGTATATTATTGCATTTACTTGAGTTTGTGTATGTCATGAAATAAGTGTAAATAATGTAAAGTTTTTTAACATAATTAATGATTAAAATACACGTTAAACCTGTGATATGTCTGTGCCTTGAATTATTCTTTAATGTAAATTTAGAAGGTGGCGCTGAGATGTTCACATACGATTAGACAAAGATTATTTTGTAATAGTTAATAACTAATTATTTATTTGTCCTATTTAAGATTATGGTGGTACTATTAAAATATTGTTTTCACTAGATATCGTTAATATTGTAATTGAACTACGATTAATTAATAAAACGCTACTAATTCAAATATAAGTTTTATCAAATAAAAGTGTTCATTATTTATTAATTTCCTTTCCTCAACAACTACAAAGTTTTTTGTTTATTTTTAATATATTTGACTACCCTAAATGGAAAGAAATGTATATTTATTCTATAGTTCAAAAATCTGATGGACTTTGATACATTTATATAATTCTTATTCTGTAAGTGTCATAACAATTTTTAACCAATCTAGAAACTTAATTTAAAAATGAACTCATTAATTTTGAATGCTATAGATTTTACTCAAACGCATTGACAATTGATACAGAAATTAAAATAATAATAACTAAGCTATTATCAGCAAAACAGCATTTTAAATCTCCGAGCTAATGACATTACATAACTATTATCCTTACTTAATATTATAAATGCGAAAGTAATTATGTCTGTGTGTTACGCTATCATACGTTAACTTCTGAACCGATATGAATACAATTTAACACGGAGATAGTAGAGCCTAAAAAATGCCATAGGCTACTTTTAATGCGAAAAAGTTTTGTAAGGTGGAAATAGGGAACGACAGTTTGTATGGAAATTACGTTATTTTTAAAGCTTGAAAGCTATTTTGTGATTTTCCAGTTTGTTAAATCGCGTCTGTCAAATTCTAAGCTGTACGCGATCGAAGCCGCTAGCAACTGTTAACATGTTATAAGCTCATGGATTTTGGCATCCAGAATGCCGATTATGATCTCTATTATTTAAACTTTCTTTATATATATTTAATATGTACCTAACTTTATATTCGTTACCCTATTTACGTAAAACAATAAGAGAAAAATATAATGTTCTCAAAAGTCTAACCAGAAGTTTTATTATCATAATAAATATTATATAACATATATTAATAACCTACACATTTGCACCGACACTTTGGACGACGTTGTCACACAACGAGCCAGCCAGTAAGTATGTATTTTTAGTTGTAAAATATCATTGTTCAGAGAAAATTGTTAATATGTCTGAAAAAAAGTTTAATTCAAGTAAAGTTACAAAACGAATATTTTGTTATTACCTGTGCACAAATTTGTTCGTTTTTTTTAATCTGTGCTTAATACTAATTGTCATGACAAATAACGTCAACTTGTCAACTATTTTTCGTATTTTCGTGATGGCTATTAAAAATTTTCAATGACTGATGTTTTACTTTATTCAGTAATACTAGTAATTGAAAATATGCTTGGGCTCTCGTTAAAAATTAACTAGCTACAGCAATAAAGTGGGCCGCAATGGACGAAGCGAAGATGTCCAAGGAGTCCACTGTGACGAAAGGTGTGTTTTCGGTTCAAGTTTATTTGTGTAATGCTGCAGGAAGTTGAGAAGTGTTTCTGTTTTAAGTTGAGGACGAGGGCGAAGGCGTCTCGGAGCCCGGGCAGGCAAGGCGGGATCTCGAGGAGGAATTTAACATGCAGAGGGCTAAAATGAAAGAGTTATTCTTGCAGAAAGAAGGTTCGTAGTTCACAGATGTTGGCCGCATAGGTTCAGATTAGATAACGGTGTTGTCATCTCGCCGTTACTAACCTCATTGTTCTGTGTGTTTCACAATTGGTGATGGAATTTTCAGTCATTTACATGTTCGTAATTAGAGATCATTAGTCTTTTGGTATTACCACCAAATCATGTTGTTTGTTCATGATGAGTCATTATCTTTTTCTAAAATGATGTCTGGTTGTATTGTTACGAATTTTTCATTTTCTCTTCTTATTGTTGCATTTGGTTAATTTTCATAACCACAAGCTTTGATTGTACATTATATAAAAATACTCAATATTTCCTTACTAAATAACCAATCAGAAAGTATATCTTTTCTTGTCATTTTCAATACATTATAGATGTAGAGTTTTTAATATTCAAACAAAATATGTATATGTAAGTTATAAGTATCAAGTCATATAAAGCAATTCTAAACTTGATTAAGTGAAATATTGAGGATTTTTTTGGTTTGTGCTAAAATGTGTTTAACAAAATTTATTTATTATTAAAATAAAAGTAAACAGATGTTACTAAATTTAAGCTTAAATTTAAGCACATATTAACTGAAAACTAATATAAATGTTATTTATAAAATGAATATAATCATATTAATATGTAATTCTTCACTTAAGATATGTTTAACTATATGTATTTTTAATTTAACCAAGACCATAGAAAACAGTGCCTAAAAGCTGCCAGTTTCTCTTGAAATCACAATATTTGAATAAAAGAAAGCAACTTGAAGAGCTAAATATATTATTTCGTTTACTTGCATGGTATACTTATTCCAATTATTTTGATTTTTAAACTGAATCGTTGAATTTGATGACAATCCTATATGACCAATAAGAAAGTGACCAAAACAGTCAAACCATTTTTAGTAATTGGGTAACACATATAAAAAAGGTCTCCAAAAAACTATACCTCCTTTTTTGAAGTTGGTGTAAATGGTCATACTCAAAAAACATTCATACTTACTGTCGTCCAAAATAATGTAAATTTCCAAGTTTAATCCAGAGCGTTCATTACAGAGGACCTACGTCAGTTGGTGCTAGAGAAGCAGCAGCTTGACTCGGAGGTGCTGGGCCTGAGGGCCGAACTGCAGCAACTACAGACGCTGAGCGAAAACCAAAAGTCGGAGATTCAGAGCTTACAACTCCTTGTCAGTGGTATGTATTATGAAAATAAAACCTGTAAAAAAAATTATATTTATGTTAGTATAGAAAATGATCTATCTAGATATAATTTATCTAGATTTTATGACTATATGCATTATTATAATATAAAAAAGAACAATTAATCATTACTTAAAAATAATACCTATCCTTGAACTAAATCCTATAACCTTAGTAGTGCTTCATAAATAGAAAAAAGTATTTGTAAAATATGAAGTGCGCGAAGAAACCAAATTAATAAAAAAAAATGTTTTCTGAATTTCTATCAAATTTTAAAAATTAAAACTACCTGCTTACCATATAAACATTTATTAAAAAACTCAGCACAAAATAATTAAATATAAAATTCCGGGAAATAATACATATCAAACTCATATTAGGTGTGTTCTTTCCAAATAATTATAATTAAAACTAACAGTAATCTCAAAACCGATATAATGATTTTTACGTTTCACCTTATCATTATTTAATAATCAAAACTATATAGTTCCCTATTTTCCTCATTCTCGACATGAGTTTTGCATGTGAAGTTACCATATTTATTTTATTTAAGTAAAATGCTGCCAATGTTTTGTTTTTGGGGTCCCAAAGGTAAAGAATTTACTTATTATTTCATATAAACAATAACTCGCGCCCATTAGTTTCATTGTTGTACTACTATTCAATCAGTATGAAAAGTAGACAATAATATTCTTTATAACTTCTTAACTAATGAATCCATAAAACTTGCATCTCACGTAGATATTATTAACAATTTTAGAGCATGTTCTTATTCTGGCTCATTTTTATTTGTATAAAAATATATTCTTTTCATGTATTCTAAACTTCTCATGTTTCAAATTACACAAAAATTACATGAGGTATTGAAGCGTGAAGCTTTCACAACAGAGGCAAAACACTTTCTCATAATAATACTCATTATTATTTATTCCGTGTTGACATCCGGAATCCATCTTGAGTCAAGCACCAGTCTTTTTAGCTTTCAGGCCTAGTTGTTTCCTTCCTTCACACTTCCGGCGACGCTGTTGCCCTCTAGATTAGGCTTTGGAGGGAAATAACGTCTACCTCCTCTTTTACAAATGATCTTACCTTCATTATAGCGTCGTCTTTCGTAGCGAAAACAACGGCTTAGTTCAATTTAATTTATAGTTTTCAATTATATAACAAATTAAATTAAATAGTCCTTCCTTCGAAATGGATAACAGTGAATCAAGAAAACGAGGAAAAAGTTCAAGTTCTGAAGATGAAAGTTCGACAGGAGAATCAAGTTTGGACCACTATAGTAAAAGGGAAAAAAGATCTCGACCAACTGTAAGTGACATGCAATTTCAATTTCTCACGCAACAAATAGGCTTGTTAACGAATCTTTTAACTCAGAATAAAAATAACAGTAATTTAGTACATGCTACGACTTCATCCAACTCTTCTGAGGATGTGCGTCGACCTGAAAACGAAGTTTCTTTGCAACCACCTCCATTGTTATCTATGGATAAACCTGCAAAGCCTCAGTTACAACTATCAGAGTTATCAACTAATATTAAAGATCCTGTATATGCAAAATCAAAAGAATCTCATTTGGCAAAATTATCTCAAATACAAAGATTTAAATGTAATGATTGGAATGCTATACGATTTTATGAACAACAAAAGAAATATGTTGCTACCCCCGGTTTTATAGAATTAAGTATTAATGACGAACTTAGACGATTAGGATCTCTTGTTACGAATGAAGATTCTCGTTTACTTCTTTTAGAGCGAAGTTTTGCTGCATTATCCAATGCTTTAATACTTCAAAAGGAAGAGTTACACTTGACATTACAACAATTGGTGGATTGGTCTAGCGATGCTAATACAACTTTAAGTCCTCAATCTTTGTTTGATAAAATTGAAACGTTGTTCAGTAAAGACTCTGCCTATAATAAAGTTACAGATGATACTTTGCAAATAATATGTGGTAGACGGGCTGATTGTATACAATCTCGTAGAGAGATTTTGTTAAAACAAATACCAGACGAATTTCATTGTGGGGCTTTACATAAAATTCCTCCAACCGCAGAATTTTTATTTGATGAAAATTTATTGTCTAATTATATTCAAAAAATTGGAGGGGTGGAAAAATTGTTTATGTGTTCACAGACTAATGCTTCATCTAGACAATCAACATCGATAAATCCTAGACCATCAACGTCTTATGCGAGTGGTTTGAAACCTACCATTAACAAACAGAAATCTGAAAAATTTTTTCGATCGGACTATGGCAATTACAAAGGTAAAGGTAAAGGAAAGTCTTCATCAGGTAAAAGACCAGCCTACAACAAAAACCGATCTAATCCAGAAAATAAAGGTAAAAAATTTCATTCCTCTTCAACGAATAATAACAAATCATGACTATTTCGAATTTCAAGGTGGTTGTCTAAGGCTATATCAGAATGTTTGGAGCAATTTAGGTGCACCGGATTATATATGCAAAATTCTGAACGGGGTACGTATAGCCTTTATAATGAAACCGCCTTTAATAATGCCGACCGATATAGTAATAAGAGCTTTTCAAACCAAGAAAAGCCCAGAAATGTCCTTACAAATTCAGAACATGCTGAATATGCAAATACTAGAAAGAGTCGAACCAACACCCAGTTTTCTATCAACCTTCTTTCTGATTCCGAAAGTAGATGGATCATTTCGACCGATATTCAACCTGAAACATCTAAACAATTTTGTTCAAATAAAACCGTTTCAGTTATTCAGCCATTTCCGAGTGCCGACATTCTTACAGGAAAAAGATTGGTTAGCGAAAATAGATTTAAGTCAGGCGTACTTCCATCTAAATATTGCGAACGAACATCGACGTTTCCTGAGACTGAGTTACAATGGCGAACTTCTGCAGATGACGTGCCTGCCATTCGGTCTCTCATCAGCGCCTCGAATCTTTGCAACACTGACGAACTGGATTGCCGAATACCTACGACGCCACAACATCAGGTGTGTAGTATATCTAGACGATTTTTTACTAGCCAACCAGTCTCGTCATCTCTTGAACGATCAAGTGGTGTTTGTTGTGAGTATTTTGAAAGAGCTGGGATGGATAGTCAATTTCGACAAATCCGTGCTGGTTCCGACTCAACGCCTAGAATTTCTGGGTGTTACTTGGGATACAAAACTCAACATGAAATCCCTGTCAGAACCGAAGTGCCTAACGCTCCGCATGGCACTTCAGCAGCACATTGCCAAAGGCAGGTGGTCCCTCAAGCAAGCACAATCTCTCTTGGGGCGACTCAACTTTGCCACGTTTCTAATACGACGAGGAAGATTGCACTGCCGAACGATGCAATATTACAGTCGACAACTTCCGAAATATCACCCGTATCGACAAGTAAATATTCCAGAATCTGTAAGGAACGATATGAAATGGTGGATGGCAGCGGTTTCGGGCTCTTCACCTATACACACAGGCCCGATAACTCATCATCTCACAACCGACGCGTCGGATATTGGCTGGGGAGCTCAGATCGAGGAAACAAAGATATCAGGTCAGTGGACATTGAGTCAGTTAACATGGCATGTCAATCTCAAGGAACTGTTTGCAGTCCACGAGGCCATTGTCCATATGAAGAGTCAACTATTCAACTCGCAAGTACTGTTGTTAACGGACAATCGCACTGTAGTGTCATACATCAACAAGGAGGGAGGAACCAGATCGAAAGCTCTCCTAGATATGACACGTCAGATTTTACAAGTAATGGATCCACTCAACATGCAGTTGACGGCGCAATACTTTCCTGGCCGTTACAATTGCGAGGTCGATGCGTTATCCAGAATGAAGCCTTGTCCGGAGTGGCATCTGCGAAATCAAGCGACCGAGAAAATTTTCCAAATGTGGGGCACACCGGAGATAGATTTATTCGCTTCAAAAAATGCTCATGTCGTACCCAGGTATGTGACTCTGAATACATTAGATCAGGATGCGTTTCTACACAATGCCTTCAGTCATCAATGGGAGTACGACCTGGCCTGGGTATTCCCGCCACCGAATCTGGTCCCACGAGTGCTATCTCAATTAAATCTAGCGAAAGGCCGATACATACTTATAGCACCAAAATGGGAAAAGGTTTTCTGGAGGGCGGACCTGCAGCATCGTGCTCTTCAAAGGCCTTACCTCATTCCAAATCTACACCAGATGTTAGTGGACACAGTAACTGGAGTCCATCCACCGAAAGTACAACAAATTCATTTAGAGGCCTGGATGATTTTGGGTGGACAGAGATAATTGACCATTGGTCTTCTAAAGAAAAAACTTTATTTCTTTCTAGTTGGCGAAAATCGACCTTTAACACCTACCGACCCGCGTGGCGGAAATGGAAAACCTGGTGTACAAGCACTAATGTTGATTATAAAAGTCCTAATCCAATGGAGGTTGCTCGTTATTTAGCCCACTTGCATAATGATGAAGGTTTGTCGTACAAAACAATATTAGTTCATAAATCGGTTGTCACTAATTTCACTAACATTTTTACAAAAATAGATTATTCATCCGACTTTTTTGTGAAGCACATGTTAAAAGCTATATCCGTAGCTAAGGAAAAAAATTCCGTACCACCTATATGGGATCCGAAGGTGGTAATACAATATTTAAGCAATAACATTCCCGATGAAAGTAATTTATACCAGGTATCGAAGCGTACTGCAATCTTACTTCTTTTGTCGTCTGGGCGCAGAGTTCACGACCTGACGCTTCTATCCATTGAAGAAGGGAGGTACATTGAACATAATGATTCAATAATTTTTTGGCCTCGCTTTGGTTCCAAGACCGATAGTGCTGAATATAGACAATCGGGATGGAAACATACACGTCATCCAAACACAGCTTTAGATTGTGTTTACTGGGTTCGCCGTCTGATTGAATTGTCAAAAGATCGTCGACAGGTTGGTAACTTAATTGATTTATTTATTACAGCTAGAGGTACCCCTAAAGCCGCAACAAAAACGGTAATTGCTGGCTGGATCAAGTCAGTTCTGAGAGAAGCCGGTATAGAAGCTTCCCCGGGTTCCGTACGATCTGCTGTGGCATCTCGTAACTGGTTAGAAAATTTTCCAGTTGAAAAAATACTAGAAACTGGCAATTGGAAGCAAGTACATACATTCAATAAGTATTATAAAAAAGTTATTGTAAATCAATCGGATAAAAATACTAAAGTTTCATTGTCAAATTATTTTGATTCCATTCGTTAAAATTATTCTTATTAAAGGAATAATAAATGTTAAAGATTTTAATATAAATAATATCTTGTTTTGATTTGAAAGATTTAATAATAATCGTTTCTTCTTATTTGAAGTTTACTCTATAGATTGTATTTTAGACACATTATAGCGTCATTTAACTACTTATTAGTAGTCACCAGGAGATAACAAACACATCACTCAAGATGGATTCCGGATGTCAACACGGAATAAATAATAGAGAGTTTTACCTTACAATAAAACTTACCTATTATTTTTCCAAAAGACATCCGGAATCCAGGTAATGTCTACCTGGTGCATCTCGAGTTATATAATGAAGGTAAGATCATTTGTAAAAGAGGAGGTAGACGTTATTTCCCTCCAAAGCCTAATCTAGAGGGCAACAGCGTCGCCGGAAGTGTGAAGGAAGGAAACAACTAGGCCTGAAAGCTAAAAAGACTGGTGCTTGACTCAAGATGGATTCCGGATGTCTTTTGGAAAAATAATAGGTAAGTTTTATTGTAAGGTAAAACTCTCTATTAAAGTACAAAACAGAATGTATTTT
Organism: Hypolimnas misippus; assembly: GCA_037950945.1. Lineage (NCBI taxonomy): Eukaryota > Metazoa > Arthropoda > Insecta > Lepidoptera > Nymphalidae > Hypolimnas > Hypolimnas misippus. Next base: position 656,594 of record JBBEEQ010000006.1, on the reverse strand, counting down.
TACAGTAATAAATGGATAATTCAAATATTTTATTATTAAGCCGTTTATAAGTGCATTCAAAAAGGATATGATGTATTAATATCTTATGATTTGGTTTTTGTATTTATTAAAGCACATAATATAATATTACCAGGAATTAAATATGGTCTCTGCAACTATATTTATACTGAGGGAGGCATGGGAATATCATTATATCTAATTATATAATTTCTTGATAGACGAAATAAAAATTTAAACTTCTTCAATTTACATAACTTATCGCTTAATAGTGCCTTTTAATGTGCCTACCAGAATATTGGCACATGTTTTATTATCTGACAATGTTAGTTTAAAGATAAATTGCATTGTAGTAGAGAGTAACTGTAGACCACTGACTACAGTTTAGGCTTGAACGACCGGGGCAGTACCACACTGTCACGGAAAAAAGACGCGAATAGTGTTTAGTACGGCGAGTGCTAGCTGGAACTTTACCCACCTCCATCCCTTTCCTTATTTTTTACTCCTCTACATCCCTTATTCATTTTAAACCCTTAAATGCATGATTTTTTTTATCAACGTAAAAAACAATATATAAACAGATTAACCAGTAGATTCATAAAAAATATTTATATTTATTTACGTCACGTAAAATATAAACGTACAGCCAAATTAGATGCTTAGTAAAATTTTTAGTTGACAATAGGCTTCGAAATAAGCATTTCATATTTGATACACCATTCATTTAAGTGTTAATCTGGCAATGCATTTGTGTCTTATCTGACTGGCCAGCTTGTGTGCCGACTCTTTAAAAAATAAATAAATAGATAAACATGTGTCATTTATATGGGCCCATGTCCGAAATTTCCATTTTAAAAAAAATCTTAAATATTATTATTATCTTTAAGATTTTTTTTAAATGGAAATTTTGGACATGGGCCTTTTTTATTGTTGGGTAATGCTAAATGCATCCAACAAGGCACCCCGCAAGAGACATAGTCGGGTATGTGGGACTCCCGGACTCAGACGTCGAACCGGATTACCCATTAAAAACCAACATCCCTACCACGCCGCTCTTGGAGAGTCACGGGATCGCTGTGATTTAGACAATTATACTCCACATATTTAATGTCATAAGTCAAATGACAATGTGGTACAAGTTAATGAATACCAATAATATTTTAATTGTTTGCTTATTTATATTTTTTTAGTGCTTCATAATTATGAAGATTGATTGTCTGTTATTTTTTAATTATTATATATTTAATATGTTATATAACAAGATGACAATAGATTATTAAAAGACATGCCACACCTTAATTTGCCGCAGTTAATTGCTATATTTATAATTCCTATAATTGGCACACTCGTCCTTCAGTTTTAAATAGGATGGAATGATTGATGATTGAGGTTTTACTACTAATAGGAGCATGATATACAAGGACGGAAGGGGGATTAGGGGTCGGAACACCCTCTTATTATACGACGTACTTATACTAAGTACATTGAACGACGGGAGGGTAGCGGATGCGCAAGCAATCCCGAGGCCTCTCCATTTCCTTGCTGAGGAAGGAAGGTTTCCCCCCAGGAATCGTATATCTTTTCGAAGATTTCCCCTGCGTAATCAAAAAAAAAAAGTACATTGAACGAATGGCAATGACAATTTAGAATCATCCATCTTAAAAACTTTTGAATTACAATCTTACTGCGTAATGCCCGCATAAAAACTAGTTTATCTATATAACGTTGTATAACTTGATTTTGAAGATATTATAGCTATATTTTTTTACGAAATAGAGACAGTAGAGGCGTCGTCATCGGGCACAGAGGAGGTGAGGCGCCTGCGAGCCCGGAACGTTGAGTTGGAGCAGCAGTTGACGCAGCTGCGGCAACAGCAGGTGAGCACGAACATACCACAACGAGTAACACAAGTATGGCATTTAAATATTTACACAAGTGCTAAGACATCTCTTATTAATTAAAAAATATATTTTGTACATTAACAAATTATCTACATTTACAGATGAATTTTTTCTTCACTGTCAATAGTGACTACTCGATATATTAAAAGTAATCATAATAAAATTTATTCACACTCAATGTACATTGTACATTTTAAAAAAATCTTCCTAATTGGTGTTAATCATTTTTAAAACAGCTAAAAAGCTATAAACTGGAATTCAATTGAGTTCTTACCATAGCATAAACTGTTTATTCCCTAACGTAAATGCTTATAACAATAAAATTCTACTAAAAATATTTACACATCAAACCACACTGCCAATCCTAAATATTTGCTCAAACAAACTTCACCGAACGCCGAAAAGATTAGAACTATGTAAATGGGGCAAACACTATTTGTGTAAAAAAATTCTCAAAATGTTCAACTATTTTTTCTTAATTTATTTTTTTATCAGGCCTTAGTTTTATCAGCGACGGGAGCTCATTACCCTATCGCCACTTAGTCTGTTCATTTTACACTTGGTACTAAGTGAGTGTCTTTTATTGTGTTAGTTGAAAGTGTTCCAATACTGTCAGTATTTTACTAGTTTTACTTGACATAATTACATTTCAAATACGGTGTTCGTCTCCTTGAAAATATTCTAATACTATTCAGTAGTTTACTAGTATCTTATATTCTTATGTCGTACTAATCTTTCTAAAATGGTCAAATTTATTATTTAGTAGTCAAATTTCATGAATTTCAATACATAATATTGAAGATTCATCATTATTTTTAAAGTGTACACTTTTTTCCTAAGGCCAATAGCGTTATATGACCACAATTTTTTTTTCCTAATAATCAAGAATTTTTCTTACTTTTTTTTTACCAAATAAAATTGATTCAAAAACATAATAGACCATCAGTATATGAGTATATCAGAAATCTAAACCATGGTACCGCGACGTTGGCAGGAGATGTCGCTGGCGCCGGCCACGTTCGTGCGCTCGCTGGCGCGCAAGCTGGGCGCCGACAGCGACGCCGAGCCGCCCAGCGTCAAGAAGGTAGTTCTTCACCGCCCTGAAGCTGTTGTAGAGTATGAGTACAAGGAAACAAATAGGTTGCTTATGGTGAAATCTGCCTTTCAACTTTTGTTTTTAAAAATACTTTTTGCATTTGATGAGAGCCTAGCTAATTGGAATAGAGTCTAGCTAATTAAGGTAGAGCCTAGGCTGGCTCCATCGGGGCAGTACCTCTCCAGCACTTAAGATAACTGTGTTACACACGGTGAATGAGAGAGTTAGCTAATCTCCTCCCCTATAATCCTATTCCTTTAGTTTCTCTTTGCTTTTTAAGCTGACAATCCTTTTGTAGGTCACCTGGTGCTGCACATCTCCATGGGCGGTGTTGATGACTTAACTCAAGAAATGTTACTAGTTATTAAAAAAAAAACTTTCCTAATATTAATTATGAAATTGGTGAAGGAACTATTCCTTTCAACAAATTGCTCTAGCTCCATTTGTTTGAGATATTTCCCACCCCATCTTGTTGAAACACCTATTGTACGTATAGCACTACTTCCCAGTGCGAGGACAACGAGCTGCTCCGCTCCATCATCCAGCCCCTGGAGATGGAGATCACGGCGCTCAAGAACAAGCTGCGGGAGAACGACGCTCAGCTGCAGGAGGCATTGGTATGTAATATGGCTGTAATTTTTAAATCCCGCAATTACTTTACATGTAATTAGTGATGTGCTGGATCGTTTGAATGATTTACCGAAGTCTTATTTATTGAAAATTAATAAGGTCAAAGATCCTCCAAAAAGTAACGGATACGGTTCTTCTACCTCGAATATCGTCGGATACGGATACGGATATGGATATCCGGCATATCACTACTTATAATAGAAATATTACTGAAGCATTTTTAATTTGGTTCTGTTGGGTTCTGTATTCATGTTTTCAACACATCCGATATAAAATACAGATTACTTTTGAATAATGCGAAATATTTTTCGACTCAGATTCAACAGATAAATTATGAACTAGACAATTTGACATTTAAAAATTTTATTTTTTCTTTGAGTCATAGAGATGGGACATTTAAATAATAAAGAAGTCCATTTTGGACTATAAAATAATTATAACTGTTTTAATATATTGTTGTTAATAAGTTATATATTATTTAATTTTGAATTCATTTTGAATAAATATGCTCATTGTTTATTTATGTTCCGTGTTGGCAGAAAGCTAATGCTGCAAACGCTACGAGTACGGGTAACAGTGGCGGGGACGCGAAGCCTGAATCTGGTAAACTACTCATTGTTTTTTATGTTTATATTTAAAGTAGTAATGGATAGGAAAAGATTTTACTACTTTAAAATATGCTATTATCAACATATATTTGATTCACATGTGTCTAGTGTTTCCTTACCGTCTCGCTGTGGCTCCGCAGAGCGCGCGCGCTGCGACATGTGCGCCAACTACGAGCGCCAGCTGGTGGCCGAGCAGGCGCGCGCCGACGGCGCCCGCGACCGCGCGCACACGCACCAGCACGCGCTCGCGCTCGTGAGTTGCCGCTTTGTTGATTGGGACTTACTGACATTTACAAATATTTTCTTGTATTAATGGCAACTATTTTTTATGCATATATATTTTTTCTTTATTACAAAACAAAATTTTCGTTTTAATAAATTTAAACGGAGCTTAAAGCTAGTGATCCTTCGAGCCGGATGGTCATAACGAGCACGTGCCGCAGGCGACGGAGGAGCTGGAGGGCGTGCGCTCGGTGCACGACGAGACCATCCGCAGCTGGCAGGCGGAGCGCGCGGAGCGCGGCGCGCAGCTGGCGCAGCTGGCGGGCGAGCTGCGCGCCGCGCGCGACGAGCTGGCGCGGCGCGCCGCGGCGGCCGACGACGCGTCGCGCCGCGCGCTGCACCTCGTCACCACGCTCACCGTGGACCGCGAGACGCTGCAGAAGAAGCTCGACAGGTGGCGCGCGGAACCTATTCTATTATAACTCAGTTTCCATTGTCGAAGAGTCGAGACGACCTAGTGATAACACGTCGATCTCGACCGATGATCGCGGGTTCAAACCCCGACTACCACCGCTGATTTTTTATGTTCTAAATTAGTGAATAAATTTAATCCGGAGCTCGACGGTGAAGGAAAACATCGTGAGGAAACCTGCATATACCGGGAGAAATTTTGACACATGTACATCCGCTCCGCAATGGAGCAGCGTAGTGGTTTAACCTTCCGAACTATCTCCTTAATAGGAGAGGAGGTCTTTGCCCAGCAGCGGGATATTTACAGGCTGTTACTGTACTTCCATTGTTGTTCAACTCAGATTGCGTTCATCTGATTTTGATCAAAATGTCTGCTTGAGATATTACATAATATATTATATATGTATAAAAAAATATTTATCCATATATCTATTTTTGAAATCAGATAAATAATATTTTAATTTGTAATATATGTTAACATCAAAATAATAAACGTTGTTGTTTCAGCTTAGAGAGAGATAATGCGATGTTAATCGGACAGTATACGAAAAAGGCAGTGGAGATGCAAAACGAAATTATAGACTTACCAGACAATGTCACGGTGAGATGGTGTTTCATACAGCATTTCTAATTATCATTATTTCATCAGACGAGTCTATAATAGAGTCTAGCTGTAGCGGATGATTCCGCTCAGACCCCCAAAGTAGCCATCCTGAGGGGGATAATCGGAATTACATGTCTGTTTTGATCAGGGTTTCCTATATTCATTTTCTTTCGATTATCCTCCCTGACTATGTGCAGTTGCGATTGATTTAATTTTTCAAATTGTGTAATATGATTTTTGTTTGCTTGTTGTTACAAAATAATTTGGTTTTTTATGTTTACCGAAATTGAAAAAAAATGTATTTAATACATATATATACAAAATTCTGGACACGCAATTCCATTTATCCCCCTTAGGGTGACTACTTTGGAGTGGCTGAATCAGCTGTAGCTTAATGATCAAAAAATAAAATCAGCTCGTGTCACAGTGAATAGTTCAAAATGTTGACTGTGCGAGTGTGACTAAAATTGATCCTATTTAGTTTCTTAAAATGATGCAAATGATACACGTTACAGAATTATTCTAAGAATACAATAAAGCATGGTACTAGTAGAGGTGTGTTGGGCAGGAGCTGCAGGAGCTGAGCCTGCAGCTGCGCGAGCAGCTCATCGTGAGCGGGCTGGGGCGCGAGCGCGCGGCGGCGGCCGAGCACGAGCTGCGCGCGCAGCTGCTGCAGCACGCGCAGCTGCTGCTCCGCCGCGAGGGCGAGCTGCACGAGCGCGCCGCGCAGCTGCGCCTGGCGCAGTGCGTGCTGCATTCTCTATCCGCTCACTCCTTGCATTTAAACCGCCCCCAGTCGCAAACTCGACAGATTTTATTTATTTTTTTGTAAACAAATTGTGTGGGATTGGGTAGCGTTAATAAATACTTTGAAAACGCTTACTATTTTAACTGACGCGACATCCAATTTACAAGGAGGTGAATGTATGTAAAAGTTTAGAAACGCTACATTTTTCTCATTTTCAAAGTGTCATTTGTTATGTATGTTCTTTATGACTCGTAGTCGATACTGCCAGACGTTTCTTGACGGAAATAATTTTAACCAGATATTTTTAAGCTCACAAAACAAATAATGTTTCCTATGTATGTCCTTTAAAAACTTGACAGTGACAACATATCAATCAATATATTTGTATACTCAACGGCAGAGAGGAGCTGGACCGGCTGCAGACGGAGCGCGAGCAGATGAAGGAGCTGGCGGACAAGCTGCGGCACTCCTCCGACATGATCGAGCAGCTGCTGGAGGACAAGGTGCGGCTCGCGAGCCCTCTGTGCGCGACTGCTGGACAGATCCGCGGGAATTTAATGAGCTTACTTGCTCAAGTGCCAAAATATTGAATTATATTAAAATCTAAATACTATTATTAATATTATTAAGAATATGATTTTTTATCAGAGCGTACCAGTTTACATTCGAAACTATGTAGTATTTAAAGTAATCTCGGGTCCGATTTTAATGAACACTGCAACTTTAATTTTTTGAAAAATATTTTTTCTAGCTAGTAATTCAAAAGGCCGTTGATAATGATCGAATTCCTTGTGATTTTAGTAATTTTCTTATTTGCCTTACTATACAGATGGTTAAAAAAATGTAGTGAAATTATAAAAGTCGGTAGCAAGTGTCCCACAACCAGTCTCGGCGCGCCCACAGAAGCGGCTGCAGGCGGAGGCGGGCGAGGTGCGCGCGCGCGTGGCCGTGCTGCAGCAGGAGCTGGACAACAGCGAGAAGGTGCAGCAGGACTTCGTGCGCCTGTCGCAGTCGCTGCAGGTGCGGCCTGTGCGGGCGCGCGCGCCCCGCACGCTATCTGAGGGGGCGTGTTATGTAACGCAATTTATCGCCCCCCCAATGTTACGCGTGCCGTAACGTTTTTCCGTACTCTAAAGTTGCCATTTTTAATCAAAAATCACAAGAAATCAAAAATACTTAAACTATCATTGTTATTGTTTTAAGGCCATCCCTGTAACGCATAGTAACGTTTTACAAGAAAACCTCCCCCTCCATCCAAATTGCGTTGCGTAATACTTGAATAATCCCTCAATTAAAAACTATTGTACTTTAACTGCCTGTAAATGTTTCACTTGTGGGCAAATGCCTTCTCTCTTGTCGAAAGAAAATTAGAAGCTTAATTCATGCCACTCCACTGCGGATAGATATTTGAAAAATTTGTGTTTCATTTTTTTTTCTTATACAAATTGCTGGCAAACAAGGCGGATCCCCTGATGTTAACTGATCATTACCCGGCTATGAACATTTGCAGCACCAGGTTAGTCACGAATGCTTTATCAGCTTAAAAACAAAAAGAGAATAGAAATTGAAAAAATAAATTCGGCCGGGTCTCTCACTGCCCGTACGAAGCGCAGCTATACTAGCTACTCCACACCGCTCTTCTGTGCTCGTGAGAAGCTGCCCGGCCGATCCAGCCCGTGTGCGAGCTGCCGGGGGCTAGAGCTGCCGTTCCTGACCCGCTGGTCCGCAGGTGCAGCTGCAGCGCATCCGCGAGGAGGACACGGAGGTGCGGTGGCAGCACGACGAGGACGTGAGCGAGTGCCCCGCCTGCCGCGCCGCGCTGCCCAGCAACAAGAAGAAGGTGAGCACGAGACGACCCGACTACTCCTACTTTGATCGTTCGAATGGTAAACCTTAACTATTCCACGATTTGAACGGATTTTTATGTAGATCAAATTTAACACAAGCGTTAGCAGAATCGATATTTAAAAGTAAAAGAACTTAATTAAAATGATGTCAACTGAGCATGTACAAACTTATTACAAAAAATTAGGATATGATAAGGTTGTACGGTATTGACGGGGCTATCGACACCCACCACTATTACGACCGCAAAGCTGTCAGTGCGCCGGATGCTGTCACTGCCCCTGTCGCAGGTGCACTGCCGGCACTGCGGGCGCATCTACTGCGGCGCGTGCGTGGCGCACAGCGTGCCCAGCGGGCCGCGCGGGCTGCCGGCGCGCGTGTGCTCCGTGTGCCGCACGCTGCTGCAGCCGCACGCCGCGCCCTACTTCAGCACGCGCCCGCCGCACTCGCCCGACTAGGGCCGCCCTCCCCGCCATCCGCCTGGCCCCCTCGCTACTCGGCACCCCCTACTTAACGTGGCCGCCGCACCTCACGCCCACTAACCAATTGTTACTAGTGTTCCCACTGACACCCGAATTTCAAACAATTATGTATACTACTGTTTTCTGCAACATGAGAAAAATTGTGAAAAAAAAAATTAAACGTCCATCTATGAGTAACGGTGATGCGGCGAAATTGTTACATTTTAATTTTTTTTATATATTGCACTATTGACTGTTTCCGCAATATACTTGCAGATAGTTAATGTTAATTTTGTAATTGTTTCTTTTTTCCAAATTAAATTGGAATTTCTTAATACAGATGCTTCTGTAAACCGAACAAATTATAATTGAATTTCTCAATATGTAATAATCGATGGACCCAATAATCACATAAAAAAGTCAAGATGTGAATTCTTATACATGTAGCGTTATGTATTAGAAAGATTATTTAATTTTTAGCTAATCGAGTGTAATGTGGAGTAACCGTTATACTATAATAATTGAAAGTAATAATTACATTAGACCACTAAGTAATTACTAATTAATATCAAACGCATTGATCATCCAATAAAATTTTGAACGATCATGATTACAAGAATATTGAAACAATGACATTATTTACGATCAATGATATAATGTAACTACAGATTTGTTGTAAGCGTATGGATTTTTTCACAGAGCATGTCGTCCACTTGGACGACGTTGCCTAGCAACCAGCTAGCGAATGCGTACAACAAGCGATGAACGAAGCAAATGGGTACAGATTTTTAACGTCAAATAGTATGGAAGTAAAATTTCTATACTTATTAAATATTTGTTTACGATCCTACATTTTTAAGCTGAGCATCGATTTCAACTGTCAAATTGAATAAAGCTATTGTGTTCAATTATTTAGCTGACGGTTACTCCGCAGTACCGATCTCTTCGAGATATTGTAAATAAGTAAACACATGTAGACTCCTCTAGTGTAGATAGTACGAAATACGAAGGATTTCACTTTGTTAACTGCGTTGCAGTCCGGCGCTGTTTGCATTTTCGAACGTCATATAAGTTGTTACATTTTAATATTAAGGAATTGGCGCAATAGACCCTGAGGTCAAGTGATAAATAAAAAGTGCTAATGAACATATACAATACGTTATGGGGAAAACTCAACGGTTCCATGTTATGCGGGACGTTAACGATGTACACTGCCCGGCACAAGGTAGTACACATCGAGCTGCATTAAAAAAAATAGCTTATTTCGGCGCGTATATTGTCATCCCTGTCTCACGGCATGGCCCTGTATTTACTAATAGTTGGCTTCTGATAAGCAATAATGGGTTAACCCACAAAGGTGAAATTTAGATATATTGATGTATTCGGATAATTTATTACGTATTTTACACTATTAAAGAAAGTTGAGTCATCTGAACTAAATAAGAACGTTATGTTTAGAATATTTAAGTATGTTTCATATTTTGGTTTATGCTATAATCTTATATTTTTAAAAAACTTATCAGTTGATAAAACTTTACTAGCAAATCTGCTCTTAATTTGTTATAATTTTTATCGAAGTATAAAAGAAAAATTGAATTTATACTTCTTTGGACAGATTTATTAAGAATAGGTTTGACATCTTTAGACGCCATTTTCTCAAAATGAAGTCCATCTGGGTTAACACAGTATTGCTTATCAGCGTCCAGTTCTTAAAACTGCATTTTTTATAAAAGAATGAAATGTCTAAAAGAAGTTTAATAATATAAACTGACTGTATTAGATTATTTATATGGGCTTTTACAGGTGTTGTAACAACTCTGTAAATATATTTACAGTGGAGAAAAACCACTCCACAGCGAACTTAGCCAAATATCTCTTTCTAATCCTCGATGTGTAATATTTTTTGCCGCATACTGTACCTATATATGTCAAAGAACGTCATTTTTAATGCAGAAATTTATAAATCTGAATTACCTACCATGTGAAAATACTACGGAAAGTTTTACAAAATAACTAAGTCTAAAGTCAGTTCTTTGTTCTCACTGCATAAGTGTTTTTATTTAGATATTTTAAGAAAACTGCTCATACAAAACGAACATATTTTGAGAATAGTTATAATACATAAATACAAGATAATAAGTACATGTATGTATTAAGAATTTCATGGAAATATATGTATTACATATTTAAATACATGTTATAACAGTTTTAATATTATACCAATTATTCACCATGACAACACTTATATAAATTCTAAAGGGGCTTTAAAATTAGATGTTTAATGCAGTGCGTCTATCGTATCGCGCGAACGAGGTTACAGTATGTCTGTTTGTCGACTGTATGAAAGATGTAACTTGCGTACAGCTCCTACAGTTACCGCGCAGCAGCAGTTAAAATTAAACATCTGATTTGAAAAACCCCTGAGAGATAAAATTAAAAAACTCAAGACTACAAAATAATATAACCAAACACTTGCATAAACCGTTTATATAATGTACTCTGTAAAGTTACATAGAATGGTAAATACATCTTTAATGAGTGAAGTAAACAAAATTCGTGTAATTGTAACATCTATCCGCATAATGTGGTCTCACCAGAGGGTTATGTTAAATAAATGTAGTTAATATTGTAAGATAGATATTTTATTGTAAATAAAGAGCTCGATATTGAATACTGTGTTTTAATGAAACCAATCATTTAAATTTTTAAACATTTATTATATCAATATAATAACGTTACAAAGAAATTCTGACAAAGTAATGCGATAATATAATAACTTACAACTATGGAATAAAACAAACATTAAGTCTAGTCGTGATAGTTTTCAAGGCTGAGCGTTATGACGTCACTGACGAGGCAGTCGGCCGGCTGGGAATTAAAGAAATACATTACTAGAATTTATACTCTGCATTGTAGAGAACCATTATAATTTTTACTACACATGTAATGTATTGTGCAATGAATAAGTAAGAAATTTAAATATCATATTTATACATATCTATAAAATTAATTAAAGTCAAATCTAATTATAAATAATATACTTTTCTTACAATAATTAAAATTAATTTAAAGTAGTTCACACATTCAGAGTTGAAATAGTAATAATTAAAAATGAAATTATACTTTATTCACTAAAGACAAGTGGAATGTAGACTTTAACAAGTACTTTTTAAATCGTCAATACAGAATAGGATACAATAATATAGCAGACATTTAATACAACAGACCACCTTGCTAAATAATAATATAAACGGAAGCAATACCTCGGAGCAGATCCCGACGAGCGCGTCCGCGCAGCCGTAGAACTCCTCCTTGAGCGAGATGACGATGGTCTGCAGCGAGCCCTTCTTGGAGCGGATGAAGGACGCCACCTTGCCGATGTTGGTGTTGTCCAGCGCCGCGTCGATCTCGTCCAGCAGGAAGAACGGCGCCGGTTGGAAGCTGGCGAGCACAGGTGTCGTCACAATATATGTTTTAGAGTGTTACAGCCTCTCTAATAAATTAAACGAATGCGTACAATTCAAGGCCAAAAAGTAATGTTTAGATTATAGGATTTGTTTTACCAGTTTGATTTTATGTTGTCCTTTCAAAACCGAAATAAAAAAATACTTAAGTCAAGTTTTCTTTTTATTATATTAACCGGAACAAACGAAAACTATTTTAATTAATGAAAGACTATAAACGGTGAACAATATTACTTATTTTAAATTTCATTAGATATGTATATTACATAATATAAAAATAGAAAATGAATTAAGTGATATCATAATAAATAGACGCTGATAAGCAATACTGTGTCAAGCCTTTTCTTAATCAATTTGTTTGAAGATGTATATATCCATCTTTTCTTTTCTATTTTGTTAAAAGTTATAATTAATGAAAAGCAGATTTATATTTTTAATGTGTTAGATAACAAGTTTTTTAAATGTTTGAGATTATTCTATGAATTGCAAAATATTCATAAATTATTCAAATTGAAATTCGAGACATTAAATTAAGAAACTTTTTCCGTATTTATTTTAGATAACTTTTAATTATTATTTATAAAAAGTAACGCATTATTAAAATACATCAATATCTCTGAATTTGACTTTTTGTGGGTTGACACATTATTGCTTATCAGCATCCAAATATAAATAAACTATTTGGTTAAATTCATGACTAAAATTTCTTTGACAAATTTGACTAAAGTTTTATGAAACTTGTATATATCTTGTCTATACATAACAATCACTTGCCCTGAACGACCGATTCATCAACGCAGAGCCTAAACCGCGGGGGCTACAAACTTGAAATTTTGGTAGTAGGTGCCTTTCATGTTCCACCCCTAAAAGGGTGCAAAGGGATAAAAATGTTTCTGTAGACAAATCTTATTCTATGGTTATATTAATGCAAAGCTTGGTACACATATAATACTTTTGGATAATTTTAATAAAGTGTAAAATACATAACATACCAATATCCCCTAATTAGGGTGCAAAGGAGTCGTGAACTTTGTCTAGAGAAAATACATTTTGTGGCCGAATATCCTTAAACTTAGAATAAATATCCCTGAGGGTAAATATCCAAATATATGTATAATCTCGCATAATCTCAAAACTTTGAGATTATGTATTATGATTTTGAAGTATTAAAGTCCGGAACAGAAAAAAATCACTAGTAGATCTATTTAGGTAAAACTTTGATGGTGTATATCTTTAACGATATAGGGATCGTAGAGTTTTTCGGTATTTTACCCCTAAAGGGTGGCACAGGGTTAAAAACGTTTATATACAAAATGTTATTCTCAAGATAAATGGTAACTCAAGACACATATTTCTTGATGCTAATAATGAAATATAAAACACAAAAACGTATTGATATCATCCCTACAGAGATGCAATATGGTAGTTTAGTTTATATGGAGAAAAGGGATTTTTTAAAGGAAAATGTTGAAAATAAAAAACATTTAAAAATTTAGGTTGGACATGTGTCACGCAGTTGCAGTCGACTCATAGTATCACATCGGCGGCACCTGTGTATGGCGAAGAGCAGCGCGAGCGCGGCGACGGTCTTCTCCCCGCCGGACAGGTTGGACATCGGCTGGAAGCGCTTGCCGGGCGCCACGCAGTTGTAGTTGACGCCGTCCAGGTACGGCTCCTCGGGGTTCTCGGGGCCCAGGAAAGCCTGAGCCGACTGGTTCATCGCCAGTGCCTGGACAGGAACAACTCAGAACATATTTAACTCGTCTCAACACATATTAATATTTTAAATACAAATAAGTCTGTTATAATCCTTAATTAAATTATATTAAAAACTCAATAGTTTTACTCAATTATTTAATAATTGGTTCATACTTTGTAAATGGCATCGATTTCATTTGCGACGTGTTCGAAGCACATCATGAACTTGTCGTGTCTTTCTTTCTTCACCTGAAAACATATAAAAAGTTTAGAAAAAACAACAATATTTACTTGAGTCAAGGTTAAACATATAAGTATTGTTTATAATTCGCACCTTCTCAAACGCCAGTTTCGCCTTGTGCGCGCGCTTCCTCGCCGCGACGAAGGCTTCATTCGTTGCGTTCACTTTCTCACGCACTTCATTTAATTTTTGCATCGCCTGAAAATTTTAAATACATATTTTATCGGAAATCAACTAATATAACATAAATAATTTTATGTGCTACGACTATTTCAAAAAATTAGTATAGTGTTATTTAATTTTATTTTTACAAATAATTAAATTATATTCATAATTTATTCTCAATATCTAAACCGACAAAATTAGTTATAATCCTAAGGTTATTTTTTAGCAAAAAATTGTATAACACCGTCATACAATCAGGTAATAAAGTTAAGAGCGTAACGGCGCCGTACCCGCATGTTGGGCGCCTGGATCTTGTCCACGGTGTTCTGCAGCGAGTTGATGCTCTTCTGCAGCTTGTCGGCCTTGCGCTTGATCTCGTCCGCCTCCTCCAGCTCGCGCAGCGCCTCGCCCAGCGAGCGGTAGTCCACGCGCAGCCTGCGGGCAGAGTGCTTTATCAAACTATAATGGGTACTTAATTGATTCCAGAATTTCAACTATATTTATTTAGTAATTAAAATGACCTCAATCTTTATGATACTACACTTTTAAATATTATAAATAAAGTTTTGGACAATTTTAAATATATATTTTACTCTTGAAAAGCAAGCCTTTTTTGTTCAGTATTTTCAGGGAAAAGTCCAGTAATTTAGTTAAAATTTATTTTAAAAAAAAGTAATATTACACGTTGTTACATTGTGTATTAATATTATTTTAGCTTTAACTGATGTATAAGATTACTGTACAAAAAATTCCCGCTGACCTGGAGTCCCGCAGGTGCAGCTGCGCGCTGGAGGCGCTGGAGGGCTCGGACTCGCCCTCCGCCGTGTCGTCCAGGCTGCCCTCCAGCAGCGGGATCATGATGTCGTCGATCTGGACACGGTACACACATTGCAATAGGACTTCTTCAATCCCTAAAACTAATTAAGAAACTACTTACAAGCCATAATTATGGTTTTTAATAAATACAATTATGTTTAGCTTACAATCTTCATTTGTTTATATTCAGTTTTAGGCATACAAACGTTTAGCGAAGCGGTTTTGCATTATCGAATTTGTTCAGTAGTAAAATACTGGCACAATTTTATAACCCCACCCAATTCCCTTTACTTTTGTAAAGAGAGAAACGTTATAATCCGTCTAAATAAATGTATATGCACACAGTACACAGCGCCGGATGACGGGGGCCCAGTGTGTATGGTGGCAGTGTACCTTGCACTGGCGCAGGATGTTGTGCCGCTCGCTCCTCCGGCTCTCGATGCGCGCCTCGATGCTCGCGATCTGCTTCTGAATGCTCGCGATGTCCTTCTGAATGTTCGCCACATCTTTGCGCGCCTGCTCGGAGTAAACAAAGCCATTTATATAATTAAACTTTCTTTTTTTTTTAAGAATATAATATATAAAGAAATATAATATTTAAAGAATTTTCATAGTATTTATTAATAAGAGATTAGCTTACCTGAATTGAAAATTTAATGATAATAATATTACCATGTGTTTTGTCATTTTCGCGAACATTGCTAATGAAGACATAATGATCATAAAGATGGTAGCTCACGAAGGTAGCGAAAGTGATTATTATAGGGTGGTAGAAGTAATTACAAATAGTGATAAAAATAATTATAGATTGTGGTAGATGGTAGTCTTTAGTGCTTGGGATGTTGGTAGTTTTTACCGCATTATTAAAATGTTTGAGGTGGTGGAAACTGTAGGTAATGTGTGAAGGTAGTGCTCGATGTAGTGGTATACTAACTGTTGTATAATCATTGATAAGATAGTTTCTTCATCATATATTTACGCTCTTTTCTGCGTGCCTACAAAGCGTGAATGTACACAAATGTACACATAAAGTTGTGGTTAAGGCAAATCATCGTCTGTTAACCAGCATCAAAATACGATCTGTAGCGACGTCGTCCAGGTGGTGAGATTGGTGACAGTGGCATGGCGGTGTGGGTGAGGTGAGGTGGTGACCGTGGCGGCCTGTACTCACGGCGGCGACGGCCTCGTCGGCGCGCTCCTGCTCGGCGCGCGCGGCGGTGCGGTCGGCCTTGAGCGCGTCGGCGCGGCGCAGCTCGCGGTCGATGTCCTGGCGCTGCTTGGCCTCGGCCTGGCGGCTCGCCTCCAGCTCGTCCTCGCCGTCCTGCACCGTGCGCTCCCAGCGCGTCACGTTCTCTGCAACACACACGCTCTATACGTCTCGCTTACAACGCTTCACGGGATCGAGTGTTGTGGAGGATACTGTGGGTGAATGCATATTAAATTATGTCTTACAACCATAACTTCTCCTTGATTTCACACGTGGTACTCTTATAAGATGCAACAACATACATATTCATGTTGAATACTAGACTATAAGTATAAAAAGACTGCTAGAAATACTAATCGATCACTCGTGTACATCAATTTTTAAGATGCAATTTCATATCTCAATGAGCATCACAACGCGAGCACGTCGCGGGCACTCACTTTGCGTATCCCGCGAGCGCTCGAACTCGAGGTTAGACGCGATGCGGTCGATCTGCGCCTCGAACTCCATGCGGCGCTTGGCGCGCTCCTGCTGCGCGCGCAGCTCGCGCTCCTCGTACTGCCTGCGGGGACATCATGTGGAGCTATTAGTATAACTCTATTGAAACTTTGTAAATAGAAGAATTATATAAGATTATAAGAAATAAAATCGATATAAATACATAAAGCAAAAACACCATCGACTTCTGAGTTTCTTTATGTGCCCGCAATTAATTTTATACAGATTAATTTTTTGTGGGCGTGGATAGCCAAATTTGAAATTATAAGGACTATCGAAAAATATTCAAAGAAGCCTCAGCCGATTTTAAAACTTAAACTTCATCCTTGTTTTACTTCAAATTAATTTTCCTAGCCAGGAATCGAACCAACCCTTTTTGAAAAAACTCGTTTTTTGCACAATATCATATCACTTAATAGGATCAACTCCTAGCACCAGTGCACAAGATATACAAATCCAAGACAGCTATAAGCAATGATCGCAAGCGGCGGCCGCACCGGATGTTGGCGACGCCGATGTCGCGGCAGAAGCCGCGGAACACGACGTCCTCCACGTTGTTCATGTTCTCCTTGATCTCCTGGATCTTGGCGTCGCGCGCGCGGATCGTGCGCTCGATCTCCTCGATCTGCGGCTGCGCGACACAATTGTACATGGAGATTAAAACGATGAAGGTATATAAGTGATTTAAATCCGTTTAATATAGTTTTATTTTAATAAACAATCCATTATTAATACTTGTGTTAGGTTACATTGAAAATTTAAAGAAAATGTCCACCAATCTATATATAAAAACAATTTATTATTTTTTATATTGACAACACAAAATCTTCTAAATATTTAGTGATAGGAAGAAGAAAAGAACTACTTTACTAAAACATTAATAAATAGTAACCTCATCGAAATATTAAAATTAACAACTTACTCCAAACATCTCGATCTTGCGCTCTAACTCAGCGAGCTCCGCGTCGAGGGTCTTAATTTGCTTCAACTGTAAAAGAAAAGACAATTATCATATTATTTTATTCAGGAGATGGAAGGCAAATTTGCATGAATTTTCTAATATTTTTTCTACACAAAAGTTTGTCTTATGGACGTAGGGAACTGTCTTGGATCTAAGTCTATTTGCAGATGCATTTCTAGGTAGACAACAAGGTTTCTTTTAAGCAGCATAGTCATAGTATAACATACAATCTACCAAATGGTGTACTATGTCTTCTCATGATAGTGCCACTACCATCAGATGACCAACTTATTTATCTCCCTCCCTTAATTAATTATTAAAGAAACGCTGTAACAGCTGGCAGTCAAGTATGGGGGAAGAAGGTGAGTGTGTAAGGAGAGTGAGTGGGTGCGCACCGTGGCGTCGCGGTCGGTGAGCGCGTACTTGAGGCGCGACTCGAGGCCGCGGATCTGCGAGTCCACGGTGGTGAGCTCCGACTCCTTGCGGGACTTCTTCATGGACTCGCGCAGCTCCTCCGTCAGTTTCTCCTGTACGCCGAAAACATTTGATAATTATTTCTTTAAAATATAAATCAAAGCAGATAACAATAAAAACAAATTATTTTTTAATAATTTTTACAATATTACTACATTTTTTTTGTTATAGTAACAATATTTACCTAAATCTAGACAGGTGCAGTACTGGTATCACAATTAAATATTAATAAAAGAAAACATGTACTCAAAAAATCTTTTTTTTATGAAAATCGTAGTTAACAATAATTTAATGAAACAAAATGAACAAGCACTGACCTTCTTAGCCTTCAGTTGTGACAGATGCTTCTCGTCCCAACGCTTGGCCTTGCGCGCCAGATCCAGGGAACCGCCGGAGATGATGCCAGACTTCTGGTAGAATGTGCCATCTAACGCCAGCGCCTGTCGAAAGAACACATATAAGCTAATAAAAAAACGAAAACTTGATTTAGTTCTGTAATTTTACATTCTATCGTTCTAAAAATCTAAATATAATTTAAAAATAAATTTGCACCAGAAATTAGTGAGTGTGTATCCATGGTTGAAAAAATGATTGATGGTGGTGATTATGAGACAGTTAATGTCGATGAGTGAAAGAATGGATTTCTGTGAGTGGGAGTGCCTAGATGTCGATGAGTGAGAGTGAATGTCGGTGAGTGCGAGCGCGTGGAGGTCGGACAGTCGGAGTCAGCTCACGTCGTAGCGGCTGTTCTTGTTGCGGTCGAGGTCGTAGGCGACGCGCGACGCGTCCTCGGGCGTCTCGCACACCAGCGCGTTGTTGGTGACGAACAGCACGGCGCGGTGGATGGCGGCCGGCTCGAAGCGCAGCACGTCGAACAGCAGCTTCACGTTCTTCGGCTCCTTGATGTCCCTGACACAGCAGACTTACAGTTACAGCTACGGTTTATATTGATCTCGTTAAGTTTTTATTGACTTATGACTCAGTCTTGAAGTTTTCAGAAATATAAAGAAAAATATATTAGATCGTATTAAGTAGTGATACTGGTATATTCAGCGAATTCTTGCTTTATTATTTACCTTTTTAACCGACTTCCAAAACAGGAGGAAATTTTATGATTTTCTAGAAAAGTATTGAATCAGTGGTGTGATTAAAGTTGGTTATACTTAGGATCAGAAAAAAGTCCCCAATGAATTGAGAACCTCCTCCTTTTTTGAAAATCGTATCAATAGATACTTAAATAACTTGCGATTTGTCTTGTCTGTTAAAAGATTTCAATTTTCAGCTTAAATGGATACCATTACATTTTTACAAATTTTATTGATAATTTCCTCGATGTCTTCGAAAAACTAATGCATGAAAGTCAATCAATGAAAATGTATAAAATATCCTACCTCAGTCTCTCCCTTAGCGGCTTAGCCTGTATGTAATCGAGCGGCAGGAAGGTCTCGGGCTCCAGCATCCTCTCCTTCAGCACCTGGATGCAGCGCCGCGCCGTCTTCTCCGTGTCCACCACGATGGCCTCCATGTACTTGCCCAGCACCTTCGTGATGGCCACGTTGTAGCGCTTGTGTGTCGGCTGACACATATTGATCATTCGGTCGTACTGAAATATTTTGAAAAAAATTATTAAAATTACACTTAAACGAAAATTTCTACAACTTTTATGAAAACACATCTGTGTTTATTTTCTATGCTAGACTAGTAGTGGTTAGGTCAGTAGATTTTCACAATAGCTATGACACTACACTGTAACTCTGTTTAAAGTCAAAGTATACGGCGTGTCAAATATTGGGTTATTATTGAATAGAATAGTATCAGAACGAGGCCGCCACTCACGACGCCGGGGATCTCGCGCTTGAAGCTCTCGACGATCTCCTGCTTCTTGCGGCGCCGCGCCTCCTCGTGCTTGTCGACGCGCGCGTCGCCGAGCTGCGCCGCCACCTCCTCCAGCGCCGTCTGCAGCGCCGCCGCGCGCCCGCGGCACGAGCCCACGTCGGCCTGCGCACGCGACTGCTCAGTCTCCGCTCTCTACTCGCTCCTTCACTCTTTACTCACACACTCACTCCCTATGAACTTAGTAAAGTACGGTAAACGAAATTGCTTATTGTTGCTAATAAATTTTTACTAAGTCACAGATTCATATATTTTGTAGAAACTATAATATAATTCAGGCCTCACTTTAAATTCATTATAGTTTGTAAAGTTGTATAAATGAATAATTATTTAATATTATTTCGGAAATATTACCGGAAATATACCGATATACCGTTTTATCCATCTAGAGATACCACATCCCTGTCCTGAACTCTAGCTATCTATTTGATGTATTTTTTTTATTTTGAATGATACTAGTTCATATTAATCCTTGCTTGAAAATGGAATCAGATATCTGAATAATCCCTTATTGAGTAAGTCGCTACTCATTAACCCACCTGCAGCTCAGCCCGCAACCTCCTCTGCTCCTCCAAGGCTTGCTCAGAGCTCTTGATGTGCTCGTTCAATTTCTCGACGCGTTTCATTGCTTCGTTTCTTTCATGACCCTGTATTATAATTCTATTTTATTAACTATTCTTAAATAACATTTGGGAATACATACATAATTCTAAAACAAAAACGTTTATTATGCTACACTATGATATTATGATTATAGATATATGTATGTAGTATACATTTATAGATTTTGACACCCAGTCTGCCGACCACTGTTGAGTAATTGATTTAAATTATTTTAGTAATTGAGTGCGGCAGGGAGTTGGAAAAGGGTATAGATTTTTAACGTAAAATAGTGAATGCAAATAATCTACAGCTGTAAAATATCATTGACACTAAATCAATGCTATCACTTTTACATCAGGTTCATTTCCTCTTCTATTATTATTAAAAAGTGTTTTTTTTTGTATTAAATATCATGCAACCAGCCAATTCAACTATGAGCAGATGATGGGTGATAAGGAATATGTTTAGAAATTTATGATATTCCCCATTAGGAATATACACAACGAAATCGATACTTAGTCAATGCCCATGTCAGTACCCTGCGTCGTTTCAGACGACTTATGCAGTCTGGCAATGTGAGTAGGAAAGCCAGCTGGTTAGGGTGGTACTTACTAGTCGTGTCTTGTATTTCTTTGTATAAGCTTTAATTCCTCCTTCACTGTCGGCACGCTTAGGTGTTCGTAAATAAAAGTGTTTAATATAAAATTTATCCAACACATATCATATGTACCTTCTGCCGGTGCTTGTTCTCGACCTCTCCTTTGCGCCGCATCTCGTTGTCCAACCGATCCTGGTCAGCCTTCTGCTCGCGGTTCACGGAGTCCAGCTCCTGCAGGTAACGTGCTGCCTGCCGCGACGCTTCCATCTTCAGCTCTTCGTATTCACGAATCTGCGATAAAATATTATATAACATATGTTATATATATTATATAACTGTTTATATAATATTACTGAACATCAATTATCATCAATCTCATGTTTCATAAATGTTTTAAAGAACCAAAAAATGATTGAAATATGTTTTATTATAGTTCATATAAGTTTTCACTTATGTTTTTATGCATAAATTAATCAACCATTCATAATAATCAAGTACATTATTAATTCTCTCATAAAAAGTATCAACTTCAACCATAATGTTTATCCATTATATATCTGTATCAAAAAAATCAAAGGATAATAAATAAGTTACAATAATAATTCATATATCAGTCAAGGTTAACCTGCGCCTCCTCCAGGTGCACGTCAGCTCGCGACGCACTGGTGCCGAGGATGGAGGCCTCCCATGCAGCCTTCTGCTCCTCGACCTGCCGCAGCTCCTCCTCCAGCTTACTGCATGGACGTAAATATATAACTCATAGCATTCTAACATTACAAACGCATAAAGTTCATAGATCACAAATCATTTCAAATATAAATATTATAATTTTACAAAAGATAGAACACAATACATAAAAGAATTTTTTTTTAAACTCAAAAAACAAAATAGCTTTAACTATAAGCCTCAATCTACTGTGTCGTATACACACATAGACACTAAAGAAATAGGCCATGTTTACATACACATTAGTCTATGTCTAAAAATGAAAGATATCCGTTAACCTCATATTTTGTTTCTGTGTATAAAAGGCATAACTTTCGATATTTTAGTCAGTGCATATTAGTGATGTCACACATCGGAAATATGTATATCCGCCGGTATGGATCAGTTTACTGATATTTGGTGTTAAACTCCATGGATACGGATCTTAAATTTTTAAATTAAAAATGTACTACTATTTTAACTTTGTTACTTTTAAGAAAACATGTTACAGCTGGCATAGCACGGGTCATTCTCTTGTTTTGTGGATAATTTAGTATTACACTGGGATTGATATATATAAAATTTCATCTATTTATTGAAATTGAAAATCATTTGTGTGCATCATTTTACCTAATCGGGATTAAATGGTCAACTTATTGTGTTACTTGTTTGCCTCAACCTCACTAGCAATATTACAAATACTATATATGAATAAATAAGACTCGGAGCCATTTGTAAATTCTTCAATGGCTTACCTAGCAACGCCCCAACGATACGCTTCTTTTGTTCATATACCACAATGATAGTGATGATGATGATAGACATAAGAATAATAGACATAGTAGAACATCAAATGAGGTGTCTCACCTAATGTCAGCCTGGTGAGCCTCGTGGGCCTTCCTCGCCTGCTCTAGTGTCTTCACAGCGCTCTCCAACTTCTTCTGCGTGTGCGTCACACGTTCTTTCGCCTTAATGAACGTCGGACGTTTCTTGGATATTTCTGCTTCCTGTAGTGTGACAATGACTAATAAACACAATGAAATATTGCACATAAAAACTGTTTTGAATGAATATGTATTAAATTAAATTAACTGTAATTTTATTTTTATTAAAATATATTATTTCAGAACACACTTACATGCATCTAAATTTACCTTTCATAAACTAACAATACATCTTCTAAACATATTGTTCATAATAACAAAAAGCATTAATATGCAGTAACTATCATAGAAAGTGTTATGCTTATGCATCACTGACCACTTCTCTGATATCCTGTTCTATCTTAGCGAGCTCCCGCTGCACGGTGCCAGCCTCTTTCTTCTTCTCCTTGAGAGCCTCCTCAGCCTTCTGCCGCTTCTTCTCAATCTTGGTCAACTCTGACTGCTTGTGCTGCAGCTCTTCCTCGGCAGATTTGATATCTTTCTCATTGTGGTACAGGTGGAACAGTTGCAGTTCCACTTTTTGTTGTTGCTAAAGATAATTAATTAATAAAAAAAAGTTATTAAAAAAAAATCCAATTTTGTTATAATAGCTTTTAATTGAACCATATTAGCACATCATTTCGGCAATGTCATTTGGGAAGGTCTTTTTAAGCTGTCTATATTTTAAAGATCATATTTATTAGATGTAATGGAGTAAAAATTTTAATAATGTTTTAATTACTCAAAAGAAAGCTTCACAATTTTTTTAACACCTACTTTTATTTTTGAAGAATTGGTCACAGATTAAAAATGTATTTTCATTGATATTAAAGACAATTTCAAATTACATTATTAAGCAATTATTATAGTCTTATTATAAAAATTAGCTGGCACGACGAGCAGGCGGGACTTCTTATGTTAAGTGATCACTGCTGCCTATGGATATTTGTAGCACCAAAGGAGCCACAAATGTGTTGCCAACTTGAAAACTAATAAGGGAGAAAACAGGAAGTAAGGAAAGAAATGGGAGTTTCAGCTCTAATTCAACAAATGAATATTAGCTATATTATACTGATCTTTTGCAAGAGAGAGGTACTACCTGGTCAAGCTAGCTTGTATATAAGCTGTAGTCAATAGCCTACAGCTAGGCTCTACCTCAGCCAAAATGATTAGTGGCTTACGTCAAAAATCTTACATTAAAATCAGCCATAAAATAGATAGTAATAAATCAAACAAAACTCACTAATTCTTCCTTTAACCTAGTATACTTCTCCGCTTCTTCCTTTTCAAACTTGGCTTCCTTGCGCTCTGCTGCCACACCCTTTTTCTTCTGGTAAGAGAACTGAGCTTCCTCATCAGCTCTGTTCACTTCAGCACGGCATGCTTCATACTGTTCCTTTAACACTCCAGACCTTAATGTAATGAGATAAGAAAATATACTTTATTTATTTGTTGAAAGCTTTTTTTGGTACTCACACAATCACAAATCATAGCATATCTATGGCTATAGAATATCACTCCGCTGAAATGTATTCACAATATTTAAGAGTATTTATTGAGTTTCTTGCCGCTTCGTCTCAACAGAACATTACATTTATTTTAAAAAAGATTCTAGTTTAACTGATATGTAAAATTTATTTTTATTTCTTGTCATACTAAGTGTTAAGTTTTAAACATTTCTCTCACCCACTAATCTCTTCAAAGAGAGCAGTTCTTTCCTTAGGATTCTTCATAGCAATGCTTTCCACAGCTCCTTGGAACACTAGGAAATTCTTAGCTTTCACATTAATGCCCAGCTTCTCCAGCTCCGATAGATACTGGCTGACTGACACTGACTGCGCAAATAAATAAGAGAAATAAAAAAATAGTACTTAACTTTTGTCTAAGAATACAGACGATAACTTAAGATAGAAAAGTGTAATACATAAAATTTAATACAAATTAACGAAAAAAAAAATTAAATGACAGTTGTATTTGATTGACTATATTACTTTCTGCATTCATTTTTTCTAATTCTTATTATAATAATACTAAAATCTGCCTGTCAGTATACTTGTCCCTGTTTTCATATTTCAGACCCTTTTTAATCACTAGAAATAGAACAAATGTCGGTAAACACTCCCCTATAAATCATATTATTACTACCTATAATGAATATAGTTCGATATGACTATGATGATATTGACTTCTTCTACGACACGTTACCTATATTTCAAAGAAAATTATTTAAGTTATTTAGTTAATAAAATATTTTTTCTTATATTTAATTTAAATAATAGTGAATTTTTTTAAGTTTTGTTTTATTTTAATTTAAATGTTTTTGTTTATATACTTTTTTCTCTCTTTGTTTTTAATTATTTATAATTTTATCGTGTCTGTATTTGTTTTACTTCAATTGTACATTTATGAAAATTTTGTGTTGTTTGTAACAAGTGTTGTATATGCCTGTAACGGCATACCACACAATAAGAATATTTAAATGTGTATTATAAATGTGATTGTGTGTATACCGATGGTGTATCTTACGAATAAATAAATACAACTTATGACACTGAATGTATTGTGAAAGACATTTTGATATCAGATCAAAAATTCAAGTGTTTCTATTAGAAGCTTTAACTTATATAAATAAAAGTACAAATATATTATAAGGTTAATATTAATAGTCAACTTACCTGCCCATCAATTTTATGGTCAGAAGATTGTCCGATAACAGATCTCTGAAAGTGTTTTTCTGTCATATCTTCTAAAATAAATGTTGCAGTTACTGAAGCACTGGAATCATAATCATAACATTTATATGCTACCTTATATTACTACAGAATCATGAATTCACGAATACAATGTGTGAAACAATCTGTAAAAGCTTTTATTAGCTATGAATTATTATTGTCGAATTTTCATGTTAACTAAAATAAGGAATATATTAATAAAATTTTAATTACCTTCTTGAAACAGGTTTATTGATGGAAGCACCGTGAATCAAGTCACTGAGACGCTTCACACGAAGGAGAGACGTTTTTTCACCCATCACAAAACTTACGGCATCCATGAAATTTGATTTACCTAAAATATTTGAAATAAATTTCGAATAACAGGCTACATTTAAATGATTTAAGCAAAAATATAGCTCGATTTAGATCTTACCTGACCCATTGGGTCCCACGACAGCGGTGAAAGATTTCAGAGGACCTATTCGGTGATGCCCCCGGTAGGACTTGAAGTTTTCCATGTCTATATACTTTAAAAACGCAGGCATTTTGAGAAAAATATAACACTCTTAATAATATGAAACAATTCTCACAACAATTTTAGGGCGCCTTCGCGCCAAACATTTTTCGTCAACAATCAAGTCAACAACGACAAATGAAATAAAATTAACATTGACAAATTGACAAATGTTTAGAGTTGCCAAAATCTAAAATATTTAGTTTTTGGTAGTTCTTGTTTTTATTAACTTGTGCGAGCATTCTTTTGAGTATAATAATTAGATGAATTTAATTTTGGTGAATAAGTGTCTTTGTCTACAAATTATATTATTTTCTCAAGTATATCGAGACGAGTACAGTAACCAATTTGGTTCACTTAAAAAAATCAGTTCGTTCCTGGACCAGACTTCCTTGACTTTCAAGTTTTCAACAATTTCAATTTGTCAATGTCAATAACTTACGAATTGTCATTTTGTTAAACATTTATGAGAAGCATTAGAAAATTGTTTTATCATTATACTGAATTAATTACTAACTTTGTTTCAAAAAGAACTTTTTAATTTGAAAGTATGGACGGCTCGTGTTTTTAATTTATAATGAACAGTGATCAAAGCCCTGGAAGCCCAATAGACTTGAGTGATCGTGAACAAGCAGTGCTCATGGATCCCATCGATCATATTCGGGCCCGGTACCCGTACTGCATCGTTTGGACGCCTATACCCGTTCTAACGCAAGTGTCATAATCTTTAAATTTATTTTAACCATATTTCGTATGGATGGTTATTATCAAATTGTTATTTTACTTCTTTAACAGATGGATATTCCCTTTTCTTGGACACATGGGCATTTGTATGTCAAATGGTGTGATACGAGACTTTGCCGGCCCATATTTTGTGTCAGAAGATCTTATGGCTTTCGGAAACCCCACCAAATACTGGCAGTTGTCTCCTCAAAAAGCTAATAATGGACAAGCTGGCTGGGACGCGGCAGTTGCAGAATCATCAGAAATATATAAAAAAAGAATGGTATATATCTTCCATATTATGTGCCTTTATTGAAAATATAAGTTTTCTTTTTAAATTTAAACAAATAACTGCCTTACTACAAATGATTTAAACAGACGTTAAACGCGCGCCTAAGACAGTTTTGAGTTAAACATGCTTTAGACATAGATTAATATACGTCTAAGTGAGTTTAATAGATGTTTAAAACCTATTTTTGCTGTCAAATGTAACATATAACATTTTATCAATAAGTATTTTTATGAGTTTATTCGCTGTTAAGCAATTTATATAATATTTTAAACAATGTTTAAATCTTAAACAGTGTTTAGCTAGACACGTGTTCAACATGGTTTTAATGCCTCTTTTGTAGTATGACAGTTAATGTTTTGTTGACACGTAATCATAGAAATGTTTATAGATATATAAAAACAATTTGTCTTTCAGCATATAATATTCTATGACAACTGTCACTCGCACGTCGCTACAGCTTTGAATATAATGAATTACAATGGCTGCAAGAACTGGAACATGGTCAAACTCGCTCTCTACATGATACCATACTCAAAATATGTAAGGTAGGTAGTGTCAACTAAGAATGCCTTATGATGAATATAAAACCTTCTTTTTTAATGTTTGTTAAATGTTTATAGTGGGAAAACTATATTTAAATTAAAGAATATAAATTCAATTTTGGCATTTATAAAAATGTCTTTTCTGATTTCTTTATTTTAGTTAAATTTACAGTTTACTGTGTTAAATTTACTGTTTGAATTAATAATTGAAATTTTTATATGATATTGAATTATTTTAATAATTTTGTTTTTATTTCAGTTTTGGTGCATTTATGAAGACGTGGTTGCCGTTTTTCATCATTGTGGCATTTATATGTGGCCTAGCAGCCATTATATAAGTTTTTTAATGTGTAATACAGAGGCTCTTCTATGCTCACACTGTCGTGGTTATCAAATTTCCACTTATATAAAAAAATATTTATATATACATTTCATTGATGATTGTACAATACTATATAATTAGCTTTAACTATAAAGTCCCATTTTGAACTAAAGTTGTTTAAAATTTGACCTTATGGTTTTTGAAATAATGACAACTATTTCTTCAAAGTTGGGTTATTGTAATTGCTAGTTATGTTGAATTGCACTAACATTGACAATTCGCTTTATGTGTTAAAATTTGTGTCACATTAAATGTAAAATGTTGTATTTAAATATAAAAACCTAATGGCCAAATACTCAAACTCTGCTTAATTTTAATTAGCTTTTAAGTCTTGCTGTCAATGATAAAGAAAAATTCTTAGATATTACAAGATTTAATTGCAATTTAAAATTGACCAACCATTTGATTATTTGTAAGCTCAAGTCGTGTAAATGTATAAAAGTTCAAGATGTGTTATTTTATTAAAATTGATAATATTGCACTTTTGAATTATTTTTCTATTGCTTTGTAAAAGATTAAGGCACCAAGCAAAAGTACATTCTTAATAATATACTGTCCATGTATATAAAGTATAAATTATTATTGAAATTGTGTTAATTATTTCAGTAATAGCCTTATGATTATAGCCTTGATTGTAGAAAACATTTCATAACTGATGGAAGCTATGTATGCAAATAGTGGAGCCATGTAATATATTTTTTTATTTAAGCTACTTAGAATAATATTTAGTTTATTAAATATGTTATTTTTATATCAAGTGAGGGATCTGCAAGGAAAAAAATATAATTAAAAATGAATTTTATTTATAGTTTATTTTATGTTACAGAAATAAAAACTTAAAGCTTAATATTATTTTTTTACAAATTTTGTCATTATGCCAATAGAATTTTTTTTCGTAAATATAAAATGAGATGGTTGAGTTCGCATGAAACAAACTTAATAATTACAAATAAAATAATATTCAATATTCCAAAATAAAAAATATACTTAAACTGATTTTGTTGAAAGCATTGAAAAATCTTTAAAATAACAAAATCACAAATCAATAAAATAATTGTGTAGATGTTGCCAATCTATGTAAGCTTAAAAAGAATAAAATATTTTCTATGGTAATCATATAGCGTGTATCTTGAACAGAGATGTACTGCAATGAACTATGCGAGTTGTGGATCAGAGAAGAGATAAATACAAATGATGGCAACATTGATTTTTACAATACCACTGTCTCAATGTGTAATGTTATCTTAATATTAGTATTCACTCCTTTTCATATGTTAATATCATTCAATATGGTAGTATCATGTATGTACATTATTGGTTCTTGCTAATTATGCGATTAGATCACTGTCCTGTTAAGGGGTTTATCTTAATTTACATGATGATAACTTAAATGATGACATATTATACAAAATGTAACAAATAACTTGTAATTTAGCAACACTTACAGAGTTTGGCTACACGTATAAAAATTAAAAAATACATATTAAATAGAGCAGTTTTAAAGAACGGTTTTCATTGTTGCCTTTCTCCATCTACACATAATTTCGTAATGTGCATCATCAGTTACACTATTGTATATAATATCATGTATAAGTATTGTACATTATAGCTACTTCGTCATAACTTAATATACCACTTTCTAACTCAGTGAAGTGTAGATGGCAAGGTCAAATTATTATTATAACATGCACATTGAGAATTTTAAGTGTTTGTTATTAATTATTTCTTTTATTATAAATCATTCAAACAGATAATAGAATTTTTAATATATATAATAGTCTATTATAAATAATATATAAAAGTTCAACGTTTTTATATATTATGTAATGTAATTGCAATAAACATACATTACACATGTGATCACAATTTAATTGAAAATACATATTTTTTTATTTTAAATTATACTTTTAATTAATGGTATTGTTGTGTAAATATAAATATTATATATACTTATATGATTTTTAATGATGTTTGTTTTTTTGTAGTTTAAGAAGTAAATAATTAAGCTAGTACATTCAAATATTTCTTAACAAACTTACAATATTATTGTGTTATTGTAAGTTGACAATGTGTTAAGGTTCTTATTCAGTAAGATAATATTGTCCAAAGATAATTATTATATAAAAAATATTGTAAAATGGCACATTATTTACATATCTTACGTTATGTATCTTAAAAAGCCTGAAGCAATATAATTAAATACAAAATTAAAACATATCATAGATTACTTGTAATAAAAAAATGTATGATTAATATATTTTAGATTTATGTGTATTTTATATAAGAATAAATTCAATTCTATACACATATGTTTTTTAAGTTATTTTTACATTAACATAGCAGATTATATACGACAATCACATTTAGATAGATTCAAAACCATACCTTTATACTAAGAACCATAATTGTTTAAGAATTTAACCTAATACTCTTTGAGGGCACTTCTTTCGGCAGAAAAATCATAATTGAAATCGTTCACATTCATTCTATTCGTTAAAAAAGCCAACAGATCACCAATTTCGGTAGCAAACGCATCTTTATTCGTGGACATTTGTATCTGACGGGATAGTGAAAATGGGACACCTTGTAAGTAATGGAATCCTTGGTCTGCGTTCAACTTCGGTCTCACTGGCGGCGTTGGCGCTGGTCGCTGCGGATAAGGAAGACCACTCACACTGGGATACAGCCCACCGCCCGGAGGTGATGGATTGACGACCACAAATCCATCGTCTGGCCTTGGTCCAGGTATAGGCGGCGTTTCATCCTCTACAGGTGAAGATCTACGCTTACCGAAAAGAGCAGAAAACATAATGAACTGCGTTTTATTATTGTTTAACTTCCAAATTTAATTACGATTACTCATAGTATTGTTAGTTTATATTTTTGACTAAGAATGTCAAAGTCAAGTTTATTTGTCATTGAGTTTGTCTATTATA
The DNA here is from genome assembly GCA_037950945.1 of Hypolimnas misippus. NCBI lineage: Eukaryota > Metazoa > Arthropoda > Insecta > Lepidoptera > Nymphalidae > Hypolimnas > Hypolimnas misippus. The sequence goes on along the minus strand of JBBEEQ010000006.1, from coordinate 625,662 downwards.
GAGTTTGATATTTTTAAACGATTTGCCATATATAATATTTGTATCTTGAACATTCAATGGTGGTCATTGAAATTAAAATTCAACAAAACAATTTAATGTTTTATGTGTGTATAAGAAATATTTATTTATTTGCATTATTCTAAATTCATAAGGCGTGTTGCATCTATAGAATTATTGAGTTTTTAAATGTGTTGTAAAATGAATCTATCTAATATATATTTATTTTAAAAACGCATACCTATTTCCAACTTTAATAAGTCTGTCAATTGACTTGATGGTCCAAAGATCGGCCGATATATACTGCCCCTAGCTGGTTGCTAGGCAACGTTGTTCAAAGTGGTCAGTTTTATGGGTGCCAAAATCCATGGGCTGAAAGCATATCCACAGTTGTATAATATCGATGGTTACTAGTTACTATCTTCCTTTTTATTAATATATTTTGCAAATTGAAATAACAAGGACCTTATTTAAATATTTTCATAAAATGTAGTTTTTTTCTAAACAATAAAATAAATTTATAATAGGCATATTTTTATATCAATATTCACTAAAGTTTAATAAATACATTGTAATTTAAATATATTATAATGAATAGAGAATTTTAGTTTATGCTGTTTGTTTTTATAAATTATGTCTACAATTTTCATTGGCGCCGTACAAAA